>OY728157.1:63390121-64590121 GCA_963277665.1 Viscum album | reverse complement strand
AAGAATTATATAAGGTTATATATATCAATAAATAACCAATTTGGGTTCTATTGTATTTTTATAGTAATTTTATTAACCATTTATTATAATAATATAAGAATACATGGTAAAAGTTAAACTATTTAACTAAGAGTTAAATCTAAAAGATAAGGTTAATATGGTGACCTAAACCAATATAAAACCTATTGGTTGAGTGTTTTTATACCCATAACTACCTTAAAATCTAAATAAATTCTTTTTTATCCATTATAAATTGAATATAATTGTATAATAAAATAATATTTCAAGCTTTTCCTAAAGTGACCCTCACCTCTCTTATAAAAGGGTACTTCTCCTTCTCTAAAAATAACACCTCCAAATCCATTTGTATTGGACAAAACCCTAATCAAATATCCTCCCAACTATCCTCAATTATACTTAGAGGCCTTACTTTTATCATAAAACCAACCTAAGAATCCCTTTTGATCAAATCAAAAGGAAACACCTGAAGAAGAGGTAATAATTTCACCACCTCTTTCAATGTTCTTTTGTTCTCCCACTTACTCTTTCTTTGTTTTTTTTATACCAAAATTATAAATATAGTACCTTATACATACTATGATATTATTATAAATATGGTACAACCATATTCATTATTCTATCCGTCCTATGAATGACAAGTCACCATACGTGCGTACGTACGACTTACCGTCTCCACACCGTGGTGTAGTTTGTTATTCAAACACTTCATTATTTGGATGGGTATAATAATGAGTATAACTGATGTAAATAATAAATATAAAATGTTTATTATTATGTATATATGATATAATATCCAATTAAATATGATTTCACCATCAATAGAATGATATTTTTTCTCGTGCGTATGTACAGATTACCGTCTCCATGAACGCGATGAAATTCATTCCCCATCATAACCATTCAAGAATAATTTTCATTTTATGATTAAAAATAATGTTTATAACTTAATATAATTCTGAATATAAATGAAATACATCCTATTCATAACAAACATGGCTTACGTAACCAACCATATAAAGGAAAACGAATCAGTTAACACCCGAAATAATGATACTACTGAAATATTATTAAAAAAGCAATATTAGAAGATCATATATGATATCATATTTATGAATGTGGTTCTTTTATAATTTGATAAAAATTATTTAACTATTATATAGGAGGTTAACGTACCCTCGATCAATGAAAAGTACAAGGTAAGGGTTAATTCTACAATCTCTTGATTATCCGAGGTTGTTTATACATGATTATCTACTTGGACCTCTTTATTATCCACATCCATGTTTATTAAAAATGTATTTCAAAACATTTTTACTATTTCCTATAATATGGGATAAATTCATTTATACCCTTTTTTTAATTTTTATAAATTGTTTTGAAAAGAATCTTTCTGTTGTTTTCCAAACAAGGTACTTTAAGACCTTTTCGACAAATTAAAGAAAGAATGTTTTTTAACTTATATGATGAGTGAAACTATTTTCTGCCATTATAACACCTTAAAAGCTTTTCTTACAAGCTTATAAGAATATTTTAAAAATAAATTTTTTATTTTATAATTATGTGACTTTTAAATGATTTCAAAATATAAAGAGATACTTCTCTCAAATAGTTTTGATTTCATCTATGTCAACATCCTTTGATGGATTTTACACTTGTTTGAAGTCAATTTATTATGATACAATATTACATATTGTATTGAAGGTTTTGTGATCTGTTTGACTGTGGATGTTTTATTTTTATACCATTCATGGTTTATGGATAAATTATTAACATTTTGTATGCTAGTTTTAATACAAATGTTTATGTTATGTTTCAACCTTTTCATATGAGGAATGCATTGGAATTAGTAAGTGACGAGTGGAGCCCTCTATAGCTCCTCGATGCATCGGTAGGTCTCATGAGACAAACTAGTGTCTTAAAATAAGGCCTTGAAAAAATCTTATTTGTAGTTTTGGCATGATTCCTTGACTATGTGTTTATGATGCCTGACATTATGCATTCCATCATTATGAAATTGGATATTGATATTACATGTGATTATTCAACTAGTAGAATATCCATGTGAATAAGTAAATGGAATTATTTGATTTATCTTCTACTTATTATACTAAAGTTTAATTTTAAAATGCTTGTGTTTTAGTCTTATAAATTTCCTTAAATGTTTATGCTTATTTATGAAAGTTTCCGCTATATTGTTATCCTTACTGAGCACCTGAGCTCACCTCTTTCTATGTTTTATTTTTCCCAGGAAGAGAAGAAGTATATTATGACTGACTTACAGGGATAGTCTAAGGGATATGAATGTGTTCAAAGGAGACACAAAGTTGTTGTTTTTCCATTTTATGATGTAATGTAAAACTTATGTATGTATCTAGTACTTCCAAGGCCACTAAACTGATAGGTCTTTTGGGATTTGATCCCATGTGATCATGCCAATGTTATGTAATAATGAACCGACTTTGGGTAACTAGGGTCGGGGCGTTAAAGTTGGTATTAGAGGAAGTTTAGTACAAACCGTGGAAGCTAGATTTAGAAAAACTTCGATTAGAGAACAATACCCTAAGATAAACTTTGGGGATTAGTATAAGAAAACTTCCTATAATTTTGGTAATATAGAGATTTTGTGTATTTTCCAAGCAATACATCCCTGTCTGGATATGGGAAAGTAGAGGAAGATCTAGCATAGATGTACCTAGGAGTGAAAACTATGACAATGAGTTTTGGGCTTGACCTAGGGTATCCTGATACATGACAACGCGCCTTGCTGCACTCTTGGTTACAACACTACCGGGGGATATGCTTAGGATAGTTCATATTTTATTTACAAAACATTATAAAGAATTTATGAGTAAATACCTCCTCAAAGAAAATATTTTTTATGATATCTTGCATTGTACTATTCAAATAGAAACAAAAACAACATTTCGAACCAGGTACGGGCATTACGAGTTTACAGTAATGCTGTTTGGATTGACTAATGCACCCTCTATCTTCTTGGATCTAATGAATAGAGTATTCAAGGAATATATTGTTGACTTTTTAGTGTTATTTATTGATTATATCTTATTATACTCCAAAAGCTATGAAGATCATGAAAATCACTTGAGAACTATTCTAGAGACTCTTAGAAGAAATGAATTATATGGGAAGTTTAGCAAGTGTGAATTCTGGCTTCAGGAGATTTATTTTCTTGGTCATATTGTCTCTAAGGATGGAATCTTTGTTGATCCTTCCAAGACATGAGTAATACAAGAATGACCATCACTGATGAGTATTACTGAGGTATGCAATTTTATTGGTTTAAGAGGTTATTATCAGCATTTCATCCAAGATTTTGCCCGATTGGCTACCCCATTAACCAAGATCACATGTAAAGGGGTTAAATTTGTTTGAAAAAAAGAGTGTGAATAATGTTTTGAAGAACTAAAAATATGATTAGTCAATGATCATATATTGACTCTACCATCATAGAATGATGGGTTTGTTATTTATAGTGATGCTTCAATGAAAGGACTTGGTTGTGTCCTTATGTAGAATGATAGAGTTATTTCCTATGCATCATGATAGCTAGAAATTCAGGAAAAAACTATCCCACTCATGATCTTGAGTTAGCAGCTGTAATCTTTGCATTAAAGATATGGAGACACAATCTCTATGGTGAAAAATGTGAGATATATACCAATCAAAAGAGTTTGAAGTATATTTTCTCACAGAAATAACTCAACATGAGGAAAAGACGATGGCTTGAACTACTCAAGGATTATGATTGCACTATACACTATCACCCTGAGAAGGAAAATAAGGTGGAAGATGCTATGAGAAGAAAGGATCATGGAGTTTTGTACAAGATGAGAGTTTAAAGGGATCCTATGTTTATGGATCTAGTAAAGACGGATATGAGAATAATCATGAAAGGTGAAACATCAATATTTTTTCAAATGGTTTCCAAACCATCTTCACTAGAAAAGACAAAAAGTTATCAGATTGATGAGGAGGAGTTTAAAAAGAAAATTAAAGCTGTGAATGATGGGAGATTAATTGACTTCATATATGAAAATGGAATTTTGAAATTTAGGAAGAGACTTTGTGTTCCTGACATACCTAATCTAAAAAGTGAATTGTTGGATGATGCGCATAGCTCTAATTTTTTTATATACCCTGGTAGCACTAAAATGTATATATATTTGAAGGAACATTTTTGGTGGGACAACATGATGAGGGATATTGTTGATTAAGTGTCAACATGTATGGTTTGTCAACAGGTGAAATCTGGAAGACAACATCCTAGAGGAGTCATGCAAACTATTCCTATACCTAAGTAGAAGTGGGATGATATTACGATGGAACTTTTCATGGGGCTAACAAATACTCATAGAAGGAATGATGCAATATGGGGTCATTGTTGATTGTATTACCAAGTCAGCACATTTTCCGACTATAAGAGAATATTTACCACTTGAACGTTTAGCAATACTACATATTAATGAAGTTGTAAGACTTCATGAAGTAACCCTATCCATTGTTTCTGATCGTGATCCCCATTTACATCAAGATTCTGGAAAAGTTTTCAGAAGGCCCTAGATACTGAACGTCATTTGAGCCCTGCCTACCACCCTCAAACTGATAGAAAACTAGAATGGTCTATTCAAACCTTAGAAGACATGTTGAGATCTTGATCACTTGACTTTCAAGGTATGTGGGATCAATATTTACCTCTGGTAGAATTTTCCTATAACAATAGCTTCCATTTAATTATTCAGATGACACCATATGAAGTATTATATGGAAAGAGATGTCGCACACCACTTTGTTGGGATGATGTTGGTGAAAGAAAACTTGTATGCCCAAAACTTATTGAGGAAATAATGGAAAAGGTGAAGATTATCCAAATCTAGATCAAAGTAGCTAAAAGTAGTCAAAAGATATATACCAATAACCGAAGGAAGGATTTGGAATTTCAGGTAGGAGATCATGATTTCTTAAAGGTATCTCCATGGGAGGGTGTTTTATAATTCGGTAAAAAGGGTAAATTGAGTCCTAGGTACATCAGACCTTTTGAAATTCTAGAACGAATTAGAGTTGTAGCTTACCATTTGGAAATACCACCAAGTCTCTATAAAGTTCATGATGTGTTCCACGTATCACTATTGAGAAAATACATGCCTGAAGCAACACATGTACTCATCTATGAAGAAATAGAACTAAAACATGATCTGTCTTATTGTGAAGAGCCTGTCAATATTCTTGATACTAGAGAACAAGTGTTGGGAAACTGGATGACTCATTTGGTAAAAGTTCTATGGAGAAACCATAAGATGGAAGAGGCAACGCGAGAACTCGAGGAACATATGATGAAGAACCACCCGAATATTTCTATTCAGTAGTATTCTAGAAATTTTGAGGATGAAATTATTTGAAGGAGAGAATAATGGAACACCCCAAGCTTCCACGATACGTTTCTCTTTGAATAGTACAATATCTTGCACTGTACGCAACTTCGAGTTCTAGTACACCACGACTAATCAAACTAGCCATTATGAATAGTAATACCCACTTTTTGAAATTTTTGAAATTTTATTTTTCAAAATGGACTTCATTTTTTGATTCAGAATATCAAAATTATCTTAGGGTGAATTTTTGATATTTTTCTGAAAACTTTCAATTTTTGATGATTAGTGAAAAACACTGCGTTATTATTTAAAACCTAATTTTTATTTAAATAATTATTTATTATATTTAAATTTATTTTAGGTCAAAATAGATAAAGAATACCTATATATTTTTAATGTAATTCAATGGAGTCATTTTATAATAATATTAGATATATAAAGTTTTATTGAACTTTTAAAGTCTTTTACCCACATTCTAGGCACATTTGCATATTTGCATAAAACGTAATTTTACCGCTTATGTGAATTGAATTTTAAAAATATGAGAGACATGTTTGACATCAGTAAGTAAAATGTGGTTCAATAATATGAAAATAATTTTTGTTGAATAGTAACTTTTGACTTTTATTTACCATAGTTAAAAATAAATAGGGTAATTAAAGGTAAAAATGATATTATAATTATCGTAACACATGCCCTAATTCTTTTGGATAAGTTTATTTCGACCAAAATCATCCTTAGGAATAAAATACGATCCTTTTGGTCCACTTGTATTAGATTAAGACATTTATTATTATTTTATTTAAAGAAGAGTTAAAAGTGTTAAATTTAAAGTTTAATAACTAAACCATTTTTAATATAAGGATATACATAAGATTAATTAGATTATAAATATTCCTTATAAAGCTAAAAATATTTCCTACATAATGGTAATTTATTTATAATTTTTAGATATTAAATAATTAATTTTATTTAAGATACAATGATGATGTAGTAACTACCTTATTATTGAAAGATTAAAATAATTGATTTTATAAATATTAATATAATTGTAAAATGAGACTTTTGATGTATTACACAAATTTTATAGGTTAATATTAAATGTTAGGGTTGATTAAATATTTTTTTTCATATTGATAAAGTTATGACTTTCACAAAAACCAAATACTAAACGGTATCAAATTGATAAAAAAGAGTTTTTAAAATAAATACTATATTATTAATTGATATAATATTCCTAAAAATATAAGGTTAAGTCAAAAGACTTATATAAGGTTATATATATCAATTATGAACCACTTGTGGTACTATTGTCTTTTTATAGTAAGTTTATTAATCATTTATTATAATAATACAGGAATACACAGTAAAAGATAAACTATTTAACTAAGAGTTAAATCTAAAAGACAAGGTTAATATGGTGACCTAAACCTGTATATTTCCTATAGGTTGAGAGTTTTTCGACCCATCCCCAATTTATACTCAAAATATATCATTTTGAAACTATTAAAAGCTGAATATTATTGTATAATAAAATATTATTTCAAGCTTTTCCTAAAGTGACCCTCACCTCTCTTATAAAAGGGTACTTCCCCTTATCTCAAAATCACACCTCCAAATCCATTTTTTTCGGCCGAACCTGTAAAGACCCGTAAAATTCAAGGAATTTTTTTTCTTAATTTTATTTGGCATTTTACAAGAATGCAGTTTCTAACGGCACTTGATTCCGAGGCCCGGTGTGCCCGAAATTACTATCCGAAGTTTAGCTCGGGTACGTTCAGTGAACGAACGAGCGGGAATTTCTAACGTATGAAACGGTGGTCGGAATCTAATTCTGAGGGCACTGATGGAACCGCAGCGCCGGTAATTGCTTAGAAACACCTTTTCCGAAGTTGCGTTTTCACGAGAGAGGTTGATAAAAATTGTGGAAGTTAAAATAAAAATTTAACTACAATTTTTATTTTCTCTAAGTGGATTTAAGCTTTGGGTGGAAGTTGGGTAACTACCCAACTTCCCTTGGGAGGTTATGAGGGTGGTGGGGCCCACACGAACCCCACCCCTTCACATTCCTTAACTCCCTCAACTCACAATTATATTTGATAACTTAATTTTTAATAACTTATGATATTAATGAAGTGTGTTTAATGTGAGTGTTTGAATTTCAAACTAATGTCAAGTTAATAAAATAAGTGTGGGCTTATTTTATTAAGGGTTGAATTCTTGTTGTGGAGTCTTTGGGAGAAAAGGCTAAGGAACATGAAGAACTTCTTCATCTTCGATGAAGAACGCGAAGAACACATCGATCTCTGATGAAGAACGTCGAGTCCTCGGATACCGACTACGCGACGCCGTATACCGCGATGCCGACGACATCTTCTTTCGCGACGTCTCTTTCCGCGATGGATTTTCCGCGACGAATCCTCGTTCGACGAACCTCCGTTCAAGCTACGCTCGAGGTAGGGGGTTTATTTATTTTTGTTCGTGATTACTACCTTAAAGTTCTTTGTGAAATATGACCAATTCCTATCGATTAACGAGAGGGGGCCGGACCGCACAAACACGGCCGACCCTCATCCCTTATCTATGTTGTTGTTTCTATTGTGGATTGAAACAGGAATGGCGCGGTGCCGTCGCACCGCGCGGGATCGTGCGGCGAGGAAAGCGCGGCGCCGTCGCGCCGCGCCGTGAAATCGAACAAGGACGTGACGTCGTCGCGCCGCGCCGGACGAACCAAGGTCGTGGCCGGTTCCGGGCCACGGCAGAGCAGGGTGACCGGCGGCCGGTTCCGGGCCGCCAGTGTCGGAGCTGGGGGGACCGGCCGTCGCCGGTCCGTGGCGACAGAAGCCGGCCAGCCAGAGCGGGCCGTCCGGACAAGGGAAGGCCGGGGGTTACGAACCCCCGGCGGCCAGCTCAAGCGGTCCCCATAATGGGGGCCGCGGTTACAAAACCAGGGGGGCAGGCGCCCCCCCCTTCAAACGGCTCGGCCGTTTGGCCGAGCGCCTAGCCAGCGCGCCCAGGCCGGGCCGGGCCGGGCCGTGCCAGCCTGGCCGGGCCACGGCCAAGTGGGCGGGACCCGGAACCGGTTCGGGTCGACCCGGTTCAGGCCTACCCTGGGGGTATCGGGCCGGGTTGGACCGGGCCCGAACCCCTTAATAGTGAATCGCTTCCGGTCGGACGCCCATAACTTGTGCTACGGGCCTCCGATCGATGCACCGTTAGTTGAGATGCGATCCTTGGATCGAGATGGTCGTTTAGGTATATCACACTCAAGGTTTTGGAATACTTTGGGTTCGGCTGAGTTGGTTCGTACACGAAACCAACCGGGCCCTCGGAGCGGAAACACTCATAACTTGAGCTCCAGACGTCCGATTGACGTGTCGTCGACTTTTTTGGATTCCTCTTAGTGAGATGTATCTTTTGGCTTACTCCACCTGATGTTTGGATGCAGGTGGAGTACGGTCGGGTTGGTTTTGCCTTAAAAACCAACCGGGCTCCTAGAACGGAAAAACCAATAACTCTCAGACCGGGCATTTGATTGACGCGCCGTCTGTGACGTTGAGTTCCTGTTGACGATACTGAACTTTTGGATACATCAACTCCGGACTTTGTGTCAGTTGATTTACCAGCCTCTCGGCTCGTGGAGCAGACCCTCCCGAACGAGCTTTCTGTGTGCGGAAACCCTAGTGCTGGCTGCGACTGTGACGACGACGACAGTACAAAGATCCTCAGTGGATTCGACCGTGATGACTACAGCACTCAGCGATCCTTCGTGGATCAGTGCTACCGATCCTGTGTGGGTCTGATTTTGTGTGGGTCAGCGCTTAGCGGTTCTGTGTGAGCCAGCGCCTACAGATACTGTGTGGGTCCGATCCTGTGTGTGTCTTTGCGGGGGTTAGTTACCTATCAATCCTTTGTGAGTCAGATCCTATGTGGGTCATTGCAGGGGTTAGTACCTATTGATCCTTTGTGGGTCCGATGGCTTAGATGAATCAGTGGAAATATCTGATCATCTATATCGTCATACGAAGAAGTATCCCTATGTGAGCTGAATCCTGTTTTTCTTTCCTATGTGGATTGTGTTGTGCTATCCTGTGTAGAATTACGTTTTGCTTCCCTGTGTGGACTAGGTTTTACTTGGGCTTGGATGTTGGAGCCGAATGAGAATTGATGACTTATGTATATGTATGGGCATATACCTAAGCAGTGTCGGATGTTACTTCGTGATTGTATCTTTCCTTTGTGGATTATACTTTGTGGATTCTGGGAGACCTTCGGGGGTCTCGGGGTCCCTACTGAGTAGGTTATACTCACCCCTACACGGGCTATGCTTGCACTACGTTGTGTTGGTTGCAGACGATGGACAACTCTGATCGTGGTTGAGGCTTGCAGAGTAGGACGGTACCTGGAGGTGGATCACTGGATGAGACGTACTCGGAGCGGTCAGCTGGACCCGAGGAGCAGTGGAGGCTATCTGTACTCACCCTTTAGGTGGGATTTCCAGTGGACAGCTCAGCGATGCGGCTTTACTTTTTAGTTGCTGTTTTCCCTTCCAGTTGTACTTTACTTTCAGTTTGAGTTTGTATACTGGCCCACTTACTTTTCCACACTTACTGTTGTACTCAGTTTTTACTTAGTGTTTACTTCTACTGCTTTCTTACTCTGTGGTGTTTGTTTACTTTACAAAGGCAATGCCTTCCCTTTTTACCAGGAATTACGCCTTGGTGCTAGTCGCCAGCCCCTGGCCTATGGAAGGCGGACATGGGATAGTCACAACATGGGCCCCGAGGATGGGTCTTGAAAAATTGGTATCAAAGGAGTTCGGTTCTACCACAGAACTTGGGGCTCTGATCTTTTTCTATGTGAAGCAATAGTGTTAAGCCTATTGGGTGTGGTTATCAGTCCACGGAGTCCAGTGTTGGTGCGGCGGCCGACGTATCCGTACACCAGGACCCTAACTTCTGATTTCTGACTTAATGCATGAAAACATTGATTGCATGTGTGATTCAAGTTTTCTTTGTGATTACTTTGTGTCAGCTCACCAGGTATACTATTCTGACCATGGCGCACCTGTTTCCTTTTCAGGATGGCCCCACAACAGCAGCCAGCTAGGGTTCCGAGAGTTGAGCGTGACGATAGCCCACCGAGCGACGAGGCCTCGGTATAGGGCCCTTTGACAGCTGAGGCACCGGCGGTACCTCTACCCGCCGAGCCACCGATGCTTCCAGACCTAGCCGTTGATGATCTACGTCGCCTTAATGCACTGCACGAGTTCCAGTGCCAGCGAACGCCCAGGTTCCACGGGGAGACGGACCCCCAGGCAGCCCAGGACTGGCTGGAGGCAGTGGTACGAGTTTTCCGGTTAGTGAGGACACCAGCAGACCTCATGGTGATCCTCGCAGCGAGCCTCCTGCATGGGACAACAGGCAGATGGTGGAGCTTGATGCTCCAGGTGCACGATGAGACATCTCTTCTCTGGATGGACTTTGAGAGCCTCTTCCACTCGGAGTTTTTTCCAGCCACCCTCTGTGTGGTGCGCATCCAGGAGCTTCTTCAGCCGCAGCAGGGCAGCTTGACAATCACCCAGTACTCGGTGAGATTTACCGATCTCTCACGCTACTCGACAGACATGGTACGAGACCCATTCTTCTGGACCAGGACCTTTGAGCAGGGATTGAGGCATGAGATCAGGGCATCGCTAATCTCCCTCAGCATTCTGACCCAGGAAGGAGTAATGGAGCGAGCCCTTTTGATCGAGAGCTTTCTTACTGAGCCTTCTTCAGCAGTGAGACCTACCGCAGGGCAGCAGGTAGCAGAGTCTTCTGCAGCAGGAAGTCGACGGATGACTCATGGGTCCATGCAGACCAGACCCTCAGGCAAATGACCTCAGGACACTGGGTCAGCTGTGTGGGACACACAGCGCGGGGCCAGTCTTTAGAGAGGCAGACAGTGCTACTCATGCGACGGGCAGGGCCACATGGCTCGTGACTTCCCGACCCGCCGTGCCGAGGAGCAGCAGACGGTTGAGGGACCACCCAGGTAGAGGCAGAGGGTCGACCGTGGTGGTCCACAGGGAGAAGGCGGACGAGGCAGAGGATCTGGCCGAGTAGCAGGTGGTGGGCGACGCTTTGAGGCTCTACCACCACCACCACCAAGAGGTCCACCCTGACCACAGGGAGATGGCGGGCAGAGACATGCACAACTCCAGGCAGCGGAGTCCTACGACCACGGCGCGCCTGAGATGATTCTAGGTAGAATTTTATATTGAACTGTACCCCGGGACAACCCCGATATCGACTCCAGCGTATCGGATGGCCCCCGTTGAGCTTCGAGAGCTACGGGTACAGTTGGAGGACTTGCAGGGAAAGGTGTTCATCCGACCCAGTGTTTCACCCTGGGCTTCCCCGATTTTGTTCGTCAAGAAGGAGGACGGGAGCTTGCGACTTTGTGTTGACTATCGTTGCCTGAACCAGGTGACAGTAAGGAACAAGTATCCACTGCCAAGGATTGATGACCTCTTCGATCAGCTCAAGGGAGCACGATGGTTCTCGAAGATAGACCTCAGGTCAGGCTATCATCAGCTCAGAGTTCGAGACAAGGACGTGAAGAAGATGGCCTTCAGGTGTCGGTATGGCCACTATGAGTTATTGGTTATGACATTAGGCATAACCAATGCTCTAGTAGTGTTCATGGCCCTCATGAACAGGATCTTTCAGCTATACCTCGATCGATTTGTCGTGGTCTTCATCGATGACATTTTGATTTACTTGATGACTGAGGAGGAGCACACATACCACTTGCGGGTTGTACTAGACATACTCTGAGAGCACCAGCTTTATGGTAAGCTCTCAAAGTTTCAATTCTGGATACACGAGGTCCACTTCTTGGGGCACGTCATCTCTGAGGTGGGAGTTGCGGTGGATCCTGTGAAGATCGAGGCAGTGTTGGCTTGGTAGCCACCCAGGAGTGTGACTGAGGTGCGAAGCTTCTTGGGTCTAGCTGGATACTATCAGAGATTTCTTCCAGACTTCTCTAGAGTTGAGGCACCCCTCTCATCTCCTAAAAAGAAGGGGGAACCCTTTGTGTGGTCAGACAGATGTCAGCATAGCTTCCAGGAGCTGAGACAGAGATTGACCAGCGCACCTATCTTGAGGTTGCCGGAGGAGGGAGTAGGGTACGTAGTCTACTGCGATGCATCTGGGACCGGACTCAGATGTGTCCTGATGTAGAAGTGGGCATTGATCACCTATGGATCATGTCATTTGAGGCCGCATGAGCAGAACTATGCTACCCATGACCTGGAGTTAGCAGCAGTGGTCTTCGCTCTAAAGACATGGCGACACTACCTGATGGGCGAGCGCTTTATAGTATTTTCTGACCATCAGTGTCTCAGGTACATCTTCTCTCAGAATGACCTGAACCTGAGACAGCGGTGATGGGTTGAGTTCCTCCAGGACTATGACTTTGAGATAGTCTATACTCCTGGGAAGGGGAACGTAGTAGCCGATGCTCTCATTAGGAGGACGGGCATTCAGCTACTTGAGGAGGCAACAGAGCAGCTAGCCACTTTGTAGATATCCTTCATGGATAGAGATGGGGCAGCCTTCCTTCAGTCTATCACAGTCACTCCTCCACTACTGCAGCGGGTCAGAGAGTCACAGCGTGGGGATGCAGACTGTGAGACGCGGCGTGCACAGATATCCTCAGGACAGGCACCTGATGGTTTCTCCTTTGGAGGAGAGCACAATGTATTTTTCAGAGGACGTACCATAGTACCAGTTTCTTTACGGGAGGAGGTGCTGAGAGAGTTTCACACTTCTCCTTTGGCAGTACATCCTGGAGTGGCAAAGATGTACCAGGATCTCAGACGACAGCACTGGTGGTCGGGCATGAAGAAGGCTGTAGCAGAGTTTGTTTCTCTATGCCTCACCTGCCAGCAGGTGAAGGTAGAGCACCAGGTACCAGCAAGCTTGGTACAACCCTTGGAGGTCCCGGAGTGGAAGTGGGATGGGATATCTGTGGACTTCGTGACTGGACTTCCACACACTTCCAAAGGTCACGACTCCATTTGGGTGATTGTCGACCGACTCACCAAGTCGGATCACTTCTTAACCATCAGAGAGCAGGGCTCAGTGGAGAGCTTGGGGCGTCTCTACGTTTTGGAGATTGTACGGCTTCACGGAGTTCCATCATCTATCGTCTCCGATGGAGATGCTCGCTTTACTTCCCGGATTTGTAAGGGGTTGCAGGAGGTGTTCGAGACGCAGCTACGTTTGAGCACCGCCTTTCACCCTCAGACAGATGGTCAGACGGAGAGGACCATTCAGACTCTTGAGGACATGATCCGAACATGTGTTCTCGACTTTGGTCGCAGCTGGGAGGACCACCTACCCTTGGTGGAGTTTGCGTACAACAACAGCTACCACTCCACCATCGAGATGGAACCATACAAGGCGTTGTACGGCCGACCTTGCAGATCTCCTTTGTGCTGGACAGACCCTGGGGAGTCAGCACTTGTGGGACCAGAGATGGTCCAGGCCACGACAGAGAAGTTCCAGGTCATCTAGGAGTGGATGAGGACAGCTCAGAGCCGGCAGAAGTCCTATGCTGACAGGAGGCGGAGACCACTAGAGTTTGAGGATAGCGACCACATCTTCTTGCGTGTCTCACCTTGAAGTGGATTACGGAGATTTGGCCGAGGAGGCAAGTTGTCTCCACGCTTCATTGGACCGTTCCAAGTCCTCAGCAGGATTGGAGAGGTAGCTTATTGCCTGGATCTACCACCTCAGTTGCACCGGGTGCACGACATCTTCCACGTATCACAGCTGAGGAGATACGTGCACGACCCGACACATATCATTGACCATGGGGAGCTGGATGCTGATGATGGGGAAACTTTTGTGGAGGTCCTGGTGGAGATCGAGGATCGATAGGAGCGGGTCCTACATGGATGATCGATTCCTCTAGTGTGCATCAGATGGCAGCATGGGAACCTCCAGGAGAGCACTTGGGAGCGGGAGGCTCAGATGCGTGCTCAGTACCCACTTTTGTTTCCCTAGCTTATGATGTATCTTTACGGGGACGTAAAGCCCTGAGGTGGGAGTAATGTAAAGACCCGTAAAATTCAAGGTAATTTTTTTCTTAATTTTCTTTGGGATTTTACAAGAACGCAGTTTCTGACGGCACTTGATTCCGATGCCCGGTGTGCCCAGAATTACTATTCGAAGTTTAGCTCGGGTATGTTCAGTGAATGAAGGAGTGGGAATTTATAACTTTTGAACCGGTGCTCGGAATCGAATTTTGAGGGCACCGATGGAACCACAGTGCCGTTAATTGCTTAGAAACACCTTTTCCGAAGTTGCGTTTTCACGAGAGAGGTTGATAAAAATTGTGGAAGTTAAAAAAAATTAACTACAATTTTTATTTTTTCTAAGTGGATTTAAGCTTTGGGTGGAAGTTGGGTAACTACCCAACTTACCTTGGGAGGTTATGAGGGTGGTGGGGCCCACACGAACTCCACCCCTTCACATTTCTTAACTCCCTCAACTCACAATTAAATTTGATAACTTAAGTTTTAATAACTTATGATATTAATGAAGTGTGTTTAATGTGAGTGTTTGAATTTAAAACTAATGTAAAGTTAATAAAATAAGTGTGGGCTTATTTTATTAAGGGTTGAATTCTTGCTATGGAGTCTTTGGGAGAAAAGGCTAAGGAACTTGAGGAACTTCTTCGTCTTGGACGAAGAACACGAAGAACACATCGATCTCCGACGAAGAACGCCGAGTCCTCAGAAACCGACTACGCAACGCCGTATACCGCGACGCCGATGACGTCTTCTTTCGTGACGTCTCTTTCCGCGATGGATTTTCTGCGACGAATCCTCGTTCGACGAACCTCCATTCAAGTTACGCTCGAGGTAGGGGGTTTATTTATTTTTGTTCGTGATTACTACCTTGACGTTCTTCATGAAATATGACCAATTGATATCGATTAACGAGAGGGGGTCGGACCGAACAAACACGGCCGACCCTCCTCCCTTATCTATGTTGTTGTTTCTATTGTGGATTGAAACGGGAATGGCGCGATGTCATCGCACCGCACGGGATCGTGCGACAAGGAAAGCGCGGCACCGTCGCGCGACGCCGTGAAATCGAACAAGGACGCGACGCCGTCGCGCCACGTCAGATAAAACCGAAGACACCACGGCCGGAGCGGGGCTGCGGCCGGTTCCGGGCCGCGGCGGAGCAGGGTGACCGGCGGCCGGTTCTGGGCCGCCGGCGTCGGAGCTGGGGGGACTGGTCGTCGCTGGTCCATGGTGGCAGAAGCCAGTCGGCCAGAGCAGGCCGGACGGACAAGGGAAGGTCGGGGGTTACGAACCCCTGACGGCCAGCTCAAGCAGCCCCCCATAATGGGGGCTGTGGTTACAAAACCAGTGGGGCAGGCACCCCCCCTTCAAACGGCTCGGCCGTTTGGACGAACGCCTAGCCAGTGCACCACGCCCAGGCCAGGCCGGGCCATGCCCAAGTAGGCCGGACCCGGACCCGGTTCGGGTCGTCCCGGTTCGGGCCGACCCTGGGGGTATCAGGCCGGGCCCGAACCCCTTAATTCCGAATCTCTTCCGGTCGGACGCCCATAACTTATGCTACGGGTCTCAGATCGATTCACCGTCAGTTGCGATGCAATCCCTGGATCGAGACGGTCGTTTCAGTATATCGCACTCAAGGTTTTGGAATACTTTGGGTTCGGCCGAGTTGGTTCGTACACGAAACCAACCGGGCCCTCGAAGTGGAAATGCTCATAACTTGAGCTCCAGACGTCCGATTGACATGACATAGACTTTGTTGGATTCCTCTTAGTGAGATGGATCTTTTGGATAAATCCTCCTGAGGTTCGGATGCAGGTGGAGTACACTCAGGTTGGTTATGCCTTAAAAACCAAACGGGCCCCTGGAACGGAAAAACTAATAACTCTTAGATCGGGCGTCCGATTGACCCGCCGTCTGCGACGTTGAGTTCCTGTTGACGATACCAAACTTTTAGATACATCAACTCTAGACTTTGTGTCAGTTGATGTACCAGCCTCTCGGCTCGTGGAGCGGACCCTCCTGAATGAGCTTACTGTGTGCGGAAACCCTAGTGCTGGCTGCGACTGTGACGACGACGACAATACAGAGATCCTAAGTGGATTCGACGACGAAGACTACAACACTCAGTGATCCTACGTGGATCAGTGCTACTGATCCTGTGTGGGTCCGATCCTATGTGGGTCAGCGCTCAGCGGTTCTATGTGAGCCAGCACCTACAGATCCTGTGTGGGTCCGATCCTGTGTGGGTCTTTGCGGGGGTTAGTTACCTATCGATCCTTTGTGGGTCAGATCCTATGTGGGTCATTGCGGGGGTTAGTACCTATCGATCCTTTGTGGGTCCGAAGGCTTAGATGAATAAGTGGCAATATCTGATCATCTCTATCGTCATACGAAGAAGTATCCCTATGTGAGCTGAAACCTGTTTTGCTTTCCTATGTGGATTTTGTTGTGCTATCCTGTGTGGAATTACATTTTGCTTCCCTGTGTGGACTGAGTTGTAATTGGGCTCGGATGTTTGAGCCAAAATAGAATTGATGACTTAGGTATATGTATGGGCATATACCTAAGTAGTGTCAGATGTTACTTAGTGATTGTATCTTTCCTTTGTGGATTATCCTTTGTGGATTCTGGGAGACCTTCTGGGGTCTCGGGGTCCCTACTGAGTAGCTTATACTCACCCCTGCACGGGATATGCCCGCACTACATTGTGTTAGTTGCAGATGACGGACAACGCTGATCGTGGTTGAGGCTTGCAGAGCAGGATGGTACCTAGAGGTGGACCACTGGACGGGATGTACTCGGAGCGGTCGGCTAGACCCGAGGATCAGTGGAGGCTATCTGTACTCACCCTTCAGGTGGGAATTCCAGTGGACAGCTCGACGACGCGGCTTTACTTTTCAGTTGTTATTTTCCCTTCCAGTTGTACTTTACTTTCAGTTTGGGTTTGTATACTGGCCCACTTACATTTCTGCACTTACTGTTGTACTCAGTTTTTACTTAGTGTTTACTTCTACTGCTTTCTTACTCTATGGTGTTTGTTTACTTTACAAAGGCAATGCCTTCCCTTTTTACCGGGAATTACGCCTTAGTGCTAGTTGCCAGCCCCTGGCCTATGGAAGGCGGGCTTGGGGTAGTCACGGCACAGGCCCCGAGGACGGGTCGTGACAAAACCCTACTCAAATATCCTCCCAACTACCCTCAATTATACTTAGAGGCCTTAATTTTATCCAAAATCCAACCTAAGGAGACCTTTTGATCAAATCAAAAGGAAACACCTGAAGAAGAGGTAATAATTTCACCACCTCTTTCAAAGTTCCTTTCTTCTTCCACTACCTCTTTCTTTGTTGTTTCCATACCAAAATAGTAACTCCAGTACATTATACATATTGTTATGTTATTATAAATATGGAACAACCATATTCATTATTCTATCCATCCTATGAATGACAAGTCACCATACGTGCGTACGTACAACTTACCTTCTCCACGTCGTGGTGTATTTTGTTATTCAAACACTTCATTATTTGGATGGGTATAATAATGAGTATAACTGATGTAAATAATAAATATAATATGATAATTATTCAGTATATATTATATAACATACAATTACATATTATTTCACCATCAATAGAATGATAATGTCACTTGTGCGTACATACGAATTACCGTCTCCATAAACAAGATGAAATTCATTCCCCATCATAACCATTCAAGAATAATTTTCATTTTATGATAAAAAATAATGTTTAAGAACTTAATATAATTTTGGATATGAATAAAATACATCCTATCCATAAAAAACATGGCTTACGTAACCAACTATATAAAGGAAAACAAATCAGTTAACACTTGAAACAATGATACTACTGAAATATTATTAACAAAGAAATATTAGAAGATCATATATGATATCATATTTATGTATGTGGTTCTTGTATAATTTTAAAAAAATTATTTAACTATTATACAGGAGGTTAATGTACCCTCGATCAAGGAAAAGTACAAGGTAAGGGTCAATTATACAATATCTTCATTATCTGAGGTTGTTTATACATGAGTATCTATTGGGACCTCTTTATCATCCACATCCATGTTTCTTAAAAATGTATTTCAATTTTTTTTAATATTTCCTACAATATGGGTTAAAGTCATTTATAACATTTTTTACTTTTTATAAAATGTTTTTAAAGGAATATTTCCGTCATTTTCCAAGAGATTTACTTTATGACCTTTTTTGACGAATTAAGGAAAGAAGTTTTTTAACTTATACGGTGAGCGCAGATATTTTCCACCATTATAACACCTTCAAAGATTCTCTTACAATATTATAAGAATATTTTCAAAATAAAAATTTTCTTTTATAATTATGTGACTTTTAAATGATTTCAAAATAGAAAGATATATTTCTCTCAAATAGTTTTGATTTCATCTATGTCAACATCCTTTGATGGATCTTACAATTATTTGAATTTGATTTATTATGATACAATCTTACATATTGTATTGAAGGTTTTGTGATTTGTTTGACTATGGATATGTTATTTTTATACCATTCATGGTTTATGGATAAAGTTTTAACATTTCATATTCTAGTTTTAATATGAATGTTTTGGTTATGTTTCAACCTTTTCATATGAGGAATGCATTAGACTTAGTAAGTGACGAGTGGAGCCCGCTATAGCTCCTCGATGCATCGGTAGGTCTCATGAGACAAACTAGTGTCTTGGCATAAGGCCTTGACAAAATCTTGTTTTTAGTATTGTCATAAGGCCTTGAGTATGTGGTTATGATGTCCTAAATTATGTATTCCATCATTATGAAATTGGATATTGATATTACATGTGATTATTCGACTAGTAGAATATCCATGTGAATAATTAAATGACATTATTTGATTTATCTTTTCCATTTTATGCTGAAGTTTATGTTTAAAAGGCTTTGGTTTTAGTCTTATATATTACCTTAAATGTTTATGATTATTTATTAAAGTTTCTTCTATATTGTTATCCTTACTGAGCACTTGATCTCACCCCTTTCTATGTTTAATTTTTCCCAGGATATGAAGACGTATATTATAACTAACCTTCGGGGATAGACTAAGGGAGATGAATGTGTTCAAAAGAGACACAATGTTGTGGTTTTTTCTATTTCATGATGTAATTTAAAACTTATGTATGTATCTAGTACATCCAAGGATACTAAACTGATCGGTCTTTCAGGATTTGATCCTTTGTGATCATTCCTATGTTATGTAATAATGCACCGACTCTGGGTAACTACGGTCGGGGCGTTACATATTCACTTTGTAGATTTGAAATCAAAGTCTATAAGAATTTTTATGAAGAAAAATGGTGAAAACACCACCATTAATACTATGAAGGATGAAAGTAAGTGTATGAGGAGTTATTCCACTAAAAGGGACACCCAGTGAATGAGAATGAACAAAAGTAGCTTTCATGAAATTCTAGATAGATTTGTTCACACAAAAAAAAGATCATGATTTATGGGTAATTTTAGGTACTACTACAAGTTTCGGAATAAGTCTACTAATTGTTGGAATAATAGGTCAACAACAAAATATTAAATAATTACTACATCAAGGGGGAAAAGCTGGGGTAAACCGAAGAAAATAAGAGAAATACAAAAATATATTAATTAAAAATACATTTCTAAAACCTAGTGACCTATGTAAAATTTGTAATATCAGTGGTCATGGTGAAAATCATGAAAGTATAAATTATTCAAGCATGAAACTAAAACAAGTAAGAATATAAGACCATTGAATGTGAGGAATTGAGATAAGCCTATATTGGGAATGAATTATGAGAAACTTATTGGAAATAATATTCCTAGGAAGTTCATGAAGAAGTTTGATAAGTTATCCATGGATATTAATATGAAAGAAAAATATGAGCAATGAAAATCTATAAAGTCTAAAAAGGGTGTCACATTAAAAGGAAGAAGCTACTTATTTTCAAGAATGAGTGGACATGCCATTGATTTTTGAAAACAATCAATGGAATATAGATTCAATGGAAGTAAGCCAAATAAAGAAATTTATGTATCAATCCAAGAGTGAAACAAGAGGATTGGTATGGTGGAGGAAATTACTAAGATACTGAATGGAATAATAAATCCATAGGTACACATATTCGAATAATTTTGGATCATTTGGATAGATGACCCGTAAAATAAAGAAAAAAGGAAAAATTAGAAGGTAATGTAAATGGAAAATTCAAGAAAAATATTTCACATAATGAAAACTAATTTCATAAGAGGTTATCATCAAGTTATAACCATAAAATTTTTTAGAAGATATGTGGGATGTAAAATCTACATGGACATCACTCGAATGATTATATAACAATTATGCTATCCCAAGAAGAAATCTTGAGGAGAATGAAAGATTCAACAATTGATTCATGTGCCTTCCTAGACCAGGTTAAAAGTAATACTCCACACAAAAAGAAAATAAAAGAATCCTTTCTTCCCAATACTACTATGAAATCCATAAAGGCCAACATGGATAATATTGTTAGATATGGAAGAGAAAAGAAAAGAGCCTCAAGGTTGAGAAGAAATTATCAATCGTGTTACTCACAATAAGGACAAAAATAGGTTCAACATTATTCTATAAATCAACCATGTTGTACTTATATTTTAATCATGCATATAATTTAAGATGATTCTTGTATCAAATGGATAAGTAAATAAAAGTAATTTATAATAAATATTCTAGATCTAAAAAAATTCCATATTGGCATGATTTATCAATCAATTATAAAATCAAAGAATACTAGAATAAATTATATTCCTTGATGACGTTAAGAAGAATAAAATCCCTTGAGGGGGAGTTACATAAGAATCTACAAAAGTTGATAATTAATTAAATTTAAATTCTATAAGTTGTTTATGGGTTTTTAATTAAAATTCTTGTATTTAGATTATCTCATCCTTTAACTTTAATAATTTATCCTAACATAAAGGGGGAGACAATTATTTAAATTAATGATAATAAAATGATGATATTTAGTGATGTTATAGGGACATATAAAATAAAACCTAATTGTCATATTGTAATGTTTCTAATATGTGTATTAATTGGTATAAGAAAGTCAAGTTGAAAATCTCAGGAAAAAATTAAATCAATTGAAATAAACATGTTTCGACTAGAATTCATGTGAAAAGACTCTAAAGGAAATAATTATAAATTAGAAATAGTTATAATTTAGTATCATTATTAGTTTTTGAAATAAAAATATTTGTTGTCTAATTCAAACTCTCATGTTCTCTACACTGAGCATAGATCATGTAGAATTTGAGTGGGATGAATGATGTAAAATTGAAAAGAATGAAATATTACCAAAATATCTTATATAATTACTTTTATTTTTCTTAATTTGGGGGAGATAATAAAATGAAAATATTACGGAGAAAGATGGAGAGAAGAAATAAATCATATGTGCAGATTGGATGAACATATTGACATGGAATTTTCTATCGGTATTGATAACAAATACAAAGTAGGGATTTTTTACTGCAATTTTTTTGTGTTTTATTTTTTTAAAATGTAAAAGTATTATATAATGTCAATATATTGAAGAATAATCATAAAAATTAGAAGTAATTGTAAGTTGGTTTTGGAGAACCCAAGAATTATGAAGACTAATTTCCCAATCCAAGGAAATATTCTTAGAAATTTTAGTGAATCCTGTAATATTGGATGTTGAAGGTAATTATCCTAATTCGTGGTACAAAAGTAAATATGGGAGATACGTTAGATGAATATCCCATGAAACCATGTTCATTAAGTTGAGACATACTTTGTGAAGATCAAATGTTGATTGAAGAAGCTTTAATGTGTTTTACTACTTCTAAAGAATATTCTTATAAAATCTCTTTATATTTGGAAAATAATTATTTGATGTATTTGAAACTTTGAATAATATCTATCCATGGAAGTTAAAAGGTTATAGAAATCATGTTTTGGATGAATTTTTTATTCTTGAAGAATTGTAATGGATTCATTTTTTGTAATTGAATTTCATGCTTATGAAATTCTCCTGGTAAGTATAACGATTGATGAACTAGTCTTCATTTTCATAATAACATGTGCTAATACATTTACCATTATTGAAAAAATCATAATAAGTGAAGGTAAATAATATATTTATGATTATATATGAATAATTATTATGTTAAATATATAATAATGTGTAATTTCATGTAAATATATATCTCTATAAGGAAATTTAAAGGCCATATAAAAAGAGAGTAAAATATATTTTTCATGATAGATCATTTGGAAGAAGGAATCCTGGTTGGATTAAAAATTCTACACTAGGTAAAACACTTGGTATATTTTGGTGGTACTTACTGAAAAAATGGTCCATCCCACAACTAACCAAGGATCCCCACAACTACCCATATATGACCCAAGGGGTTAACCATGTGGGAGAGGATCAAACTAGCTATCCGTAATAGGTAGAAATGTGAAATGTCTTGTATATCACCCATAAGATGTAATCATGGTGTATGTATAGAGTGTTCTATGAGCCGTAGACTATGCAATGGTGTGGTGTTGCATGTATGGGTGAGTTTGTTTAATGTTGAGGTTGTCAAACCCTACTTCCAACTCAAGATGTAGGAGGAAAAATGAGACTTATTAAGTGGAGGCCAACCAAGTTCCATTCTGATATAGGACTAGCAATAATGGGGTATTATTATTCAATTAAAAATACATGCATATAACATTGAACACTCAATAAAACTAATCTATGTTGTTAGATCACTTCACATGCTCATATTCAACATCCCGACCCTTGATTTTTTCATTTCACCAATGATGTTACACTATAAGGAGTGCCTCACCATAATTCCATGCATGTTGATTTTCTAATTCAATAGCTTCACTCTACACCATGGAATTCCTAGATTTAACCACAATGAATATTTTGAGAAAATATTATTCTATAATTGGATATATTGTAATACATGATATTTCACTATAAGATAATGTTCGATGTTTTTCTATGGTTCTGAAAAAATATGAGGGTGCTACACTGTGTAATAATCAATACATCACAAGGTTTTCATTTCTACACTTTTTAAAAATTACTATATCATGATAGATATAATTGAACTACAATAAACTAATTAAGGAAGGCTAAGGAGTAGATGAGTATTCCACAATGAAATTAGTTTGAATTCATTTCTATGGGGTTTTATATCATACCTACAGTAACTTTTATTTCCCCATAGAGATTATTTTCATGTATGAGATGATGTTATTACATGCACATGAGGCTAATCATGTGATGGAAGAATCAATAATGATACATTGATTCTCAGTGATCATGGGATATCAAAAAATTGGGAGGAAAACCCACATAGAGTTTAAAATAATGAATGATTCAGGGAAGATATTACTTAAACCAAGACTTTTAAATTTTTATGGATATTTAAATGAGAATCAAAATTATGATAATATCAATATGAAGAGATCCTTGTTCTTTTGGATGCTTAAGATGATAAATTTACCTATATGATGATATTATGTGTGAATGAATGCATACTACTAGTTATAAGAAATCAAGATGTGGCATAAATTGTGTAGATTAATGGGGATCCAAACACTGAGAATGATATTCGTATATAGTTAACATAAAGTGGAGAAGAATAAGAATTAGGATGTGGTTATTCAGTGATATTATAATAGGGAAAAATTATTATGTCAAGAGAGAGATATGATACAACATTTTTTTTTCAAATTCTCAATATATCAATGTTAGAGAAAGTGAAGAACTAGTTTTACACATCAATAATATTTTCTGTGAATTGAAGAATAAATATGAGAATCCATCCCAAAATATATTTCTATATTGTATAATTGTGAAAATAATCAAGTAATCCAATATGATTACTTCATAAGAAGAAGAACATCGATTCTTATTGTATAGGATAGACTCAATTCATCATATAAGATCTTTATTTAAGGTTATACAAACCCATTTTATTATATAAATGGATATCAAAACCACCCTTTCTTTCAACCTGGTCAGTGCTAGGATAATGAGTTCAAGCATATAACCTTGCTCATGCTTTCCTTTATTATAAGAAGGGAGTTGTGTGGTTGTAGGATAAACCCCACCATACACCAAGGAAATAGTCTTCCTTTATAATGTAAACCTCTTAAATAATAATTTTTTCTCTTCTACTTATTTTTGACACCTTATATTTATTTTCACTGACCAAAGATAAGATAAAACGAGAGAGTGAGAGAGAGAAATCCAATCACTAAACAATTGATGAGGTAATAAATGGGATAAAAGTTTTTATCGGTCATCGCACATTGATTCAAACACCCCCACCCCAGTGTGGTAACATCTAAAATTGATCTTTTCAATATCAATATTTAATTTATTATTTAAAAAAACACCCATCCTGGGTTAAAAATCTCAAAAATATACTTGTTATAGATTTCATATTCTATGATAAAGTCTAAAAAACTCATGAAAGTAAATTTATATAGAATAAATAATTATAAATTATATATTATAGTAAATTTATTTTCTTGGGAAATATGAAAATTATAAGATTAATGAACATTGAAACCACTCCTACAAGACTAGTTTAAACCATTAAAATTATAAACAACTAATGTGGTAAAATAGGTAAAAAATAACTAATATATATGTATGTAATGATTCTAAATGAGGAGTATAAATTATTATTGTTGTAAATATGGTTCTTGGTTATGTAATTAATAGAATTAATTTTAATACTCAGGATATATTGTGCAAGTGCAGAATGAATCAGTGACAACAAAAGGGTATTTGTCTAAAGTTCCTCTCTTTGAGAATTGTTTTCTAGTATGCAACTAATTTATTTTATATAGTTTATATACTATATAATTGAGATAATTATATCATAAAATATATTTTATTCATGTTAGATGAATTTCGATTTAAATTCTTCTCTTTTAATACTTTTTTTATTTAAATTATCCTCAAGTAATATGGGTTTTCATCTCAAATTCCTCTATTTTATACATATTTATATTACAAACCAAATTTATTTTATGTTTTTTATATACTACCTAATTGAGATATTATATCATGAAATAAGTTTTATTATTGGTAATTTAAGTTAAATTTAAATCTACCTCATTCAATATTTTTTTATTTAATTTCTCCTCAAGTTATAAGGGTTTTTTTAATGGACTCATTGAGTTATAATTTTTCTCCCTTAAAATGTATAAATATAAGTTAAATAAACTCTACAATATGATTTTATTTTGTGGTATTTTCTATTTGAATTCTATGGATTTACATTTTTACCACATAAACTACTTTTTAAATGTTTCTTACTTCCTTATCAATGTTTTACATGAGGGAATTTTGTAACTCAAATCTATTTCATTGAGTTATATGGTTTCTTTTGAAATTAAACCTTAAATATTCTTTTTATTAATTTATTTTCCATTTTATATGATTTTCACTTTTATATTTATATAGAAAATTTATCTTTTTATTCAAAGATTCCCACATGATTGTTCTCTCACTTAAAATTATAACATTACCAAGAACAAATCTCTCTCTCTCTTTATTAGATAAGTGTTTCTAGTATATGTCTTTACTTAGCACCAATTTTATTCTTTAATGTATTGAAGTCCAAGTATATATAAATTTATGTGATATTCATACTTTCCATTGAAACTTTTTAAAAATAATTTTTTTATATTTTTTTATGTGGGTTTTCAATAAAATTATTTAAAAATATTCAAAGTTATTTTCATTTTCAAATTAAATTTTTAGAATTATTCTTCAATTTTCCTTCTTATTTCACAGGATAAATTTTCTATAAATTTTTTCTTTATAAACCACGATTTATTTTTTTTAATAAATTTACTTTTACGGGTGATTGAATTTTGTATTTATTTATCAAGTTTATGTGGTTATTTATGTGATACATTTTAAAATTAAATGTGAAACCCATTCTTATTCCTCTATTTTAATGATATGATGATTAGATTTTTTCATGTTTCACATGTGTATAGTTAATATTTAAGTTATGGGTGAGCCATAAATATACCACTAATGTAATGGTTAAATATTTACATCTCATGAGATAACGGTAAAATGAGTAGTAATACTTGATAAAAAATGGGAAATGGGTTATAATATATGATCTGCTACAGGAAATATGTTATGATGCCGAATTAAATATAGGAAACATGTGGTGATGCCTAATCCACAATTTCATGTTTTTATTCTTATGTTGGTGCTGAAATATTTTGATATCTAACCATGTTATGCCCTTGTAACATGATTTATGTCTCATGTTTTCACAATCATTACACCATGTTATACATTTGAACATATATTATTACTTGTTTTCTTATTATATAATATGAATAATTTTTATGATTCTATGTTCTTTCAGTTAGATATTTCTGTCCTGGTTATGTTTTCCCATATTCTTAAGATAATACCCTAGGTAACATGTTGATAATTTTATTATTCCCTTATTGATCATTTAATATCACCATGTTCTTATGTTTTCATTTCTCAGGTTATAAGGATATGTTTAACTTGTGGGAATTCTAGGAGAAGATCTTGTATGGTGAAATTATGGGAAAATTTTCACCATCATTGTAAAATAAGGCAAACATTATAAAATAATTATTTTATGTAACTAGTCTCCAAATACACTACCCCACTATTAGTGGTTGGGTGTTAAGGGTTTTGGGGTGAGGGGTAAGTCACGGGGTAAAGTCCTCGAGCTTGTAATTTACTGTAATTTTATTCCTTGCGTTGTGTGCCACTTTTGCTATTGTACCCAATTATTTTTAGTCTCCAAAGACACTAAATCTCTCTATTATAGAGATATCAAGATTATTATGTGATGTATTTTTTATTTTTGTAAATTATATAAAATAAAGGAATGTTTAGCTTTTGTCACCTTAGATAACGAGATATCAAACAATTCTTTGAATGATTTGATTACATATTTCAGAATTTTTTTTCATTGATTTCAATTTTGTGGATATATAAATCCTAGTCAATGGGTCATGTTATTAGAAAAGTTAATTCTTAAAAGAAAATTAAGATAAGTAATTCATGAACTTTATATTTATTTTTTTAATAAATCTATCATGATTTAGTGTTTATAGGTGGATATATTAATGTTTTTCTCTAGTTAATATAATGAAGTATATGATTATGTATTGTTGATTATATAATTATTTATTTATTGTTCTTTAAATTATAATTAAATATCATTTTATTACAATGAATTGATGAAGGTGAGAAGCAGGTTATGAGCTCCCTTTACGATATATTAATTTATAAATGTTGTTTTATATTATATAATGTGTTTTAAGAGAGTATGATTGAGGTGTGTCTTGGGTATTTGTGGTCATACCATTAATATTAAATGGATTATCATTTTTTGTTTCATCAAAATGTGTTTAGTATGCTTCTTCCATATTGAAACATGAGAGTTCATGAGATGGAACCTACTCTATATAGTGACATACTCTCATGAAATTATACATTTTAAAATATTTATCATTGTTTTAAAAAATATATTTTATATTTTATAACTCAAATGATATTTTTCTCAGTTTTTTTAATAAATTATACTCATATTAAAATAAAATTAATTTTTAACACTTTTATAAATTGAATTATACAAAATTGATTTAAAATTTAAAATTATTAAATTAAAATTACCTAGTAAGGACCATGTTATTTTTAGGAATAATGATTATGTCACCTTAGGTAAAAAATAGTTACCATGGTAAAATATTAAATGGAAAAATTAATAATTCAAGGGGTAATGGGATTGAAAATTGTTTAAATAGTGTGTTAAAAAAACATTGTTGAGGATTTCGTGACCTTATATCCTCCCCCACCATATTATTTATAATTTTTTTGATCCACTTTCCATGATAGTGAAATACCATTATTGAATGGTTATGGGTATTTACAAATATACCATCCCTTTTCACTTACAAAAGGGTCTCCCCTCTCTTCACTTCCAATCACACCACAACATCCTAATTTCAGCCGAACATTTTCCCACCCCCCCCCCTCAACACTCCTGTAACACCCCAAGCTTCTATGGTACGTTTCCCTTGGAATAATGCGATAGCTTGTGTTGTACGCAACCTCGAGTTCTAACACACACCACAACTAATTAAACTAGCCGTTGTGAATAGTAATACCTACTTTTTGAAATCATATATATTCTATATTTCAAAATGGACTTCATTTTTGGATTCGGAATATCAAAATTAGCCTAGGGTGAAATTTTGGTACATTTCGGATAACTTTCATATTTTGATGAATAGTGAAAATTACTAAATTTTAATTAAAAACAACTTTTTTAATCAAAATAATTAATAGTGATAAATTGTGAATTTGAGTGGTTTTAAAGTATATTTAGAATATATTTTTACCATTTAATATAATCTTGGTCATTGGACATAATTTTACAATTAAACCGAACATAAACAAGTGTCAATCTTTTGATAGTTATTATCTCTTAAAAACACGCTTTTTGTTTTGACAGCGGGAATTAATTTTAAATTAATTTCTGCCACTTCTGTGTTTTGAATTTAGAAAAATGGATTCCATATTTGGAATCAGGATGTTCAAATTGTGTAAATAGGTAACTTTTATTTTTAGACATTTTGAATAATTACTGCGGTAAATATTTTATTTACCATGGTTAAGGGTAAATCCGGTAAATAAGGGTTAAAAAAAAATAATATTATAATAATAATAAATTACCCTAAAACGTGTCTCAACCCTATTGGTTGATACATGGTCGACCATGGGCATCTTTGGGTCTATTTTGGGACCCCATGGATCCACTTGTAAGTGATAATGACACATTATATTAATAAAGTTAAAATAAAAATAAAAATGGCATAAGCTTACATCTTTTAGAAGAACAATTTTTACATAGGGTTATACATGTTGGATTTTCGATTATAAATATTCATTAGAAAGATAAAAAGATTTCCTACATAATGATATTTTATTTATAATTTTTAGACATTATATAATTTATTTTATTTATGACACAATGATGATGCAGTAATTACTAAAATAGTAGAAAATTAACATAATTGATATTATAAATACCCAAATAAATATAATATGAAACTTTTAATGAATTAAACTAATTTTCTAGGCTAATAGGATATATTAGGATTGAATTAATGGACTTTGTTCGAAGTAATCAATCTGTTATGAGTTTCACAAAAATCAACTATTGAATAGTGTCAAAATTGACATAAAAGCGTTCTTAAAACAAATATTATATTATTAATTGATATTAAATTCCTAAAAATCTAAGGTTCGGCCAAGATACTTATATTATGATAGGTTAATCATTAATGGACCACTTGGGGGTCGCTTGGATGTATATAGTAAGTTTATTAACCATATTATATAAAAATACAAAGAGACATTGTAAAAGTGAAACTAATTAACTTAGAGTTAATACTTAAAGATAAGGTTAATATAAGTACCCAAACCTGTCTAAATTCTATTGGATGAGTTGTTTTCGACCTATCCCCACCTCATCCTTTGAATAGTCAACTTTGGAGCCTTTGTAAACCGAATATGAATTTATTATAAATTAATATTTCTAACTTTTCCAAAGGTGCCCCTCACCCCTCTTATAAAAGGGCACTCCTCCTTCTCATTTTTTCACACCTTCAAAGCCTTTTGGTTCGGCCAAACTCTGCCCAAATACTCTCCCAACATCCCTCACTACAACCTAGAGGCCTTAGTTTGATCAGAAAGCCAACCTAAGGAGCCCTTTTGATCAAATCAAAAGGAAGAACCCGAAGAAGAGGTAATGATTTCACCACCCTTTTCTAAGTTCATTTCTTCTTCCACTTCTTCTTCCTTTGTTCTTACCATTCTGAAATAATAACTCCAGTATCTCACATATACTGTGATGTTATTATAAATATGGTACAATCATATTCAGTATTCTATCCACCCTTTGAATAACATGTCACCATACGTGCGTACGTACGGCTTACCGTCTCCACGTCGTGGTGTAATTGTTATTCAATATAATATTATTTGGATGGGTATAATAATGATGTGTAACTCATGTAAATAATAAATATAAAATGTTAATGATTCTGTATATATGATATACCATCCATTTATATATTATTTTAATATCAAAAGAATGATATTGTCGCTCGTGCGTACGTACGGACTACCGTCTCCACGAACGCGATGAGATTCATTCTCCATCGTATCCATTCAAGTATAATTATCATTTGATGATTTAAAAATGATGTTTAAGGACTGTATATCATTCTGGATATGAATAAGATACAACAACCATGGCTTATGTAACAAAACATATAAAAGAAAATGAGTAAGTTAACTCCCGAAACGACGATAATTCTAAGATATTATTAACAAATCAATGTTAAAAGATCATATATGATATCATATTAATATATATGATTCTTTTATAATTTAATAACAACTATTTCACCATTATACAGGAGGTTAACCTACCCCAACCAAGGAAAAGTACAAGGTAAGGGTTATTTCACAATCTCTTCATTATCCGAGGTTGTTTATATGTAATAATCTACTGGGATCTCTTTATCATCCACATCCATGTTTCTTCGAAATGTATTTCAAAACATTTTTACTATTTACAAGAATATGGTTTAAAGTCATTTATACCCTTGTTTGACTTTTTATAAGAGGTTTATAAAGGAATCTTTCCGTCGTTTTCAAAACAAGGTCCTTTTTAACCTTTTCGACAGAATTGAGGTAAGAATGTTTTTTTTAACTTATACGGCGGGTGCGGTTATTTTCCGCCGTTATAAAATCGTCGAAGCTTCCCATACAAGCTTATAAGAATATTTTCAAAGAAAATGTTTTATTTTATATGGATCTTAAATGATTTCAAAATAAAAGGAGATATTTCTTTAAAAAGAATTTTGATTTCATCTATGTCAACATCCTTTGATGGATTTTAAGATTATTTGAAGTTGATTTATTATGATACAAAACTTCTATATTGTATTGAAGGTTTTGTGATATGTTTGACTGTGGATGTGCTATTTTTATACCATTCATAGTTTATTGTGAAAGTATTGACATTTCGTATGCTAGTTTTAATACGAATGTTTATGTTATGTTTAAACCTTTTCATATGGGAATGCATTGGACTTAATAAGTGACGGGTGGAGCCCGCTATAGCTCCTCGATGCATCGGTAGGTCTCATGAGACAAAATAGTGTCTTGGCACAAGGCCTTGACAAAATCTTATTTGTAGTCTTGGCACGAGGCCTTGGCTATGTGGTTATGATAGTCTGGCATTATGCATTCCAACATTATGAAAGTGGTTATTGATATTACATGTGATTATTCGATTAGTAGAATATCCATGTGAATAAGTAAATGGAATTATTTCATTTTACTTTTGCCATACCATGTTGAAGTTCAATTTTAAAAGGCTTTTGTTTTAGTAATGCATTGCCTTAAATGTTTATTCTTATTTATGAAAGTTTCCGCTATATTGTTATCCTTACTGGGCATTTGAGCTCACCCCTTTTCTATGTTTTATTTTTCCCCAGGATGTGAAGAAGTAAATTATGAATGACCTGCAGGGATATTATGAGGGGATTGTAGTGTGGACTGTGGAAACATTATGTTGTTGTAGTAGTTTTTGATTTTATGATGTAATGTAAAACTTATGAATATATCTAGTGTTTCCAAGGCTACTAAACCAATCGGTCTTTTGATATTTGATCTTTCTTGTGATCATGCCAATGTTATGTAATTAATGCACCGACTCTGGGTAGCTGGGGTCGGGGCGTTACAGTTGGTATCAGAGGAAGTTTAGTACAAACCTTGGAAGCTAGATTTAGATAAACTCTGATTAGAGCACGTAGACCTAAGATGAACTTTGAGGATTAGTATAGAAGAACTTCCTAGAATTTTGGTATTGTAGAGATTTTGTGAGTTTTTCAAGCAATACATCCCTGTCTGGATACGAGCAGGTAGAGGCGGCTCTGGCACAGATGTACCTAGGGGTAAAACCCGAAAACACCGCTTTGAGCTCGACTCGAACGGGAACTGGTGCACGACAACGGGCCTTGCTGCACTCTTGGTTACGACACTCCCGGGGGATATGCTTAGGATAACTCTCACTATCTTTACAAATCATTATGAAGGGTTTATGAGTATATACTTCCTCAAAGAAAACATTTTTATGATTATGGATTATATCCATAAATAGTTCAATTTATGTTAAGTGTTTTATAAGTATGGGATTATGTATTTTGATGCATAAACTGATCTAGTTTATGCCATTTTTTTTAGAAATGGCGCCTAGTGGAAGAAATGGAAACCGTATCAATGCACGCACTCCATGTAGGGATTGCCCTCCTGCTCAAGATAATTATAGTGGGGCTGGTGATGCAACTGGTGCTGATCAGCTAATCACCGTACTGGGACAACTTACTCAGGTTATGAATAATAACCTTACCCGTATGGAGCACCCTGATCCGCAGCGTGGAGGATCAATGTTAGATCGATTCATGAGACAACAACCACCAATGTTCAATGGGAGTACAAATCCCTTAGTAGCTGAGCAATGGATATTTTCCCTAGAGAAAATATTTCAGGCTTTGGGGAGTAGTGAAAGGGAAAAAGTTACCATGGCAGTTTACCGCCTCACTGGAGATGCTGATCAATGGTGGTCATTGATTCAAAACATGAAGGAAGATGATGAAGTATCAAACATGGAATGGAGGGAGTTCAAAGATCTGTTTTTAGAAAAATACTTTCCTCGCGACCATCGAGCAGATATGGAAAGGCAATTTCTGAGTCTGAGACAAAAGGAGGATGATAATGTCACAAAGTATGAGGCTAACTTTACAAGGTTAGCGAGGTATGCTGGAGATTATATTCGCAACCCAAGAAGTAAGATTGATCGTTTCTTTGATGGGTTAAAACCATTTCTCCGTCGAGCATTAGTCTCACAATCCTTTTCATCGTACGAAGACATTGTCTCATGTGCTATCAAGACCGAAAAGGAATTCTCTAAGTCTTATGACTTTAAAGCAAAGCAAGAGAAGAAGAGACCTGCTGATCAATCTGGGAATGGAAATAAGGGGAAGAAGGGAAAGGTTGAATATCCATCTTGTGGTAAGTGCAGGAAGAAACACCCCGGTGCTTGCCTGAAGGGAATGGGAGTCTGTTACAAGTGTGGTGAAAAAGGCCACCAAGCTCATGATTGCAAGGGGAAGAAGGAAGCTACCAACGTTCAGTGCTACAATTGCAGGGAGATGGGGCATTATGCAAATGCATGTCCTAAGCGTCAGGAGAACTTACCTCAGAAAAGGCCAAGGGATCAAGGCCAGGCTTATGCTATCACTACTGCTGAGGTAGAAACTCCGAAAGACGTGGTGGCAGGTAATTTAATGGTTTCCTCAAGTTTAGCAAATGCATTATTTGATTCTGGATCATCGCATTGTTTCATATCTTCCCAGTTTGATAAAAAAATTAGATATTTCCAATTTGATTTAATAAGGGAGTTGTCAGTTAAAACTCCTAAGGGAAGTATCGTTGCAACAAAGTTTTGCGAATCAGTCCCCATTAAAGCACATAAATTTTCTTTATCTGCTGATCTCATCGTCATACCTATGATTGAGTTTGATATAATCCTCGGTATGGACTGGCTTTCGGACTATGATGCGAAGATTTATTGTAAGAAGAAAGAGGTTACGATTCTTGATGATAATGATAAGGAGCACCTTATTTTTAGAGCAGAATCGTCACCACCTAATTCTTATTTAGATCCACCCCCAGTAGCTCAACTTAATTCAATTATTGGGGAGGAAGAGAATGAAATAACTGTCGGTGAGGAAAGGAATGTTCAAATAGAGGATGTACCTGTTGTGAAAGAGTTTGTAGATGTATTTCCGGAAGATTTACCTGGACATCCTCCAGAACGAGAAGTAGAGTTTTCCATTGATTTGATTCCTGGATCAAGGCCTATATCGAAGACCCCTTATAGAATGGCTACTATAGAATTAGTCGAACTAAAGAAACAACTAGAGGAATTGAGTAATAAGGGATTTATTCGCCCTAGTGTTTCTCCATGGGGAGCCCCTGTTCTTTTTGTTAAAAAGAAAGATGGATCTATGAGGTTATGTATCGACTACAGGGAGATCAATGCTATAACGATAAAGAACAAGTATCCCCTACCTCGTATTGATGATTTATTTGACCAACTGCATGGAGCTCAATACTTTTCAAAGATTGACCTTCGATCTGGATACCATCAGTTGTGTGTGAAGAAGGAAGACATTCCGAAAACTGCATTTCGAACCAGGTACGAGCATTACGAGTTTACTGTAATGCCGTTTGGATTGACTAATGCACCCTCTGTATTCATGGATCTGATGAATAGAGTTTTCAAGGAGTATCTCGATGAATTTGTGGTGGTATTTATTGATGATATCTTGGTATACTCCAAAACCTACGAAGATCATGGAAATCACTTGCGCATTATCTTGAAGACTCTGAGGAGGCATGAATTATATGGAAAGTTTAGCAAGTGTGAATTCTGGCTTCAGGAGATTTCTTTTCTTGGCCATATTGTCTCTAAAGATGGAATCTCTGTTGATCCTTCTAAGACCAAGGCAATCCAAGAATGGCCAGCACCTACGAGTATAACTGAGGTACGTAGTTTTATTGGTTTGGCAGGTTATTATCGACGTTTCGTCCAGAATTTTGCCCGATTGGCTAACCCATTAACGAAGCTCACACGTAAAGGGGTTAAATTTGTTTGGACAAAAGAGTGTGAAGAATGTTTCGAAGAACTGAAGAGAAGATTAGTCAATGCTCCTATATTGACTCTACCATCGGGGAATGATGGGTTCGTTATTTATAGTGATGCATCGAAGAAAGGACTTGGCTGTGTCCTTATGCAGAATGATAGAGTTATTGCCTATGCATCACGACAGTTGAAAATTCATGAACAAAACTATCCTACTCATGATCTTGAGTTAGCAGCTGTGATCTTTGCTTTGAAGATATGGAGGCACTACCTCTATGGTGAAAAATGTGAGATTTATACTGATCACAAGAGTTTGAAGTATATTTTCTCACAAAAAGAACTCAACATGAGGCAAAGGAGATGGCTTGAATTACTCAAGGATTATGATTGCACGATACACTACCACCCGGGGAAGGCAAACAAAGTAGCAGATGCTTTGAGCAGAAAAGACCATGGAGTTCTGAACATGATGAGAATTGAAAGGGACCCAATTTTCATGGATCTAGTGAAGATGGACATGGGAATAACCAGGGAAGGTGAAACATCAATGCTTTTTCAAATGGTTGCCAAACCATCTTTACTAGAAAGGATTAAGAGTTCTCAGACTGATGATGAAGAATTCCAAAAGAAGATTAAAGCTGTGAATGATGGGAGATTGAGAGACTTTGCGTATGAAGGTGGAATTTTGAAATTCGGGAAGAGACTTTGTGTTCCCAATATACCTGATCTAAAAAGGGAATTGCTGGATGATGCTCATAGTTCCAATTTCTCTATACACCCTGGGAGCACCAAAATGTATAGAGATTTGAAGGAACATTTTTGGTGGGACAACATGAAGAGGGAGATTGCCGATTTTGTATCAAGATGTATGGTTTGTCAACAAGTGAAAGCTGGAAGGCAACAGCCTGGAGGAGTCATGCAACCTCTTCCCATACCGGAGTGGAAATGGGACAATATTACGATGGACTTTGTCATGGGGCTACCAAAGACTCCTAGAAGGAACGATGCAATATGGGTTATTGTTGATCGTCTTACCAAGTCAGCACATTTTCTTGCTATAAGAGAAGATCTACCCCTGGAACGTCTAGCAAGACTATACATTAATGAAGTTGTGAGACTTCATGGAGTTCCCCTATCGATTGTTTCTGATCGTGATCCCCGTTTTACTTCAAGATTTTGGAAAAGTCTTCAGAAATCCCTGGATACTGAACTTCATTTGAGCACTGCTTACCACCCTCAGACAGACGGACAATCAGAACGGACTATTCAGACCTTAGAAGACATGTTGAGATCTTGCTCACTTGACTTTCAGGGTATGTGGGATCAATATTTACCACTAGTAGAATTTTCCTATAACAATAGCTTCCATTCGAGTATTCAGATGGCACCATATGAAGCGTTATACGGAAAGAGATGTCGTACACCAACCTGTTGGGATGACGTTGGTGAAAGAAAACTTGTAGGCCCAGAACTGGTGGAGGAAACGGTGGAAAATGTGAAGGTAATCCAAAATCACATTAAAGCAGCTCAAAGTAGGCAGAAGAGCTATGCCGATAATCGAAGGAAGGATTTGGAATTTCAAGTCGGTGATCATGTTTTCCTAAAGGTATCTCCGTGGAAGGGAGTCATACGTTTTGGTAAGAAAGGTAAATTGAGTCCCAGGTACATCGGACCTTTCGAAATTCTAGAACGAATTGGGGCTGTAGCTTACCGATTGGCAATGCCGCCAAGTCTCTCCAAAGTTCACGATGTGTTCCACGTATCTCTGTTGAGGAAATACATGCCTGACCCAACGCATGTACTCACCTATGAAGATTTAGAACTGGAACCCGATCTGTCTTATTGCGAAGAGCCCATCAAGATTCTTGATACGAGAGAACAAGTGCTGAGAAACCGGACGACGCGTCTGGTAAAAGTTTTGTGGAGAAATCATAAGATGGAAGAGGCAACGTGGGAACCCGAGGAACTTATGATGAAGAACCACCCGAGTCTTTTTATGCAGTAATACCCTAGAAATTGCGAGGACGCAATTATTTGAAGGAGGGGAGAATGTAACACCCCAAGCTTCTATGGTACGTTTCCCTTGGAATAATGCGATAGCGTGTGTTGTACGCAACCTCGAGTTCCAACACACACCACAACTAATTAAACTAGCCGTTGTGAATAGTAATACCTACTTTTTGAAATCATATATATTCTATATTTCAAAATGGACTTCATTTTTGGATTCGGAATATCAAAATTAGCCTAGGGTGAAATTTTGGTACATTTCGGATAACTTTCATATTTTGATGAATAGTGAAAATTACTAAATTTTAATTAAAAACAACTTTTTTAATCAAAATAATTAATAGTGATAAATTGTGAATTTGAGTGGTTTTAAAGTATATTTAGAATATATTTTTACCATTTAATATAATCTTGGTCATTGGACATAATTTTACAATTAAACCGAACATAAACAAGTGTCAATCTTTTGATAGTTATTATCTCTTAAAAACACGCTTTTTGTTTTGACAGCGGGAATTAATTTTAAATTAATTTCTGCCACTTCTGTGTTTTGAATTTAGAAAAATGGATTCCATATTTGGAATCAGGATGTTCAAATTGTGTAAATAGGTAACTTTTATTTTTAGACATTTTGAATAATTACTGCGGTAAATATTTTATTTACCATGGTTAAGGGTAAATCCGGTAAATAAGGGTTAAAAAAAAATAATATTATAATAATAATAAATTACCCTAAAACGTGTCTAAACCCAATTGGTTGATACATGGTCGACCATGGGCATCTTTGGGTCTATTTTGGGACCCCATGGATCCACTTGTAAGTGATAATGACACATTATATTAATAAAGTTAAAATAAAAATAAAAATGGCATAAGCTTACATCTTTTAGAAGAACAATTTTTACATAGGGTTATACATGTTGGATTTTCGATTATAAATATTCATTAGAAAGATAAAAAGATTTCCTACATAATGATAGTTTATTTATAATTTTTAGACATTATATAATTTATTTTATTTATGACACAATGATGATGCAGTAATTACTAAAATAGTAGAAAATTAACATAATTGATATTATAAATACCCAAATAAATATAATATGAAACTTTTAATGAATTAAACTAATTTTCTAGGCTAATATGATATATTAGGATTGAATTAATGGACTTTGTTCGAAGTAATCAATCTGTTATGAGTTTCACAAAAATCAACTATTGAATAGTGTCAAAATTGACATAAAAGCGTTCTTAAAACAAATATTATATTATTAATTGATATTAAATTCCTAAAAATCTAAGGTTCGGCCAAGATACTTATATTATGATAGGTTAATCATTAATGGACCACTTGGGGGTCGCTTGGATGTATATAGTAAGTTTATTAACCATATTATATAAAAATACAAAGAGACATTGTAAAAGTGAAACTAATTAACTTAGAGTTAATACTTAAAGATAAGGTTAATATAAGTACCCAAACCTGTCTAAATTCTATTGGATGAGTTGTTTTCGACCTATCCCCACCTCATCCTTTGAATAGTCAACTTTGGAGCCTTTGTAAACCGAATATGAATTTATTATAAATTAATATTTCTAACTTTTCCAAAGGTGCCCCTCACCCCTCTTATAAAAGGGCACTCCTCCTTCTCATTTCTTCACACCTTCAAAGCCTTTTGGTTCGGCCAAACTCTTCCCAAATACTCTCCCAACATCCCTCACTACAACCTAGAGGCCTTAGTTTGATCAGAAAGCCAACCTAAGGAGCCCTTTTGATCAAATCAAAAGGAAGAACCCGAAGAAGAGGTAATGATTTCACCACCCTTTTCTAAGTTCATTTCTTCTTCCACTTCTTCTTCCTTTGTTCTTACCATTCTGAAATAATAACTCCAGTATCTCACATATACTGTGATGTTATTATAAATATGGTACAATCATATTCAGTATTCTATCCACCCTTTGAATAACATGTCACCATACGTGCGTACGTACGGCTTACCGTCTCCACGTCGTGGTGTAATTGTTATTCAATATAATATTATTTGGATGGGTATAATAATGATGTGTAACTCATGTAAATAATAAATATAAAATGTTAATGATTCTGTATATATGATATACCATCCATTTATATATTATTTTAATATCAAAAGAATGATATTGTCGCTCGTGCGTACGTACGGACTACCGTCTCCACGAACGCGATGAGATTCATTCTCCATCGTATCCATTCAAGTATAATTATCATTTGATGATTTAAAACTGATGTTTAAGGACTGTATATCATTCTGGATATGAATAAGATACAACAACCATGGCTTATGTAACAAAACATATAAAAGAAAATGAGTAAGTTAACTCCCGAAACGACGATAATTCTAAGATATTATTAACAAATCAATGTTAAAAGATCATATATGATATCATATTAATATATATGATTCTTGTATAATTTAATAACAACTATTTCACCATTATACAGGAGGTTAACCTACCCCAACCAAGGAAAAGTACAAGGTAAGGGTTATTTCACAATCTCTTCATTATCCGAGGTTGTTTATATGTAATAATCTACTGGGATCTCTTTATCATCCACATCCATGTTTCTTCGAAATGTATTTCAAAACATTTTTACTATTTACAAGAATATGGTTTAAAGTCATTTATACCCTTGTTTGACTTTTTATAAGAGGTTTATAAAGGAATCTTTCCGTCGTTTTCAAAACAAGGTCCTTTTTAACCTTTTCGACAGAATTGAGGTAAGAATGTTTTTTTTAACTTATACGGCGGGTGCGGTTATTTTCCGCCGTTATAAAATCGTCGAAGCTTCCCATACAAGCTTATAAGAATATTTTCAAAGAAAATGTTTTATTTTATATGGATCTTAAATGATTTCAAAATAAAAGGAGATATTTCTTTAAAAAGAATTTTGATTTCATCTATGTCAACATCCTTTGATGGATTTTAAGATTATTTGAAGTTGATTTATTATGATACAAAACTTCTATATTGTATTGAAGGTTTTGTGATATGTTTGACTGTGGATGTGCTATTTTTATACCATTCATAGTTTATTGTGAAAGTATTGACATTTCGTATGCTAGTTTTAATACGAATGTTTATGTTATGTTTAAACCTTTTCATATGGGAATGCATTGGACTTAATAAGTGACGGGTGGAGCCCGCTATAGCTCCTCGATGCATCGGTAGGTCTCATGAGACAAAATAGTGTCTTGGCACAAGGCCTTGACAAAATCTTATTTGTAGTCTTGGCACGAGGCCTTGGCTATGTGGTTATGATAGTCTGGCATTATGCATTCCAACATTATGAAAGTGGTTATTGATATTGCATGTGATTATTCGATTAGTAGAATATCCATGTGAATAAGTAAATGGCATTATTTCATTTTACTTTTGCCATACCATGTTGAAGTTCAATTTTAAAAGGCTTTTGTTTTAGTAATGCATTGCCTTAAATGTTTATTCTTATTTATGAAAGTTTCCGCTATATTGTTATCCTTACTGGGCATTTGAGCTCACCCCTTTTCTATGTTTTATTTTTCCCCAGGATGTGAAGAAGTAAATTATGAATGACCTGCAGGGATATTATGAGGGGATTGTAGTGTGGACTGTGGAAACATTATGTTGTTGTAGTAGTTTTTGATTTTATGATGTAATGTAAAACTTATGAATATATCTAGTGGTTCCAAGGCTACTAAACCAATCGGTCTTTCGAGATTTGATCTTTCTTGTGATCATGCCAATGTTATGTAATTAATGCACCGACTCTGGGTAGCTGGGGTCGGGGCGTTACAACTCCCATCCATATTAAAGTGGCTTTGGTATTCTCAAAAGAAAATAAATCAAATGCTTAAACCCATTCCCAAAGGAAATAATCCATGAAGTCTGGTATAAGTTCCAAAATACTATTTCTCATTTATATTTCTTTTTATGTTCTCATTATTCTTCAAAATTTAATAAAACATATAAAAATGATAAAACCAATATTGTTATTATAAGGATATGTTATTTTAATGATGTTATATGCACTGAATACATTTTTGATTTCTTATTAAGAAAAATAAAAACAAGAAATGTTCATAAGTGATGACTACCACCTCCATGGTGTAATGTATTATATTTTTCAATACCACCATTAATGGATGGAGCAATGAATTGCATTAAAGGATAAATATGTTGTCTTTAACATGAATAAAGTTATGGTAATCCCAATTAATTAACCTCAAAATTATATGAATGATAAAAAATTATTATAAAAGTAATCATCTTAAACAAGCGAACTAATAGAAAAAACAATCTATTCATACTGTGTAATTGTTCCATGTAATACCCTGAGATTTTATGAAATATTTTTCTTAAAATAATTTTTCTTGATAGCTTGTGATACACGCAACCTCGAGTCTAAATGAACCAAAGTATAGTATACTATAATAACATATATGTTCAATTTGTGGCTATGAATAGGAAGAATAAAATTATAAAAAAATATTTTTTTATAATAAATTCATTCATTATCAATTGATTAGAAATGGAAATAAAAATAATTTTTAAAGTAAAATATAGGTTTTTATAAAACTTGTTTTTATGCATGAAATGTCTATAACACCCCAATATTTTATGGTATAAATAATTTCAATTCATTAGATAACTTATTATGCATGAAGCACTGAGTCTCTGTGAAACAACACTTTTTTATTTAAAGAAGATATTCATAACCTAGCCATTAAACTTAAATTTTCCACTTTTGTGTTTTGAATTTCAAAAATCAGACATACACACTTGCGTTCAGTAAGTTATTTAGAGTCTGATAGTATTGACTTAATTTTTGGTGAAAAGTAACTTACCCTTATAAATATTAACTTGGCCATAATGAATAGTAACTTGTCCCTTATGAATAGTAATACACCCTTATGAATAGTAAATTGAATAGTAATGTACCGTTATGAATATTAATATACCCTTATGAATATTAACCTCACCCGTGTAAGTAAAAAAAGAATTTAGGGGCTTTATAAATGAGAGTAAATATTTTAAAAATTAATAATTTAATATTGGTATTTTTATGAGCAATAAATAATGAATTGAAATTTTATAATTAATAGTTTAATTTAAAAGATAATTCATTTTCATAAAATGTATTCATGAATCAATATTCTATTTTCCCGTGATTATAAAATAATTTCATGAGACCCTAGTAAATTTTTAAAGTGTCATAAAATCAGTTATAATATTAAAATTGGTATTTTTTCGAATAAATAATGATTTTAATTAAAAATTAAATTTCTCATATTTAGAAAATTATTTTCTTAAAATGGATTTCCTTTTTAGATTCTACTTTTTGAAAACTAGTTGGGATGAAGTTTTGGAATTTTTATGAAATAATTTAATTTTTGAATAGTAAAAAACATTTTTTATAAAATATTACATTTTTCGTGACATCATCATGAAATTATAATGATATAAAAACTTAGTTAAACTATGTAATAACTAAATAATTATATTACAAGCGGAATATTGTACAAAATTAATTTAGAACATGAATTTTTTTTTTTTCAGGATAAGTATATAAATCATTGTCAATGTCGACACAGTGCCTGAACATTGTAGAAAAAGTTAAAATTGGTAATTTATATATAATAATGGAGTGCTAAAAAATAATTTCATGACTTATTTATTAATTATTAGGTATTTTTATCTATTTTATTATTAATATCTAATTTTAGTTTTATATAACATGAGTATTATCCAAATGTCTTTGCAACGCTTGTAGATGCAAAGAAAAGGAAAAATAAAAAATTTAAGAAGATGTCTTGTGATGTATAAGAGTGAATATAGATAATGAATAAATTAGTAATTTTATTTAGAACCTAATTAATTTATATTTTTTAAAGTAATTTATTTTTAATTTTTTTATATGAAATAATAAACATTAATGCTTATGCAACACCGATGCAACGCATGTGCAAGCATAAAAAAATAAATAAAATGTTTTTAATTAAAATTATATGAATTATTAAATGACACATATTTTGGATAAAACATTTTATATAATCATTTTTAGACAATTATCATGTTTTGATTCTAATTTGGCATATTTTGGACCCACATGAGTCACTTTAAATCCTTTATAATATTTTATTTCAAAAGGAAATTAAGTTCTCACATTATAGTTTTTAATTTTATAAAATTGTTATATAAGATTTTACAGAGGTTTTATTCTAAAATTAATAGTATTTTGAAATCTAATAAAATTATCTTTCTCATGGAATTTTATTTTTAATTTTTAGAAAACAAATAAATACCATAATGACTTCCACAAAGATGATGCAATATTAATTTAATTAATAAATAAATCAAATAAATGATATTAAAAATAATAAAATGGATATAATTTTATATTTTTAAGCTAATTCACAGATTCCAGAGATGAATATGAAATTTATATGATATAATATAAAATTTTATTTGATTTTTAAACTCTGTTTTGATGTGTTTAAAGTCATAGTTATGAATAGTTTCTATCTTGACAAAATTGGTTTTCATGAGTAAAATTCTTTATTAAATTATTTAAAAATCACAAAATTATTGAACAAGTAAAAAAATGATAATTTTACTTAATTTAATCCATCTTTAGTTTTAGGCCTTTTGGGATTCTTAAACCCTATAATATATTTATTATATTTTAATAATTTTTGTGATTCCTAAGTTACCCCTCACCTCACTTATAAAAAGAGGATCCTTCATTCACAAATATCATAACCATAAGCCTTATTATTCACCCAAAATATACCAAATTCTATCCTCCTCATCCCTTGACAAAATATTGTGCTTTTGGACTCACAAAAATACCACTTCAAAGATCCTGAAGGTGGTTTCAAAAGAGAAATATTCAAGTGGTAAGATTTCTTCTTCTTCTCTTTTAAATTATTTATCACTTATACCTTATACCTACCTATTATCCAATTATTCATGAGAACTCTAGTAACTTATATGTACTAGATTTTTTTATGATAACATAATATCCATCATCATCTCTTATTTTTCCTTCTTTTATACTATAAATGAAAATACCATCCGAGATGTGTTAATTTATCACATTCAAGGAAAACAAGTTTTCAATTTGAATTACTATCTTCTATACTGGTCATAAAACATTTTTAATGGTTAAATAAGATCATAATATATTTATTTTATCTTATTTAATGTTCTGTAATACTTACACACTCATAATATAAAATAATAATTCAAAACAAATCATTATACACAAAATCGCCAAGTTAATCCATGCGTTTTATCATAACTTTTATCTAATGAGTCATCCTCATGGTATATAACCAAAATCATTATAAGATTATTTATATATATTAAATTTAACTAATAATATATATTAAAAATTCTAGATGTTTAACCACATTTCAAAAAAAAACTTCCATTCATGAATAGAAGTAAATCGATCATGAAAACTATAGAAACAAATACTTCCAAAACATTGAACCTCTTAAACCCATAAAAAAGGACAGAAATGAACCTAATAAGGTTTAAATAAATAAATTAAATTTATAATATGTTCTATAATTATTAATTAAGGAATATAAATTTGATTATTCATTTCATTAAGATCAATCAAAGAACACATTCTGGCATAAGGTAAGGGGCTTCTCATCTAACTTTTAATTCCGTGAGATTTCCATTGTTCACCACTTATTTGTTATATATGGGGTATGTGTACTGAAATTTGATATAAAATATCATGATTATATTTATATTTATGGTATTTTGTGATTCATTTTGTGACTATTAATTTTTGGCCATACAATTCTATTGATTACAATGAGGTAAGGGACTTTATCTCAATTTCTATTTCCTTAAGACTTACTTGGTATTATGAACCTAATATTTCTTATGTTGTGTATCTAATTCCCCTTTAAGATAATTTTTCATTTTAAAGTATAATTCTTCTAAATATCGATTTTCTTGTATCATGTATTTTGCTATTGCCTTAAGTCATATATCATTTCATATAAGGAGATTATTTTGAATGATACTTTAACTATAAAAATATTGATGAATTTGTATTCCCTACTGAATACAGATATTTAAAAGTCATATTTTTATTGTATCAAATCATTTTATAAATAATTATTTGGACTGGAAGTGATGGGTGGAGCCCTCTATAGCCCCTCGATGCATCAGTAGGTCTAATGAGTCAAACTAGTTGGTGACAAACCCTTCGAGTTTGTTTTAAAAAATTAGATGGGTTTCTACCCGTAGACTTAAACCATATCAGTGGTATGGTGGTTCACGTTCCAGATACATGTCGTCCAAATAATAAACATTATCTTTATTCATTATCCAGTTATTACTATTCAAGAGGTTTTCACAATGAAACAAATATATGGATACATTTTCATTCTCATTTTATTAATGATGTGTGTTTTTCATTTTTTTCACCATGTCGTAGTGGTAAGGTAAAATTGGTTATGATTCACTTATTATTTATTCATGCTTCTGCTATATGTAAACCTTATTAGGAATTTGAGATCATCCCCTTTCATTCGTATTCGTTCCACAACTTATGAAAAAGGGATCATTTATTGAGTCTTCCTGAATGTAGTTTATTAGATATTTTTATATATTATATTTCTTTTTTTCCCAATGTAAAATGGGACCCATGTATGTATTTAGTTTTTCTAAGAATTCTAAACTGATCGGTCCTTCTAGATTTTATTCCTTGTAATCATGCCAATGTAATAAAGTAATGCATCAACTCCAGGTTTCTCGGGTCGAGGTGTTACAGTTAGTCTCAGAGGAAGTTTAGCAGAAACCATGAGAACTAGATTTTGAAAACATATTTTAGTGAAAATAACCCAAATAAGACTTTTAGGACAAGAATAGAAGAACCACATACATATTTTTTGAGGTCATAATACAAAAAAAAATTTGCGGACAAAATTTCCATAGGTGGGAAGAATATAACCCCATAATATTTTATGGTATGAATAATTTCAATTCATTAGACAACTTATTATGCATGAATCACAAAATCTCTATCAAACAACACTTGGTTATTTATAAGAGACAGTCATAACCTAGCAATTAAACTTAAAATTTTCACTTCTGTGTTTTGAATTTCAAAAATTGGACATACACAGTTGTGTTTAGTAAGATATTTAGAGTCTGATAAGATCAACTTATTTTTTGATGAATAGTAATGTACCCTTATAAATAGTAACTAGACCCTTATGAATAGTAAATTATCCCTTATGAATAGTAACTTGAATAGTAATTTACCCTTATGAATAGTAATGTGACACTTATGAATAGTAATGTACCGTTATGTATAGTATCCTCACCCATATAAGTAAAAATAAAATTTAGGCACCTTATAAATGGGAGTGAATATATTAAAAATTTATAATTAAGTGTTGGAATTTTTATGAGCCATAAATAATGAATTAAAATTTTATAATTAATAGTTTAATTGAAAAGATAATTAATTTTCATAAAATGTATTCATGAATCAGTATTTTGTTTTCCTATGATTATAAGATAATTTTATGAGACCCTAGTTAATTTTTCGAAGTGTCATAAAATCAATTATAATGTTAAAATTAGTATTTTTCGAGTAAATGAGGATTTTAATTAAAAATTAAATTTATCATATTTAGAAAATTATTTTCTTAAAATTGAGTTTATTTTTGGGTTCTACATGATGAAAACTGGTTTAGATAAATTTTTGGGATTTTGAAGAAATAGTTTTTTTTGAATATTAAAAAAATATAATTTTTATAAAATACTGAATTTTCTGTGACATCATCATGAAATTATTATGATATAAAAATTTATTTAAACTATGTAATAACTAAATAATTAAATTAAAAGTGTAATTTTGTACATAATTAATTTTCAACAAGAAAATTATATTTTTTTCATAATAAGTATAAAAATCATTGTCAATCTCGAAGCAGTGCCCGCGCAGCGCTGACAAAGATAAAATTGGGAGTTTATATATAATAATTGAGCACTACAAATTATTTTCATAACTTACTTATTAATTATTATAAATCTTTTATCTCTTTTATTGTTAATTTCTAATTTCAGTGTTATATAACATGAGTATTATCCAAATGTCAGTGCAATGCTTGCGTGGGGAAAGAAAATATAAAATAAAAAATTTAAAAAGATGTCTTGTTATATATAATAGTTAATATATATAACAAATAAATTAATAATTTTATTTGAAACCTAATTAATTTATCTTTATGATTTTATTTTATATTTAATTTTTATATATGAAATAATTAACATTAATGATTATGAAATGCCGATGTAGCGCTTGTGGAAGCATAAGAACAATAAATAAAATGTTTTTTATTAAAATAATAAGAATTATAAAATGACCCATATTTTAGATAGTTTTTTTTATAAAATCAGGTTTAGGCTATTATCATGTTTTTATTCTAATTTGGGTTATTTTGGACCCACATGAATCACTTTAAATCCTTTATAATATTTTATTTAAAAAAAATCAAGTTGTCATATTATAGTTTTTAATTTTATAACATATTATATGAGATTATTAAGAGTTTTTATTCAAAAAAGAATAGTATTTAGAAATGTAATAAAATTATATTTTTTATGGAATTTTATTTTTAATTTTTAGACAACAAATAAATACCATAATGACTTCCACAAAGATGATACAATATTAATTTAATTAATGAAGAAATAAAATAAATGATATTAAAAAATAATAAAATGAATATAATTATATATTTTTAAGATAATTCATGGATTCCATAAATTAATAAGACATTTATATGATATAATAGAAAATTTTATTTGATTTTTAAACTTTTTTTTTGATGTGTTAAAATTCATAGTTAGGAATAGTTTTTATCTTGAAAAAAATGATTTTCATGAATAAAATATTTTATTAAATTATTTAAAAATCCCAAAATTATTGAACAAGTCCAAAAATGATAGTATTACTTTGAAAATGTAATACCCCTTTAGTTTCAGGACTTTTTGGACTCTTAAACCCTATAATATATTTATGATATTTTAATAATTTTTGTGATTCCTAAGTTACCCCTCACATCACTTATAAAAGAAGGTTCCTTCCTTCAAAAATTTGATAACCATAAGACTTTTTTTCCAGAAAAACTCTAAAAAATTTTATTCTCCTCATTCCTTGACACATTCTTGTGATTCTGGTCTCACAAAAAGACCACTTCCAAGATCCTCAAGGTGGTTTCAAAAGAGAAATATTCAACAGGTAAGATTTCTTCTTCTTCTCTTTTAAATTCTTTATCACTTATACCTTATCCCTACCTATTATCCAATTATTCATGAAAATTAAAATAACTTATATTTACTAGAATTTTGTTTTCATAATGGAATATTCCATCATCATCTCTTGTTTTCCCTTCTTTTATACTATAAATGAAAACACCATCTGAGATGTGTTAATTTATCACATTCAAGGAAGATCGCTTTTCAATTTGCATTACTATCTTCAAGACTGGTCATGAAACCTTTTTAATGGTTTAATAAGATCATAATATATGTATTTTATCTTATTTAATGTTATTTAATCCCTACACACTCATAATATAAAATAATAATACAAAACAAGTTCATTGTGCACAAAACTACGAAGTTAATCCAAGCGCTTAACATTAACTTTTATATAATGATTCCTCCTCATGGAATATAACCAAAATAATTATAAGATCATTTATATCTTTGTAATGTCAATAATAATATGAATTAAAAATTTGGGATGTTTAAACACATTTCTAATTAACTTCCATTCATAAATACAAGTAAATTGATCATGAAAACCAAGGAAGAAAATTCTTCCAAAAAATTGAACCTCTTAAACCCATCAAAAAGGGCATGAATGAAACTAATAATGTAAGGACCCGACCCCAGTTTCCCGGAGTTGGTTCCTTATTTGATTATGTTGGAATACATACAAGGAATGTGAATCTTTAAGGAACAAGTAGTTTAGTATTATTGGAAACAAGATACATACATAAGTTCAACTTTACATAAGTAAAGGAAAAACAACACTAATTTATTCCACTAGAGTCATCACATCTCTTAGATTATGCTTGCAAGTCATTCATAAAATACTTCTTCATGTCCTGAGAAAATGAAACATAAGAAAGGGGTGAGCTCAAATTCTCAGTAAGAGTAAGAAATGTAGTGGAAGATAATATAAACATTAGACATGGTGAATAATTTAAAACACATTCCTTTAATAATAAACATGAACACATTATGGTAGGAATATGAGTTGAGTAAATAATGCCATAATAAAAAATAATCATGGTTATTATACTAGTCGAATAACTACATGAAATATCAATAGTTGAACTCATAATGATGGAATTCATAATTCCAAACATTCTGAAACATTTTTTTAAGGCCTCGGCCAAGACGTCTAATGATTAAGGCCTCGACCAAAATCTATATCACATTGGAAAAGGCCTCGGCCAATTCCACGTCTATTTGTCTCATGAGACCTTCCAATGCATCGAGGGAATATAGCGAGCCCCACCCATCACATAATAACTCCAATTCATTCCTCATATGAGCGGGGATCAACATAAATAATATATACATTCATATTGAATCTATCATATGAAATGTAACTAACTTTCCCCAATCATTAAACATAAAACACTAACCATTCAGAATAATATGGTGAATGGTTTTAGGATAGATCATACACAATAGAGTTATTCATAAACCATTAAATAAAATATGGTAGATGACTTCATAAATGATTAAACCCAATAATACCATGGAATCAACATGAGTGTTGAATTAGATGAAAACACCCTTATAGAATCATTAAGGAATTCTAGAGATGAATACTCTATTATTTTGAAAAGAAGAGTTCTTTTGGAAAATTATTTGTATAAAACTAGAAGTTAATTAAGATAGTATTTTCATAATAAAACTAGTGTTTTTTGAAGAATAATGGTTTCTAGAAACATATTATATATTGCCCTTGAAAATAGATATGAATTTGAGAAATTCCCTTGTATCAAGCTCGTATTTTTGGAAACAGTTTTGAGATATTCTTTTAAAACATGCAACTATCCATAAAATAAGGAAGGATTATCGGTTGTAAACATATATATTATACTCACACAAAATATATGATGAGTACATAACAATATATAAGAATTTCATTTAGGTATTTAGACAATGAAAGTATCCCGAATGAAAATGGAAGTTCAGGTGAAAAAACACTTACCACTTTGTAATCAAATGATTCGTATGACCCAAAATTGATAATATAAAAATGATATATTTAATACCATGAAGATAAAGATATTCATTATATGTGAAAAAAATGTACAGTATACATACACCATACAAAAGTATTACTAGTGAATATGGAAAATCTCACGAAAATTAAAGTGAGATGAAGAAACCCTTACCTAAACTCCGAACGTGTTCCGATCTTGTACTTAAGCTCCTGGAATATGAAGTTATACTTATTAATAACTTATTTCAGAACCTATTATACATTTATTTATTTTATCATAATTCTGGTTAGTTCATTTATGTCTTATTTGATTAGTTATTGTATTGAATTTCATCATTCTTGAGTGTTCGTTTCTCTTATTTTCATATTCAGTTCACTTGTTTTTAAGTAATGAAGTAGAATTTATGTAAATCTCCAGAATTGAAATTATATATTATTTATGAACATAAATAGGTGTTATTTTTCATTTATATAACTTGGTTACATGGAACGAGGATGAATTATCATATAGACCTTTAATGATAATTGTTTCAGTTAATTTGTGGGTTTTGATTACAACGAACTCATTTTTCTTTATAACCTAACACCATTTGAACAATGGGATTACAAAATATTAAATAGGTTATATTATATATAATAATCTGGTTCAACCATAATAATAATGGTTTCATGACCAGAATTTAGAATTATAATAGAAATGGAAATTCCATCGTCCATGAATGTGTAAAATTGAAACATATCAGATGGTGTTTTTGCTACTAGTATAAAAGAAGGTAAAATGGGAGATGATGATAAATTATTCCACTATCATGAAAACAATAAAGTACATATTAGGTACTAGATTCATCACAAAACATGGATAAGGAGAGGTAAGAAAACAAATGAACATGAAAAGAAAGATAAAGAATTGAAAAGAGGAGTTTACCTCTTGAACCAAATTTCCTTGAGAGCCTCCTTATGGGAGAGGTTTTGGTCTTTTTATGAGACTAAATCTTGATGGATGTGGTAGATGAGGTTGGGAAGGTATTTGGACAGAATTTGGAGAAGGCACAAGGCTTGAGAGGAGTGAATGGAAGAGGGGGTGAGAGGGGGTTTTTATAGTGGTGGAGAGAGGGGATTTCTTAATATAAAACTCATTAATTTATCATTTCTCCTCAAGACAAGGAATAGTGAGTATTACATGACCAAGAATAGTAATTTTATCATGAGAATTCGGATGAAGGGTGGTGACATCATCCATGATTCTAGGAATAGTCTATTTAGCTTATAATGTATATATACGGTAAATTACCATATTTTACTATTCATCAAAAAATCAAGTATTTCAGAAAAATCCCAAAAGTTCACCCTAACCATTTTTCAACGTGTAGAATCCAAAAATGAAGTCCATTTTTCAAAAAAAAATTCTAATTATTATTAATTTTATATTTAATTAAATCATAATTTATTCTAAAAATAAGAGTTTTAAAACATTTTTTTACTTATTTGAAAGTATAGATATATCATACTTACACTTGAATATTATTTATATACTATCATAAGTAAGGTTACCATTAATTAGGCTATATCACTATTCATAAGGGTATGTTACTATTCATAAAGGTAGGTTACTATTTAACAAAAAGTAACTTTTTATTATTGGACTCTAAATAACTTACTGATCGCGACTGTGTATGTTGGATTTTTTGAAATTCACATCAGTAAAGTGAAAAACTTATGTTTTAAGGGTCCCATAGCACTTAGTAGTTAATTTGATTATGACATATTTATAAGAAAGTAATTTCCTTTCAAAAAAATATTGGGTCGTTACAAATAATGTTAAAATAAATCAATTAAATATAGATGAGTTTATGTAATTATTAATTAATGGAGATAAATTTGATTATTCAGGTCATTAAGATCAATCTAAGAACACATTCAGGCATAAGGTAAGGGGTTTCTCATCTCAGTTTTAATTCTGTGAGATTTTCATTATTCGCCACTTATTTATTATTTGTGGTGTTTGTGTACTAAAATTTCATATAAAATATCATTATTATAATTATATTTATGGTATTTTGTGATAAATTTGGTGATTATTAATTTTTTGGTCATACTATTCTATTGATTACAATGATGTAAAGGACTTTGTCTCAATTTCCATTTCATTAAGACTTACTTGCAATTGTAAACCTAATCTATCTTATGTGGTGTATTTAATGAATATTTGAGAATTTTTTTAACTTGATAGTATAATTCTATTAAATATCTATTTTCTTTTATCAATGATATGATTATTTCCTTATGTCGTATATCATTTCACATATGAAGTTTATTTTGAATGCTAATTTTACTATGGAAATATTGATGAATTTGTATTCCCTACTCCATAAAAATATTTAAAATACATATTGTTCTAGTATTAAATATTTTTATAAATAATTATTTGGATTGGAAGTGATGAGCAGGGCCTGCTATAGCCCCTCGATGCATCAACCTGTCTCATGAGGAAAACTATTTTGCGACAAAACCTTCGAGTTTGTTTCCCCAAATCAAACGGGTTTCTACCCACATAATTAAACCATCTCAGTGGTATGGTGGTTCAAGTGCTAGATATATGACTTCTAAATAATGAGCATTCAATTTATTCATTATTCAGTTATTACTATCCATGAGGTTTTCACTTTGACAAAATCTATGGATACATTTTTATTCTCGGTTTATTAATGGTATGTGTTTTTCATTTATTCACCATGCCATAGTGATAAAGTAAAATTAGTTACGATTCATATATTATTTATTCATGCTTCCAATATATGTAAACCTTACTAAGAATCTAAGCTCACCCCCTTTAATTTTTATTCCTTCCACATGTTATGAAGAAGGGATCATTTATTGAGTCTTCATGGGTGCAGTTTATTAGTTCTTGTTATGTATTATATTTCGTTTATTTTCCCAATGTAAAATGGGACCCATATATATATCTAGTTTCTACAAGACTTATAAACTGATCAGTCTTTCAGGATTTGATTCCTTGTAATCATGCCAATGTAATAAAGTAATGCACCGGCTCCAGGTTTCTAGGGTCGGGGTGTTACAAGGTTATTTTATCTTAATAAATTAAATTACTCACTATTAAAGAATGATTTTATTGAAATGTATATATTATATATTAAATAAAATGTTTTAACATTCATTTAATATTTTTACTATGCATGGGATAAGAATAAATTCATTTCATTCTTTAAAACAGTATTTTTCTAAAATCAGGTTTCATCGCGTTTTGCACACTTATTTTAAAATTAATTTATACTAATTATACATATTGAATTTTATATAATTGATTCCATATTTTTAATCATGAGGTTAAAATTTAAAAAATATATCCTGTAACACCCTAGGTAAATAAAGAATATGACATTTTCATATATATCCGTATTTGTGAATAAAATATTAATATGTCTTTAAAGGGGACGCTATGCTCGATGGCGTACCCAACACGCAACAACGAGTTTCTTGGGAATCTTACGTTGCACTCTAATAATAAAATAATATTATTTTAAATGGTAGTTAACATGTAGCCGTTTTATTGGAGGGAATGTATAGAAATAACTAAAATATGATTATATATGTTTTTAAATATTTTTACATTTATCCAATAAAAGATAAAGGCATAAAATACAGAAAGAATTCAATTTTAGGCGTATATGCCCTAGTTCTCACTAAAGGTTCACTTATCGCCTTTTGATGGCGAACCGTCATTAAATATAGTTTTGTTCACTCTTATACATTCTATTGGACCAAATAAAACTCTTCTTAAGAATTGGGACATCAAAATTTACTTTGTGTAAATTTTTGGTATCTTTCTGATATAGTTCATTTTTTTTAATGAATAGTGTAAAATGTTGTATTTTAAATTCAAAACCTCTTTTTAATATAATTTATTTATATTATTAGATTATCTTTTTAATTGGTATTAATGTGTAATCTGAATATATTTTTACCATTTAATCCAATGGTGGTCATTGGAATCAATTTCACTTTGAAATTAGACTTAAACTGGTGTCAATCTTTTGATATATATTATTTCTTAAAAACACGCTATTTATTTTGACAGCGGGAGTTAATTATTAAATTAATTAATTCTACTTATATTCTTTGAATTATGTAATATAAACATCATTTTTGAATTCAGAATATCGAATATATCTTAGAGTGAATTTTTGGTAATTTTCTGAAAAACTCCAATTTTTAATGAATAGTGAAACCACTAAGTGGTAATCAAGCAAACAGATTTTTCAGTTAAATGAAAGCTTACCACTAATGTGTATTGAATTTTGAAAAATCCGACATACATGGTTGTCATTAGTATGTAAAATGTGGTTCAATGGGATGAAAATAATTTTTTGGTGAATAGTAACTTTTTTTCATTAATCGCGATTAGAGGTAATTAGTGTAATTTAAGGTAAAAATGAAATTATAAAAATGTGAAAACCCCATGAAACTTGTCCTAACCCTATTGGATGAGTCATGGCCGACCAAGACAACCCATGGGTCAATTTAGGGTACCCTATGGAGCCTCTTGGGTGAGATAATGACTTTAATGCTTTTTTTTAAAATAAAGGTGAAAATGACACTAACATAAATTGTTTTACTAAAACAATTTTTATAAGGGGTTATACTAATAATAATTTTGTCTATAAATACTATTTGGAAAGATAAAAATATTTCATACATCAAGATATTTTATTTATAATTTTTAGACATTAAATAAATTAATTTAATTATGACATCATGATGATGCAACGATGACCTCATTAATGAACAGTTTAAATAAAATAAAACGATAATATAAAATCTAAGACCTACACTTGTCCAAAAACTATTGGATGGGGATATTTCGAAGCCTTATCATCTTATATTTGAAATATAGCAATGTGGGACCTTAGAAATTCTAAACACTTTTGAAAATAAAATAATAGTTTCATGATTTCCAAAAGTGCCCCTCCTCTCCTCTTATAAAAGGCCCCCACCTCTACCTCATTTCACACACTCATCAAGCCTTTGGCTCGGCCATCCCCTGCCCATTTACTCTCTACACATCCCTCTCCTCATCCTAGAGGATTCCCTTTGGGCAGAATCCTTTCAAAGGAAGCCTTTAGGCTCAAATCAAAAGGAGTTACACTTTTAAAGGTAATTCATTCTCTCATGTTCATTTGTTTTATTTTGCTTCTCCAACCCCCTAAACTCTTTTTATTTACTTATTTTTTAACAACACCAGTATATTCAATATACTAGGATGTTTTTATAAGATTTATTCTAGCTACACTCTCACACAACTACATCAAATGGTTAAAGAACATACGGTTTCCGTGGATGGCGAAATTCTGCCTCCCGAAACGATGATTGTTCAATACTCATTTAACACCTTCAAAGGTGGACATTATGATGTCACTATTTTTATATATGATATATAATATGTTTATTATTTCCTTAAGCTTCCGTATTTTTCATTTATTTCAAACCATTATTGTTTCTATTATGGGTAAATACGATATCTTCATTTTAGGAAGTGCGGACTACCGCCCCCTGAAAGTGATTTGATTCGTTAATACCATATGTGGGATGTGTAAAGGATAAATTTAATGATATTATATATGTTATTATACTGGAATTATAATATACTCTTATATCATTATGATTCCATTCCAGAAAATACGAAATAGAAATGGAAGTAGCGTTCATGCGTACGTACGGCTTACCGTCTCCATGAACGGTGCATTTCATTTCTTACCTCTAAATGTGATGTAATATTATAAATACATGTATATGATGAATATATATGATATATATGTTATCCAAATCATTAATATCATTCTGGATATAATGAACCTTTGACCAAATTAACAACATGTAAGTGTAAGAAGTCTGTTTTTGACTTAAGAACCAAATACCGACAAAATGAACATTATTAACTTAAATGATTACATGATGTTCATAACATGGTATAAAAGGAATAATGAACTTGAAAAATGTTTTTAAGCAAGTATAGATTAACTCAAGTTTATTATTCAGGAGATTAAAGAACGGTCGGGTCAAGTCGGATACGAGGTAAGGGATCTTACTCCTCTCTTTCTTTTTAAGTACACTCTTTTATGTCATTCCTTCTAAAGCTCATCTTTATTGTGATTGGGATGTTCTTTTATATTAATCTTACTGTAATTTTTATGTTCATGTGATGAGAGACCCTATTCTCTCTCATCAATCCATTTTGGAAGTTTTAAGTGGCACCGTTAGGCTGCCGAGTTTTCGTATGGGATTTTTCATCTCACTTTTATTCCCGGGAGATTTGTGCTAAATTTTCCACCATTTCCTTTGAGTGGTATATGTATAGCCCATTATTCTAATCTTTGTGTAATATACTTTCGTTTATGAGTATTTACATCAATGTTGTATTGTCCTTCTTTCATGGGGTGTATGTTTCGAAAGATACCCAAGTCGGTAAGGGAACCTTTCACCCTCCACTTTTTAAAAGACTTCTTTTGTTGGGTCTTTTAATTTACATATTGTTATGTTGGGATATGTTCTCATATATCCTTATTGATGTAAATTTTATGTCCATGTGATGAGATATCCTTTTTTTATCTCTCATCAACTCATTTTGATGTGACGCCGTTAGGCTGTCAAGGGAATTTCTTAACCCAATTTCGATTTCTTTGGGTTCAACATGTAGTTATTGAATATGTCATCTTTTGAATATGTGTGAATGACCTTTGATTATTTTACACTTAATATCCACTTATATTTTGTGTATTTGTTTGTCACACATAATTATTCAATTGATTTATCCTTAAACCAAGGATACCGTCTTTGTATGGGACTTCGTCTCAATCTCCTTTCATTGAGGCATATTTTATTTTATACACAACTTTCTTTTATACGGTGTATAAACCCCTTTGACTTTTACGTTTATTCAAAAGGAATCTTTTTTATACGAAGCGTTTACTAAACGAAAAAAGGGAATTTTTTTGTCGTACGTATACGGCGACAACAACTTCTCCGCCGTCGTGACCGTTATTTGAGTTTCGGCTTCCTCTACAAGCCATACTTTTTTTTAAAAAGAAAAATAAATACCATGTTTTACTTTTCTTTTATTTTGGTATCAAAAACGGTTTTCATAATGTTTTTATATCAATGTGTTGTATTGATATATTGTGATTGAAAGGTGGGAATGTTATATTTCCTTTATGCATGTTTTATGTGATATGATTATGTTGAGGTTCTTGGGCATTATTATGAAAACGGGTGGTTCTGTGATAAACTAAGGGCGGGTGAGCCCGATATAGCTCTCCAATGCATTGGGTAACGCGAAGGAGTGAAACGTTAAGGTTTCTCCGAAGAGATTTAGGGAATATACTGTGATGGGTATTCCAAACGTAACCAAGAGGGTTACTCCCTACGTAAGAATGTTATGAATGCCTCAAGTTACCTTTATGTCTTATGATTTCTATGATTTATTCATGATTTGATGAGGTATGTTAAAGTGCTTATGTTTTATGGGTAAAGTATGATCTCATCCTTATGTATATATGTACCCATGTTTCCCTTCCATATTTTTATATCCCTTACTGAGCTTTTTATGCTCATCCCAAGTTTTTATTGAAATGTTTTTCACAGGTCAAGGGAAAGGTACATGATATGATGATAGTGTCAAGCAAGTGTCAAGAAAGATTCCATGTTTATTTTAAATATGTTTCCATTGATGGGAATGAAGAATACTATCTTTATGTAACCACTTTGTTTATATGTGGAATGTAATGCAAGTTTTATGATCTAATTCTCTAAAACTCTAAAACTGAAAAGATCCTCAATGTGTAATCTTGTAATAACTCAAGATTAAGTATGGTTTAAGGCTAGGGCCTTATAGTTGGTATCAAAGGTCGGTTTAGACAACTTTAGGGATTATGAGTTTTTGTGAGACACATGATTAGTCCCTATGTCTATTATTTCAGTTAAATCCTTGTTTTATAACTTTGTTTTTTTTCAGGTCAAGTAAAGTCAGTTATGAATGGATGGAGAAGGATCTCAAACGAAATTCCTATCTCTTCCTGATGACATGCTTGCAATAATTATTGCAAGGTCATCTTCGGATGATTGTGAAACTTTTTCTAGCATACAACTCACTTGCAAGGAGTTGTTTGAGATATCAAACACCTCCACTATACCTCGTTATCATCGTGGATCATGGGTTGTTTTTAGACAAATACTATTTTCACAATATTCTCATATTTTCAAGAAAGGTAAATATTATCAAGGTATTTTCAAATATTTTACCTTATCACAAGAATTTGAAGCATATTATGATTTTAGAAATGGTGCTGAGGAAGGAGACCCTTGCGCAACCTATTTATATTTGCTTTTAAAATATAGTCTCACATCACATACTTATGGTATTTTAAAAGGTCCAATAATAGAAAGTTTCAACTCAATTTCGGTCCGACTATTTTATAGAAATCAGGTTTTATCAGATGTTTTGGAATTATATGTCATACATGATTAGTTTCCAAAACTGTTTTTCTGTGAACACCCATATGACCCATGTTGTACGAGGTGTATTTGGATGGAGGAAGCAAATTATTTTGAAGGATCTCTAAATCATTGTTGTAATGCATGGGACTTCTACCTACGTGAGCAAGATGATGATGAAACTGAGTGGACGCCATGATCAAGGTATGATGATATTCATTTTGGGAATCATTTTATTTTATCTTATGGTGGTGAAATAAGACTTCAAGAATTAAGATATTGAGATCATAATGAATTCGGATAAGGAAACGATTGAGCTTAAAACATGTTAGGGTTATTTTTGGAGTTTTATAAAAAGGACAACACGCAGACCGTGTGACAACCCGTCGCATCGGACAAAGCTGCGGGAATCGAACCCACAACCAAAGTGCGACTGGTATTTATCGCCTACCACTGGACTACGTGAAGTCCCTGGTTAGTTTGACTGATTCTTTTTAGTTATATGATTTTATGAATTAATAGTAAGTTGATTTTGGGTTATTTATGAAAATGATTAACCTATCATGGAGGATATGTGATTAGGTTAATTACTTTTCAATACGAGACTTTAGGAGCAACTAATGTTGTTTGGAGATAAATGTTACGATTTAACTTGGAAGACTATGTTACTAAATCCTTCAAATATTTGGGTTTCAATCTTATATTGGTTTACATTGAATAATTTTATCGACAAATTGTTTATCGGATGGTCCTCGTTGAACTTGGGGTTTTGTTGGACAAATTTTGGAGATTAAGCATAGATTTTCTTTTTAAAGGGTTATCCTTTTCTGGATTATCTGACCTTGTACTAACATTTTTGGTTTTGGTTAAGGTCTAAAGATATGGGATGTATATAGTTCTCTTTGGTGGGTTAAGTGATTCTCTAGAAGTTGATTATAGTACTCTTAATGTGAACAAGTCTTCCTAAATACTCGTCTTTTGGAGAAAATATGAGTTTGTGTAAAAGTTGAAAGTCAACATGATAAGTGATTATGTTTCCCTATAAATGAATTACTCAATAAAAAGTAACTTAAAACAAAAATGTTGTCTATTAACTTTTCCTACTGGGGAATCGAATACCGTTTAACCCATCACAAGTTTGTGATTTTCTTGTGGTTAAATTTCTCCTAAACATGTTTTCTATCACTCTCCATCAGAACATGAACCTATGTTTTCTCCTCCATGTCCAATTTTTCTACATGGAATCCTAGTATGGGTTAACTTGGGTGACCTTTGTACTTTTCTTTCTTTATTTTAAAGTGGTTGTTTTACCGACTCTTTTTCCGATGTGGGACTTTCAAGGATGTTTCCAAGCTCAATTTTAAAAATTGCGAGGACGCAATTCCCAAAAGGGGGGAAGGATGTAACACCCCAGGTAAATAAAGAATATGAAATTTTCATATTTATCCATATTTGTGAATAAAATATTAATATGTCTTTAAAGGGGACGCTATGCTCGATGGCGTACCCAACACACAACAATGAGTTTCTTGGGAATCTTACGTTGCACTCTAATAATAAAATAATATTATTTTAAATGGTAGTTAACATGTAGCCGTTGTATTGGCGGGAATGGATAGAAATAACTAAAATATGATTATATATGTTTTTAAATATTTTTACATTTATCCAATAAAAGATAAAGGCATAAAATACAGAAATAATTCAATTTTAGGCGTATATGCCATAGTTCTCACTAAAGGTTCACTTATCGCCTTTTGATGGCGAACTGTCATTAAATATAGTTTTGTTCACTCTTATACATTCTATTGGACCAAATAAAACTCTTCTTAAGAATTGGGACATCAAAATTTACTTTGTGTAAATTTTTGGTATCTTTTTGATAAAGTTCTTTTTTTTTAATGAATAGTGTAAAATGTTGTATTTTAAATTCAAAACCTCTTTTTAATCTAATTTATTTATATGATTAGATTATCTTTTGAATTGGTCTTAATGTGTAATCTGAATATATTTTTACCATTTAATCCAATGGTGGTCATTGGAATCAATTTCACTTTTAAATTAGACTTAAACTGGTGTCAATCTTTTGATATATATTGTTTCTTAAAAACACGCTATTTGTTTTGACAGCGGGAGTTAATTATTAAATTAATTAATTCTACTTATATTATTTTAATTATGTAATATAAACATCATTTTTGAATTCGGAATATCGAATATAGCTTAGAGTGAATTTTTGGTAATTTTCTGAAAAACTTCAATTTTTAATGAATAGTGAAACCACTAAGTGGTAATCAAGCAAACAGATTTTTCAGTTAAATGAAAGTTTACCACTAATGTGTATTGAATTTTGAAAATCCGACATACATGGTTTTCATTAGTATGTAAAATGTGGTTCAATGGGATGAAAATAATTTTTTGGTGAATAGTAACTTTTTTTCATTAATCGCGATTAGAGGTAATTAGTGTAATTTAAGGTAAAAATGATATTATAAAAATGTGAAAACACCATGACACTTATCCTACCCCTATTGGATGATTCATGGACAACCAAGACAACCCATGGGTCGATTTAGGGGACCCTATGGAGCCTCTTGGGTGAGATAATGACTTTAATGCCTTTTTTTTAAAATAAAGGTGAAAATGACACTAATATAAATTGTTTTACTAAAACAATTTTTAGAAGGGGTTATACTAATCATAATTTTGTCTATAAATAATATTTGTAAATATAAAAAGATTTCCTACATCAGGATATGTTTTTTATAATTTTTAGACATTAAATAAATTAATTTAATTATGACATCATGATGATGCAATGATGACCTCATTAATGAACAGTTTAAATAAAATGAAACGATAATATAAAATCTAAGACCTACACGTGTCAAAAAACTATTTTATGGGAATATTTCGAAGCCTTATCATCTTATCTTTGAAATATATCAATGTGGGACCTTAGAAATTCGAAACACTTTTGAAAATAAAATAATAGTTTCATGATTTCCAAAAGTGCCCCTCCTCTCCTCTTATAAAAGGCCCCCACCTCTACCTAATTTCACACACTCCTCAAGCCTTTGGCTCGGCCATGCACTACCCATTTACTCTATCCACATCCCTCTCCTCATCCTAGAGGATTCCCTTTGGGCAGAATCCTTTCAAAGGAAGCCTTTAGGCTCAAATCAAAAGGAGTTACACTTTTAAAGGTAATTCATTCTCTCAAGTTCATTTGTTTTATTTTGCTTCTCCAACCCCCAAAACTCTTTTTATTTACTTATTTTGTAATAACACCAGTATATTCAATATACTAGGATGTTGTTATAAGATTTATTCAATCTACACTCTCACACAACTACATCAAATGGTTAAAGAACATACGGTTTCCGTGGATGGCGAAATTCTGCCTCCCGAAACGATGATTGTTCAATACTCATTTAACACCTTAAAAGGTGGCCATTATGATGTCACTATTTTTATATATGATATATAATATGTTTATTCTTTCCTTAAGCTTCTGTATTTTTCATTTATGGCATACCATTATTGTTTCCATTATGGGTAAACACGATATCTTCATTTTAGGAAGTGCGGACTACCGCCCCCTGAAAGTGATTTGATTCGTTAATACCATATGTGAGATGTGTAAAGGATAAAGTTAATGATATTATATATGTTATTATAATGGAATTATAATATACTCTTATATCATTATGATTCCATTCCAGAAAATACGAAATAGAAATGGAAGTAGCGTTCATGCGTACGTACGGCTTACCGTCTCCAAGAACGGTGCATTTCATTTCTTACCTCTAAATGTGATGTAATATTATAAATACATGTATATGATGAATATATATGATATATATGTTATCCAAAGCATTAATATCATTATGTATATAACGAACCTTTGACCAAATTAACAACATGTAAGTGTAAGAAGTCTATTTTTGACTTAAGAACCAAATACCGAGAAAATGAACATTATTAACTTAAATGATTACATGATGTTCATAACATGGTATAAAAGGAATAATGAACTTGAAAAAGGTTCTTAAGAAAGTAGAGATTAACTCAAGTTTATTATTCAGGAGATTAAAGAACGTTCGGGTCAAGTTGGATACGAGGTAAGGGATCTTACTCCTCTCTTTCTTTTTAAGTACACTCTTTTATGTCATTCCTTCTAAAGCTCATCTTTCTTGTGATTGGGATGTTCTTTTATATTACTCTTACTGTAATTTTTATGTTCATGTGATGAGAGACCCTATTCTCTCTCATCAATCTATTTTGGAAGTTTTAAGTGGCACCGTTAGGTTGCCGAGTTTTCATATGGGATTTTTCATCTCACTTTTATTCCCGTGAGATTTGTGCTACATTTGCCACCATTTCCTTTGAGTGGTATATGTACACCCCATTATTCTAATCTTTGTGTAATATACTTTCGTTTATGAGTATCTACATCAATGTTGTATTGTCCTTCTTTCATGGGGTGTATGTTTCGAAAGATACCCAAGTCAGTAAGGGAACCTTTCACCCTCCTCTTTTTAAAAGACTTCTTTTGTTGGGTATTTTAATTTACATATTGTTATGTTGGGATATGTTCTCATATATCCTTATTGATGTAAATTTTATGTCCATGTGATGAGATACCCTTTTTTTTATCTTTCATCAACTCATTTTGATGTGACGCCGTTAGGCTGTCAAGGGAACTTCTTAACCCAATTTCGATTTCTTTGGGTTCAACATGTAGTTATTGAATATGCCATCTTTTGAATATGTGTGAATGACCTTTGATTATTTTACACTTAATATCCACTTATATTTGGTGTATTCGTTTGTCACACATAATTATTCAATTGATTTATCCTTAAACCAAGGATACTGTCTTTGTATGGGACTTCGTCTCAATCTCCTTTCATTGAGGCATATTTTATTTTATACACAACTTTATTTTATACGGTGTATAAACCCCTTTGACTTTTACGTTTATTCAAAAGTAATCTTTTTTATACGAAGCGTTTACTAAACAACAAAAGGGAATGTTTTTGTCGTACGTATACGACGACAACGACTTCTCCGCCGTCGTGACCGTTATTTGAGTTTCGGTTTCCTCTACAAGCCATACCTTCTTTTTAGAAGAAAAATAAATACCATGTTTTACTTTTCTTTTATTTTGGTATCGAAAATGGTTTTCATAATGTTTTTATATCAATGTGTTGTATTGATATCTTGTGATTGAAAGGTGGGAATGTTATGTTTCCTTTATGCATGTTTTATGTGATATGATTATGTTGAGGTTCTTGGGCATTATTATGAAAACGGGTGGTTCTGTGATAAACTAAGGGCGGGTGAGCCCGATATAGCTCTCCAATGCATTGGGTAACGCGAAGGAGTGAAACGTTAAGGTTTCTCCGAAGACATTTAGGGTATATACTGTGATGGGTATTCCAAACGTAACCAAGAGGGTTACTCCCTACGTAAGAATGTTATGAATGCCTCAAGTTACCTTTATGTCTTATGATTTCTATGATTTATTCATGATTTGATGAGGTATGTTAAAGTGCTTATGTTTTATGGGTAAAGTATGATCTCATCCTTATGTATATATGTACCCATGTTTCCTTTCCATATTTTTATATCCCTTACTGAGATTTTTATGCTCATCCCAAGTTTTTTTTGAAATGTTTTTCACAGGTCAAGGGAAAGGTACATGATATGATGATAGTGTCAAAGAAGTTTCAAGAAAGATTCCATGTTTATTTTAAATATGTTTCCATTGATGGGAATGAAGAATACTATCTTTATGTAACCACTTTGTTTATATATGGAATGTAATGCAAGTTTTATGATCTAATTCTCTAAAACTCTAAACCTGAAAAGATCCTCAATGTGTAATATTGTAATAACTCAATATTAAGTAAGGTTTAAGGCTGGGGCCATATATATCCCTTCAAATTTTAAGAATTATTAATAGTAACTATGGTAAAATTTATCATCTCGGTAAAGGGTAAATCATGTTGATCTTAGTTAAAACTATGTGTTAGGGTCACCATTTTCCATAAAAAATCATATTGGATGAATTTAATTCTAAAATTATCACCTTTGGGTTGAATATTAATTATTTAGGTTACAATTTTCATAAAAATGACCTATATAATATTTAAAGCAAAGAAATATACAAAATATCACTCTCTTACTTTAAAAAATATATTATGTGTCCACATAGGGGAAAATAAAGTTATCAATGAATATAAATATCTATTTTTAGCATAATGAAATTATTTTTATGATTAATATTTATTAATAATTTCCAGTAATTATATAATTACATTAAATTCTTTTACAACATCGATGCGGTATTTCTTCAATTAATTGTAAAATAAAATAAATAATTTTAAAAATATTAAAAGTGATATAATTTGAATGACATATAGTTTTCTACAAATTTTATAGATTATTATGACATATTAGTGTTTATTAAAAGACTTATATTTGAATTAAAACTTTTCCTTTAAGTCTTTGGAGTAAAATTTAATTAATAGTATCAAAATTGAAATTAATGATATTTTATAAAAATAATATTTTATTAAATTATATAAAAATAATTAAAAATATGTAAATTGGAAAAGGGGGATAATATATGGTTTAAAATTTCATATATTTTCCATTTATGATCCAATTTTTATCTCATATTAAAAATTATAACTCTTTAGGTGTGAAAAAGACGTTACTACATTTAAGGTTAAAACATTTTAACTAAGGGGTTAAACCAAAAGATAAGATTTAAAATACCACTTAAAACTATCAAAATTTGATTATTTTATAGTACTTAAACCATATCCTACCATAATATAGAAGATATGGAAATTTAGAATCATTTTTCTATAATGACTGTTATATTTTAATCATTTAATAATTCCAAGTATGTCATTTCCCACCCTTATAAAAGGACAGTCCTTTCTTCACTTATTTACATGAAATTGAGAAAAAAAGATCAACTAAGACCTATAAATTACTTTTATATAAATACTAATCCATGTTTTTGATGTTTTTATCTCCGAATAAACAAACCTTAGTTTCTTTAAAAATGGATCTAAATGAGGTCTCCCGAAGAAGAGGTAGTTGAATTACCTAAAAACTTTAAAATATTTATTTTTCAACCTCTTCAAAATATAAGGTATTTGTCATGAAATAATATCTTCATTATCATAAATATACTGAAATGTTATTATGATTATAAAACCACCATCATTAACCCACTTTTCTACAAAATGATAAGTGAAAGTATCGCTTGTGTGTGCCTATGGCTTACCATCTCCACGTAGCGATACAATTCATTTTTCATCACCATATTTTATGGATGGGATTTATGAAAGGTTTAATTTTTATATATGATATTTATGAAATAATTATTCCTTTTTAAAAGTAATATCATGTAAAACTTCTTACCATATAATCCATTATAAAATGATAATGTCGCTCGTGAGTACGTGCGGACTACCACCTTCACAAAGTGATGAGATTTGTAATTCATTTAAGTTTTATTTGGATTGTAATAAGGATAGATTTAATTAATATATATTTTTCATATGATATAATAATTATTATTTAAAGGTGATTTTTTATTTAATTTTTTTTCATTCTAATTGTCAAAAAGTGAAAACAATGTTCACACATATGTACGACCCATCATATCCATGAATGGGGTAATTCATTTTTATATCTATATATTTTATGGATTAATAAAAATAAATATATAAAGAATATATATAATATTTATATCATGATTAAAATTATTTTAATTATGGAAGAATTATAAAAGTAAAAGGTATGAAACTACCAAGAAAAAACATAAATGAAAAACAAAGCAGTTATTACTCAGAACAGTTATTTTAACAAAGAATTGGTAATAAACATGTGAAAACATATTATAAGTAAATAATATACTATATGATATATATTATTATTTTATTGGGATAGATTTATAATAAATCTATATTTACTATAAATGAGTTTCAAACACATATGAATGAAGTTGGACTAGAGGTAAGGGTTTATTTCACAATCTCATCATTATTCAGAATTGTTTATATTTAAGTCTCCATTGAGGTAATTATTTAATATTTCTATCTAAAAAATAATATTTTTTTAAAAAATATTTATTTATAAAAATTACATGTTTTACCTTCAATTTCCTCTCTCTAAGAACTAAACATACCAAAAAAATGTTTTTAAGTAAAATTGACTTTTTTTTACTCGGTCATCAATCTTTCTCTTCCATGTCCATATTTTCTATAAATTTAAAAAATAATACTTTTAATATTATCCTATTATTTACTAAATACATTTTTACTTATGATTTAATTTTTTAAAAATGGTTTAAAAGGAACCTTTTTTTCATTTTCTAAATGAGGAACTTTTTGAACTTTTTTCAAAAATGTGAAAGGAATGTTTTTTAACTTCTACAACATGAATTAAATTTACCACCATAATGAATGCTCATTTTTTTAAATATTAATTTGAAATTTTACATGGATATTTTAAAATAAATGTTTTTCCTAAACATTTTAAAAATATTTAGATTTTATGTAATTGTTTTCATAGTGAAAAGAGTATTTTCCTCAAGAAAAATTTCAATGTTATTTTGAAATCATTTTCATATATATTAATATCCTTTGATAAATTGTATACTTTACTAAGATTTTAATGTTATCATACCATCCACTATATTTATTTGGATGGTTTATGATCTTGTTTAATGGGGAAAGTATATATATTTCGAATGCTATTTCTTCTAATATGGACAACTATTTTTTTAATCATGTTCATTAAGTTATATTGTTTATTAATATTATGAATGCATTAGTATTTTTAAATAATGGGTGGGTCCTAGAATTACATATACCCTTAATGAATTGATAGGTCTCATGAGAAAAACTATATTGGATATTTGGATGTGTCCTTACCCATTTCTGAAAGATTCCTTATCATGGTGCCTTGACGTAATATTTTAAATGTCTTGACATAAGTCCTAGATAGTAAGTTTAGATGTCCATAATTTTTCATTCCATCATTATGAAATTAGTTATTGATTCCCATGAGTTTATTAGATCAATTTTTATATCCTTGGATAAGTTTCTTTCTTGTTTTTCTTAATTATAAAGAATTGTTTTAACATTATTTATACTTGCTAAATTATTCATGAATTATTTTTATTCCACTGTAGGAATTATCTTACTGAACATATGATATAACCCCTTTCTTGTTCTTCCTTTCTCTAAGATGCTAAGAAATGTTTTATGATTGAAATAAAGAGATATGATATAGGTAACAAAGATAATCACAAAGAAAATATTATGTTTCATTTTTTGTTTTCAAATGTAATGTGGGTTTCAAGTATGCATCTAGTTTACCAACATTACTAAACTATTTGGTCCTTTGAGATGTGATTCCTTATATTTAGTGTCAATTTAATAATGTAACCACCTAATTTGGGCTAATAGGGTTAGGGACTTTATAGTTTGTCTCAAAAATAGGTTTATTAGAAACCTTGGGAAATATATTTAGGAAAACATAGATTATGTAACTTAAAATTATGAAAAACAATGAGAATATTCCCAAATAAATAAAACATATGATTTTGATATTAGTTATACATAAATTTTCAATTTATTTAATGATTTTCACTAGTTTTGAAAATATAAATTATGATTAATAATGTTTCAATTTTATAAAAATAGAGTCTTGTGTAAGGAATTAAAAATATTTCCTAACATTTAATCCATGTTGGTATTTCCCTCTAGGGAAGGATATTGAAGATAGAGTTGGAGCTACTGTTGGAGTTGAACAAATTATAACTTTATTATGGCAGATGACTCAGGTTATGAACAAAAATATTTCCCATATGGAGTATATTGCTAATCCATAATGCAATGTAACAATTTTAGACCAATTCATATGATAGAAACCTCTATTATTCATTGGGACTACAAATCCATTTGTAGATGAGAAATTGATAAGTTACTTAGAGAAGACATTTCTCACATTGGGAAGTAATAATAGGGAGAAGGTTTTCATGGAATTTTCGCATCTCTCAAGGGATAAATATCAATTTTGGTCATTGATTCAAAACACTAAGTATAACACCCTGAGATTTTATGATTTTTTTTCAAATAAATTTAATTTATTTTATATCTTTCATTACAAGCAACACTGAGTTTTAGAAAACTACAATATACTATAAATATTATTATTTAAAACATGACCATCATAACCTAACCATTAAACTTTATGGTATTAATATGAAAAATAATGTTTTGAAAATTGACTAAAATTATTTTATATAAAGAAAACATATTGATAAATAAGTACTTATTTTTTGGTAAAGTTTTTATATACTTCAGTAATAAATTTATTCAAAAAAATAATTTTCATTACGTTCTGTGAACAAAAAATAAAATTAATTTTTAACAATTTTAGGAAATTTATTTGAAAATAAGAAATTTATTTTTTGAATCAACATGTCAAAATTCTATTGGGTGAATTTTTTATAAGTTTTTAGAAAGATACATTTTTTGATAAATAGTGAAAATGCGGATTTTTACTAAAAACCGCTTTTTCATTTAAAGTATTTACAAAAATAAAAATTTATTTAAAATGGTTAATTATAAAAACAAGTTCAATTATATTATTATTAATTTAAATTAGGTCATTTTAATTAATTTTATATTGAATTCTGTTATAAAATATTTTAAACATTATAAAAAAATTTCTTTGTAAAACTATTTTTTCACCGCATCTGTAGGTTTTATTTTAAATTAAAATTTTCCACTTATGTGAATTAAATTTGGAAAAATGGATTAAGTATTTTTAATAATAAATATTTATATTATATAATAATTTTAGTGTAATTTTTTTTCATAATGAATAGTAAAATATTGAGAAATTAATTTCTACAGTTATGGTTAAAACGGGTTTACCGAGGGTGAAACTAAAATGATAAGGGTTAAAATGACATAAAAACTTTTTAAATTCCTATTTTATAGCCATATTATGAACTTATATTATCTAAGGTTCTATACTGATCAATTTTGGGGCTTTTTGGCATGAGTTAAACGTGGGTACATGTTTTTCTTTTCAAAATTATGAAGTGTGTCCTCTTCCCAAATTATAAAAGGTCACCCCTCTCCTATCCTCTTCACACACCCAAAGCCTTTTTTGGGACAATAAATACACATATACCTTACATTATTCCATCCTCACATTCGATAATATATTTTTTTCATTTGGAAACTCTCCTATAAAGTCTTTTGGTGCTAACCTAAGAAGGTTGTTCGAAGAAGTGGTATCGTTTATAACCGGTCATTTTTATTTTATTTATTCTCACAACACTAAAAATATTATCTAAATATTCTGATATAATAAAAATAAAATATTAAATATACTTTTATTTTATTATTTTTATTTCATAACCTATATACATAGCCTCTTCCATCAAATAGGAAATTAAATCATCGATCATGTGTACGACGAACTATCACCTTGTGAACAGATTCGTTTTCCATCATCGAATCTCACGAAAGAATATAATAATGAATTTAAATTATGTATATAATATTAATAGAATAATTATAATATTTTAATTATAAAATCAAATCTTCTTTATTATCTTTCAATCAGTCAAAAAATGATTGTGTCGCTCATACGTACGTGTGGACTACCACCTCCACGGAACAATGTGATACGTTTTTCACTTTATTTTTACATGTAAGGTAATAAAGATATTTTTATTAAATATATATGATATATATGAAATAAATTTTTTTATTTAAATTTGATATATTATTTACCTTTCTTTCACCACATCGGTCGAGAAAATTGAAACAACTTTCATGTGTGCGTACGACCTACCATCTCCATGAATGGTGTAATTCATGTTCAATCTCTAAATTTAATGGATTGATATAAATAATTATATAATTAATATATATTATATTTAAATATTGGTTAAAATTCTGGATATAATGGAATAATTATCAAATTAAAAGGACCTAAAATTCCAAACCAAAACATACATGAAAAATAAAGCAGTTATTACATGAAACATGATTTTAACATAGAATTGTTAACAAATGGGTAATAAAAGGTCATAAGTAAATCATATATGGTATTATATATATAATTATGGTTATGTTATATATTTATAATAAACCTATATTTATTATAAAATAGTTTTAAATTTTTACAAAGTATGTGGACACTTAAAGAAAGAGATGTTCGTCTAACTTTTATTTTCGTGGGACACATGCCATATTCACCACTTATATATTTTGTGTGGTGTAAATACTACTCATGAATGTCTTTTAGGACTATTATTATGATTATTATAGGATATAAACACCCATATAAGTTTTTTATTTCACGGGTGATATGATTCAAAAGTTTCCAAAGTGTTAAAGGTTTTATGTTATAATCACCTTGTTTATCAAGATTATTTATGAATATTTTTATGATAATGAAATATTATGATCTAAATCTCAAGAAAATCATGAATTTACTTATACTATAGTTATTTTTATATAATACATGTTTCCATTTCATTTTCCTCTCTTTAATTACTCGTGATACCAAAACAATGTTTTTAAGAAAAATCAACTTCATTTATATTTTTAGTGGAAAATACATTTTCTTCCATTTTCATGTTTTCAAAAAAATAAAATTAATTTTTTAATATTATTTAATGATTTTTATAGTTACATTTTACAAAATTTTAATTTATTACAATTTTTTTGAAAAGGATTCTTTATGTCTTTTTCCAAATGTGGTACTTTTGACTTGTTACTAAAAATGTAAAAGTAATATTTGTTTTAACATGTATGGTATGAACGATATTTCATACCTCTATGAATGATCAATGATTTAATGGTTTCTTTATAAGTCTCCAAGTTTATTTTAAAAAGGAATTTTTTATTTAATATTTGGATTTTTTTTATTTTAAATAATTGTTTTCAAAATTGAAATGATATTTTCCTCAAGAATTTTGTTATGATATTTTAATGGAATTTCTATTCATCAATGAAAACATGGTTTGGTGTTGCTTATTTTTGACTGGTAATTTGATGCATTTATACCATACATATTATTTCTCTAGATAATTTATGACTTTAATGAAGATATGTTTATGAAACCTGCTCTTTTTCCATTGATTGTTCTATAATGAATTCGTGAGATTATTATGAAACCCATTTCATTTATATCAGTTATTCTATGATTGAATTCATACGAAACCCATTTCCATTACATTATCTATGATATGATGAATGTTTTATGATCTTATGGAACACAATTTAATGGATTATATAATTGGTGGGACCTATATCTCACTCTAATGCATTGGTTAAATATGGATAACTCAAGAGGTAATTATATTACGTGCGAACCTGATTTCATATTCTCAATGTTATTATTAGACATGGTTTTATGCCTATAATGTTATTATTGGACCTGGATTTATGTCCATATAGTTATATGTGGACCTAGTTTCGTGTCTATGAGGTTATGTTTAGACCTAGTTTTTTGTCCATACGGTTTTGTGTGGACTTGGATTTGTGTCTATAAGGTTATGTTTAGAAATGGTTTTATATACATAAGATTATGCATGAACCTAACTTTCATATCCAAAAGTTTATACGATAGAATTATGTTAAGCCCTTTACATAATTATTTAACCTAATACTATTTATACATGTTCATAATGTTATCATCTTATGTGTATTCCATAAATCTATGTCATATTCCAATGTTATGTTCTTAGGGCTTATGTTCATTGATTCTTTTATGATTAATATCTTATGAACTTAAAATATTTATTCCATAAATCAAGTTTTATTGTATTTAGGGTATGGTTTTAAAATTTTATTCTCATGTCCTCATACCCTAATGCTCATGAAATATTTATATCCCGCCATGTTAACCCTTACTAATTATCTAGTCTCTCCAATTTTTATATTTCATTTTCTTGTGTTATGAATAATGGTTTTAAATAGGGTATGTCTATAAATTATATTATGTGGTAAGATATTTATGGGAGATATTGAAGATATTTTATAAAATAAGAAGATTTTGTATCTAGTCTCTAAAGACACGAAACCATTACAGTCATTGGGTATGTGTTTGTGAAATGTTTTAAATAGTGATCTAAAAAGATGTAATATTTATGTATAAAAATATTGGTTCATTTTATTTGGTATTAATGGAAAGTTTTATTTAAACTTTGGAACTAGGATGAGAAAACATTAGTGACAACCTTAGGGATAAGTCTAAGGATAATTAAAAGTATAGGAAAATTTCCTAGAATTTCAGTGAAATATTGAGTGAGTGGTTTCAAAGAAATTACATCCTTGTTTAGATACTATAAGTGGATGGGTCTTTGGAACAGTTGTATCTAGTGGTAATACATCTAAAAAGGCCACATTGGAATTTTATTAAATCATCACTTAGTTCATGACAATGGGACTTACTGTGCACCCAGTTTGACACTAACAGGGGATATTTTTTTGGAAATTCACAAACTCTTTATAAACCACATTGAATGATTAGAATAGATGATGACCATAAATTTCCTAGGTTAAAACTAAGGTTACAAATATTTAAAAAAAAGTTTCATGATTTATACATACTATGAATGATTTTTTAATGATTATATTATTTCCCACTATGATTAGTATTTATTACACAATTTGTTTGGTTTTAGTTAATGGATGGAACCTGGAAAAATCATGTTAACATTGAATATGATGTAAAATTTTATTTTTATAAAAACAAAATTGGATTATTACTAGAGATAAAGATATCATGATTATTTCAAATCAGTTATCATGATATATGATTAACAATGTGAACTTCAATGAGATTCCTATTATGTAAAATAAAAAGAATATAGAATTCTATGAAATTTTGTGTGGTAATGAACATAGAGGAAAGAATATTAAATTTCATATATGTCAAGAATTTGGGAAGAATCACCTAGAATAATATCGAAAATGGAGTGGAATATGTTTTCTAAGTGACAATGAAGGTCATAGAGCAATGAATTTCCAAGGAATTTGATATCTTATATGTGATGAACTTAGGAATTATCCAAGTCAATACCCTAAAAAAAGAGCCAGTCCATGGATCAAGTAAGGACATATTTTATACCAACTCATTGAAGTAAAATATTTTGAAATAATTTATGTATTTTTATTAAATATTTATGTTATAGAATTATTTTAACAATGTTAATTTGTTAATAAAAATCATGAAATATCTAATGATTGTATTAATTTTGAAGCATATAAGTCTTCATCTAATATTTACTTAAGATTTATAGATACCCTCATGAGTTTATGAGTTTAAGGTTGATCATAACTTCAATGTCTTAGACACTCCTCTTTAGGTTCTATGTGATGGTATTTTAATTTCATTAATAAAATTTTGGGAGATATTTTATTGGAATAAGTTATATGTCACTCTTAGGTTCAACATGAAGCATTATTTGAGGAAGAGTGACATTTTTATAAGATTAAATGTATTTATAATATTCATGGTTTATATTAACTTTGATGAGTAAGGTTATTTTTGAGTATTTTTAGTATATTTACAAGGATATTACAAGAACTATATTAATACAGTTTTAGTAAAAATGAAAAAATTTCACCTCTAGAAAGTCCATAAGGATTTAACCCACAACTAAAGAAAAATGAGGGTAAAATCATGCCACGAACTTATGTGATATCTTGGTTAGCATGATTTTTTAAATGATGTAATAGTTAAAGATTAAGTTTATTTTTTGAACATATTTTTTATCACTGAGTTAACCATGATATTTAAAAATGACATGGTTATAGATTATGCCCCATAAAAATTGAAGGTTCATGAGAAAAACTACCCAACTCACGATTTGGAGTTAGTTGCGGTAATTTTTTCATTAAAGATATTAATGAATTATATTTTTGGAGAAATTTGTGATATATATACTGATCATTAAAGTTTAAAATAAATATTCACTTATATATATTTAAATATAATCTAGTGAAGATGGTTGGATCTGATTAAAGATTAAGAATTATCAATACATTATGACCTCAGGAAAGTGAATAAGGTGGTATATTTTTTGAGTAGAAAGGATCATGTTGGATTACATATGATGATGATTACAAAAGATCCAATATTTATGGATTTTCAAAGGATGGATCTGGAAATCATGAAGGAAGGGGAGAAATATTATCTTTCTCAAATGATTATTCAAACTTCTATCCAAGTAAAGTTTAAAGAGGTGAAAAAGGATTATGTATAGATGATGAATAAAGATACAAATATTCATGAGTATAACTTTGATTATTAAGAAATAATAAGGTTTTTGAACTATGTATGTGTTCCATCGATGATGGATTTGAAGGAGCTCTTAGAGGAAGCTCATAGTTCTTTTTTGTCTATTAATCATGGGAGTATGAAAATGTATAGATATTTGAAATAATATTTACATTGTGAAACATAAAGATATATATTTAAAAGTTTGTATCCTAGTTCTTGGTTTTTCAGCAATTTAATCCTGAGAGACAAAATTCTAAGGGGATGTTACAACATCACCCATACCAGAATTGAAATGGGAAAACATCACTATGAATTTTGTCATTAACCCCCCCCCCCCAAAAAAAACATCTAAATAAAATAATGTTATATGTATTGTATTAAATAAATTTAAAAAATTAGCACACTTAATTTATATTAGAGAATATTTTTCATTGGATCGAATTTCTAGGATATAAATTACGGAAGTTGTATGGTTGTATGGAGCACCCCATTCTATTATATCTAATCAGGATTAGAGGTTTAACTTAAAGTTATGGTGATGTCTTCAACTTGATTTGGACATGGAGTTAATTTTGATAATTTTGTATCATCCTAAAATATATAGTTAGTCTAGGGGAACAATTTAGATTCTCGAGGATATGATTAGATCTTATTTTATAGATTTGAAAGTTGGTTGGGATCAAAACTTACCTCTAGTTGAGTTTTCTTACAATAATAGTTTTCACTATAGAATTAAAATGGATCCTTATGAGTCTATATATGCAATGAAGTGTAGGAATCTACTGTGCTGGGATGAAGTTGGGTAAATTAATCTATTGGGACTTGAGCTAGTTGATGAAATGACAGATAAGGTTAGTGTAACATCCCAAGTAAGTAATGAATAATAGATATTTTTATATATGTATATTAATGAATTAGATAGTGTTTTAGAGGCTTAAAATGAAAATAAATCCAATCTTAAGCATGGAATACACTAATATTTTTAAAAGATTGTTTTACTGCCTTTTGATGGCAAACCATTTTTGAATCTATATTTTGACAATTTTATAAGCTATGTTTGTCAAAATAAACTTATTCTTTATGATTGATACATCAAAATTTACTTTGTGTGAATTTTTGGTATTTTTCAGACAATGTTCATTTTTTAATGAATAGTGAAAAATACTGCATTTTACATCAAAACTGATTTTTAATCTAATTTATTTATATGATTATATTATCTTTTGAATTGGTCTTAAAGTGTAATCTGAATATATTTTACCATTTAATCCAATGGTGGTCATTGGAATCAATTTCACTTTGAAATTAGAATTAAACTGGTGTCAATCTTTTGATACTTATTGTTTTATAAAAACATGCTATTTGCTCTAACAACGGGAATTAATTATTAAATTAATTAATGTGACTTATATGTTTTGAATTTTGTAAAATAGACTTCATTTTTGAATTCAGAATATCGAATATAGCTTAGGGTGAATTTTTGGTAATTTTCTAAAAAACTTCAATTTTTGATGAATAGTGAAACCACTAAGTGGTAATCAAGCAAACTGATTTTTCAGTTAAATGAAAGTTTACCACTAATGTGTATTGAATTTTGAAAATCCGACATACATGGTTGTTATTAGTATGTAAAATGTGGTTCAATGGGATGAAAATAATTTTTTGGTGAATAGTAACTTTTTTTCATTAATCGCGATTAGAGGTAATTAGTGTAATTGAAGGTAAAAATGATATTATAAAAATGTGAAAACACCATGACACTTGTCCTACCCCTATTGGATGAGTCATGGCCGACCAAGAAAACCCATGGGTCGATTTAGGGGACCCTATGGAGCCTCTTGGATGAGATAATGACTTTAATGCATTTTTTAAAAATAAAGGTGAAAATGACACTAACATAAATTGTTTTACTAAAACAATTTTTAGAAGGGGTTATACTAATCATAATTTTGCCTATAAATAATCTTTGAAAAGATAAAAAGATTTCCTACATCAGGATATTTTTTTATAATTTTTAGACATTAAATAAATTAATTATTTATGACATCATGATGATGCAGCGATGACCTCATTATTTAACGATTTAAATAAAATGGAAAGATAATGTAAAATCTAAAACCTACAGATGGCCAAAACCAATTGGATGAGTGGATTTAGAATCCTTATCACCTTATCCTCAAATTATATCAATGTGGGACCTTTTTAATCCGAAACTCATTTTAAAATAAAGTAACTTATCTTTATTTTCCAAGAGTGCCCCTCCTCTCCTCTTATAAAAGGCCCCCACCTCTACCTCATTTGACACACTCCTCAAGCCTTTGGCTCAGCCATCCCCTGCCCATTTACTCTCTCCACATCCCTCTCCTCATCCTAGAGGATTCCCTTTGGGCAGAATTCTTTCAAAGGAAGCCTTTAGGCTCAAATCAAAAGGAGTTACACTTTTAAAGGTAATTCATTCTCTCATGTTCATTTGTTTTATTTTGCTTCTCCAACCCCCTAAACTCTTTTTATTTACTTCTTTTCTAACAACACCAGTATCTTCAATATATTAGGATGTTTTTATAAGATTTATTCGAGCTACACTCTCACACAACTACATCAAATGGTTAAAGAACATACGGTTTCCGTAGATGGCGAAATTCTGCCTCCCGAAACGATGATTGTTCAATACTCATTTAACACCTTCAAAGGTGGCCATTATGATGTCACTATTTTTATATATGATATATAATATGTTTATTCTTTCCTTAATCTTCTGTATTTTTCATTTATGGCATACCATTATTGTTTCCATTATGGGTAAACACGATATCTTCATTTTAGGAAGTGCGGACTACCGCCCCCTGAAAGTGATTTGATTGTTTAATACCATATGTGGGATGTGTAAAGGATAAAGTTAATGATATTACATATGTTATTATACTGGAATTATAATATACCTTTATATCATTATGATTCCATTCTATAAAATATGAAATAGAAATGAAAGTAGCGTTCATGCGTACGTACGGCTTACCGTCTCCATGAACGGTGCATTTCATTTCTTACCTCTAAATGATTATGTAATATTATAAATGCATGCATGTACTGGATATATATGACATATATGATATCTACATCATGAATACCATTCTGGATATAATGGATATATGAACAACATGTAATTATAAAGGTCTTATTTTTGACTCAAGTACCAATGATCATTAAAACGACCGTTATTAACTTAAATAATTACATAGTGTTCATGACATGGCAATAAGTGATATAAAAGGAATAATGAACTTTAAAAAGGTTCTTAAACAAGTAGAAATTAACTCAAGTTTATTATTTAGGACATTAAAGAACGATCGAGTCAAGTCGGACCCGAGGTATGGGACTTCGTCTCAATCTCCTTTCATTGAGGCATATTTTGTTTTATACACAACCTTCTTTTATACGGTGTATAAACCCCTTTGACTTTTACGCTTATTCAAAAGGAATCTTTTTTATACGAAGCATTTTACAAAATGACAAAAGAGAATGTTTTTCTTGTCGTACGTATGCGGCGACAACGACTTCTCCGCCGCCGTGACCATTATTTGAGTTTCGGCTTCCTCTACAAGCCATACCCTTTTTTTAAATGAAAAATAAATACCATGTTTTACTTTGGTATTGAAAATGGTTTTCATAATGTTTTTATTATATCAATGTGTTGTATTGATATCTTTTGATTGAAATGTGGAAATGTTATGTTTCCTTTATGCATGTTTTATGTGATATGATTTTGTTATGGTTCTTGGGAATTATTATGAAGACGGGTGGTTCCGTGATAAACTAAGTGCGGGTGAGCCCGATATAGCTCTCCAATGCATTGGGTAACGCGAAGGAGTGAAATGTTAGGGTTTCTCTGAAGAGATTTAGGGAATATTTTGTGATGGGTATTCCAAAAGTAACCAAGAGGGTTACTCCCTACGTAAGAATGTTATGAATGCCTCAAGTTACCTTTATGTCTTATGATTTCTATGATTTATTCATGATTTGATGAGGTATGTTAAAGTGCTTATGTTTTATGGGTAAAGTATGATCTTATCCTTATGTATATATGTACCCATGTTTCCTTTCCATATTTTTATATCCCTTAATGAGCTTTGTATGCTCATCCCAAGTTTTTTTTGAAATGTTTTTCACAGGTCAAGGGAAAGGTACATGATATGATGATAGTGTCAAGGAAGTGTCAAGAAAGAATCCATGTTTATTTTAAATATGTTTCCATTGATGGGAATGAAGAATACTATCTTTATGTAACCACTTTGTTTATATGTGGAATGTAATGCAAGTTTTATGATCTAATTCTCTAAAACTCTAAACCCGAAAAGATCCTCAATGTGTAATCTTGTAATATCTCAAGATTAAGTAAGGTTTAAGGCTGGGGCCTTATAGTTGGTATCAAAGGTCGGTTTAGATAACTTTAGGAGTTAGAATTCTATGAAATTATTATCCAAAAGTTTTTTTATGGTCAAATTGAAATGATATAGCATTTAATGATTACCATGTTGCTTCATCTAAGACATGTTTGTTCAGAATGGTTTTCCGCAGAGGAAATAGGGAAGCAGTGCTAGGAAGGCATACAGAAGGAAATAACCTTCCGAACCAGCTTCCTGAGATGGTTGGAATTGGAACTGAACAGTTTGTTGCAGTAATGGTGAAGTAGACTCAAGCGATAAATGGTGGTGGTATCCATGCATGAGATCATCCAGATCAACCGCAGAGGAACATGTCAGTGGTGGAACATTTCATGAGGCAACATCCCCCATCATTCAGAGGATCATCTAACCCTGTGCTAGCTGAAGGGTGGTTTAAAGCATTGGAGAAGATTTTCGATGTCATGAGGTATTCAGACAATCAAAAGGTTAGTCTTGCTATTTACCGTTTGGAGGGTGAGGCAGATCAGTGGAGTTCTATGGTTAAAAATATCAGGGACGCCGATTAGATTGATGCTCTTGATTGGGATTAATTCAAAGGTATGTTTCTTGAGAAGTATTTTCCTAAGGCTGTTCGACTTAGAATGGAAAAGCAATTCTTGGAATTGAGGCAAGAGGAAGACTCAGTGGCTACCTATGAAGAAAGGTTCACTCGATTGGCAAGGTATGCTCCAAATTTTATCCGAGACCTTGATAGTAAAATCAATCGTTTTTACTCAGGATTAAAGCCAAAATATCGAAGGGCATTAGCTTCTCATGAGTTTAAAAGTTATGAAAAGCTTGTTCGATGTACTGAGAAGGTGGAAATGGAGTTTGCCGATGATCAAGTGTTCTATAACAACCAACAGAAGAAGTGACCGAGGTGGTAGGAGAAAGGTAAGAATTCTTCAAAAAAGTCTGATAGTAAGAAAACTAAGTTTCCAGTTTGTGATAAATGTGGAAAAAGGCATGCTGGGGAATGTCTTCTGAATTCTGGAAAGTGCTACCGATGTGGTAAGATGGGACATAAGGCTCGTGATTGCACTGAAAAGGATCAAGGTGAAGGTAAGACCAAATTTGATTTACAGTTAGTGAAATGTTTTAAGTGAAATGAGATGGGTCACTATGCAAATGAGTGTCCGACAAAGAGCTTGAGTGATGGGAAGTAGTTAGACTACAAGCAGAAAGGGGTGGTGAAATCCTTTGGAACTACTTCAGCAGATGTCGGGCCATCAAATGAAGTTGTATCAGGTACTTTGTTTGTTTTTTCAGATTATGCCAGTGTGTTGTTTGATTCGGGGTCTACACATTCTTTCATCTCTGAAACCTTTTCTAGTAAAATGGGAATACCATCTCAAGAAATGACTCCTGATATTTTGGTAAAAACACCTAGGGGGAATGTTGAGGCAAAAAGAATTTATAAGAATCTTCCTATCCTTATCTGTGGAAAGAACCTACTTGCAAACCTTATTGTTCTACCTCTAGTAGAGTTTGATGTTATCCTGGGTATGGATTGGCTCTCTATTTACCATGCTAAGATTGACTGTAGAGCTAAAGAAGTTTCTTTTCAGAAAGACTTTCAGTTTGTGTACAAGAATGAACCCTTACTGTTGATAACTTATCAAGAGGCCGAGAAACTTGTAAAAGATGGAAATGAATGTTACCTTGCACACATCGTTGAAAATAAAGGAACTATTCAGATTAATGATGTGCCAGTGGTAAATGAGTATCCTGATGTTTTTCCTCATGAGTTGCCTGGAATAATACCAGATCGAGAAGTTGATTTTACTGTTGACTTAGTTCCTGATGCTAAGCCAATTTCAAAACCCCCTTATCGAATGGATTAAATTGAACTTTTAGAGTTAAAGGAGCAATTAAAATATTTATTAGAGAAAGGTTTCATTCGACCTAGCACATCACCATGGGGTGCTCCTGTTTTATTTGTTAAAAAGAAAGATGGTTCTATGAGACTTTTCATTGATTATAGGACCTTGAATAATATCACTGTTAAGAACAAATATCCTTTGCCTCATATCGATGATTTGTTTGATCAGCTCCAGGGAGCTCAGTTTTTTTCAAAGATTGACTTGAGATCGGGGTACCATCAGCTGAAGGTAAAGGAGGCAGATATTCCGAAGACCGCGTTTCGTACGAGATATGGCCATTATGAATTTTTAGTAATGCCTTTTGGGATAACCAATGCACCTGTTGTATTCATGGACTTAATGAATAGAATTTTCCATGAGTTCTTGGATAAGTTTGTGGTGATTTTCATTGATGATATTTTGGTGTTTTCAAAAAGTAAAGAGGAGCATGAAAGACATTAGGGTTATCTTGCATACCTTAAAAGAAAATAAATTGTATGGGAAATTCAGCAAGTGTGAGTTTTGGTTGCAACAAATTTCCTTCCTTGGTCACATTGTTTCTAAAGATGGGATAACTGTTGATCCTGCAAAAACAAAAGTTGTGGAAGATTGGCCAAGACCCACAAATGTAATGGAGATTCGTAGCTTCCTAGGTTTGGCAGGCTATTACCGAAGGTTTGTTAGAAATTTTTCACGATTATCTAGTCCAATGACTAAGCTAACTCGGAAGGGTGTTAAGTTTATCTGGACAAAAGAATGTGATGATTGTTTTCAGGAATTAAAAATAAGATTGGTGAATGCTCCAGTTTTGGCACTACCTTCCAGGAATGGTGAGTTTGTTATCTACAGTGATGCTTCATTGAAAGGACTTGGTTGCGTCCTAATGCAGAATGATCAGGTACTTGCTTATGCTTCACGACAGTTGAAAACTCATGAGGTAAATTACCCTACACATAATTTGGAAGCAGTTGCTGTTGTTTTTGCTTTAAAAATTTGGAGGCATCATTTGTATGGAGTAAAGTGTGAAATATATACCGATCACAAAAGTTTAAAGTATATATTCACTCATAAAGAATTGAACATGAGACAAAGGATATGGCTAGAATTAATCAAGGATTATTATTGTACAATTCATTACCATCCGGGAAAATCAAATAAAGTGGCTGATGCTTTGAGTCGAAAAAGTAATGCTTCATTAGCAATGTTGCATTTGGAACGTGATCATTTGGTTAAGGATTTGATGAACTTTGGCATAGAAGTTGTTGGTGCAGGAAGTTATTCTATTTTGTTTCAGGTATCAGTGAGATCATCTCTATCAGATAGAATCAAGCAAGCACAGAAGCAAGACAGTGAGTTGCAGAAAAAGGTAGAGCTGGTTCAGAAAGGTAAGTTTCCTGAATTCAACATTGATAATGATTGCGTTTTGAGATTTGGTAAGAGATTGTGTGTGCCTTGTGATTCACAGTTGAAGAGAGAGTTGTTATGTGAAGCTCATAGTTCTCCGTTTTCAGTTCATCCTGGCAGTACTAAGATGTATAGAGATCTGCGGGAGTATTACTGGTGGGATGGAATGAAAATAGATATTGCTGATTTTACTGTGAAGTGTTTGACTTTTCATCAGGTTAAACCAGAGCGTCAGTTACCGAAAGGGATGCTTCAGCCTTTACCAATGCTAGAGTGGAAATGGGAGAATATATCCATGGACTTTGTTGTGGGATTACCGAAGACATCTCGAGGTAATAATGCAATCTGGGTTATTGTTGATCGCTTGACTAAATCTGCTCATTTCCTTGCTATACGAGATACTTTTTCCCTAGATCAACTTTCCCGTTTGTATCTTAAAGAGATAGTCAGGTTACATGGATTTCCCCTCTCCATTGTATCTGATCGTGATCCCAGGTTCACTTCTAACTTTTGGAAAGGCCTTCAAAAGTCATTGGGTACTGAATTAAATTTTAGTACAGCTTTTCATCCTCAATCATATGGGCAGTCAGAACGAACAATTCATACATTGGAGGATATGCTACGAGCTTGTTCTATGGATTATCAGGGAAGTTGGGACCAACATCTTTCTTTGGGTTAATTTTCATATAATAACAGTTTTCATTCCAGTATACAGATGGCACCATTTCCGGCATTATATGGGAAGCGGTGTCGAACTCCAGCTTTCTGGGATGAAGTGGGTGAAAGAAATTTGATGGGACCAGAATTGTTAGAAGAGATGACAGAAAAAGTTCAGCTGATTCAGAAGCACATGAGAATAGCTCAGAGCAGGTAGAAGAGTTATGTGGATAACCGGAGGAAGGATCTATCTTTCGAGGTAAGTGATCATGTTTTTCTCAAGGTTTCTCCTTGGAAAAGTGTGATGAGATTTGGTAAGAAAGGAAAGATGAGTCCAAGGTTTATTGGACCATATGAAATTCTGGAGAGAGTTGGATCAGTTGCATACTGGGTGGCTTTACCTCCGAGTTTATCTCAGGTACACAATGTTTTTCACGTTTCGATGTTGAGAAATTATTTTCCAGATCCATCTCATGTTTTGAGTCCAGAGGTAGTTCAGCTGGAAGAGAAACTAACTTATGAGGAACAACCGGTCCAGATTCTTGACCACAGGGAGCAAGTGTTACGGAATAAGGTGATTAAGCAGGTAAATGTTTTGTGGAAAAACCACATGATGGAAGAGGCAACATGGAAATCTGAAAATTCAATGAGGGATAAGTACCCCCATTTATTCGATAAGTAAATAAATTGCGGGGATGCAATTTTCTAAAGGGGGGAAGGATGTAACATCCCAAGTAAGTAATGAATAATAGATATTTTTATATATGTCTATTAATGAATTAGATAGTGTTTTAGAGGCTTAAAATGAAAATAAATCCAATCTTAAGCATGGAATACACTAATATTTTTAAAAGATTGTTTTACTGCCTTTTGATGGAAAACCATTTTTAAATCTATCTTTTGACAATTTTATAAGCTATTTTTGTCAAAATAAACTTATTCTTTATGATTGGGACATCAAAATTTACTTTGTGTGAATTTTTGGTATCTTTCTGATAAAGTTCTTTTTTTAATGAATAGTGTAAAATGTTGTATTTTAAATTCAAAACCTCTTTTTAATCTAATTTATTTATATGATTAGATTATCTTTTGAATTGGTCTTAATGTGTAATCTGAATATATTTTTACCATTTAATCCAATGGTGGTCATTGGAATCAATTTCACTTTGAAATTAGACTTAAACTGGTGTCAATCTTTTGATACTTATTGTTTTATAAAAACACGCTATTTGCTCTGACAGCGGGAATTAATTATTAAATTAATTAATGTGACTTATATGTTTTGAATTTAGTAAAATAGACTTCATTTTTGAATTCAGAATATCAAATATAGCTTAGGGTGAATTTTTGGTAATTTTCTAAAAAACTTCAATTTTTGATGAATAGTGAAACCACTAAGTGGTAATCAAGCAAACTGATTTTTCAGTTAAATGAAAGTTTACCACTAATGTGTATTGAATTTTGAAAATCCTACATACATGTTTGTCATTAGTATGTAAAATGTGGTTCAATGGGATGAAAATAATTTTTTGGTGAATAGTAACTTTTTTCATTAATCGCGATTAGAGGTAATTAGTGTAATTTAAGGTAAAAATGATATTATAAAAATGTGAAAACACCATGACACTTGTCCTACCCCTATTGGATGAGTCATGGCCGACCAAGACAACCCATGGGTCTATTTAGGGGACCCTATGGAGCCTCTTGGGTGAGATAATGACTTTAATGCCTTTTTTAAAATAAAGGTGAAAATGACACTAACATAAATTGTTTTACTAAAACAATTTTTAGAAGGGGTAATACTAATCATAATTTTGTCTATAAATACTCTTTGGAAATATAAAAAGATTTCCTACATCAGGATATTTTTTTATTAATTTTTAGACATTAAATAAATTAATTATTTATGACATCATGATGATGCAGCGATGACCTCATTATTTAACGATTTAAATAAAATGGAAAGATAATGTAAAATCTAAAACCTACACATGGCCAAAACCAATTGGATGAGTGGATTTAGAAGCCTTATCACCTTATCCTTGAATTATATCAATGTGGGACCTTTTTTATCCAAAACTCATTTTAAAATAAAGTAACTTATCTTTATTTTCCAAGAGTGCCCCTCCTCTCCTCTTATAAAAGGCCCCCACCTCTACCTCATTTCACACACTCCTCAAGCCTTTGGCTCGTCCATCCCCTGCCCATTTACTCTCTCCACATCCCTATCCTCATCCTAGAGGATTCCCTTTGGGAATAATCCTTTCAAAGGAAGCCTTTAGGCTCAAATCAAAAGGAGATACACTTTTAAAGGTAATTCATTCTCTCATGTTCATTAGTTTTATTTTGCTTCTCCAACCCCCTAAACTCTATTTATTTACTTCTTTTGTAACAACACCAGTATCTTCAATATACTAGTATGTTGGTATAAGATTTATTCGAGCTACACTCTCACACAACTACATCAAATGGTTAAAGAACATACGGTTTCCGTGGATGGCGAAATTCTGCCTCCCGAAACGATGATTGTTCAATACTCATTTAACACCTTCAAAGGTGGCCATTATGATGTCACTATTTTTATATATGATATATAATATGTTTATTCTTTCCTTAAGCTTCTGTATTTTTTATTTATGGCATACCATTATTGTTTCCATTATGGGTAAACACGATATCTTCATTTTAGGAAGTGCGGACTACCGCCCCCTGAAAGTGATTTGATTCGTTAATACCATATGTGGGATGTGTAAAGGATAAAGTTAATGATATTATATATGTTATTATACTGGAATTATAATATACCTTTATATCATTATGATTCCATTCTATAAAATACGAAATAGAAATGAAAGTAGCGTTCATGCGTACGTACGGCTTACCGTCTCCATGAACGGTACATTTCATTTATTACCTCTAAATGATTATGTAATATTATAAATGCATGCATGTACTGGATATATATGACATATATGATATCTACATCATGAATACCATTCTGGATATAATGGATACATGAACAACATGTAATTATAAAGGGCTTATTTTTGACTCAAGTACCAATGATCGTTAAAATGACCGTTATTAACTTAAATAATTACATAGTGTTCATGACATGGAAATAAGTGATATAAAAGGAATAATGAACTTGAAAAAGGTTCTTAAACAAGTAGAAATTAACTCAAGTTTATTATTCAGGACATTAAAGAACGATCGAGTCAAGTCGGACCTGAGGTATGGGACTTCGTCTCAATCTCCTTTCATTGAGGCATATTTTGTTTTATACACAACCTTCTTTTATACGGTGTATAAACCCCTTTGACTTTTACGCTTATTCAAAAGGAATCTTTTTTATACGAAGCATTTTACAAAATGACAAAAGGGAATGTTTTTCTTGTCGTACGTATGCGGCGACAACGACTTCTCCGCCGCCGTGACCATTATTTGAGTTTCGACTTCCTCTACAAGCCATACCCTTTTTTTAAATGAAAAATAAATACCATATTTTACTTTGGTATTGAAAATGGTTTTCATAATGTTTTTATTATATCAATGTGTTGTATTGATATCTTGTGATTGAAATGTGGAAATGTTATGTTTCCTTTATGCATGTTTTATGTGATATGATTATGTTATGGTTCTTGGGCATTATTATGAAGATGGGTGGTTCCGTGATAAACTAAGGGCGGGTGAGCCCGATATAGCTCTCCAATGCATTGGGTAATGCAAAGGAGTGAAACGTTAAGGTTTCTCCGAAGAGATTTAGGGAATATACTGTGATGGGTATTCCAAACGTAACCAAGAGGGTTACTCCCTACGTAAGAATGTTATGAATGCCTCAAGTTACCTTTATGTCTTATGATTTCTATGATTTATTCATGATTTGATGAGGTATTTTAAAGTGCTTATGTTTTATGGGTAAAGTATGATCTCATCCTTATGTATATATGTACCCATGTTTCCTTTCCATATTTTTATATCTATTACTGATCTTTTTATGCTCATCCCAAGTTTTTTTTGAAACGTTTTTCACAGGTCAAGGGAAAGGTACATGATATGATGATAGTGTCAAGGAAGTGTCAAGAAAGAATCCATGTTTATTTTAAATATGTTTCCATTGATGGGAATGAAGAATACTATCTTTATGTAACCACTTTGTTTATATGTGGAATGTAATGCAAGTTTTATGATCTAATTCTCTAAAACTCTAAACCCGAAAAGATCCTCAATGTGTAATCTTGTAATATCTCAAGATTAAGTAAGGTTTAAGGCTGGGGCCTTATAGTTAGAGTCATTCCTAAACACATAAGGGAAACACAAAGTTAATACAAAAGTAATGCTGATAATCATCGATGGGATTTTAAATATGATGTTGGTGAGAATGAGTTTCTATGAATATCTCCATGGAATAAGTTTGTGAGATTCATAAAGAAAGAAATTTTGATCCCAATGTATACTAACCCTTTTGATATTCTAGATTGTGTATGTAACCCCAATATGTTTTTATGAAATATTTTATTTAAAAAAATTTATTCTTCAGTAAATTAATTTGTATAAAATCATGAGTTTAAACGAACTGAGATACACCCTTATTATAAAAATACTGTTATATCCTAGCCATTAGGTTAGTGGGAATAATTATAACTCATTTATGAAAATACATTGTGGATTCATTGGCTATCAATTATTTATGAAAAATATAAATCAATTAGATATTTATATTTTTGAGTGAATTACATTTGTTAATGAAATTAATGTCATATATTTGTGTTATATACTTAATAATTTTTTTTATATTCATCCAATTTATGTTTTATTCATAGGGTATGAATAAAACCCTATTTGATGTATAAAAACCTATTTTTTTTAAAAACTTTAATTTTACACCTTTGAATGGAGAACCACTATTAAATTAAGATTTTTTCACATTAATAATTTTTATATGAAAACATAAACATTTTATTTTAAATCGGGATATAAAAATTTACATTGGATGAATTTCTGATATTTTTTTGGTAACATTCATGTTTTGATGAATATTAAAAATATGCAAAATTTTAATTGAAAATAATTTTTTTCATTGAAATAATTTATATGGTTAAATAATTATATTTAATGGTTTTAAAGTATAAATAGAATATATTTTTACCATTTAATATAATGTAGGTTATTGTAATTTTTTTATATTAAATTCAGATGTAAAAACATTTCAATCTGTTGCAATATTTTAACTTTTAAAAATCATTTTCTCATTTAAAAAATGGAATTAATTTTAAATTAATTACTAAAATCTTTTGTTTTGAATTTTAAAAAATATATTCCATTTTTGGAATCAGTAAGTCCAAATTATGTTAATATGCTACTTTTATTTTTGGGCATTATGAATAGTAAGTTTGGTAATTATTTTTATTACCATGGTTAAAGATAAATCATGTAATTAAAGGTAAAAATAATATAATAAAATTACCTCAACACCTGTAAAAATACTATTGGATGACAAAACTTGACCCTTATCATCTTTTTTTGAAACGGAATAACTAAATGGCCACTTACCTATGAATATGACATAAATATAATAAAAAATAATGAATGTGACAAAATGACACAATCTCATTTTATATAAATATATTAATTTTAATATATGGATTAATAGGAGATAATATCGACAATAGATAGTATATGGAAAGATAAAAGTATTACATACATCATAGAAATATATTTATAATTTTGAGAGATTAAATAATTACCATTAATGATGACACAATAGTGATGTAGAAATTATTTTATTAATATAAATATAAAAAAAGGGTTTTAAAAATATAAAAATAAATATCATACGAACTAATTAATGTGATCAACAAAATTTTTAGGTGAATATTACATGTTAGGAGTGAATTAATTGTTTTTTGAATTTATTTTCTTTTTGCATTGTATACAAAATCAAATAAATAAATAGTTTCAAAATTGACACTATTGATATTTTATAGAAATAATATTTTATTAAATTATTTAAAAATCATAAAAAATATTTAAAAATTAAAAATTTAAGATTATATGGTATAAAATGTCATAAAATATCTGTTTATGGTCAATTAACACCATATAAGTAAATATTTATAACCATTAAATATTTAGAATGTTATTACCACAATTAAAATTAAATAGAATAAATAAGTTTCAATTAAAAAGATATGGTTTAAATTGACAAAAATAACTTGTAAAAAATTTATTAGTAAATGATATTAAAACCCTCTCTCATCTCATATTCGAAATTGATAAATTTTCGAGGTTTTTTGGTAGGGTTTGATTTTATAATAAATTATTATTTACAGAGTTTCCAAAAGTTCCCCTCACCTCAATTATAAATGGGCACCTCCTCCCCCACCCTTTCACTTAATTTTGAGTCTTAAATCTTGGAAATAACCTACCCTTTTTCTTTATCAACTTCCTGATTTTAATTCTATAGATTATGGTCATCTTCAAAGACTAACACTAATGCTCTAAGAAGAGATTAAGAGGAAGCACGTTGAGGAAGAGGTAATCTCTTCAACCGATTCATTAAAACTTATCTATTCTTCTACATCATCTTAATTAGTTGTTTAATTATAAATTAATAACATTAGTATCACTCATATACTAATATATTATTATAAATATGAAAAAACAACAATTCACCTTATATCCATCCTATGAAAAACTAAATCACTGCACGTGCGTATGTACGAATTACTGTCTCCACACTGTGGTGTAATCTGTTTTCACCACCACCGTACTTGGATGGGTATAATGATGGAAATAACAACTATATATCATTATTATAACATTTTACTAATTCTGAAATATGATACACTATCTACTTCAATACCATTCAACAATTTTGAGAATGATATCATCGCTCGTGTGTACGTACGACCTACCGTCTCCACGATGAGATGCAATTCATTCTACATGATCTTCATTAAACCATGATTATATACATGAATTTAATGAATAAATATTATATATATTATACTAATATAATTCTGTAAATTATTTTACTATAACTTATGAAGTGGAACATGAACTTATCCAAAAAATCATTCATAAGAATATAATGTAGTTAATATCTGAATAACAAGTAACAATAAAATGTTACTAACAAATGGATGATAATATAATAATATACGATTTAAAAAAATTATTATGATTCTGGAATAAGTAAATAATACTATTTAAATCATTATACATGGGGTTCTAATAAATATGAAGGATATCAGATCTAAGGTAAGAGATAACTTTACAAATCTATTTTTTATCCGAGATTGTTTATTCATAAGTATTTACTAGGGTATATTTATCATCCACATCCATGTTTACTAAATATATATTTAAAAATATTATTTATATCCTTCTATAATTTTTTAAATTCAATTTTACCCTTTGGTTAATTTTTACTGAACGGTTAAATAAAATATTTTTTCATATTCAGTACGATGTACCTTCTGAATTTTCAAGAAAAGTACGAGAATAATGTTTTTTTAACTTTTACAACACAAATGGATTTTTACAATTTCATAATTCCTTATTTACTTGAATATTATCCTACAATATTACAAGGTTACTTTCACATAAAATGATTTCTTCTAAAATTGTGTGGCATTTTGATGAAGGAACCCTTTTTTAAAGAAGAAATGATATTTTACTCAAGAATTAATTTAAAGTGTTTTCTCAAAATTATTTTCCATCTAAGATGACACAATTTAATTAGGGTTAAATTTATATCCATATTATTATTAGTATTTTATTGTGTTTATGATGTATTGTTATTTAGGAAATTCATTTGTTTAATATCAATTATGATGGAATTGTGTTTAAGAAACCCATTTTATTTCATGGATTATTCTATGGTGAATGTTTTTATATTTTTGTGGAACATGTAAGAATGTTTTCATTATGGGATTAGTGAGACCTATATATACCTATAATTCATTGGGTAAATATTTATATCTCATGATATGGACATGAATAGAACAACATGTAAATCTGATTCAGTAATATAGAGCTATAATGAAGAGTGAACTCAGTTTAGTAATGGACTTTGTCCATTATGATGGTATTGGAGATGGGCCTTGACTAATATGAAATGCTTTTCCATGCTTATGTGTGTATTCAATGAAATTTCATGTCATATATTATGGATATTGGGATTAAATTTCACTTTTATCCCATGACATGATATTCTAATCTCTTATATATAGGATATGATATTCAAATGTAATGTTCTTATGATTATGATATGATTGATATTTCCCTTTTTTACCCTTACTAAGCATTTAATCTCACATTTTAATATGTTTCATTTCCCTAGGTCATGAAGAAGGGTATTAAGTAAGATATTTCAAAAAGGAGTCTAGATTTGAATAAATTAGCGGGAGACAATGTAGAAGTTTTATGAACCAGTTGTTTATGTTTCCCAGTTTCTAGAGACACTAAACCAATACGGTCCTAACATGGTTTTTGTTATGTTGTGTAATAAATATTCTCAAATGGTGAAGTAATATATACATGTAAATTATGGGATGTTATAGTTGGTATCAAAGCAAAGCTATAGTTAATCTTTGGAAACTAGGATGAGAGTGCCTTAGTAAGAACCCTAAGGATATGTCTATGTATAAGTTACAATCTTATCCTAGTGTTTTTTATATGTTCATGAATAACCTAGGATAGAACCTAAGTGTCCTAAATTGAAATTTAATTCTTGAATTATGTGGTTTTCCCATTTTGATTAGTGTTTCTCACACTGTGGTTTTTTTATTAGTCAATGGATGGAACCTAAAGGAAACACACTAATGCTTAATAGGATGGGCAATGCAATGATTGTTCCCCTGAGAAACAAAATATTATGGGAGATGGAATGAAAAATCTTGTATCCATGCTCAAACAATTTTCTCAAGATATGAATCATGCTGAACTTCCAAATTACAAAATGAGGGAGCAAAATTCTATTGAAACCTTCATGAGGCTATGTCCAACTTCATTCAATAGGTATTACAATCCATTATTGGATGAACAATGGATCAGTACCACTGAAAATACATTTTCAGTTCTATAATGTTCTAAACATGATAAAGTCATCTTAGCAGTCTATCGTTTTGAAGTAGAAGCTGATCAATGGGAGAATATTACCAAGAATACAAGTCAAAGAGATGAAATTGAGTCCATGTAATGGTATGAGTCCAAGAACTTATTTTTCAATACGTACTTTCCTCTGATTCTTCAAAAAAAGATGGATAAGGAGTTCCTTAAAATTAAGAAAAAGAACGATGAATCTGTTGGTACCTATGAAACAAATTTTACAAGACTTAAAAGGTATGCTTTTGGAATTATTATCCAACCTGAGATTAAAATTTATCTATTCATTAGTGTCTTAAAAACAAGTCTCCAAAGGGAGTTATCCATAACGGACTTCAATAGCTACAAGGAAATTTTTTGATGCGATCTCAAGGTTGAGATGGAGATTAGAGTAACCCATCAGTCATATGGGTTTGATAAGAAGAGAAAAATGGAATTCAAAGGAAAATCTAAAGACCACACTGAAAAGAAGATGATTTCTCCCTTATACTCAAAGTGTGGAAATAAACATGGTGGGAATTGTCTTAAAGGGATTAGTAAATGTTTTAAGTGTGGAAAATAAGGTTATTGGGTAGTTTAATACTGAAGTTATGGGAAAAAGATATCTAATGATACTAATAAAGAAAATGATACACAAAATGCACCTCCTATACATCAATGATATAGGTGAAAGGAAATGGGAAATTATATCAATCAATGACCTAATCCAAGGTTTATTGATGATTATAGACATAAAAAAAATCTTAAGGCCAAAGACAAAAGAAAGTAACATGCAATCACTATCGGCAACATGGAGTACGATAATGAAGTGGTGAAAGGTACACTTATCATCCACTCTAAAGTAAAAAAAATTATTTGATTCTCGATCCACCCACTCTTTTATTTCAGAATAATTTTCTAAGGGTATCATCATATTACCCTAATAATTAGATGTTGAGTTAGCTGTGACAAATTCTAATGGAAGAATAGTCGCATAAAATTTTTATAATTCTTCTCCAGTTGATTTTTTTGGGAAAGTGATTCAAAAAATTTTTTGTGATCCTTCATATAGTGGAATTTAATATGATTATTAGCATAGATTAGAATTCTCTATATGGATCTCATATCAATTTCCAAGGAAGGGAAGTCCATTTTATATTCTGGATCAATCTATGATTATCTATTGATGAAAAGATGAATATAACCTTCTAATAGAAATTTATTCCATATTCTGGGTCTTGGTTCCAATAAATAAAGGTTATTTATCTCAAATGGTTGGGGAGAAACTCACGATTAAGAATACACCCATTTTATGAGAGTTTGATGATGTCATTCCAGAGGAATTTCCATGTCTTCCACCAAGTTGTGAAGTTGAGTTTTCAATAGAACTCATGTAGAGTGTTATGATTATTTCAAAGAAACCTTATATAATGGCCCCAATTGAGTTATAGGAATTGATGAAGTAAATCCAAGATAATATTAATAAGGGATTCATATGCCCTAGTGAGTCACCTTGGGGAGCACCTGTTTTGTTTATTAAAAAAATATGGATAAATGAGACTCTGCATTGATTATCGAGAACTTAACAAGATCACTATCAAGAACAAATATCTTCTTCCCTATATTGATGACTTATTTGGAAAACTATGTGGAGATAAATACTTTTCAAAGATTAATCTTCATTTAGGATATCATCTATTAAGGTTCAAAAAGGAGGATATACCAAAGAAGGCATTCCCTACAAGGTATGTACATAATGAATTTATAGTAATGCCTTTTTGTCTTACAAATTATTTCTCTATTTTCATGGATATAATTAATAGAGTCTTTAGAGACTATGTTGATCAGTTTGTGGTAGTATTTATAGATTATATTCTTGTCTATTCAAATAATAAGTAAGAACATGAAGATCACTTGAGAATTATACTGAAGACCCTGAGAAAGGAGAAGATTTATGCCAAATTTAACATGTGTGAATTTTGGCTTTAGAAAGTTTTATTTTTGGGTCACATAATATAAAGAGGGGGGATATATGTGGATCTAGAAAAAATAGAGGTTATTAAAAGATGATCAAGATCAGAAATAGTAATTGAGATCCGAGGTTTTCTTTGTTTGGGTGGATATTATCGACGTTTTGTAAAAGAATTTTCATGACTATCTAACCCACTCACCACGTTGACTCGGAAAGGAGTTAAGATTGTTTGGAAGGAGGAATGTGAAGATAATTTCAATAAACTAAAAAAAAGGTTAGCCAGTGCACCTACACTCTCACTGCCTTGTAGTGAAGAAAGGTTTGTGATTTATAGTGATTCATGCAAGAAGTGGTTGGGATGTGTTCTCATGCAAAATGATATGGTTATATCTTATGCCTTATAGAAGTTGAAAATCCATTATAAAAATTACCCAAATCATGATTTAGAGTTTTATGTGGTAATATTTTCATTAAATATATGGATGAATTATGGTTAAAGGTGGGATATTTATATTGATCATAAAATTTCATAGTATATTTTCACATAAAAGGAGATAAATATGTGCCAAAGAAGATGGCTGGATTTGATTAAATATTAAGAATTCTCAATATATTACCACCCTAGAAAAGAAAAAATGATGGTATATGCATTAAGTCGACAATACCATGCTAGCCTATCCATGATGAGGATCACAAAAGATCCAATATTTATGGATTTTCAATGGATGGATATTGAAATTTTAAAGGAAGGGGGGAAATATTATCTTTTTCAAATGAATGTTCAACCATAAATACAAGTGAATATTAAGGAGGCAGAGAAGAAATATGTAGAACTACAAAAGAATGTGAGAAATGTTCCTGAATTCAACCTTGATTATGATTAAATAATAAGGTTCAGAAACTGGGTTGGTATTACTCCTATACTAGAATTAAAGGAGGAGATATTAGAAGAGGCTCATAGTTATTCATTATCTATTCACCCTGGAAGCAAAAATATGTACATGAACTTAAAAGAGTAATTTGGGTGTGATGGCATAAAAATAGATGTCGCCGAATATTTCTCTTGATGCTTGGTTTGTCAGCAATTTAAGACTGAGAGACAAAATTCTAAGGGGTTGTCACAACCATTACCCATATTGGAATATAAATGGGAAAACGTCACTATGGAATTTTCCATCACACTTACCAAAACATACAAATGAAATAATTCTATTTGGGTTATATTTTATCTCCTTATGAAGTCAGCACACTTCATTGCTATTAGAGAGGATTTATCTTTTGATCATCTTGCCAGGATATATGTAAAAGAATTGGTAAGATTTCATGGAGTACCACATTCCATTATATTTGATTGGGATATTTTTTTTACCTCAATGTTATGGTGAAGTCTTCAATATGATCTGGATACAGAGTTAAGTTTCAGAACTGCTTATCATCATTAGATAGATAGTCAGTCTGAGAGAACAATTCAAAATCTGGAAGACATGTCGAGAGCTTTCTCTATGAATTTCAAAGGTGGTTGAGATCAACACATATCATTGGTGGATTTTTTTTATAATAATATCTTTCACTCTAATATTCAGATAGATCCTTATGAATCCCTCGATGGAAAAAGGGGTTGAACTCTAACTTGTTTTGATGAAGTTGGGGAAATAAATCTATTAGGACTAGATCTTGTTGATGAACTCGCAGAAAATGTCAGATCTATTCTACAACACATAAGAGTATCTCAGAGTCAAAAAACGTTATGCTGACAACCAAATAAAAAGGCCTAGAGTTTAAAGTGGGTGATAAGATGTTCCTAAGAATATCTCCCTGGAAGAGAGTAATGAGATTTGGAAGGAAGGTCAAGTTGAGCCCTATGTATATCAGACCTTTTGAAATTCTGGATTACATTGGGAAGGTAGCTTACCGATTGGTGCTTCCACCGAATCTCAATCAAGTTTGTGATGTGTTCCATGTATCACTCTTGATAAAGAAAATACCTGATCCTTCACATGTACTAAGCTCAGAAGTCGTACCACTAGAGTAATATATTTCTTATGAAGAACAACCAATAGAGATTCTCGATCATAGTGAAAAAGTTCTATGAAACAAGACCACTCGCTTGCTTAAAGTTTCATAGAGGAACCACTAATTTGAAGAATTTACATGGGAACATGAGGATATTATGAGGGAGAGTTATCCTCATCATTTTGTTTCCAAGTGATGAATTTGGAGGGAGAAATTCAATTTGGGGGGGGGGGTAGAATGTAACACCCAAATGTTTTTATGAAATATTTTATTTAATTTTTTTATTCTTTAGTAGCATTTTTTCACAAAATTTTGAGTTTAAATGAACCAAGAGACTCCCTTATTATAAAATTACCATTATAGCCTAGATTTTAGGTTAATAGAAATAACTATAACTAACTTATGAAAATACATTGTGAATTCATTGGCTATCAATTATTTATGAAAAATATAAATCAATTAGATATTATATTTTTGAGTGAATTACTTTTGGTAATGAAATTATTGTGATATATATATGTGTCATATAATTATTAAAATATTTTTTATATTCATCCAATGGATATTTAAGTCATAAGATATGAATAAAACCCTATTTGACGTATAAAAACCTATTTTTAAAAAAAGTTTAATTCTACACCTTTGAAGGGAGAACCCCTTTTATATTAATATTTTGTCTCATTAATAATTTTATATGACAATATAAACACGTTACTTTTATGTGGGATATAAAAATTTACTTTGAATGAATTTTTTATATTTTAATGATAACTTTCAAGTTTTGATGAATAGTAAAAATACACTAAATTTTAATTGAAAATAACTGTTTTCATAGAAATAATTTATATGGTTAAATTATATTATTTTAATGATTTAAAAGTATAAATATAATATCTTTTTACCATTTAATATAATTTAGGTTATTGGAAATAATTTTACATTAAATTCAGATGTCAAAACATTTCAATCTTTTGTAATATTTAAACTTTTAAAACCCGTTTTCTCATTTCAACAACGAGATTAATTTTAAATTAATTACTAAAACTTATATGTTTGGAATTTTAGAAAATGGATATCATATTTGGAATTAGTTGGTCTAAATCATGTTTATAAGGTACTCTTATTTTTGGGCATTATGAATAGTATCTTTGGAAATTATTTTTATTACCACGGTAAAAGATAAATTGGGTAATTAAAGGTAAAAATAATATTATAAAATTAACTCAAAACCTATATAAATCCTATTAGATGACTAAATTTTACCCTTATCATGTAATTTTTGAAATTGAATTACTTAATGGACACTTACCTATAAATATGACATAAATATAATAAAAACTAATGAATGTGACAAAATGTCACAATCTCATTTTATATAATTTTATTAATTTTAATATATGGATTACTAGGAGATAATATATAATATCGATAGTATATAGAAATTTAAAAGAATAAATTTTATCATAGAAATTTATTTATAATTTTTAGAAATTAAATAATTACCATTAATGATGACACAATAGTGATGTAGAAATCATTTTATTAATATAAATATCAAAAAATGGTTTTAAAAATATTAAAATAAAATTCAAATGAACTAATTAATGTGATCCACGAATTTTATAGGTGACTATTAGATTTTTTTAGTATATTAAATATTTTTTTTGAATTTATCTTCTTTGATGATTTTATATAATGTCAAATAAATGAATAGTGTCAAAATTGACACTTTGATATTTTATAAAAATAAAACATTATTAAATTATTTAAAAAACATAAAAAATATTTCAAAAATTAAAAATTTATGATTATAATATCTTAAATGTCATAAAATATCCATTTATGGTCAATTAACACCATATAAGTAAATATTTATTACCATTAAATATTTAGAATGTTATTACCACAATTAAAATTAAATAAAATAACTAAGTGTCAATTAAAAAGATATGGTTTAAATGGAAAAAATTACTTGTAAAAAATTTATTTGTTGATGATATTAAAACCCTCTCTCATCTCATATTCAAAATTGGTAGATTTGGAAGGTTTTTGGGTAGGGTTTGATTTTATTATAAATTATTATTTATAGAGTTTCCAAAAGTGCCCCTCACCTCAATTATAATAGGTAACCTCCTCCATCACCTATTCAATTCATTTTTATCCTTAAATATCAACCATACCCTAAAATTGTTTCTTATCAAATTCATTACATTCATTATAGAGGTTCTGGTCATCTTTAATGACCAACTCTAGTGCTCTAATAAGAGATTTAGAAGAAGCATGTTGAGGAAGAGGTAATCTCTTCTACCGATTATTTCAAACTTTTTTTCTTCGTCTACTTCCTCTTAATTAATTGTTTAATTATGAAGTAATAAAATCTGTATCAATAATATAATTATATTTTATTATAAGTATAAAACAACCATATTTTACTTTCTATCCATCCTATGAAAAATTTAATCACCGTGCATGTGTACGTACGACTTACCGTCTCCATGCCATGATGTAATATATTTTTCACCACCACCTTACTTGGATGGGTATAATGATGGAGATAATAACTATATATGATTATGATAACATTTTAATAATTATTAAATATCATACACCATCCACTTCAATACCATTAAACAATTTTTGGAATGATATCATCGCTCATGCGTACGTAAGACCTACCATTTCCGCGATGCAATGTGATTCATTCTATATGATATTCATTAAAACATGATTATATACATGAATTTAATGAATAAATATGATATATATTATACTTATATAATTATATAAATGATTTTACTATAACCTAGGAAGTGGAACATGAACTTATTTGAAAAATCTATCATAAGAACATAAAGCACTTAATATCCGAATAACGAGTGATAATGAAATGTTACTAACAAATGTATGACAATATAAACATATGTGATATCATAAAAATGATTATGATTCTATAATAAGTAAATAACATTATTTAAATCATTATACAGGAGGATAAAATACATATGAGAATATCAGACCTAAGGTAAGGGATAACTTTTCAAATCTCATTTTTATCTAACATTAATTATTCGTAAGTATTTACTGGGGTATATTATCATCCACATCTATGTTTCTTAAATACGTATTTCAAAATATTCTTTATATCCTTATATAATTCTTTAAATTTAACTTTACCCCTTGGTGAATTTTTACTAAGCAGTTGAATGGAATCTTTTTTCGTTTTCAGTAGGAGGTACTTTTTGACTTTTCTAGAAAAAGTATAAGAATAAGTTTTTTAACCTCTATGAAATTAAAAAAAAATTATGCTTTCATAATGAATTATTTACTTGAAGATTTTACTAAAATATTACAAGGTTATTTTCACATAAAATTATTTCTTATAAAATTGTATAGCATTTTGATGAAGGAAATTTTTTTTTGAAGAATAAATGATATTTTCTCCAAGAATTAATTTCAAGTTTCTTCTCAAAATTATTTTCCATTTAAGATGAAACTATTTAAATAGGGTTATATTTATATCCCTGTTATTACTATGATTTTTTATGATGTAATTTTATTTAGGATACCCATTTTTTTATATGAACTATGATGGAATGATGTTTAAGAAACCCATTTTATTTCATAGGTTATATCATGGTGAATATTTTTATGATTTTGTGGAAAACATAAGAATGATTTCATTATGAGATTTGTGGGACCTATATCTACCTCCAATGAATTAGTAAAATATTTATATCTCATGAGATAAACAGGATTGGAATGTCATGTAAATATGGTTCAGTAATACATGGTTGGAACCAAGAGTGAACTCAGTTCAATAATGGAATTTTTCTGCTACGATGGTCTTGGAAATAAGTCTTGACTAATATGAAATTATTTTCTATTCTTATGTGAATATGCCATGAAATTTTATATCTTATGTTATGACAATTGGGATTATAATTCACTTTTATCCTATTACATGATATTCTGATCTTTTATATGCAAGATAAGATTTGCAAATGTTATGTCATTATGAATATGATATGATTGATATTTCCCTTGTTTACCCTTACTAAGAATTTGAGATCACCCTTTCATATATTTCTTTTCCCCAGGTCATGAATAAGGGAATTAAGTAAGATATGTCAAAAAGGAGTCTAGTTTTGAAGAAATAAGCGGGAGACAATATAGATTTTTTATGAACCAGTTGTTTTTGTTTCCCAGTTTCTAAAGACACTAAACCTATATGGTCATAGTGTGGTTTTTGTTATGTTATGAAATAAATATTCTTAAATGTTTAAGAAATATCTACTTGTAAAGTATGGGCTGTTATAGAGTAGGAATGGTATATTATCACTTGGTGCATCAACCTAACTATTCTCAAGTCTATGTTGTATTCCACGTATCTCTATTAAGTAAGTACATTTTTTATCCATCACATTTACTGAACTCATATTTCATACCACTGGATCATTATCTTTCCTATAAAGAAAAATCTACATATATTCTGTATCATAGAGAGAAATTTCTATAAAACAATTTCACTCACCTTACCAAGGTTTTATGGTGAAATGAAAAAATTTGAAGAAGATACATGGGAACCTAAGGATATGATGAGGAAAAAGTATACTAAGTAATTTTTATCCAAGAAATGTAATTTCATTAAATAAATTCATTTTAATTGGATTAGAATGTAATAACCCAATATTTTATGAAATGTTTTTTCCAAATAAATCTAATTTCCTTGATATATTTCATTACACACAACATAGAGATTTAACGAACAAAAATTTACTATTAATATTATTATTTAAAAAATGGTTATTATAAACTACCCATTAAACATTAGTGAATTAATAGGAATAAATAAATTTTAAAAATTAATTATATTGGTTTTAGATAAATAAAATATATTAAAAATAAGTTCTTATTTTTTTGGTAAATTCATTATATACTTTAGATATACATTTCATCTAAAAAATAATTTTCATTACTTTCTATGAAAAAAATAAAAAAATTAATTTTTACCACTTTTAGAAAATTTATTTAAAAAATCACATAATTTTTGGAATCAAGATTTCAAAATTATATTAGGGTGAATTTTTTAGAATTTTTTGGAAATATTAATTTTTTGATGAATAGTGTAAAATACTAATTATTATTAAAAATTACCTTTCCATTTAAAGTATTTACAAAGTTACATATTATTTTAAAATTATTTAAAAGTTAAATTAGTTTAATTATATTATTATTAATCCAAATTGTGTCATTTCAATAAATTTCATATTTAATTTTGATATAAAAATATTTTATTCTTTTGGAAATTTCTTTTTGGAAAACTGTTTTTCATCACATTTGTGGGTTTAATTTTAAATTAAAATTTTCCACATATATTAATTAAATTTATAAAAATGGATTAATTATTTGGAATCAATAAAATTGATGTTATATAATAATATAATCATAATTTTTTTCATAATGAATAGTAAAAATAGTAAAAATAAATTTCAACAGTTAAGGTTAAAATAGGTTTATCAGGGGTCAAATTAAAATTATAAGGGTTAAAATGAGCTAAAAACTTATCTAATTATTATTTTATAGACATTTTAATGAATTATCTCATAATTTTTTGAAAATGATACATTTTTTTCCTTTTTTAGTTAGTGAAATGTCGGTATAACTTTTTCTTTTCTAAAAATGCAACGGTGTCCTCTCCACCACTTATAAAAAGGCACCACTATTTTCTTCTATTCACACTCCCATAGCCTTTTGGTTCATAAAATACCTACCAAAATACCTTAAATTATTACTTAACCACTTCCTAGAGTCCTTTTTGTTATAATCAAACCCTTCTAAGAAGTATTTTTGTGCAGACCTAAGGAGGTTTTCTGAAGAAGAGGTATCGTTCTTAACTGAAGGTTTTTATTATATATAATTATACTTTATTTTTCAAATTTCATAACCTATTTAAATCTTCTCTTCCATCAATTGGGAAAAGAAATTGTCAATCATGTGTACAGTGGACTACCGCCTTACGAACTGATGTAATTCATTTTTCATAACCACCACTCACGAGTGGATATAATAATGGATTTAACATATTTATATTATATTTATGACATATATATAATTTTTAAATTTTAATATTACATATAAATTTTTACCTTTCAATCCATTGGAAAATGATAATGTCATTCGTGCATACATATGGATTACTGCCTTCATGAAGCGATGTGATACGTTTTCATTTCATCTTTAAATGGATGGTAATAAGGATAGATTTATTGAATATATATGATATATATGAAATAAAAAATATTCCTTAAAGGTGATATACTATTTACATTTCTTTTTTCAATCTGTTAAGAAAATGGAAACAACATGCATGCATACATACGATATGTCGTCTCCATGAACGGTGTAATTCATTTTCTATCACAAATTTTTATGGATTAATGTAAATACATATATAATGAATATATAATATATTTATATAATGGTTAAAATTTTTGGGTTTATATACCCATGATAAAATTAAAAATTCCAAAAATACCAAACCAAAACATATTTGAAAAATGAAGCAGGTATTACCAAAAACGTGATTTTTACATGGAATTGTTAATAAAATGGTAATAAACCATCATAAGTAAATAATATATGCTATGAAATAAAAAATTATTTTTCTATAATATATCTATAATAAACCTATATTTATTATATATTATTTTTTAATGTGTATGAATGAATTTGATAATAATGGTAAGGTATTTTCATCTCACTTTTATTCTTGTGGGACTCATGCCATATTAGAGACTTATTTTATTTTTTATGGTGTGAATAATGCCCATGAATGTCCTTTATGATGATTATTATTTTTATTATGGGATAAAACAATGCATATGTTGTTATTTATTTTATGGTGCTTATGATTTGAATGTTACCAAAGTGGTAAAGGTTTTTTGCTACAATCTCATTATTTATTGAGATAATTTATGAATAAATTTTTATGTTGAAATATTATGATTTAACTCTAAAGAACATATTAAATTTTATTATACTCTATTTATTTCTTGATAATATATTTTCCCTCTCTTTTTACTCTATTTAATTACTTAAGACACCAAAAGATTTTTTTTAAGAAAAATTGACCTTATTTCTCTCTTTGGTCAGAAATTGTTTTTCATTAATTTCAATGTCTTCTAAAAAACGTTTTAAAGATTTTTTTTACAATTATATAAATATTTTTTAAATTCATTTTTACTCATGTTTTTGTTTTTAAAAAATGGTTTAAAATGAATCTTAATATCATTTTCTTAATGAGGTACTTTTGAATTTTTAGAAAAAAATTGAAAAGGATATTTTTTAACCTCTACGACATGAAATGTATTTCCCACCACCATGACCAGTTAATGATTTAAAGATTCATTTAAATGTTTCTGAATTTATTTTAATAATAAACAATTTCTTTAATATTTGGAAATTTTTTTGATTATATATAATTTTTTTTTCAAAAGGAAAATGATATTTTATTTTAGAATGTTTTAATTATATTTTTATGGAATTTTTATTTATCAAATACAATAACCATTGGTGATTTTTATGTTTTATTTAGTATATGAAACAATTGTACCATTATTATTCTTACACTGTAAGGTTTATAACTAATATGAATGTATTTTTATGAAACTCATTCCTTTTCCACAATTTCTATTATGATGGTTATGAAAGTCATTTCTTTTCTATGGGTCATCCTATGATGAAATGTTTATGAAAACCATTTCATTTTTATGGGTTATTATATGTTGAATTTTTTATGAATTTTTGGAACATAAATGTATAGATTATATACTAAGTAGGACCTATATATCCCTTCAATTCATTGGGTAACAATAGATAACACATGAGATATTTATGTTATGCATGTACTTGATTTCACATTCACAATATTAGGAGTGGACCTGGTTTTATGTCCATAATGTTATAAGTGGAATTTCTTTCATATCCATAAGGTTATGTGGGAACCTGGTTTCATGTTTATAAGGTTATGTGTGGACCTTGTTTCATGTTCATAAGTTTACGTGCGGACATGTTTTCATGTCCATAAGGTAATGTGTGGACTTGGTTTCATGCCTATAAGATTATACGTGGACCTGACTTTCATGTCCATATGCTTATGTGAGGTATTTATTTCATGTCTTTTTCCTAACAATTTAAATTGTTCCTATTTATACATGTTCACAATGTTATAATATTATGTGTATGCCAAAAATATATATCTCATGCCAATGTTATGTTCTCATGGCTCATGTTATTTGACTTCTCTATGATTCATGTCTTATGAACTGCTAGGATTTATGCCATGGCTCAATTTTTATGGTATGCAAGGTATGTTTTTCAAGTGTTATTCTCATGTTCTCATACCCATATGATCATGTTATGTTGATATACCCCATGTTTACCCTTACTGAGTATCTGAGATCTCTCTTTTTTATGTTTACTTTCCCCAAGTTATGAAAAGAGGTTTAAAGTAAGGTATGTCTATAAAGCGTAGTATGTGAGAAGATACTTATGTGATATGTTAAAGATATTTCATGAAATAAGAATATTGTGTATATTGTATCCAAATACATTAAACCTTTAGGTTCCTCAGGTGTGTTTTTATGAAATTAAGTGAATATTCATCTAAAATTTTATAATATTTATGTATGAAAACCCTGGGTCATTATACTAAGGGTGAGGGGGAAATAATGAGCATGGAATATAAGTATTTTAAGGAAATTTTCATGGAAAAATATTTTCCTTGTGAATGATGATCAAATATAGAGATAAAATTATTGAGTCTATGATAGAAGGTAGAGGAAAATATTTCTAAGTATGAATATAACTTTACCAAGTTATCATGTCATGTCAGGGAAAATGTGTGTAATAAAAAGAGTAAGATTCACTACTTTATTTATGGGTTAAAACCAATCATTTGAAGGGAATTAATTTCCCAAACATTCTCATCATATAAGGATATAGTATCATGTGCTATAAAGATAGAGAATGAATTATCCAAGTATTATTTCTTATATGTAAGAATTATAAGAAGTGGAGAGTAAAGAAAAAAAAGGGATAAAGGGGAGAAGAGAAAGAATAATTTTCCAACATGTGATACTTGTGGAAGGAGACACATTGGTGAATGCCTAAAAGGAAAAGTAGTTTGCTTCATGTGTGGAGAAAAAGGCCATCATGCTAATGAATACAAGGGTAAGGGAGAATCCATTAAATTATAGTTATTTATCTATATTGAGATGTGGAACTATTCAAATAAAATCCTCAAATGTCAAGGAAAAATACCAAAAAATAATCCAAGGGGATATGGTCAAGCTTCTACAATTACAATATTTAATGTGGTTGTTCCTAACAATGTGTTGAAAGTTAAATTTGTCATCCACTTCAGAATTAAATATGTTTTATTTTATTCTAGCTCTACTTAATCTTTTATATATGAATAATTTTATAAGGTTACCATATCACCACCTCTATGATTAGATATTGAGTTGGTGGTAAAGACTACTAATGTAAGGATAACCACATCTCAAGTCTATAACTCCTATCTGATAGAATTTTGTGGGAATTTTCTTGCTTTGAATCTTATTATACTTCATCTATTTTAATTTTATGTGATTTTGGGTATGGACTAGATATTATTATATATCCCATATCAATTATCAAGTAAGGGAAGTTATATTTGATATTATAAATCAGCCTTTAATCATTTATCAGTGTGAGGAGGAACCTAAACACCCAATGGAAATACCATCCATTATATGGGGTTTTTACCTATTAATGAGGGATAATTATCTCAAATGGTTGTGAAGAAAATAAACCTTGAAAATGTACCAATTATTTGAGAATATTATGATGTGTTTCTTAAAGACTTTCCTAGTCTTCACCCGAATCATGAAGTTAATTTTTCAATAGAACTCATACCTAGTTCCACGCCTATTTCAATGAATCTATATAGAGTGGACATGATTGAGTTATATTAATTGAAGAATAAAATCTATGAGAATATAGATAAGGGATTCATTCATCCATTTGATTCTCAATGGGGTGAACATGTTCTTTTTTTAAGAAGAAATACAATTTAATGCATCTTTGTATTGATTATTTAGAACATAACAAAATTTGTATTAAGATCAAGTATCATCTACCCCATATTGATGATCTTTTTTATTAGTTATGAATATATCAATATTTTTACATCATTAATATTTGATATAGATATCATAAACTAAGGATCAAGAAGGATGATATACCAAAGGTGGCCTTCCGTATAAGGTATGGTCATTATGGATTCATAGTAATTCTATTTAGACTTTCTAATTATCAGGTTATCTTAATAGATTTAATGAATAGAGTCTTCATATATTACCTTGATTAGTTTTGTTATTATTTATAGATGATATTATTATATATTTAAATATAAAGGAAAAACATAAATATTATTTGAGAATTTTTCTGAAGACCCTGAGGAAGGAGCTGTTGTATGATAAATTTAACAAGTGTGAATTTTGGATTTAGAAAGTTTAATTACTGGGACATATAATCTCAAGTGAGGGTATATTATTGGATCCTTAAAATATGTGAGTAATTGAGAAATGGACTAGACCAACCACAATGACTAAAATCTATAGTTTTCTTGGGTTAGATGGAAATTATTGATTCATTGTGAGAGATTTCTCATGTCTATCTAATCCACTCCCCAAGTTGAATTTAAAGGGGTATAACTTCTTAAAGATATAGGAATGTGAAGAGAGTTTGAAATAATTAAAGATAAGTTTAGTTAGTGAACCTATAATTATAGTACCCTTCTATAGATAAGGGTTTTTGATCTCTAGTGATGCATCAAATAAGGGACTAGGATGTTTCATCATGAAGAATGGTATGGTGATAGATGATGGCTTACACTAATTGAAGTTTCATGAGTAAAATTACCCAAAAAATGATTTGTAGTTGAAAGTGGAACTTTTTTCATTTAAGATATGGATACATTGTCTGTATGGTGAAAATTGGGATATATATACTGATCATAAAAGTTTGAAGGATATATGTATAAACAATGAGTTGAATATACACTAAATAATTTAGTTTTAGTTGATCAAAGACTATGATTTCTTGACACATTACAACCCTGTAAAGGAGAAAAATGTGGTTTATGCTCTATGTTGGAAATTCTAGGATAGCATATCTATGGTGAGGATAAAAAAGATCTAAAAATTTTGAATTTTAAAAGGACGGATCTTGAAATCCTGAAGGAAGAGGAAAAATATTATCTTTCTCAAATGATTTTTCAACTATCTAAGTGGATATTAAAGAGGTATTGAAGTAAGATTTAGAGTTTCAGAGGAAGGTAATAAATGTTCATGATTTCAACCTTGATTATTATGATATGATCAGGTTTATGAAATGTGTATATGCTCCATATATACCATAATTTAAGATGTATTTATTTGATAAGAAAAATAGTTCATCATTATCTATTCACCCTGGAAGTACAAGGATATATAGAGATCTAAAAGAGTATTTTTGGTGAGACAACATGAGGAGATATATTATAGAGTATGTATATTGGTGACTATTATATCAAAAAGTTAAGGCTGAGTGACTGAAGTCTAAGGGTATGTTACATCCATTACACATACCATTATGGTAATGGGAAAACATCACTATGGATTTTTTCATCATACACCCCAAAACATCAATATTACATAATGTCATATGGGTTGTATTCAATAATCTTACAAAGTTAGAACACTTCATTACTCTCTGAAAATATTTATCTCTTAATTATCTTCCCAAAATATAAATTAAGAGTGTGTTAAGGTTTTATAGAGTAACACATTCTATTATATCTGATCAAGATATGAGGTTTTTCTTGACGTTTAGGAAATATATTCAGCGAGTTCAGGATAAATAGTTGAGTGTTAGTATAGAGTTGATTCCTCAGATAGATGGTTAGTATGAGAGAACTATTTAAACTCTAGAGGATATATTGATATCATGTTCTATAGATTTCAAAGGTGTTTGGGATCAACACCTTCCTCTGGTTGAGTTTTCATACAATAATAGCTTTAACTCGATCATTCAAATTTCTCCTTAAAAAGTCCTATATAGTAATAAGTGCCGAAATCTAACCTACTAGGATGAAGTTGGAGAAATAAATCTATTAGTACATGATCTTGATGAGTAAATGGAATATAAATTAAGTTCAATTAAATATTATATCACGACAACTTAGAGTTGATAGAAATATTATGCTGACAATCCTCAGTGTGATCTAGAATTTCAAGTTAGTGAGAATCTTTTTCTACAAATTAATCTATAGAAAAAATTTATGAGATTCAAGAAGAATGGTATTTTTACCCCAAGGTATATTATACCTTTTGATATTCTTGATCAAGTAGGGATAGTATCTTATTGCTTGGATCTTCAATTGAACCTCTATGAAGTTCATGATATATTTTATGTATCTCTACTAAAGAATTACATACCTAATCCATAAAATGTACTAGTATCATAGGTCATAACATCATATCATGTTATTTTATATGAGGAACAACTAGTATAAATCTTGGATCATAGAGATAATGTTCTAAGGAAAAAGACTACTCACCTGGTTAAATTTCTCTAAAGAAATTAGAAATTCAATGAATCTTTATGGGAACATGAGGATGTGATGAATTAGAGATATCCTCATTTTTTTACGATAGTGATGTAATTTTGAGGGAGAAATTCATTTTAAGAGAGGAATAATGTAACACCCTAAGATTTTATGAAGTATTTCCCTTCAAATATATATATTTTGATACCTTGCAATGTAAGAAATCCCATGTATAAATGAACAATAATATAGTATACCATTACAAATTATATATTAAATTGGTGGGTTTTAAAAGGGATAACTAAATTATAAAAAAATTCTGTATATAATAAATTCATTAATTATCAATTGATTTGAAATGGAAATAAAAGTCATATGAAAGTAACCTGGGGGTTTTTCTAAAAAATTATTTTTATGAATGCAACATGATTATATATTTATAAATTAAATTAAACACTATTTATGAATTATTTTAAATAATTTTATATAATTTATATTGAATATTTTTTTAACATTCGTCTAATATTTTTATTATGTATTGGATAATGAAAAATCCAATTTTATGCTTAAAAACGGTATTGTTCTAAAAACGGTTTTCACCATCTTTTAACACACTTATTTTGAAATTTATTTCCGCCACATATATATATTGAATTTGGTAAAATGTATTATGTATTTGGAATATAGATTTTTAAATTTTTTAAATATTTCCCTCCTAATTTTAGGCATTATGAAAAATAATTGTGGTAAAATTTATCACCTTAGTAAAGGTTAAACTGGATTAATATAGGTTAAAACTAAGGGTTAAGGTCACTAGTTTCAATACAAAATCATATTGAATGAATTTAATTTTACCCATATCACCTCATGCTATTATATTTATTTTTTAACGGAAACTTTTCAATGAAAATGACCTGTATGATATTTAATGTAAAAAAAATAAAAAATGTCACTCTCTTACTTTTAAATATATATTATTTGTCCACATAGGGATAAAAATGATATAAATATCTATTTTGAGCACAATTAAATTAGTTTTATTATAGAAATTTGTTTCTAATTTTTATTAATTATATAATTAAATTAAATTCTTATGCAATGCCGACACAATATTTAATTAATTAATAGAAAAATTATACAAATAAATTTAAACATATTAAATGTTATATAATTTGAATAGTTTGTAGTGTTCCAAAAATTTTATAGATGATTATGACATATTAATGTTGATTTAAATTATTATATTTTAATTCAAACTTTTTCTTTATGACTTTTAGGTAAAATTAAATGAATAATGTCAAAATTTACATTAATGATATTTTATCCAAATAATATTTTATTAAATTATTTAAAAATTATTTTATTTTTTAAATAGTATATGGGGGATAATATATGGTCTAAAATTTCAACCATTTTTAATTTGTGATCCAATTTTTACCTTATATGTAAAATTATAACCCTTTAAGTTTGAAAAATGTGTTATTGTAGTTTAGGTTAAAATAGGTTAATTAAGGGGTTAAACCAAAAGATAAGGTTTAAAATAACACTTAAAACAATCCTTTTTTTATAATATTTAAACCATATCATACCTAATTTCATATTATATTTTCACTTGGAATAATTTTTATTTATAATGACTTAGTTATATTTTAATCTTTTTGATAATTCTAATTATGTCATTCCCATCCCTTTTAAAAGGACAACCCTTCCTCCACTTATTTACACCAAATTGAGAAACATATATAACCCTATTCCCACTAATTCCCACTTTAAACATACTTAAACAAGTTTGTTAGGTTATTTTCTCCCCAAAAAAACAACCATAGGTTCCTTAATAATGGATCTAAAGGATGCCCCCCGAAGAAGAGGTTGTTGTCTTCTCCGACCTCTTTCAATTTATTTCTTCTTCCACACCCTGTATATTTTTTATTTATAACAAAATAATAAATTCAATATCTTAAATATATTAAAATTTTATTATTGTTGTGAAACAACTATTATAAACCTTTTTTTTCATCAAATGAGATGTGAAAGTATCACCCGTGCCTATGTATGACTTACCGTCTGCACGTAGATATATAATTCATTTTTCATCACTATCTTTTATGGATGGGTATCATGATGGTTTAAATTTTTATAAATTATATTTATTAAATAATTATTCTTTTATAATAATAATATCATATCTGCCCTATTACCATCCAATCTGTTGAAAAATGATAGTGTCGCTCGTGTGTACGTGTGGACAACCACCTCTGCGAGGCGGTGTGATTTGTTTTTCATTTCAATTTATGTTGGATGTTAATAAGGATATATTTAGTAAATATAAATTATTTATATTATATAATAATTATTCTTTAAAGGTGAATTATTATTTACCTTTCTTTTTTTCCATCCGTCAAAAAGTGAAAACAGTGTTTGTGCGTATATACGACCTACCGTGTCCATGAAAGGTGTCATTCATTTTTCTATCTCTATCATTTATAGATTACTCTAAATAAATATATAATGAATATATATTATATTTACATAATTATTATAATTATAGACATTATTTAACCATGATAAAATTAAAAGGATTAAAACTTCCACACCAAAACATAAAAACGAAGTAGTTATTACCCAAAATTATGATTTTAATAAAGAATTGTTAATAGAAAAGTTATAAAAGATTACAAGTAAATCATATATGGTATGATATATATTATTAATATTATATAATAGATTTATAATAATTATATATTTATTATATAGTATTTTCAGACACATATGAATGATGTTTGACCTCAAGTAAGGGTTTATTTCACAATCTCATCATTATTTAGGATTGATTATGTTTAAGTCTCCACTTGGGGGAATTATTTGATCTTTATATATTAAACCCAATATATTTTATTATTTTTTGGTCATTTATATAAATTAAAATTTTCCTTTCAATTTCCTTTCTTTAAGGACTCAATATACTAAACTAATGTTTTTAAGTAAAATTTACCTTGTTTTTCTACTCAATCCAGAATCATTCCATTAAATGTCCATATTTTCCTTAAAATGTATAAAATAATGTTTTTATATTATAAAATTATTTATTAATGACATTTTTACCCATGCTTTAATTTTTATAAAATGGTTTAAAATCAATATTCTTTTCGTTCACCCAATAACGTACTTTTTAACCTTTTTATAAAATTATTAAAGGAATGTTTTCTTATCTTATACGGTTGAATGGAATTTTACACCATCATGAATACTCATTATTTTAAGATTAATTTAATATTTTATATGGTTTTATTCAAATAAAATATTTTCCTTAACATTTGGGAAATTTTTATATTTTAAATAATTGTTTTCAAATTGAAAAAAGGAGTTTTCCTTAATAAAATTTTCTGTGGGATTTTGAAATTATTTTCATCTATGTTAACATCCTTTGATAAATCTTATGATTTTCTAAGGTTATACTCTTATGATACCATATAATACATTTTTATAGATGGTTTAGGATCATCTTGACTAGGTGAAGTATTGATATTCCATATTCTAGTTCTTTCGATATATACAGTTATTGAATTTTAAGGCATGTTCATTAAGTTATATTTTTTACTCATATGATGAATGAATTTGAATTTTTAAGTGGTATTTTGAACCTAGAATTACATATACCTACGATGCATCAGTATGTATCATGAGAAAAACTATATTGGGTATTTAGTTGAGGCCTTACCCATTTATGTAAGATTTATTGGCATGAGGCATGAGGCATTGTCATTGTATCTTATATATATTGGCATAAGTCATTGATAATAAGTTCATATTTCCAAAATTATTCATTCCATTAATATGAAATTTGTTATCAATTCTCATGTGTTGATTTGAATAGTTTTTATATCCTTGGATAAGTTTCTATATCACTTTATTATTTATATGACATTGTTTTATCATTATTTATTCCTGTAAAATTATTATTGCCTTATTTTTATTCCACTATATTAATTATATTATTGAACATATGAGCTCACCCCTTTATTATGTTTTCTTTCCCCAAGATGGTAGGAAGTGTTTTATGATTGAAATGAAAGGATATGATATAGGGAATAAAGATGATCCCAAATAAAATATTGTGATTCATTTTATGCTTTCAAATGAAAAGTGGGATTAAACTATGTATCTATTTTACCAATACTACTAATTTATTCATCCCTTAGGTATGTGATTATTTTTAATTTTTACCAATGTAATAATGTAACCACCGGCTCTTGACTATTAGGGTCGGGATATTTACCTTTTGTATCCGTTAATTCTTCACCCAATTTTTATAATTTTTATATATCACGCAAATAAAAAATAACTAACTCCAATATGCTACTAGTATAGTGATATTGCAACTAAATCACCTCATAATCATCCATTAATCTTGGCATGTTCATGTTTGGGTCAGTTTGGACACCTACTTGAACATTGCTATGAAATTATTTCCTCGATGATTATAAAAACTTAATTAATGGTTAAATATGAAATAAATATGTAAATAAAAAAGTATTTATTTTTTAAGTATTATATCAATATTTAATTCATTATCTAAGAAAACACCCTTAATGGGTTAAAAACAACAATATATGCTTGATGTTTATTTCATATTCTAGGATAATTACTAAATCGCCCATAAAATTAAATTGAAACTTCATAAGTCATTATAAAATATCTATTATAATAAATTTAATGATTTATAAAAGATGAAATTTTCATGAAGGATGGATACCGACACCGCTTGTATGAAACTAGTATAAACAGATAAAATTTTAAACACTAAATGTGGGAAAATATGTAAAAACTAAATAATATATGTATATGTATATAATGATTATAAATATAGAGTATAAATGGTTATATTTATAAATAAATTTATTGTGTATTTTATTAATGGAAATAATTTTATTATTTGTGACGTTTGGTTCAAGTGCATAATCAATCGGGAAAAAGGTAAGGGTTTTTTGTCACAAATACCTCTCTTTGAGACATGTTTTGTGGTATGAATATAATTAATTTTATGTGGCATATATGTACTAGAAAATTGAGAAATTATACCATGAAATAACTTTATAATGGTAATTGAATTTCCATTTAAATATCTTTATTTAATGAGGTTTTGATTTAAAATATTTTCAAGTAATAATGTTTTTCATCACAAATTCTTCTATTAGAGACATGTTTTGTATTATAGACCTAATTTCTTTTATATGATTTATATACTTCCTAATTGAGATATAATATCACTAAATACTATTTATTCATGGTAATTTAAGTTCAATTTACATATCTATATTTTAATATGTTTTTATTTAAATTCCCCTCAATTTATAAGGTTTTTGTTAACTCAATTTTCATTCATTGAGTTATAATTGTTCTACATGAACATATTTCATATTATTTGGGAAAAATATTCCCTATGATATTATTACATGGTGTTTTAATTTTTTTTACTTCTGAGGACTTATAATTTTACCACATAAACCCCTTTTCAAAACATTCTCATTTCCTGAACTTTGTTTTCTATAAGGGACTTTGGTAACTCAAATCTCTTTATTTGAGTTATATGGTTTATTTTGAACTTCAGCCTTTAATATTCTCTTTAATAATTTATTTCACATTTGAAATAATGTTATTTTTATCTTTCTATATAAAATTTATATAATGATTATAATATTCCTACATGATTGTTCCCTCGCCTAGTGGTATAATCTTATCAAGAATGAATGTCCATCTCTTATTAAATTACTGAGTGTTTGAGATCACCCGTTTCTAATGTTTCCATTTCCCAGGTCATGAGGATAAGTTTAACTTGTGAGATATATAGGATAAGATCTAGTATGATGAAATTATGGGTACCTTTTTATAAGAATTGTAAGATAATTCACTTATGTAGTTAGTATCCAAGGAAACTAAACCTCTCAGTTTTCAGGATGTTTATATTATTATATAATGTAATGTTTCAATTATATAATTTATGAAATATATATACATGTTTATCTTGGGTCCCAACGTTTATTATTCTAGGTAAGTTTAATTAATTTTGGGGATTAGTTTAGTTACTTTTGGTATTACAATTAGATAACCTTAGTGAAAACCCTAGATATGGGTCTATGTATTAGATGATGTCCTAAAATATTGGTAAATTATAAAGTAGATGGGTTTTCTAGAAAAACATATTTTAATTGGTACTATAAATTGGATGTAGTTTTTGAATTTATGCATGAAGGAGTAATCGCCTCAAAAAAGGTTTGGTAGAGAATTGGATGAATCCTTACTCAGATGCATGTTGAGTGGGCCTAAAACTGTACACATGGATGGAAACTCTCTAGGAATATGATTTGATTGATCATATTCTCTTTGAAAACCACTATGAATAATTTATTTCCTCATCAATTTGAGGTATTAGGTTGAAGAGTATCAGATAACCCAACTTAAAGTAACAAAAGGAATTATAAGATAGCATGTTGATGTAAAAGGGTTAAAGTTTTTAAGCTAGTATCTATTTTATGTTATTGATTATGATAATCCCCTATTATATTAATTGTTTTAACTCATGGTAAATTATTTTATGTTTTAGTAATGGCTCGAACCATAATGAACTGAGTTAACAATGGGTGTGAGGGACAATGTAATGGTTTTACCACTAATCAACTCAATGGAATTAGAGCTATAGTACAAGATCTCATATCAATTATCAATCAATTATCACAAGATATGAATAATAACACAAACTAGGTTGAGATCTGGAACACAACAAGGTAGGAGAATCTTGTTATTGAATCTTTCATGCGGAAATATTCACCCTATTTTAGTGGCTTTTCAAATCCACATATCATTGAGAAGTGGATCAATGTGATGGAAATATATATTTTACATTCTATATTTCTCTGAACATGAGAAATTTATTTTGGTTTTTTACCATTTTAAATGTGAGGCTAACCAATGGTGGACCCTTATTAAGAATAAAATAAAGAAATAGGTAATAGACTCCAAGGAATGTGTATAGTTTATGAAGTTTCTTTTTACAAAGTGTTTTCATCAAAATATTCACATTATTATAGATATGGAATTAATATATTTAAAATAAAATTATGATTATCCATTGGAACATATTAAGTAAAATTTAACAGGCTTGAAAAATATGCCTAAGGTATTATATCTGGTCCAGAATGTAAACCAATCATTTATTAAATGGATTAAAACCTAATATTTGAAAGTCTTTTTCCATAAAAGACTTTGGAAGTTGTGAATAAATTTTTATATGTTCACTAAAGGTGGAGATAGAAATTAGGGTCTCTCATCACTCTAGAGAAAGAAAAATTAATGTTAAATACCAAGGGAATACTGGAGGCATGTCACATTAGGGGAAGAAATTTCAACCCATTACATCCAAAAAGAGTGAGAGGAAGCACCTAGAGAATTAACTAAGAGGACCATGTAGATGTTTTAAATATGGTATAGCTATCCATTAATCATAAAAATTCCAATAGGATTCAAAAATTATAATGGAAGATAAGTTGGTCCCTGATAATTCTCCTCCCCTTCTTCAATATTTCAACTTAAGTTGTTTAGAAATTATGTGAATCAATTACCTAACCTGAGAGATAATAAATATAATAGTCCCTAAAAACCTCCCAAACTGAGGGAACAAGGGAGAGCATTTGGAATCAATACCACTAAGGTGGATCACGATAATTAATTGATATAACATAAAGTTATTCTCTATTATATATCTATAAATACCTTATTTGATTCTAGTTATTTGAAATATTTTATATCACTTATGTTTGATAACAATATTTAATCATCACCTTAAGAATTATATATTTATTTATCAGTGAAAATACCTAGTGGAATAGTGATCACATCTAATAAATATAAATATTCTCAGAAATATAAATATTCCTAGATCAAAATATCGAAAATATACTTCTTGGAGATCTAATTATACTCCATGTGGTTGGATTTGGAATAATATTGGATATAGATTGGCTATCCCTATATAGATCCCATATCAATTATCAGGAAAATGAAATCTCATTTCATATCCTAGATTATGCTCTTCTTAAGTATCAATATAAGGATGATGTACTCTTGGAATAAAATTCAATAATATGGGCTATGATATACAATGATAATATATTATTATCTCAAATGATCAGGGTTGAAGTAAAAATTTATGACATGCCTACTGTATGGGATTATATTGATGTATTTCTTGATGAACTGGTTAGTCTTCCCCCATAGCATGAGTTTGAGTTTTACATGGACATTTTACAAGGTTCTACCCCTATCTCAAAGACTCTTTTTAAAATATCCCCAATTGGGGTGGAATAAGTAAAGAAAAAACATTAATAGAATCTGGATAAAGGTATTATATGTCCAAGTGTTTTTCCTTGGGTTGTAGTGGTATTTTTTTTAAGAAGAAGGATGGATCAATGCAACTTTTCATTGACTACTGTGAACTTAACAATAACAAGATCATGAAAAAATATCATTTACCCCTTACTGATGATCTATTCGATCAACTGAGAGGATCTGAAAATTTATTGAATATTGACCTCCAATCTGGGTGATATCAATTATGGGTAAAGAGAGAAGATATAACAAAGAAATATTTCCATACAAGATACAAAAATTATGAATTTATATAGATTTCTTTCAAACATTCAAATTATCATGTTTTCTTTATAGATTATATGAATAAGGTCTTTAGTGATCACCTAGAAAAATTCATGGTAGTCTTTATTTATGATTTTATAATATATACTAAGATTTCGTAAGAATAAGAAGATAATTTGAGAATTGTGCTAAAGGCCTTATGAAAGGAGAAATTTATTCCAATTTTATAAAGTTTTAATTTTTTCTAAAAAACTATCCTTAGGTCATGTAATCATTGATGATGGTATACATATGGACACATAAAAGAAAAAAATAATATAAAAGTGGGTATGTACAACCTCTGTGATAGAGATCTAATGTTTTCTTGGATCAGCTGGATTCTATCAGAATTTTGTGAGAAACTTCCCAGGATTATCCAATCCACTGATCGAGATGATGTGGAAGGGAGTGAAGTTCATTTAGATAGTGGAATGTGAGGAAATAATTGGGGAAAATAATAAGAGACTGGTCACTACATGAGTACTTACACTTCCCTATCATGGATAAGGGTTTGCGATATACAATAACACCTCTCAAAAAAATTTGGGATGTGTTCTTATATATAAATATAAGGTACAATCTTATGAATCATGTCATTAAAAAACTCATGATAAGAACTACCCAACACATGATCTAGAATTGGATATAGTAGTATCTACATTGAGAATTTGGTGGCATCATCTCTATGGTGAGAAGTGTGATATTTATACTGAACATAAGTGATTAAAGGATATATTCACACAAAAATATCTAAAAAATCACAAAAGGGGATTGTTAGAAGCGATAAAGGACTATGATTTCTCAATATATTATCCCCATGGGAAGGAAAACAAGGTGGTCAATGCCCTACTAAGAAATTATCATTCTACCTTATCCATCATGAGTATTGAAAATGACTCAATACTCATGAATTTACAATAAATGACCATTTAACTCATATGGTATGGAGAGAAATATTATCTTTCCTAAATTAATTTCAATCCATTTATTCATGATATGACCAGAGATGACAAGATGATGTGTAGCTATAGAAAAAGTTAGTAAGTTTTTCAAAGTTCATCTTTAATAAAGATTGTCTTATAAGGTTTGGTAACCAGATATTACCCCTTAAAAACTAGAACTAAAGAGGGAAATTAAGGATGATTCTCATATATCATCTTTCTTTATCCATCTATAAAGTAAAATGTTGTATAGAGATATATGCAATGATTATGATGGGATAACATGAAGAGGGAAGTGTAATAATACAAATATTGATTCTTGGTATGCTGGTAAGTTAAAGATGAATGATATAATACTAAGGGTATTTTGTAACCATTTATCATACATATATTAAAATGGGAATACATTACTATGTATTTTTCATAGTAATACCCAAAACATCTAAGGGTGATAGTGCAATTTTTGGGGTAGTCAACCACCATACTAGGTCAGTGCATTATATTTCCATTAAATAAGATTTCTCTATTTATCAACTCACCAAGATATACATAAGTGAAGTGGTAAGGATACATGGAATACCACTCTCCATTATATCTGAATGGGGTCTAAGGATTACCTTGAGGTTCTTGAGAGGTCTTAAGAAAACATTAGAGATAGAGTTGAGATTCATCATTTCTTATCACACTCTAATAGTTGGTCAGCTTGAGAGGACTATTCAAACTTTGTAGGATATGATAAGATCTTATTTGATGGATTTATAAGGATGTTGGTATCATCACCTCCCCTTGGTTGAGTTTTTATATAACAACAATTTCCATTATATAATTCAGATGACACCATATAGGGATCTTTATGGGAAGAGATGTATTGCTCTAACATGTTGTGATAAAGTTAGAGAGAGGAATTTTATTGGTCCTGACCTCATCTAAAAAAAGACAAAGAAGGTTTTAATCATTCAATGAGATATGAAAAAAATATCAAAGATAATAAAAATAGTATTGAGTATATCTATATTTTTTGTGTTTTTGACAAGTTAGTCCTCATGATATCTCTATTGAAGTGGTAATGAGATTTTAGGATAAAGGGAAGTTGGGCCCTAGATACAATGGTCCTTTTGAGATCCTGGATCATATTTGGGTCATCTCCTATCTCTTAGAACTCTCTCCACACCCCTCTCAAGTGTATAATGTGTTCCATGTATCACTTTTGAGGAATTACATACCAAACCCATCACATGTACTAAGCTTAGATGATGTACAACTGGTAAATTACCATTTATATGAGTAATAACTTTTAGAAATCTTAGATTAAATATATAGGGTTCTAAGAAACATGGACAACCATATTGTCAAATTTATGCAGAAAAAATCATAAGTTTGAGGTGGCTATATGGGAACCTGAGGATGTGTTAAGAGGAATGCACCCTCACTTGTTTTCTTCCATGTCTTAAAACTTCTAGGATAAACTATTTTTAAGGGAGGTAGAATTTAATGAACTGAGTTTTAGTAAAATATTCCACCTTAATTAAATACTATGTTCGATTAATTTCTTTACATGAAACAATGAAATTAAAAAAATATTTTTATAAGATAACTGTAGAATTAGAAGGTATAAACATTGGTAACAAAATTATGATATATATATATATTTGAAACAAAATAGAATAAATATAATTTTAAATATCAACTCAACTAGTACATCTATGCAACAAATAAAATATTTTTTCAAAAATTTACTTTTTTCCATGTATAATATATATTTTTTAATAAAGGATTAAAACTATTTTAATTAGTAATTTATAGGAAATGGGAAGAATAATATATAATATACCAAAGGTAATTTTCCTATAAAAATAGTTTTTTTCTACTTTATTTTCTAATTTTATTTAAAAGTAAATTTTATAAATTTTAGAATGAGAATTTGAAAAAATTAATTTCTTTTTTTGAATTTATCATAACTATATTATCCTAAGATGAGTTTTTTATTTTTTTAAAGAAAAATTATTTGTAGATGAATAGTGAAATATACTATTTTTACTAATACGACGACTTTTATGGAGTTATTTGTATATAAGTATGAATTTGAAATTATGAATATATTTTATTAAAAAAAATATTTATATTATAATTTAAATTATACATTTTAAAATATTTATTATAGTATCCTTATATTTTAAAATAATGACTATGATTGATAGCGTTCAAGATAAGCATCACCGAGCTTCAACAAACCCTGAAATATTGTTATTTGAATATGACCGTTAGATCTAAGTCATTGGATTGGAGGGTATGAATATAAATAAACAAATTATGAAATACATATAAAGTTACTCATCAATATAAATATATTAATTAATTCTTAAGAAATAAGCACTCAATTTTTATTAAAATTGTTTAATTTTTCAAAAACATGTTCTCCAAAAAATAGTTTTTATTGACTTTTGTGGGTGAATATTATAGTTTTTAGAAATTTTAGAAATTTTATTTTATCAAAATGATAACACTTTTTAAATTACAATATCAAATTTATCTTAAGGTAAAATTTTAAGAATTTTCTGAAAAGCTTGGTTTTTTCAGTGAATAGTGAAAAATACTTTTTTTATTAAAAATTATATTTTAATTTAAAGTATTTATAAAGTAAAATAATGTTTTGGATTTTTTTTAAATTTAATTAGTTCATTTTTTTTAAAATAACCAAATTATTGTTCTTTAAATGAACTTTATGCATGAATTTTGTATAAAAGTATTTTATACATAAAATAGGCATTTTTCTAAAATCTCATTTTTCATTACATTTCGAAAATTAAATTTTAAATTAAATTATGCCACTTATATGTTTTGAATTTTTAAAAATGGATTAAATATATTTAAAATGTGGTTCTAAATTTGGTAAATATTTCCCTTTTATTTTTGTTAATATGAATAGTAAACATATTAATTTTTGTTACCATTATAAAGGATAAATCGGGTAATTAAAGTTAAATATAAAATTATAAGGACTTGAAAATGCCACTAAAAACTTAATTAATTTTATTTGATGATCTAATTTCATGCATTATCATCCATGATTATGTTTTACAGTCTTTCCCATTTTTAATTGATTATGAACTCTATAATATTTTAGGTAAAGAAAATTAAAAAATGTCACTATCATTTTTAATAACCATAACATTTTTAACATTGTGATAAAAAGAAGAAATTTTCAGTTATAAATATTCATTTAAAATAAAAAAATTATTCATCACGGTTATTTATTGTTAATTTTGAGAGAATAAATAGATAACTTAAATTCTTACACAACACTGATGATGTAATTATTCAACTAATAGAAAAATAAAATAAATGATATTAAAAATATTAAAATTTGTATAATTGGAAATTATTAATGTTATAGAAGAATTTTCTTGATAAAAATAACATTTTTAGAATGTATTATAAGATTTTTTAAAATTTCATTTGTTCTTTCAGATTTTTAATGTTTAAAGTTAATAAATAGTTCTAAAATTGACATTATTGATATTTTATGAAAATAATTTTTTAGTGGATGATATAAAATTTAGAAGAAATTATATCCTCAGAAAAATAATTTTTATATAGTATAAAATATCAACCATGGTCTATTTATGGTCATTTTTTAATTTATAATAACTAGCATGACCCTCAAAGCATAAAAAACCTCGTTGTCAGGGTAAGAGTGAAAAGGGTAAATGAGGGTTTAAAAACAAATTATAAGGTTAAAAATGTGATCCAAACATTTCCAAATTTTACTTTATGATATTATTTAAACTCATAATTATATTATATTTTGATAATATCATTTTGATACATTTTTACATCACAAATAATTTATATTAATTTAATATTATAAGAAATTCCCAAAGTGACCCACCCCTCTCTTATAAAGGCGTCACAACCTGACTTCTTCAAGATGAGGGATGGTATAGAAAATTGCCACTCCATTATACCATGAAGGAGAGATAATAACCCCATGAGTTCCACCTTTAATAGGACCCAGAGTGGTGACTAGCCCCAAGGGTATAAAATCTCACACAAAATTGAAGGAATTACCCTTTTTTAATGAAAACTGGATTAGGAGATAAGATGGTAGAAATCCCAAACAACACCAAAAAGTTATATAAAGGAAACCAAAATCCAACCCATGCATGATTTAAATGTAAACTATGACAAAATTACATCCAAAGAACCAAAGAAAGTACCAAGGTAAAGAGACTAAGCAACAACACAACAACTATTATGACGCCTGAGCTAGTAAAGTCTAGCACGATCCTCAAAGTCCTCCTGGAAAAATGAAAATAGTTTTAACATACATAGGGTGATTATAAAAGCATACCTAGTAGTAAAAACTAAATCCACCCATGCACAAGTGGGGAAACAAACTAATTCCCCTGTGAAAACAATAGAAACCAACCGCACCTACACAGGAAAAATACAAACCAGCCCAACCTCATTAAGGCACGCTCACCAAATAACACAAGTCAAATAAGGTAATAATATAATCACATCGATGATTTGGGTACCCACACCACTTTTCCCACTAGTTAACTACACATTCTTAATGGATAACGTCTTGACGCTACCACCCTTCCCCAAATGCAGTCCCATTACCACAACGGCCCGCACACACCTAGGTCACAAACCACACATATCCTACCTATAGACACTTAGGTCACAACAACCACACCTATTTCCCAAAAACACTTAGTACTCATCTTGAAGACACCTAGGAAACAAACTTGGTCGTAGAAACCTGGGCCCCTCATCCACAACACAACCCACCCAAAGGATCTGGGGATATAGTAAACCTCAAACCATTACATCCATCCTGGATATACTCGAGTAGTAAGAACCCAAAAGTGGTGAAACAAAGATAGTCAGTAGCCAACCATCCGTCCTCCCATTGGTATGTTGGGAAAGACAACCTCTCCCATGATATGGGGGTGTTCAGCATGTAGTGATCAACAATGGTGGGGTGTGTATTGAAAATCACAAGGAACTAAAATTTATACATATAAGTAAACAGGCCCATAGCCCAACCTACAAGTTTCAAACAAACAAAAACCCCACACATAACCACCTTTACTGCTACCCCTATATGTACAACCACACAAAAACCACAACCAAAGAATAAACCCATCCTGGTTTTCATTTAATCATTGTTCATTATTTATTAAGGAGTTCACTTGTAATTAATTCTAGCACTACCTAGGCAAACACTATCTACATAAATTTTCAACACAACAATCAATACTCAACACAACAATCAATTCATGATACATTCCTAATTCACAAATAACACATAACCACATTGCAGTTCTACTACATGACGTCACTCTATAGACACACCACAAACAAAGTTAGTCCAACTACCTACAGGTTCATCCATTCCACAAATAACCAATCAACAACCCCGATAAACAAACAGGTCATACCAAAACACAAAACCATCCTCTTTGTCCACCCTCATACCCACCACCAAGCTACTGATAGTAATATCACACAACCCTCACAAAGCACGAAATCAACAAAACACAGCACACAACCACACCATCAAGCCAATAATATTTATATTTAGCCAACATGGATTCTTTAATTCCACTTAGAATGATAGGGGTGATCCCAAAATAGGCTTGATCCTGGGTTATCCCTTTATTTAACCAAGTGTATGTGATTAAATGGATTGATATTTTCAATTATTCATAGAGTATCAACAAAAAGAACAAGAACATCACTAGTTCACAAGAAAAGGCCACAAATGGTCGTGTCTTTTAGAAGGTCTTATAGCCACAACAACTAATAACAAGAAAACATGGGTAACAATTAAATAGTATATGTAACATCATCACTTCTCTGCCATTATTTCATTAACTTCTGTTATCTTCTAATCATTATCTTCCTATTTTTTACTCTTACTAAAGAAAAGGATTCACCTTTTCTTTACAAATAAGCATTGATACACCCACACCACATGATACACAAATAAAGAGAGGTAGAAGAATCCATACTTGGAACAACAGATGATCAAAGTTCCTCCTTTCTCCAAGAATAAGGGGTAACACAAGCAGTAAGAAACTCAAAGGAAAAATGAATAGGAGAGGGCTCTAGCACAGGTGCAAGACTTGTTTGGTAAAAAAAGTTCTCCACGCACCAAGAAAAAATAAAAGAGAGGACCTCAGCTTTTAGAAAAATCCAAATCCCTTATCAATGGAAGGAAACTGTTTCAAAGGCCATTAAATTCGGATCATGGACAAGATCATGTAGTTTAATTATTTCAAAGTCCTTATAGCATTAAGATATTAACTATATAATTAATATTCTTTGAAATTCCTTTATAAACACCCAAACAAGGCTTTAAAATCGATTTACATCAAATAAAACATAAGAGGGACGAAACTGGAAAAACTATGAAAAAATGGAATGAGTCACTGATAGGTGAGTCACTGATGCTGACCCACCAAGGCGCCCTGAGTCACCAACACTAACACCCTCACTCACTGACACTGATGCCCTGACTCACCGAAACCAACGCCCCGATCCACTAATACTGATGACCTAACTCACTGACACTAATGCCTAGACTCACCAACACCAACACCCTGACTCACCGACACTGATAGTACAAAAAATGACTCACCACCACTGACAGTTCAAAAACGAATCACTGAAAGTAATAGTACAAAAATGACTCACTGACACTGAAACCTCAAAAATGACTTGCTGACACCGACAATTCAAAAATTACTTGCCAACACCTACAGTTCAAAATGAAATGTGAAAATAAAAACTAGAATTTTTGGGTAAACTTCTTGTAAGGGGTCACCAAATTCCCCCAGAAACCCAAAAAATTGGATTTTATCAAAGGAATGGACTAGAGAGGTCCATGACATTACATCATATACCTCTCAAAACATTATTTCCATCAAGAATTCAAAACCAACCAGAGGAGAAAAATATGGGTCTGAACAACCTCCCTATGACATACCTCTTAAAGATAAACCTTCATGTGTTGTTCTAAAGATGAAGTGAAAACATAGACATACATGAAAACCTCCTCGACATCTATGCCACGAAAAACAATAAAAACACTAAGTTCACACAGCCAAGACATGTGGATTAGGGAATTTATTCCTCTATGTCAAGATAATGTCTTCTTTGGGTGACACTGACTCTCCTGCATGGGTTTAATCACATACATATTAATTCGTCTCAATTAGATATTAGGTACTCTGTTTCCCACATGTCTGAACTTTTCCCACAAAATAGAGAACAATTAAGGAACGTATCTTATAATTAACATGGTCAAGAATTACATAAAAAAAACATATTGGAAATTCTCAAAATAGATTTGATTAATGGGAAAGTATCAGTGCCTCCCACTCCCAAGTACTCTCCTTGAGGAAACCATTCTTCTACAAAAAACAAACCAAAGGAATGGTCCATCCATGAAGCAACTTCTCCTAATGGTCCTAGATCTCCACTAGGTGCTCCACAAATATCGTTTCGTCCTCGGTATTCAATTATCCCTAGTCGATGACATGGGATTAATCATGTAGATACTGATAAAGATTAGAGACATGAAATATGTTGTGGATCCTATCCAACCACATTGGAAACACCAGCGAATATTCCACCTCACCAAATCATCCCAACACCTTGAAAGGTCCGAAAACAATGGGGGAGACCCTCTGCTGAACCTCCACTTCCCACGTCGAGGGGAAACCTTTAGAAACACATGGTCCCCAACTTTGAACTCCAAGGGCCTCCTCCTATTATCATCTTATGACTTCTATAGATCATGAGATTCATTAATCATCTCACGCACAAGCTGAACCTTCTCTGTCATGCTTTGCACCACGTCTGGTCCAAGAAAAGTTGATTCTCCAACCTCTGTCCATCACATGGGTGAATGACACAATATCTGGTACAAGGATTCAAATGGTACAATTCCAATGATTGAGTGATAGATATTATTGTAAGGAAACTCTAACAGAGGTAAGTTTCATATCCACTATCCCCCGAAGTCTAGAACACATGCTTACATCATATCCTCCAAATTGTGGATGGTCCACTGTGTCTGCCCATCCATATGAGGGTGGAAAGAATTTATAAGGTGTAACTAAGTTTCAAAAGAATGTTGAATTTCCCTCAAGACTCATGAGGTAAACCATGCATCCCAATCCAAGACGATGGATCTTAGAACCCATGCAGCCGCACCACCTCATCCACATACCTCTGTGCCAAGTAATCCACTACAATCGACTCATTGATCATAAAGAAGTGATCCAATTTCTTCACCTGATCCACCACTACCTAGATAACATCACAGATTACTTGAGCCTTGGGTAGTCTTGTGACAAAATCCATTGATATGTCATTCCACTTCCACTCGGATACATCTAAGGGATGCGACAGACCACCAGGAACACAGTGCCTAGTCTTTAATTACTGACACACTAGGAACTTAACCACAAACACCGGCACTGCTTGCTTCACCCCATGTCACCAAAACTATTCTCGCAAGCCTCAATACATATTTAAAACTCTAGGGTATACCATTAGGGGTGATCTTTGGAACTCACTAAGAACTCCCTCATGAATTTTGACTGGGAAAAATAGCTTCCCACAGAAGAGCATCCGATTTTGACTATCCTCTAACCATCCCTATAGAGCATCACCCTGGACAATGTGATCACACATCACTTTAGTCTCTTAGTCTCCCCACTGAGACTCTTGCACCTGACGCATCATGGAAGATGATATTGTCATTTGAAATAGTTATCCTCTGCCACTATCCACCCCATTATCCAGGTCTAAGGCAGCCAACTCTTCCATCACCTTCCAAGCATCTGTAAATTCTCAAACCACTTCCCTCTACGTCTTCCTGCTAAAGGAATTAGCCGTAAATTTTCCATTAACTTTGGTATAAGAGATCATGAAGCCATAGTCCGGGAGAAACTCCAACCACCCCCACTGTTGCAAGTTCAAGTCTTACTGAGAGAAGGTATACCTCAAACTCTTGTGATCCATGAAGACCAAAAAGTGCTCCTCGATGAGGTAATTCCAACACAACTTTATTGCGAACATGACCACTACAAGCTCCAAATCATGGGTGGAATAATTAAATTCATGGGGACGTAACTTCCTAGACCCATAAGAAATCACTCCCCACTACTAAATTATCACACATCCCAATACAAGACCATAAGAATCACAGAAAACTTTGAAAATCAACACTTCCTCCAGGAAACCTGAGTACCGGAGCACTGATAAAATTCCACTTTAGATAGATGAATGATGTGTGACACGACTCACTCCACACAAAGTTCTATTCCTTCCTAGTCAAATATTTCAATGGAGATGCAACCTGAGAGAAGTTTGTTATGAACCTCCAATAATAGTCTGCCATAACCATAAAGCTACGAACCTCCGACACATTATTGTGTGATTCCCAAGAACTAACAACCTCAATCTTAGATGGGTCCACTACTATCCCTTTTTGAGATGCCACATGTTCGAGGATGTGCACCGCTCGCATCCAGAACTTGCACTTGGACAACTTCCCATAGAGCTGATGGCATGGTAGGACCTCCAAGACTGTCCTTAGGTGCTCAGCATAATCCTCATTTGTCTTTTATTAAATCAGAATGTATTCAATGAACATGATGATGAACCAGTCTAGGAATTCATAGAAAACAAAGTTCGTGAGACCCATGAACACGACTAGTGCATTTGTAACACCGAATGGCATGACCATGAACTCGAAGTGCCCATAACTACACCTAAAAGTAGTCTCCGGGATGTCACCCTCTTTCACTGTCAACTAGTGATATCCTAAACATAGATCTATCTCATAGAACCAACATGCTCCCCTCAGCTGGTTGAAAAGATCGTCTATCCTTAGAAGGGGGTAACGGTTCTTGACCATTACCTGATTTGGTCTCCTGTAGTCTATGCATAGAATTAAACCACCATGCACCTTTGTTGAAAATAAGACTGGGGAACCCCCCCGGTGACACACTCGACTGAATAAATCCCTTCTTCATCAGGTCATAAATCTGAATCTATAACTCCTGAAACTTAGAAGGTTCCATCTGATAGGGAACCATCGAAATTGGATGGGAACTGGATTGCAAGTCTATTCTGAACTCCACATCACATTGAGGGGATAGAGTCACAACCTCCTCCAGGAATACATCCATAAACTCTCGGAAAACCATAGGAACCCTCAACATCTCTATTTATTTTTATTCCACTGACAACTCAACCAACATAGAGAGAAGAAGATCTGCACACCAGATGTCCACTTGATAGCTCTGCTCACCAATGAAAGATACGCGTTGGCCGTCCACATATAATAAAATGACTCTTATCCAGAAGTATTCAATAATAACATAAACAAATAAAAACTATTAAATTCCTAATATTACATCATAAGGATGAATTTGTAGTAGAATAATATCCCTACTAGACTAATGTGAACTCAACATCAGTTTAGATCCCTAGAAAACATCAAAAAAACTGGTCTGATTTCTAACTGGAATGATCAACACCAAGGGAACATAAAGTATCTCTTTGTATAGTACCAATTTATGGAATGGATTGGGTGAAATGAAAGGGTTTGAAACTCATAAATCAAACAAACCACAAGAAAGAGTTCTAAATAGACTGATCGTACCTCAAACAACCTCTAGTCGCACTAGAACTGCTATCTCAGCGGCGTGCAACTACCCATTCCCATATCCTATGCCTCTATGATATTGGCCACCCCCATACACTCCTCGGTCAAGGTCCTAGAGGAGTAACCTATGGTCATCCTCCTCCTACACTTTCTACCCTCGACAGAGCGGGAGCCTATTGTCTCTACTGCTAAAAAGGTATGGCCGACAATTGTTGCTAAGGTGGGTGTTGAACATGCCCATCTCCACCATAATGATCTTGAACTGGGAACTAGATCCAAAGATGTCCATGGCCTCCACATAAAAAGAACCTTAGTCCCAGACCCATGGGTAAAGGGAAAGGACCAGGACATCGAAACTGGAAGTGTTGAGTCCCACTTCCAGCTGGTCAAAACCTGGAAGGTCCTGACGCTGGAGACCTACTGCTGACTGACTTCCCCTTCGACGAACTCAACTAGATCCCCTCTCTTGTAATACCTCCTCATGAGTGAATTTTTTCTTCTACCTCACCCTTATTATGAACTTCTATGTATTTCAGTAGGGTTAAGGGAGTAACTCCATACTGAAGAGAAGGTTGAAGTGCCTCCTCCAAGTGCCTCACCCGATAGTCCTCATCAGGATAAAAGTCTAGAGAAAAGTGTAGGAGATCCTAGAACTTGATCACTAGTTACCTCACTAACATACTTACCTAATTGAGGGAGAGAAGCTCCTATCTCTTCTTATCCTTCAATGTCAAGGAAATAAACTCCACCTGAAACTCCTTCTCAAAGTCATCTAACATAACATCGGTCTCCTTCCTCTCCCCGAGGTAGAGCATCCACCACTAACACGCCACTCCCCTCATATGTCTTACCACTAGAGGAACCCAGTACTCCCGTGGAGAACAGATCAAGGTAAAGGTGATAACCATCTCCTCAAGCTATCCCTTCGTCTATAGGTCTGAAACGCTAGCTTCATATTTCCCCAAGTTCTACTTCTAGAAAACAAGAAGGGTCTTCTGCCACAAGTCATCTTCCTCCTCTTGATAAACCCTCTTCTAATCAACTAGGTTATCCAGAAGGGCCTCAACTAATCATGCCACATGTGGGTGATATCCATGTTCCATATTTGAAAATTGTATACAAGGAACTCCTAAGCCCAGGTTTTATTTAAATTTTCTTTTAAATTTATTTTAAATCTTTATTTATTTTAAATTACCAAAACACCAAAGATGCACAAGAACACAAGTCATTATGATGCTTATACCTTCCCTAGTGTCTCTACCCAACAATCAATGTACCCTCACTATAACATCCCACAATTTCATAGTAGGTTATCTCATTAAATTAATTCAATAGCTTGCGCTACACGCAACACCAAGTTCAAGCGCACCACAACTTACCAAACTAGCCGTTCAAAAAGCGGTTATGAATTGTATTAAATATATTTTGAATCTTATATACTTTATATAATATTAACACCCATATTATGTGTTTCTTATACAAAATATAATAACAAATTCAATTTTTTAGATAAAGGAAGTATTTTTTAGAAAATGAAATTTTACCGCCTATTATTGGAGAACCCTTTTTAAAACCAATATTTGACACTTTTATATATATAATTTTGTAAAATTAAATTATTTTTTATAAGCGGGACATAAAAATTTAGTTTGGATAATTTTTTGGTTCTTTTCTGATAACTTTCATATTTTGATGAATAGTTAAAAATACTAAATTTTAATTGAAAACAGTTTTTTTAATCGAAATAATTTATAGTGTTAAATTATGAATTTGAATGGTTTTAAAGTATAATATATTATATTTTTATCATTTAATACAATTTAGGTCATTATAACTAATTTCACATTTAAATTTGACATAAACACATGTCAACCTTTTGATAGTTTTTACTTTTAAAAAACCGCTTTTTGGTTTTGATAACAAGAATTAATTTTAAATTAATAAATGAAACTTCTATGTATTGAATTTGGTAAAATATAATTCATTTTTGAATTCAAAATATCAAAATTATCTTAGGGTGAATTTTTGGTATTTTTCTGAAAACTTTCAATTTTTGATGAATAGTGAAAACACTAAGTTATTGTTTAAAACCAAATTTTTATTTAAATAATTATTTATTTTATTTAAATTTATTTTATGTCAAAATAAATACATAATACCTACATAATTTCAATTTAATTCACTAGAGTCATTTTATAATCTGTTTAGATATATAAAAATTCTATTTAACTTTTTACCGTCTTTTACCCACCTCCTAGGAGCATTTGCCAATTTTAATAAAACATAATTTTACCGCTTCTGTGAGTTTAATTTAAAAAAATCTTAAAGACACGGTAACTATTAGTAAGTAAAATTTGGTTCAATAAGATGAAAATAATTTTTGGTGAATAGTAACTTTTGACTTTTATTTACCACGGTTAAAAGTAAATAGAGTAATTAAGGGTAAAAATGATATCATAATTATCCTAACACATGTCCAAATTCTATTGGATAAGTATAATTCAACCAAAAAAACATTAGTGATAAAATATGATCCTCTTTGGTCCACTAGGATTAGATTAGGATGGTTATTATTATTTTATTTAACGAAGAGTTAAAAGAGTTAAATTCAATGTTTAATAACTAAACAATTTTTAATATAGGGTTACACACAATATAAATTAGACTATAAATATTCATTAGAAATATAAAAATATTTCCTACATAATTTTATTTTATTTATAATCTTTATACATTAAATAATTTGATGTATTTATGGCATAATGATGATGAAGTAATTACCTTATTAATGAAATATTAAAAAAATTGATATTATAAATATCCAAATAAATGTAAATTGATACTTATGAATAATTAAACTAATTTTATAGGTTAATATGACATTTTAGTGTTGGTTAAATAAATTCTATTCAAAGTGATAAAGTTTTTATGGCTTTAAAAAAATCAAATACTAAATAGTGTTGAAATTAACATAATTGAGTTTTTAAAACAAATACTTTATTATTAATTGATATAATAATCCAAAAAATCTAAGGTTCGGTCAAAGGACTTAGATAAGGTTAAATATATTAATAATTAACCACATGGGGTTTTCTTGGATTGTTATTGTAAGTTTATTAACCATTTAATATAAAAATATAAAGAGACATGATAAATGTCAAACTATTTAACTAAGAGTTAAATCTTAAAGATAAGGTTAATATGATGACATAAACCAGTATAAAACTTATTGGCTGAAAGTTTTTCAACCCATACCCACATTAGCATCTAAATAATTTATTTTGGAGCAATTAGAAACCAAAAATTATTTTATTATAAAATAATATTTCAAGCTTTTCCTAAAGTGACCCTCACCTCTCTTATAAAAGGGCACTTCCCTTCTCTTAATTTCACACCTCCAAAGCCATTTAGATCGGCCAAACCCTATCCAAATATCCTCAAAACTTCCCTCACTTCAACCTAGAGGAATTAATTTGATAGGAAATCCAACCTAAAAATCCCTTTTTATCAAATCAAAAGGAAAAACTCGAGGAAGAGGTAAATATTTAATCACCACTTTCAAGTTATTTTATTCTTCCACTTACTCTTTCTTTGTTTTTTTCATTATAAAATAATAACTCTAGTATATTCAATATACTATGATTTTATTATAAAAATGTTACAACCACATTAATTATTCTATCCATCATATGAATGAAAAATTCCCCATACGTACATACGTACGGCTTACAGTCTCCACGTCTTGGTATATTTTCTTATCCCAAAACTTCATTATTTGGATGGGTATAATAATGAGTATAAATGATGTAAATAATAAATATAACATGTTAATGATTCTGTATATATGATATACCATCCAATTATATACTATTTCACCATAAATATAATGATATTGTCATGCGTGCGCACGTACGGATTAACATCTCCACGACGCGATGAGATTGATTACCACGTCCACCATTCAACGATGATTATAAACATAAATTTTATTAATAAGTATATAATATATGAAATAATAATACTACTGAAGATATATATATATATATGTATATATATGTATGTACTTACATATATCTTATTCAGTTACTTTCGTTCAATACGATATGAAAACGGAAACAACATTTATGTGTACGTACGACCAACTATCTCCATAAACGGTGCCTTCCATTTCATATATCTATCTATTATAAATATTTATATTATAAATATATATGATATATAAATAATGTTTTATATTCTAGAAGTATTTAAATCATGATCTAAATGATACGATCAAGAGTAACAAGTTAAAAGACATACGATAAAGAAAGTGATTATTACCCAAAATGTAAATTTAACATGGAAATCATTATTAAATGGGTAGTATAAAGTCATAAATGAGTCATGTATGATATAAATAATATTAATATGGTTATGGTATTATTTAATAACATACAATGGTTATTATACAGAAGGTTAAACGTACCCTCGACCAAAGGAAAGTGCAAGGTAAGGGTTATTTACTCGATCTCATCATTATCCAAGATTGTTTATGTGTATGTATTTACTGGGACATATTTATCATAGATAACCATATTTCATAAAAATGGTTTCAATTTTTTTTAAGGTTTTATGGGAGTATATTTTTAACTAGATCATTATTTTAAATGTTTTAAATATTTATCTTTCTAAATCCTTTTAATTAATGTCCATGTTTTCAAAATGATTTTAAGGATTTATTTATATGGACATGAATGTTTTTAAATGATAATTATTTTCAAAAGTTTCAAAGTGGTATGGGACACTTAAATTCAAAAATCTCTTTTAAATTAATTCCTTTATAAATGTGTTACTTTTAAAAGTTTTCATGAAAAAGGGATATTTATCTCAAATATTTTTACAAATCATTTTAATCTATGTCAACATCCTTTGATGGATTTTATACTTGTTTGAAGTTGATTTATTATGATACAAATATTCCATATTGTATTGAAAGTTTTGTGATATATTTGACTGTGGATGTATTATTTTTATACCATTCATGGTTTATGGTTAAAGTATTGACATTTCTTATGCTAGTTTTAATACGAATGTTTATGTTATGTTTCAACCTTTTCATATGAGGAATTTATTGGACTTAGTAAGTGATGGGTGGAGCCCGCTATAGCTCCTCCGTGCATCGGTAGGTCTCATGAGACCATTAGACATGGAATTGGCCGAGGCCTTTCCCAATTTGATATATGGTTTTGGCCGAGGCCTTAATCATTTTTAGATGTTTTGGCCGAGGTCTTGAAAAAATGTTTCAGAATGTTTGGCATTATAAATTCCCTCATTATGAAAATAATGATGGTTCGTGTAGTAATTTTACTAGTAGAATACCCATGACTATGTTTTATTATGGAATTATTTACTCAGATCATATTTCTGCAATAAAGTGTTCATGTTTATTGTTTGTAAAGGAATGTGTTTTCAATTATTCACCATGCCTATTTTTTATGTTATCTTCTGCTAAATTGTTTACCCTTCCTGAGCATCTGAGCTCACCCCTTTCTTATGTTTTATTTTCCCAGGATTTCCAAGAAGTGTATTATGATTGATATGCAGGGTTAAGCTAAAAGGGAATAATGGTGTTCTCAAAGAACAATATATGTTGTATTTTATGTTTGATATTGTAAGGTGGATATTATGAATGTAATATATTTCCAAGACTGCGAAATTGATTGGTCTTTTGAGACTTTATTCCTTGAAATCATGCCAATATATTAAAATAATGCACCGACTCTTCGCTTCTAGGGTCGGGGCATTACAGTTGGTATCAGAGGAAGTTTAGCAACAACCTTAGAAATAGATTTATATAAACTCTGATTAGAGAACATTACCCTAAGATAGACTTTGAGGATTAGTATATAAGAACTTCGAAGAATTTTTTTAATGTAGAGATTTTGTTTATTTTCCAAGAAATACATCCCTGTCTGGATACGAGTAGGTAGAGGCAGCTCTGGCATTGATGTAACTAGGAGTGAAAACTCTGATAAGGAATTTTGGGCTTGACCCTGGGTATCCTGGTACATGACAACGGGTCTTGCTGCACTCTTGGTTACGACAGTCTCAGGGGATATGCCTAGGATAATTCAAATTTTCGTTACAAGACATTATGAAGGATTTAGGAGTAAATACTTCTCAAAGAAAGCATTTTATGATTTTAGATTATATGCATAATATTTTCAATTTACATTAGGTATTTTACAAGTATGGAATTATGCATTGCGATTCATAAACTAAACTAATGTATTCCATTGTTTAGAAATGGTGCCTAGTAGAAGTAATGATAATTCCAGCAATACGCATGATTGAAAGATTAAGAAGGATCATATCTTTCATGGTATTAAGCCAACATTTAAAAGGGAAATAGCCTCCCAATTATTCTCATCATATTAAGAAATAATATCATGTGTTAATAAGATAAGTAAAGAGTTCTCTGAGTCATATGGATTTGAAGGGAATCAAGAGAAGAAAAGTATAGAAGAGACAAAGATGGGTAAAGGGAAGAGGAGAAACAATGATTTTCTCATATGTGATAACTGTGGAAAGAATCACCTTGGTAAATTATTGAAGGGAATGAGAGTTTGTTATAAGTGTGGGGAAAAAGGACACCAATTACATGATTGAAAGGGTAATAAAAAGGCTTCAAATGTACAATGCTTCATCTTCAAGGAGTTGGGACACTATGCGAAGCAATGTTCAAATCATCAGAGTATACCCCAAATAATACTATAGGATAATAATCATGTTTTGATACTACCAAAGATGAAGAGGAATGATTAGATTTCTTATGTTTTTATTAAAGTATTGTGTCATTTGAGTATTATATTAATGATATACATGTTATAAAATTTATAGAGTATAAAAGGATTGTAATGCAGTACTATTTCATTAAGGACTTGAGATTGTGTGAAACCAAGAAAAGTAACTCAATAGAATGTAATTTTTTTGGAAAATATATGGTTGAAAGAAAGACAAACCATAATATGGTTCTGATACTGAGGTAGTGATTTTGGAATAATATATGATTGATTTGGATAAATTATATTGGATATTCTTGACTACCTTGAAACTGATTAATGATATGTTTATTCTATCATTGTTGGAGGTCACAACATTTATGAATAAAAGGAGTATATCGAGTAATATAAAAGGAATAAGGGATAATGGATGTAATCAATAAGGTTTTATGGTAATTCATGGTGTTATAGTGCTTTAAAATAATACAAGATGAAGGTATACACAAGTTATTACATGGAAAAAAGGATCTTCATTGTGTTTACCTTCCTTATAAATTTTGGACTGTGAGTTTGGACAGAAGTATTTTAGATAAGTCTAAAGGTTTTAATTGATTATGTTTGGAATTGGATATTATTGTTAATGTTAAATCATTTATTGAGATTATTTTTGGATTGTCATAAAAAGGACAACCCGGAGGTCGGACGACAACCCGTCGTGTCCGACAAGGCTGCGAGACTTGAACCCACAACTGAAGGGCGACAAGGGTGCATCACCTACCACTTGTCTACTTGATGTTCTGGTTTGTATAATGTTGTTTTTTTAAATGGTCTGACAGATAAATTATAAATTCATTTCTTTGGAACCCTATACGATTAGGATAAATAGAATATTTTTGAATTCTATTATCTTTTGGAATGAAAGATGAGTTTTTGGTAGGAATCAGTTGAAGGATGAAGCTCTACTTGTTTAGTATATATATATATATAAATATTATTCTATGAATAAATTAATTCTTAAACTTTAGGGAAGGGAAATTAAAACCAAAAATGTGTTATCCTAATACCTTATGTTTTGTTGAACTGATGATATTTTACATCATCTTAGATCGATGGATTTTAGGCCCTCAATTTTACACTTGTTTGTGATTGATGACATCAATCACACCCTATATATAATTAATTTTTTCCTCCAATTATGTTTCTTTAATTTATACCAATGTTCTCTTAATCAAGATCATAATTTTGTGGTGACTTTTTCATTTCTCTTTCCCTCTTATTAAGATTAAATTTTATTAACCCAAGTTTTCGATGTGGGTTTTCCAAAAAGGTATTTTTTTCTATTTTTATCCTTTTTTTAAAAGAACAATTTCAAATTGCGAGGAAAAAATTTATTGAGGGAGGTGAGAATGTAACACTCCAAGATTTCATAGTATGTTATATCATTAAATTAATTCAATAGCTTGCGCTACACGCAACACCGAGTTCGAGTGCACCACAACTTATCAAACTAGCCATTCAAAAAGTGATTATAAATATTATTAACTATATTTTGAATCTTATATACTTTATATAATTTTAACAACCATATTATGTGTTTCTAAGACATAACATAATAACAAATTCAATTTTTCAGATAAAGGAAGTATTTTTCAAAAAATGAAATTTTACCAACTTTTAATGGTGATCCATTTTTAAAACTGACATTTGAAACGTTAATATATTCACTTTCTTGAAATTAAATTCTTATTTATAAGCAGGACATAAAAATTTAGTTTGGATAAATTTTTGGTGCTTTTCTGATAACTTTCATATTTTGATGAATAGTTAAAAATACTAAATTTTAATTGGAAAAAAATTTTTAATCGAAATAATTTATATTGTTAAACTATGCATTTGAATGGTTTAGAAGTATAATTATATTATATTTTTATCATTTAATACAATGTAGGTCATTATAACTAATTTTACATTTAAATTTGACATAAACACATGTCAATCTTTTGAAAATTTTTACTTTTAAAAAACCCGTTTTTTGGTTTTAACAACGAGAATTAATTTTAAATTAATAAATTCAGCTTCTAGGTTTTTAATTTGGTAAAATAATCTTTATTTTTTAATTCAGAATATCAAAATTATCTTAGGGTGAATTTTTGGTATTTTTCTGAAAACATTCGATTTTTGATGAAAAGTGAAAAACACTGAGTTATTGTTTAAAACCAACTTTTTATTTAAATAATTATTTATTTTATTTAAATTTATTTTAGGACAAAATAGATACATAATACCTATATAAGTTCAATGCAATTAATTGGATTCATTTTATAATATGTTTAGATATATAAAACTTTTATTGAACTTTTTACCTTCTTTAACCCACCTCCAAAAAGCATTTACAAATTTGCATAAAACATAATATTACCACTTATGTAAGTTGAATTTCAAAAATAAAAAAGACATGGTTAATTTCAGTAAGTAAAATTTAGTTCAATAAGATGAAAATAATTATTGGTGAATAGTAACTTTTGACTTTTATTTACCACGGTTAAAAGTAAATAGGATAATTAAGGGTAAAAATGATATCATAATTACCCTAACACATGTAAAAATTATATTGGATAAGTATAATTCGACCAAAAACAACATTAGTAATAAAATATGACCCTCTTTGGTCCACTTTGATTAGATTAGGACATTTATTATTATTTTATTTAAAGAAGAGTTAAAAGAGTTAAAGTTAATGTTTAATAACTAAAATATTTTTAATATAGGGTTACACACAATATAAATTAGACTATAAATATTCAATAGAATGATAAATATATTTCTTATATAATTGTATTTTATTTATAATTTTTAGACATTAAATAATTTAATTTATTTATGACACAATGATGATGCAGTAATAACCTTATTAATGAAATATTAAACTAATTGATATTATAAATATCCTAATAAATGTAAATTGAGACTTATGATAAATTAAACTAATTTTATAGGTTAATGTGACATTTTCGGGTTGGTTAAAAAAAATTTATTCGAAGTGATAAAGTTTTTATGGCTTTCAAAAAAATGAAATACTAAATAGTGTCAAAATTGACATAATTGAGTTTTTAAAACAAATACTATATTATTAATTGATATAACAATATAAAAAATCTATGGTTTTGCCAAAGGACTTATATAAGGTTATATATATTAATAATGAACCACATGTGGTTTTCTTGGATTGTTATAGTAATTTTAGTAACCATATAATATAAAAATACAAAGAGATATGGTAAATGTCAAACTATTTAACTAAGAGTTAAATCTAAAAGATAAGGTTAATATGATCACATAACCCGTCTAAAACCTATTGGTTGAGAGGTTTTCGACCCATACCCACCATATCCTTTAAATAATTCATTTTGGATCCATTATAAACCAAAAATGAGTTTATTATAAAATAATATTTCAATCTTTTCTTAAAGTGACCCTCACTTCTCTTATAATTGGCACATTCACTTATCTTAATTTCACACCTCCAAAGCCATTTGGATCGGCCAACCCCTACCAAAATATCCTCCCAACTTCCCTCACTTCAACCTAGAGGCCTTAATTTGATCATAAATCCAACCTAAGTATCCCTTTTGATTAAATCAAATGGAAGAACCCGAAGAAGAGGTAAATATTTCATCACCTCTTTCAAGTTCTTTTCTTATTCCACTTCCTCTTTCTTTGTTTTTTCCATTATAAAATAATAACTCCAGTATATTTTATATACTATGATGTTATTATAAAAATGTTACAGCCATATTCATTATTCTATCTATCATATGAATGACAAAGTCACCATACGTGTGTATGTACTGCTTACAATCTCCACGTCATGATGTAGTTTGTTATTCCAAGACTTCATTATTTGGATGGGTATAACAATGAGTATAAATGATGTAAATAATAAATATAACATGTTAATTATTCTGTATATATGATATACCATCTAATTACATACTATTTCACCATCAATATAATGATATTGTCGCTCGTGCGTACGTACGGATTACCATCTCCACGACGCGATGAGATTCATTCCCTGGTTCACCATTCAACGATGATTATAAAAATATATTTTATTAATAAGTATGTAATATATGAAATAATAATTCTAATGGATATATATATATATATTTATGTATGTATGTACTTACATATATCTTATTCACTTACTTCTCTTCAATACGATATGAAAACAGAAACTACGTTTATACATACATACAGTCTACCGTCTCCATAACTGATACCTTCCATTCCATATATCTATCTATTATAAATATTTATATTTTAAATATATGTGATATATAAGTCAATGTTTATATTCTGGAAGTATTTAAATCATGATCAAAATGATACGATCAAGAATAACAAGTTAAGGCACGTACGATAAAAAAAGTTATTATTACCCTAAATGTTAATTTAATATGGAAATAATTATTAAATGGGTAGTATAAAGTCATAAATGAATCATGTATGATATAATAAATATGAATATGGTTATTTTATAATTTAATAACATACTATGGTTTTTATAAAAGAGGTTAAAGATACCCTCAACCAAAGGAAAATGCAAGGTAAGGGTTATTTCTTCAATCTCATTATTATCTGAGATTGTTTATGTGTATGTATTTACTGGGAAATATTTATCATAGATACACATATTTCATAAAAATGTTTTCAAAATGAATCTTTTAAGGTTTTATGGTAGGGTATATTTAACTAGATCATCATTTTAAATGTTTTAAATATTTATTTTTCTAAATCCTTTAAACTAATTTTCATGTTTTCAAAATGATTTTAAGGATTTATTTATATGGACATGAATGTTTTGAAATGATAATTCTTTTCAAAAGTTTCAAAGTGGTATGGGGAACTTTGATTCAAAAATATCTTTTAAATTAATTCCTTTATAATTGTGTGACTTTTAAAAGTTTTCATGAAAAATGGATATTTCTCTCAAAGAGTTTTACAAATCATTTTCTTCTATGTCAACATCCTTTGATGGATTTTAAAATTGTTTGAAGTGGATTTATTATCATACAAATCTTCTATATTGTATTGAAAGTATTTTGATATATTTGATTGTGGATGTGTTAGTTTTATACCATTCCTGGTTTATGGTTAAAGTATTTACATTTCGTATGCTAGTTTTAATATGAATGTTTATGTTTGGTTTCAAACTTTTCATATGAGGAATGTATTGGACTTAGTAAGTGATGCATGGATCCCTCTATAACTACTTAGTGAATCAGTAGGTATCATGAGACAATTAGATGTGGAATTGGCCAAGGCCTTTCCCAATTTGATATATGGTTTTGGCCAAGGCCTTAATCGTTTTTAGATGTCTTGGCCAAGGCCTTGACAAAATGTTTCAAAATGTCTGGCATTAAACATTCCCTCATTAAGAAAATAATATTGATGGTTCAAGTGGTTATTCAACTAGTAGAATACCCATGACTATGTTTTATTATGGAATTATTTACTCAGATCATATTTCTTCCATAAAGTGTTCATGTTTATTGTTTGTAAAGGCATGTGTTTTCAATTATTTACCATGCCTATTGTTTATGCTATCTTCCACTAAATTTTTTACCCTTAATGAGCATCTAAGCTCACCCCTTTCTTATTTTTTATTTTCCCAGATTTCCAAGAAGTGTATTATGATTTATATACAGATTTAAGCTAAAAGGGAATAATGGCATTCTCAAAGAACTATCTATGCTGTATTTTATATTTGATATTGTAATGTGAAGTTGATGTATGTAATCTATTTCCATGACTACTAAACTGATCGGTCTTTCGAGACTTGATTCCTTGTAATCATGCCAATGTATTAAAATAATGAACTGAATCTGGGATTCTGGGGTCAAGGCATTACACTCACTTGGTCATTCAGTAGGCTCAGAGTCCTTGCATTAGATCATGGGGGGCCCAAAATCCCATGTCTTGTCCGGTCTTCTCGGGCCTAGTTGACACACCAATATTTCCTAACACCATTTCCCTACCAAACCATGCAATCCACATTGTTCTTAACTCTAAACTACATCATATATCTCAACCGTGAGCCTCTGATTCCATTCTGCCACAACCAACCTTCTTTAAGATGAGAGAAGGGACAAAAAAGTGCCACTCTCTTCCATCTTCAAGATGAAGGAGAGATATTGACCCCCATTTCCACCTTCAATAGTCCCTATAGTGGAGACTAGCACCAAGGGTATAGAATATCACACAAAATGGAAGTCATTACCCTTTTTTAGTGAAAATTGGATCGTGAGATAAGACAGTAGAAATCCCAAACAACACCAAACATTTATATAAAGGAAAAATAATCCAACCCATGCGTGATTTAATCGTATAATACAACAAAATTACAACCAAATCACCAAATAAAGTTCCAAAATAAAGAGACTAAGTAACAAAAAAACATCTATTTAAGCACCCAAGCTAGTAAAGTCTAGTACGGTCCTCAAATTCCCCAAGAAACCTAAAAACAGTTTTGCAATATGTAGGGTGAGTATATGAGTATACCTAGAAGGAAAAACTAAATACACCCATGAACAAGTGGGGGAACATACTAATGCCCCTATGAAAACAACATAAACCAACCACACCTATCGAGGAAAAATACTAACCAGACCAACCTCACTAAGGCACACTCACTAAATGATGAAAGTCAAGAATGGAAAATATATAATCACATTGATGATTTGGGTACCCCACACCACTTTTCCCACTGGTTAACTTCTAATTCCTAACAGACAAAGTCGTGATGCTACCACCCTTCCCCAAATGCAGTCCCACTGCCACAACTTCCTGCACACACCTGGGCCACAAACCACACATATCCATCCTGCAGACAATTGGATCACAACAACCACACCTCTCACCCGAAAACACTTGGGCCTCATCCCGAAGACACCTAGGAAACAAATCTAGCCTGCAGACACCTGGGCCCCTCATCCACCACAAAACCTGCCTGAAGGATCTTAGTCTATAGTAAAACTCAATGAATTACAGCCTACCCCAATATTCTCAAGTGGTAAGAACCAAGAAGGGGTGAGAGGAAGAAAGTCAGTAAACAGTTATTTGTCCTCCCACTGGGATGATGAGAAAGACACCATCTCCCATGTAATGGGGGTGTTCTGCATATAGTTCTCAATAAGGGTGGGGAGTGTATTGAAAATCACAAGGAACTACAATTTATACATATAGGTAAAAAAGAACTCATCCCAACCTACAAGTTTCAAACAAACAACCATCCCACACATGACCACCTTTGTTGTTACCCCTATATGAACAACCACAAAACATCCACAACAAAAAGCATAAAACCAATCCCTTTTTCATTTAATCACAGGTCATTATTTATTAAAAAGTTCACTATAATTAATTAAAACGCTACCCAGAAAACCACTATCCGTATACATTATAAACAACAAAAAATTCAAGCTGTAGTCCCACTGCACAAACAGACCATAACCACATTGCAGTCCCACTGCACAACGTCGCTCAATGGCCACAACACAAAAAAAGGTAGTCTTACTCCCTACAAGTTCATCCATTCTACAAACAACCAATTAGAAGCCCCACTACACAAACATGAAAAAAAATAACACAGAATCGTCCTCTTTGTCCACCCCCATACCCACAACCAAGATACCAACAATATTATCACATAACCTGCACAAAGAATTATCTCAATAAAACACAACACACAACCACACTATCAATACAATAATATTCATATTTATCCAACATGGATTATTTAATTTCACTTAGAATAATATGGGTGATCATAGAACAAGTTTGATCATGGGTAATCCATTCATTTTACTATGTGTACATGATTAAATGGATTGATATTTGAAATTATTAATAGAGTATCAATAATAATAACAAGAACATCACTAATGCTTAAGAAAATGCCACCAACGACCATGATTTTTAGAAGGCCTTACAACCGCAATAATTAATAATAGAAAAACAGGGATAACAATTAAACAATATACACAAATTTATGATGTCCTTGTCATTATTTCATTAACTAATTTTATCTTTTGATCATCATCTTCCCATTTATTAATCTTATTAAGGAAAAGGATTCAGATGTTCTTCACAAATAATAATTTCTACACCCACCCCACATGATACATAGATAAAGAGAGGTAGAAGAATCCATACTTGGAACAAGAGATTATCAAAGTTTTTACTTGCGCCAAGAATTGGGGTTTGTGGGAGCAGTAAGAAACTATAAGGAAAAATGAATAGGAGAGGGCTCTAACACAGGCACATGGATCATTTGGAAAGAAAAGTTCTCTAAAAACCAAGATAAATGAGAAGATATGACCTAATCTTTAAGAAAAATCCATATCCTATATCAGCGGAAGGAAATGGTTCAAAAGGCCATTAAAGTTAGATCATGGCCTAGATCACATCGTTTGACGATTTAAAAGTCCCTAGAGAATTAGGATATTAAATATATAATTAATACCCTTTTAAACGCCTTTAGAAATTCCCAAACAAGGATTTAAACTCGATTTATGTAAAATAAAATGTAAGAGGGGAGAAGGTAAAAAAATGGGGAAAAACTAGAATGAATCACCGACACTAATCCACTAACGCGCCCTAGCTCACCGACACTAATACCCCGACTCATCGAAACAGATTCCCTGACTCATTGACACCGATGCCCAGAGTCACTGACACCAAATCCTTGACTCACTAACACCAACACCCTGACTCACCGACACTAACACCCTCACTCATCGACACTGATAGTACAAAAAATGACTTGCCGACACCGATAGTTCAAAAACGACTCACCAATATCAAAGGTACAAAAATGATTATCTGACACCAACAGTTCAAAAATGACTCACTAACACCAACAATTCAAAAATGACTTGACAAATTCAACAGTTCAAAATGAAACACCAATAGAAAAACTCGAATTTTTGGCAAAACTTCTTGGAAGGAGTCAATCATATCCTCCAAAACACCCTAAACACTGGATTTTCACAGAGTAATAGACCGGAGAGGTCCATGCCATTACAAAAGGGAACCAATTATACTCATTTATTTACACTTAAAAACACATTTTATTCAGCCAATATCTACCAAAATACATTAATAACATCCCTCTACACCTTCTATAGGGATTATTTTTGGAATAATACCAACTTTATAGGTCTCAATGTGTAAAGAAAATAAGGTTTTTTTGAAGAAGTGGTTTAGTTCTTGATCGAGCATTTTTTTGTAATTTCTTCTTCAACCTACTTAAAATTTTATCCAACCATTAATAATATAAAAACCTGATTATATTACCTATAATATTATTTTATTATGTTAGTGAAATAACATATGTCCTTCTCCAACCTCCATCAAATGGGAAAGGAATCCATTTTCTGTGTGTACGGCAGACTACTACCTCACAAACCGATGTATTTTTTTTCATCACTACCTCTCAAGGATTGTTATAATGATGGAATTAATTTTTATATATTATATTAATGACATATTAATCTTTATAAAAAATAATATATCATTTACATTATTACCTTTCCATTCACTAAAAAATGATAACGTCGTTTGTGTGTTCGAGTGGACTACAACCTTTATGAAGCGATTTGATACGTTTTTCATCTCCACATCACATGAAAAATATTTATATAATTATATTTAAAGATTTTATAAGATATTTATTATATTATGATCATTTTTTAAAGATAAAATAATACTTACCTTCTTACCATATTGATCGTTGAAAAATGGAAATGTTACTCACCCATACTTATGACCTACCATCTCAATGATTGCAACGTAGTTCATTTTAAAAAATAATATTTATTAGTCATATTTAAAAGTATAATTGATGTATAAAAATGATAATTATTTCATTATTATTCTTCTGAATATGATTTAATAATGAACCCATTGACTATTATAAGCATACTAATTCCATTTTGAAAATATGAATTGAATATCCTCAAAACATCATTTGTGAAATTAACTAGGTATTTTAATATGTAAATAAAATAGATGAAATAAATTATTTAGGGATAAGGGATTAATCATGGAAAATGTTCTTATTAAAAAAATTTATATCATTTTATTATATCTGTGTTAAAGTGAATATATATAAATTCTAGATTTGAGGTAAGGGATTTCGTCTCAATTTCCTTTCATTAAGAAATATTTTATTATTATGTACATAATTTCTTTTATATAGTTTATATACTTCCCAATTACATTTTATATCATGAGTGATTCATACTTCATGATATTTTATGTTTAAATTTGAATTATTTTATCAAATGGGATTTGACTTGAAAGTTACAAAGTTGTAAAGGGTTTCTAAACTCAATTTCCTTTTGTTGGATTATAAATCTTCTTCGTTGATTTTTTGTGCCATGATTTGGTGTGAATTGATATATAATTATTTTTATTATATAATTAAGCTTGTTTTAATGGATTAAATTTTTTGACACATAATCTCTCCATTTATTGATTCTCAATTCAATGATATGATTTTTATAAGGGTTATTCATCTCAAAATCTCTTTCATTGATTTATATATTGATGTTACACACCGAACTTATTTTATGAGGTTTATATACTACCAATTTTATATTTTATATCATGTATATACTTATTTTCATAATATTTAAGGTTTTATTTAACTTTATCCTTTCACGGTTCATATGACTGAAGAGATTACAAAGTGGAAAAGGCATTATGTTACAATCTTCTTTCTTTTCAGGATTATTTATGTCCAATGTTTATGTTGCAGAAAATTATATGATATTATTTTATTGAACCACAAATATTTTATTCACCTCTAGTTATAGATTTTTTTCAAATGTTTAATTTACATTTCCTCCCCTATTTATTATATAAATATCAAGAACATTGTTATTAAGTGATACTAATCTTAAATATTCTTTTAGATCATAAATCTTTCTCGTCCATATGCTTGTTTTCTAAAATGTTTTCAAAAATGTCTTTTTATAATCATAAATTATTTCCTAAATATATATTATATTTTATATTAATATATGTTAAAAGTTTTTAAAATTTAAATTTCTTAATGTTTTCCAAATGGGTCACCTTAGACTCCCTTTTACAAAGTGATTAAATATAATTTTTATTTTTAACTTTTACAACATGAACATATTTTTCCACTGGTATGACCATTTTTTTAATATTACATTATAATTTTACATGTTTATATTCAAGGAAAAGTATTTTAACAATATTTTGGGAATCTTTGGTTTTATTAAGTGATTTGGAAAGTCAAAAGTATATTTTTATCAAGAATATTTTTCATGACCTTTTAATGGAAATCCCATTCATTAATGCCAACAACCATTGATTTTACTTATACTCCATTAGGGATATTTTTTAATGATATAATCATAATTATTTCTCTATATAGATTACTATTTTTTAAAATATATTTTCGGAGAACCAATTTCTTTTCCACGATTTAATCATGTTATGAAAAGAATTATCTATTTTATGGTATATGATGAGATTAAATTTTGTCACCACTGTAACCGTTATTTGATGTTTTTATTCTCTTATAATATTTCATGTTTTATATAAAGAAAACCCTTTCTTACCTTGTTATGGTTATTTATTCATTGAGAATGAGTTTTTAAAAGGAATAATATTTCAATATCCGAAAATGTTTTCTTATGGGTGCAAAGATTATTTTGAAAATTACAAGATTTTATGTCTTATGATTATGTTATAGTTATTGGTCATTATTTATAATTATGGGTGGTTTTTTTATAAATCATGGGAGGGTGATACTGTTATAGATCTCTAATGAATTGGTTAATGGAGAAGATTTAGCCAATTAGATTTATCATAAGAGGTTATCAGAATATATTGTGATGGTTATGCTAATTAAAACCATGATGGTTATTTTATGTGTAATTATTAAGGTTATTCTATATGAAACCATGATGTTTATCCCATTTGTAAGAGTGATATTAAAATGATGTCTCAAGTTGCTATATAATTTATCTATTCTTTTATTAGGTATTTGTGAGAATATTATGATTTTTCAAGGTCAAATAATGAGTTTATGTTTAAAGAAAACTATTTGACACTTCTTATGGGTGAAAATATGTTGTTTTTTAATAATTACTTTGATTCGTATTGGTATAACATGGATCATGATTATTGATTCTAATAAATATATCATTTGTTAAATATTTATTTCATGTTTCATGATTGATGATCCCAGTATTTAAAGGTATTAATTCCATTATATTATGCTCATGCAATATGATTATGTCATCATACCCTTATGTTCATCTTACTCTCACTGATAACATTCAATTTTTAATGATTATGTTTAACCTTACTGAGAATTTGAGTTCAACCATATTATATTTCATTTTCCCCTGGTTATGAAGAATGATGAAAAATGATTTGAATCTAAAAATGTCTCATAATTGAAGTAATTTTTGGGATATGTTGAAGACTTTATATAAAATATGAAAAGATGAGAATAGTTGAAAAAAAAATCTCTTGATGTCATGAGTGTTGTTTATAAAAGTGTTTTTCCTAATTATCCAAAAATCTAAACCTAAAAGTTCATTGGGTATGTAAGTGATCAAATATTTATTTTTAATTTTTAAGGTTTATATTTCAAAAATTGGGTCACATTTATCAGTTTCAAAGAAAAAAATTTAATGTAGATGTATTTTTTACTGGATCCGAGAGAGCAGGTTAAGGGATGTTATAGTTGGTATCATAGGAGAATGTAGATACCTTTGGAGGTTATGATATCTTCATATGAGGTTATATTAATTATTATAGATATCATCATGGGATTATAAGTTTGAGGTTGATCATATGTTTAGAGTCTTATAAAGGCCTTTTTAGGTTTTAAGTTATGGAATTTTAAGGTGGATAATGATATTTTGGGAGATGTTTTATTGGGTAGAAGTATATATTTAATCCTTAGGTTTGACATGAATTATTATTTTAAGAATAATTCTTTTATGTTTTGTGTACATAAGTTTTAAAGTTATTTATAATGGTTAGGGTTTATACTATCTTTGATGATTAAGGAGAACATTATAATAATTATATAGCTTTAAAAAATGCACAAACCACTTGTCAGGTGAAAAACCATGGCATCCAGAAAAAATGCAAGGTTAAAACCACCATTGATTAGAGATAATGGAGTAATACATACCATTATCCTACATAATGTCCTAGTTATTTTGAAATACTTTTCGACATAAATGATTTGGAAAATAATGATTAAGCTAATTTTGGTAACATATGTTTTTTCTTGTAGAAATTCATGAGATTGAAAACATTTTTAGTGATTACATGATTAATGTAATTTTTGAAGAACATAAATATTTTTGGAACCTAATATTATTAAGTTGAATAGAATATTATGGGATTTTATTTGAGTAATAAAGGTTGATTTATCCTTTGAAGGTATTCATAATCTTAATGTTTATTTATGATGATTATATTTATTTATGGAAATGGTTTTCATGTCTTCAATATTATATGATTAGGGTATATACCTTTTGGGTGTATACTTTATGAGAAACTAATGTTATTTGAAGATAAAATTTAGAATTAACATTGAGAAATATATGGTTAAATCCTTCTAATTTTTCTGTTTCAATATTGGTCGATAATATTTTGATGAATTTTAAGGATAAATATTTATGGAATGATTTAGTTTGAACTTTGGGTATTACATTTAAATTTTAGGGATTAATGTTGTATTTATTTTTATAAAGTTTTGTTCATTTTATGAATTATCTTATATTGTCATAACTATTTTAGTTTTTCTTAATGTCTAAAGATAGTAGGAATAAATTATTATCCTTTTATGGATTATTTGATCTGTTAGAAGTTAATATGAGCACTTCAGGCAAAACAATCATCTTGATTACTCATGGTTTAGAGAAAAAGATAAGAATTCATTGGAAATTGACTAAATTTTTAAATTATACATGGAAATTAATTATATTCCATTATGTTATTAGTTTATTTGGTAAAGAAATTTTTTGACTCTAGGAAAAGGATCTTGAAACAAAAACGTTATCAGTTTACTTTTCTTACTGAGAAATCAATAGTCTTTTAACCCATCATGGATTTATGGTTTTTTATAGTTAACTTTATCATTAACATGGTATTTATCAATATATTAATCTTTGGGTGTTAGTTTTCTCTTCCATATCAATATTTTCACTTATCAATAAATTGTTTTCTATATTGACATGAAGATATGTGTTACTTTAGATGGCCTTCGTATTTCCCATTGCCTTTTTCAAGAGGATGTTTTATTAACCCTTTTTATGATGTGAGATTTCATAAAAGGTATTTTTATTACTAATAACAATTTCAAATTTTGAGTATGATATTTATTAAAGGGGTGTATAATTTAATATCCCAATATTTTAAAAGAAATACTATGATTGATAGCGTACAAGATACACAACACCAAGCTTAAACGAACCCCAAAATTTTATTATTTAAATATAATTGTTATAACCTAGAAATTATAATAGAGGGTATGAATAGAAATAATTGAATTATTAAATACATATAAAGGCCCTACTAAATATAAATTTAGTGACTAATTTTTAGAAAATAGGATCTTAATTTTTTTAAAACCATTTTATTTTTCTAAAATAAGTTTTCTTTAAAAATGGGTTTTATTGTTTTTTGTGAGGAAATATTATAATTTTTATAAATTATATAAAGGACATTTTATAATAAGGATATCGATTTTTAAATAAAAAATAAAAATTATCATAGGGTGATATTTTTAGAATATACTAAAAAGTTTGTTTTTAGTGAATAGTGAATAATACTAATTTTTGTTGAAACAATATTTTATTTTAAAGTGTTTATCAAGTAAAATTATATTATAGATTATTTTTATAATATAATAATTTAATTATTATTTAAAATAATCCTATTTTGGTTTTTTAAATGAACTTTATACTAGAATTTAGTATAAAAACATTTTATACTTAAAATATCCATTTTTATGAAAAACTGATTGTCATAACGTTTTTTCAATTTAATTTTAAATTAAGTTCCAAAAATTATGTGATTTTAATTTTTAATAATGTATTCCATATTTATAATAAATGGTTCTAGATTTTCTAAATATTACCCTTTTATTTTCGGTTAATATGAATAATAACCTTAGTAATTTGTGTTACCACGGTAAAGGATAAATCGGGTAATTAATGTTAAAAATAAAATAAATAGGACTAGAAAATGACCTAAAAACATTACTTAATTAAATTTTATGATTAAATTTAATCCATAATAATCCAATATTTTTTTATATTTTCTTTTATTTCCATTTTAGGTGATTATTACCTTTATAATATTTCATGTAATGAAAAGTAAAAAAATGTCACACTCTTGTTTTTAATAAATGTTACATTTTTTAACGTGGAGATAACTAGAGGATATGTTTGTTTATAAATATTTATCTTAACTATATAATATTTACCTTTATCATGGTATTTATTTTAATTTTTAGAGAACAAATAATTACCTTAAATGCTTACACAATGCTAATGCATTAATTTAGCAATTAATAGATAAAGAAAATAAATGATATTAAAAATATTAAAAGTAGTATAATTTTAAATAATTAATGAGATAAAAGAATTTTATAGATAAAATTAATATTTTTGGGATGTATTAGAATTTTTTTATCTAATTTATGTTTTTATTGATCTTATAAAAGTCAGTGCAAATGAATATTACTATAATTGAAATTATTGAAATTTTATGAAAATAATATATTTATTAAAAGATATAAAATGACTAAAAATACTATATTTGGAAAAATTACTAAGGTATGGTTTTAAATATCAAATATGTTGTATTAATGGAACTTTTTATATTTATAATAACTATTTTGTCCCACGAAGTGTAGAAACCCTTATTGTCACAGTAAGTGTGAAAGGGGATAGCGAGGGTTTAAAAATAAAATATAAGGGTAAAAATGTGATCCAAAAACACCAAAAATTTATTCTATGTGTACATTAAGACTCATAATCATCTAATATTTTAATAAATTCAATTTTTATCCATTTTTAAATCATTATTAATTTATATTAATTTAATATTTTAACGTATTCCAAAATTGTCCCCCACTTATTCTAATTTATTAACACTTTAAAACACCTTTTTTCGGCCAATATCTTCCCAAATACATTACTAAAGTCTCTATCCATGTTCTAGAGTAATTATTGTTTTTCATAATACCAACTTTAGAGGTCTTAAGGTGTAATGAAAAACAGGTTGTCTAAAGAAGAGGTATAGTTCTTAACCAAGAATTTCTGTTTTATTTCTTATTCCACCTCCTTCAAATCTTATCCTACCATCATAAGATAATAAAATAAGTACATTACATATAATAGGCTTTTATTATGCTAGTTAAATAACCTATATCCATCTTTAACCTCCATCAAATGGGAAATGAATCCATCATTGTTGTGTGCGATGAACTACCGCCTCGCGAATCGATGTAATTTATTTTCCATCACCACCTCTCATGGCTGGTAATAATGATGGAATTAATATTTTTAAAATATATTCATGAAATATTTATAATTATGGAGAAAATATTGAATATCATACCATTCCATTCACTGAAAATGATAACATCGTTTGTGGGTACGTGTGGACAACCACATCCACTAAGCGATGTGATTCATTTTTCATCACCACGTCACATGGGTGATATTTATATAAGTATATTTAAATAATTAATATTATATTTGTGATATTATAATTATTTTTTAATGTTAAAATATTACATACCATCTTTTCATAATGATCGTTAAAAAGGGGAATGTTACCCATGCGTGTGTGCCACCTACCGTCTTCATGAATGTAACTTAGTTTATTTTTCATAATCATATTTAATGGTTGAATTTAAAAATATAATTGATGTATAAAAATGATAATTTTGTGATGATTAATATTTTGTATATTATTAAATAATTATCCTATTAACTATGTTCAACATATCGATGCCATTTTGAAAATATGGACCAAACATCGTCAAAACACCTGAGGTGGACTTAACTGACTAAGTTTTTAAATATGTAATTAAAATAAATTAAATAAATGGTATAAGGATAAGGGATTAATATTAGGAAAAAAATTATGAGATAAATTTATTTATATAATTTTATTATACATGTTTTAAAGGGAATACATAGAAAATTTGGACTCGAGGTATGGCATTTCGTCTCAATTTCCTTTCATTGAGGCATATTTTATTATTATGCACCTAATTTATTTTATATGTTGTATATAATTCACCTTTTACATCTTATAACATGAATCCTTTGTAATTTATGATATTTCTGTTGGAAATAATATGTTGTTCCAATATACCCTCTTGTTATGTGTTTTGATGACTCACAAAATCTATACTTTTATTCTAAAAAGTTCATCCTAAGTGTTTCAGAATATATTTATCTTACAATGCATGTCCAAGTGTTTATTTTATGATATGAAAGCATTTTATCTGAAGAGAATTGAATAGAATATTTAGTTACTCAAAAATCAGAAATTTTTAATGTTTTTTCTACTATGTAAGACTTTGACATATGAAGTATGGTTCAGTTGATCAAGATAAATGCTTTAGTTAGAATGAAAATATGGAAAGACTTTATCTCTTAAAAATAATATTTATATCCAAAAGAAGATTAATAAGCTAAGTGTTACATCAAAGTAACATTTTATCTTACGCTAGAGAATTATCTTATGTTGTATTGGAGTTATCTTAACTTATGTGTAAGAGATACTTTATCTTAAGAAAGTTATCCTATGATGACTAATGCTTCTATTTGGTATATTGTGAAGATATAGTATTTAAAAATATCATGATTAATTTTATAATCTCTTGATAATTCACTTTATTTCTTTAATTCACATAAAAGGGAGATTATCCTTTTAAGGAAAGATTAGTCTACACAAGATTTGCCATGAATTAGATGACCTGAAAAATGATAAGATTTATATCATCACTGCCATAAAGGAAATTCCAATATTTGGAAAGTTTTGATGAATATCCTTAATCACCTATCTTATCAATATCATTTTATAATATTTCCCTACCATTAGAATTATCCCTCACACAATTTTAAATAGTATATAAAAAGAACATTTAGTCACTACAAGAACAAGAAGAGAGAAAAAATAGTTTTTCGCATTTTTTACACCAAAAAGAAAAATTCCATAGACCTATACATAGTGGAAACAAAATGTTCATGTTGTGATTATCTATTCTATAATTTTCAATAAATATCATTCTAAGATATACCTTGGATTCTATCATTTTCTCTAAATTAATCATTATCTATTTTTAGTTTCTTCTTGAAACTGTTTGCTGCATATGTTCCTCTCAAAGTTTTTCTTTATTAAATCTCGTTTACACTCAATGTAAGAGTGTTATTAAGACCATGGATAGGTATTATAAAGTGATATCCTATTTTAATGCTCTTGGACTTTCATATTAAGTGATATCTTCTTTTACTCACTTAGGAGCCCCTGAAAAAAGGGATGTTCAAGTGAAAATAACCAAACTCTTGGAGTAGAGTGTTCTATGAGTGGACTAGGGGATTTCTATTCTAAAAACCACTATAAATCATTATGTTTAATTTTATTTCCAAATGATTTTATATTTCTGCTGCATATATTCTTAACGAATGAAATAAACTCACATACTTTAAATATGTTGTTCTAAAATTAAAGAAACTTTTAGGAACTCGATTCACCCCCCCCCCCCATTGAGTTATACATCCAGTCAGCATCTGAGACAACAATTGGTATCAAATATTTGTGACTCTATAGTTCATAATTTTCATAGTTTTAAGTCCAAATATCTATAAACAAATGGATTTTTATGGCTAATAACCGAGAAGGCATGTTAATGGTTAGAGCTCCACAATTCAATGGTGAGAACTATGGTTGATGGAAAGCTTGCATGATCATTTATCTAAAAAATCACAGCCTGAAAGTTGATCTCAAAGAATTTAAACCCTGTTAAATTAATAATACAAAACCTAAAACATGGGATCTATAACTGAAGATTATTATGACCTGAACTCTAAATCTATAAATGCTATCGTCTGTAAGTTAGGACTAGTTGAGTTTAACGGAATATATCAAAATAAAATAGCATGTGAAATGTGGATTATTATAGAAGTTTTGTATGATGTCACTAACAATGTGAAATCTCTTAGATGCGATAAAACTAAGTTTAAGTTTTATACATTCAAAATGGATGAAGGATAGAGCATTACTCAACTAAATATAAGACTCACTGAGATTGTGAACAACATTTTTGCTCTAAGAATGCATATCACTAAGCCTAAACGGGCATTGAATGTTTTTAGAGTATTATCACCTTAGTGGAGTGGATTCTTAGCTATAATTAGATAATCTAAAAAAGTAAAAAAAAAAATTAAAATAAAATATCTCATCGAGACTATCTTGATGTATGAAGATGAAATGGAAACTAGTAATGAAGATCATAAGGTGATCAAGAAACAAAATGTTGCATTAAAGGTTTATACTTACAAAGATAATATAAATAGAAAAACATACAAATATTTGAAGCATCTGAAGAATAATATTTTTCAAGAAAATCTAAATCAAATGATGAGCTCACTCATTTTTCTTGAAAGTTCAAAAAATTATATAACAAGAGGCGTGGTTTCAGAATATCCTTCAACAATCACAAGAAACACTGTAAAAACCCTAAAGAGTTGAGATTCTATGAGTGTAAAAAGTTGGGATACATCAAGCCTGACTATCCAAAAATTCAATATGACAAAAAAATAGAAAATAAATACTTCAAGAATACTAGATATAAGAAATCTATGAAAGCTATTAAAGACACCAAGAGTGCTTCTAAAGATTCTAGAAAATGTACATCATTTGAATAAGAATATGAATCTAAAAATCAAATGGCCAATATATGTTTTATGAAATAGTAGGATGAGGTACCTTATTATTACTCTTTTGGGCATGAACGTGAATCATTAAATGAAAATTACTCATACAAATAATTAAATGAGTACTATATTATGTTTAAAATAAAGTATGAAATCCTAAAAAATAAAAATAAAATGGCTGAAATTCTTATTATAAAATTTGTAATGTAGAGGAAAATATGAACAAGAAAATTTTAGACTTAAAAAATAAGCTAGAAAAATCTAATGACTTAAATAATAAACAAGTCAAAATAATTGAGAACCTAGAGAAGGATTTTCAAAATTTCAAAGATGTTGTAAGTGTCTTTACTAAAGGAGAAGATTATTTAAATAAAATCCTTGGTCAAGATCAACCTAGAAAATAAAAATTCATAATTGGAATCCAAGGTGAAAGGTCCAAACATCATAAAAAACCTTTTGTTCCTTTTTCTAAATATAAACTTCTTCACAAAGTTACTTTTTTTCATTGTAGTGAAATAGGAAATTTTACCAATATCAATGATTTGAAAAATACTCAATTTTTTGGAATCAAAAATATTTGTATTTCAAAAGATTTTTCAAAATAACCTGAAAAGTTTCCTAGAAAACAAAAGAATGTATGGATGTCTAGATCCCTTATAGCTAACATTTCTGAACCCAAAAGAATTTGGGTACGAAAGAACTTTGTTGCCTGATCTCTAATTATAGGGAACTAGCTATATGTATAATAGTTCAAAATGGTTTATGGATAGTGGATATTCAAGGAATATGAGTGGAGATTACACCAACATTCACTGTCTATTCTAAATAGATAGAGGATATGTCATATTTGGTGAAAATGAAAAAAGAAGATAGTTGGAATTAGTTCTGTTGGAAACCCTCAGTCAATTATCATAAAAAAGTACATTATATTGAAGGCATGAAGCATAACCTGATAAGTATCTCACAAATTTGTGATTATGTATATTCTTTTGATTTTTCAAAAAATTCATGTTTAGTTATTAAAGAAAAATGTCTCAAATTAAAAGCACCTATAATAGATAATGTTTGCACACTAGATCTTAATTATTTTTTTAGAAATAATGTACTATTTAAATGATAAAATTGATGAATTATGGATTTGAAATAAAAGACTTGGACATTACAATTTTCACTCTTTCAGAAAAATGTCTAAAATTCATTTGATTTTTGGCTTTCCTGATCTAAAATTGGACATAAAGAAGTTATATGATGCATTCCAAATGAGTAAGAATCACAATCCGTATTTTAAAAAAATTAATAAGTTTATACTTCTTAACCTCTTGAGCTTATCCATATGAATCTATTCATACCAAATAAAATTTAAATACTTGTTGGTAATTAGATATTTTATGTTTTAGTTATTTATTTTTCAATATTTATATAGGTTTACATTTTAAGACTCAAAAGTGAAGCATGTTATGTTTTTATTGATTTATACAAAATTGTGCAAGATGAAATGGATGTAAAATACATGACTTTGAGAAGTGATCATCGAGGTGAATTTAAGAACCATTAATTTAATTCTTTTTTTAAAGGTTGGGTTTGAAGCCTCAATTTATTATTTAAAGCAAAGACCTCTTTAGTGTGGGTAGAGGGAGACCCATTACATAACCCGGAGGCCTAAGGCCGAGTGACCTAAATACAAGACTTGAAAGACCATTTTTTGGCCCAAAGGACCCCTCTGTGAATAGTACTGCTACGGTACCCACTCTGTTATAGTACCTGCAACAGTACATCCATCACATCAGCACCTGGTATAGTGCCTTTCCTGCTATAGTGTCTTCACTGGTACAGTTCTGCTGCTGCAACAGTACTGTTACAGTACCCTACTGCATTACTATTACAGTATCTGGACACCTCAACAAAATGTTTTTTTTTTCAATGGAGGAATGAGAATTTTCATGAAAATTATGGGACTACGTTAAGTGAATATGACATGACCAATCATTTCTGGGCCTAAGCTGTTAACACAACATGTTTTATCATTCACATAATCCTAATAAATCCTATTTAAAAGAAAACACCCTATGATTTATGTAATAATAGAAAACCCAAGGTATGATACTTCAATGTATTTGGATGCAAGGTTTATATATTGAATACTAAGGATAATCTTGAAAGGATTGATTCAATGGATGATGAATCTGTATTCCTAGGATACTCTACTACATATAAACCATATAGTGTTTTAAATAAAATTTCATGGATTGTTGAAGAATAAACTCATGTGAGGTTTGATAAAATTGAACCATTTGGTCTCAAAATGATTCTAATTAACGATCAAAATAACTCAATAAAAAATATGAGACCTAAACCTCTATTTAATGACAACATGAATGATGATTTCAAACTTTATTACTTTTAATAAAATCTGGTACGAGTAGACACTGTAAACCAGAAAGTGTGTTTCCTAGAATACTTAGAAACCATAAGGACCATCCTTTGGAATAAGTTATAGGAAACCTAGATAAAGGGGTAAGAACTAGAAGAAACACATGAAATATAGTGTAATTATATACCTTTCTATATTAACTAAAACCTAAATATGTAAATAATACTTATCAGTTGAAAGTTGGTTCTTAGCTATAAAAGAAGAGCTAAACCAATTCGAAGGAAACAAAGTGAGTGAATTAGTTTAAGGACCCTTTAAAAGTCCTATGATTGGAACCAAATGGGTTTTTAGAAACACACAATATAATCACGGTGTAATAAATATAAATAATTTTTTATTAGTTTCCAAAGGATATAATAAAGAATAAGGAATAGGTTATGGAGAAACTTTTTCTCCTGTACCAATATTATAAGCTATTAGAATCCTTCTACCACATGTATCGTACATTAATTTTAAATTATATCAGATGGAAATTAAATCTACATTTTTAAATGGGTTTTTAATTTAATAAGTTTATATAAAATAACCTCCTAGTTTTGAAAATTTTCATTCTCAAAATTCTATGTTTAAACATAAAAAATCTATATATAGACTTAAACAAGCTCCAAGGGTAAGGTCTTAAAGGTTATATTGTTTTCTTTAATCAATTGGTTTTACAGTAGGAATAAAAAATCCTATATTATTTAATAAAATTTTATCCTTGGATATTTTTTTAGTAAAAATAAATGTAGATGATTTTATTTTTTGGATCAAAAAACCAAAAATTGAGAAATTAATTTTCAAAACTTATGAAAAAAGAATTTGAAATGAATATGTTGGGTAAAATAAACTATTATCTAGGATTTCAAGTTAATAAAAAGTATTTTTAAAATATTTTAAATAAAAGAAAATATAATCTTAATTTACTTAAGAAGTTTGGACTTGAAAACAGTAAGACATTCTCAAATCCTATGAGTTCAAATATTAAACAGGACACAAATGAAACTGGAAAACAATTAATAACTAGTTTTATAGAGGAATCCTTGGAAGTTTTTGTACCTTACTTCAAGTAGACCATAAATTAAGTTTTTAGTATGACTTAGTAAAACATTTAAATCTAATCTAAAAGAATCTCATTTTAATGACGTGAAAATAATTTTAAGATGTCTAAAAGGGATTGTGTCTATTTCACTTCTTTTTCCAAAAACATTTGATTTTAATTTAATTTCATACTTAGATACTGATTTTTTTATGTAAATTAGATATAAAAAGGAACTAAAGAACCTATAATTTTCTTGGTAAATACATAGTGTTTTGGTCAAGTAAGAAACAACACTCTATATCACTATCAACTAATGAAAAAGAATATATTTCCATAGGAAGCTGTTGTACATAGGTGTTATGGATGAAACACACCTTTAGAGATTTTGGATTTAATTTTAATTATGTTCCAATAAGATGTGATAAAATCAAAATCTAAAATAATACAATAAACCATTCAATAATGAAGAATATTGATTTAAGACATAATTTATTGAGATATCATGCACATAAGAATGATATTTCATTAAAATTTATTTTCACTGAAAATCAATTAGTAGCCATTTTAACAAAAAAAAATTCCTACTGACATATTTTATTTTATTAAATAAGAAGTAGGACTGTTTAATTTTACTAAATAATATTTTATATAATATTTATAATATTCAAATTAAATACATTATTTTAATTATTTAAGTCTTTTTTTATGCCATTATTTTGAGTATTAGTCATATTCATTAGTCAATGTTCCCTAATTTTAGTAATAATTACCCTAAAAATCACTGTGGGGCCCCTTGATTATAGTGAATGAAAAATATTGTGTATAAACACTACGCAAGAAATGACATGAAAACCTTTGAACCCTATTTCTCTCTGCTCAAACATTTGTTACACTAATCTTCAGACCCTCCAGTCCTTCAAACCCTCAATAAATTAGGATAATGAACAGAACTAATGGTACCTCATTTAGTATAATGAAATGACAAAGGATCTCAAGGAAAGTCTTAGGTGGATGAGCTATTGATTTTCAATAGTATATATATTTTGTTTAAGAAATTAATTAATCTTTAGGTATGGGAGTATGTCATTGATGATATGAAAACCATGTTTTTTATTCAATAAGGAATTCTATGAGATTTATAAAACAATAGTTTTTCATTTTAGTTTTGATGGAGACTTTCTTACTTCAATAGTCAACTAGAAAAATATCTCGATAACCTCAGTTCAGTTAGTTGATGCCATAAAAATCCCTCATATAGTATATCCATTATTCAACACCTCTTTAACCACCAGGGATGGATTCACACATCCATAAATCATGAATTCACTATTTGAAATAGATTTCATTGAAAAGAAGATAGTAAGAATTTAGATATTTAAAGAAAAGTGTTGACAAAGTTCATACAATCTGGAATAAAACAATGAAATGGTGAGTTTAAAAAACATATTTTTCAAGATATCACTTTTCTTTATCTAATTAAGATAGAAAAACCTGTGAATCTGGCATGTTATATTCTGTGATATATGTGTCATGTTCAAAACAAGTCTACAAATTTCTTTCCTTTTAGAAAAATTTTAACCCTTATTTTTCATAACACTGGAGTTGGCTTGGATAATAGTAACACAAATCTATGTCATGGGTTGGTGAATTTAAGTAAAATTGTATTAATAAAAGTGGATTGTGTTGGGAATTTTTGTTAAGAAAATTTGTGTTCTTAACCTCAAATGTTGTAGAAAAACTTGCATCATCTTTGGGAGAGTCATGTCATTTCAAATAGATAGTAGTATTGGTGGAAGGATACTCTCATAACACTAAGATCAGATAAATTTATGATGATGAAGAAACATTCAAAGTAATTAAAATAAGAGTACAGATTGGCATTCAAATTAACCAACAAACTAGTTGTCAGTAGAGAGACCCTCCTGCCCCTATTTCAGTACCAGTACAACATCATAATGAAAGTATAACCTTGGATATCACTCTCATATTTTCAATTGTTAAAGATAATACCATTTTGGTAAGACCAAAAATTTCTTCTAAAAAAATTGAGTCTTATTCTCAAGAATTGGAAAATATGGTTGAAAGAAGATTTGGTAGAAAATAATCATAAGAATCACACCAAATGGAAGATATACTTGATGTTGTAGAAAAATAATCAGTTTGAGAAGAAAGTGTAGAAGTCCACCAGGAATGGCATTCCCCAATTCTTCAAAAATATGGTAAGTCAGAAGTACCATAAATTGATAGAATTTTCTCCAAAAGTTCACAATAGAGTTACTCGAATTTTTTGTCTCAAATGGAAGAAATTAAATCTCAAGTCATTTAATCTAGTCAGGAAGTATGAACTCTTCATAATAATATGTTATAAATGTATGAGATTTAGAAATTAAAACTATGGGTTTCATATGTGATAAAAGTGTTATTGAAAGAATATACTATAGGAATGGACAATAATTATGATCAATGATCAAATATAATGGAATTATCTCAATTAGTTGATATGATGAATATTGCTATTGAGTCTCTATAATGTGAAATCATCTCATGGGAGATGTTTCAAGATCTTTAGTATAATGTTGTAGATGAAGTAAGAAGAATACTAGTTCCTCCTAAAGAATTTGTTGAATCTTTTGATAAATCAAAAAAAGGAAATTGTTTCTATTCTAAAGAAGAAGTTTACAAAAGCCCAAGAAAATTAAATTCTAGTGGTGAAGGATATCAACTTCATCATCTCAGAACTAAAAAATATAGTTGGATCATCATTAAAAATACATTAAATATTATAGAAAATAAAGATGAAGAGTTATGATAAGTATTTGATAAAGTATCAATCCAGATCTCTCAGAAGATGAAGATGAGATATATGTTGACTCTTTTTTGGAATCCTTAGAATGTAAATTTCTATAAAATTTATAGAATTTTCTTCTATCACTGGTATGAAACAAACCCGTTTAAAGTGTTGAAAATTTTGATATGAAATTTCACCATGAATTAATATATTCTTAACTTTTTTGGGAATTTATCTCAATGCGGGTGGAATGGTTTTGAAACACTTATAGACTATTGCAAAAAATCACATCATAAAAAGGAATGATGTGTACACAGAAGCTCATTTTCAAATTCATCAAATAAAATTTCCTAGAATACAAATTTTTTATCCTTATCTGGCAACCTATCAGCACCTAAAAGAAATATTTGACCCTTCTTAGGTCTATCAAAGGGAGAATATCAATTTTTCTAAAGACATTTATTTATCCTTATATGAACCCTACTCTAAATTAGTTTGTACCCATGGATATAACTTTGATTGGTAAGGTCAAAACAAGCTACTTTGACAATCTTGGAGCATCCCTATCAATGTTGGGTGATGTTGTTGGAACAAAAGCTGATCCTACTTTTCCTTCATCCTCTTTACCTCACTATAAACCCTTGTCTTTCAATAATACACCTCTGAAAATTAATTTCATTACTAGAAACAGACACACTCACCTTATTTATTTTTTTGAATGGGTTTTCCAGTGGCTGGGAACTCCTAGAAAAAATTTTAATCATGCCAACTTTATGTAATTCTCATAAACATTTTATTCTCTTTATGTAAACATTTCTTTGAATGATCTTAATTCTTTAATGCCTTCAATGATTTTTCTAGAATTTTTACTTTTACTATAATATTATATTTTTCATACATATTCAGTATTCTTGTTTTATGATTTCTTTTCAATATATTATTTTATCAACTTTTTATTATATACTATTTTAATGTCTCATTATAACCATTATTTAATATGGAATCATGTTTATCAGCATTAGTGTTACCTATTTACAGACATTATTGTGCAATATAAAGTATATTATTTATTCTAATTATTTTTTAAAACAAAAAATGGTGGAGAAGGAATGGAAAATAAAAATAATATTTTTTATTTCAAAAAAGGGTAGAAGTAAAGGAAAATAAAAAATTTATAGTTTTTTAAGGAGAAGAAGAAAAGAAAACTTATTTATTTGTAAATTTTTAAAGCATAGTATATGAATTGTTCTTTTTTCCATATCATGGGTTTTGTGATCATCAAAATGGGAAAGATTTATGGAAGGAATATGTTGTTCAAATATACCCTCATGTTATGTGTTTTAATAAACCACAAAATATGTACTTTTATTTTATCATGTTTCTATGAAGTGTTTCAGACTATATTTATCCTACACTATGTGTCCAAGTGTTTATTTTATTATAGGAATTCATTTTATCTTACAAGAATTGAAAAACATCATCAATTACTCAGAATCAAAAAGGGACAAAGTTTTTTCTACTACGTAATACATTATCTTATGAAGAATGGATGAGTCGCTTAAGACATATGCTTTCATCATAATGAAAATAAGAAATGAATTTATCTCTTGAGAAGAATATTTGTATCCAGAAGAAGTTTAAGAAGATAAGTGTTACATCATAGTAACATTTTATCTTACACTTAAGAATTATCTTACGGTGTATTGGAGTCAAATTATCTAACGAGGAAGACCTACTTTTTCTTATGAAAGTTATCCTATGATGAACAGTTCTTATAGTTGATATCATACAAAGATCTAGTATTGTAGAATATCATTATTATTTTCTAGTCTCTTGATAAGTCACTTCATGCCTTTAAATAACATCAAAAAAATATTATCCTTTTAAAGAAATATTATTCTATACAAGAATTTCCATGAATTGGATGATCTGAAGAATGAGAATATTTCTGCCATCACTACCAAAAGACAAATTCATATATTTAGATATTTTGGATACATATCCTTAATAGAATATCTTATTAAGATAATTTTACAATCTCTCTTTACCATTAGAATTATTGCATGATCAAGTTTAAATAGTATATAAAAAGATCAGTTAGTCTTTTAAAGAATAGGAAGAGCGATAAAATAGTTGGTTTCATTTATTAAAAAAAAATAAAATTCTTGAGACCTTTACATAGTGGAAACCAAAGGCTCATGTTGTGCTTTAAAGTTCTATTAGTTGCACTGAAGGTCATCATGAGATATACCTTGGAGTATATCATTTTCTAATGATGAATATTCATCTACTATCAGTTCCTTCTTTCAACTGTGTTCTACATACATTCCTCTCAATGTTTTTATTTATTCTATCTTATTTAAACTCAGTGTAAGTGTGTTATTAAGAATATGGATAGGTATTGTAAAGTAAGATCATAGTTGAAATCTCTTTGACCTTTGTATTAAGAGAAAGCTTCTTGTACTTAGTTGGGATCCACCAGTAAATGGGTTGTTCTAGAGAAAATCAATAAACTTTTGGAGTAGAGTGTTAGTGGAGTGGACTAGGGGATTTATATTCCTCTAACAACTATAAATCCCTATGTTCAATTTCCATTCTTCATGCTTTCATATTTATACTACATATGTCCTTAAGGAAAGAATTGATGTCACATACTTTAAAGAGGGTGGTATAATATTCAAGAATGTTTTAGGAACCCAATTCACCCATGTCTTGAGTTCTACATTCAGTCAGAATCAAGAAAAACAATTTTAATTTGAAATTATAATAATTTTATCCAATAGGATTTGACTTGAAAGTTATAAAGTGGTATAGGGTTTATTAACTCAATTTTATTTTGTTGGGTTATAAATCTTCTTCATTGACTTTTTTGTGCCATTATTATGTGTGAATTTGTCTATAAATTGTTTTATTATATATTTCTACTTTTTTGTATTCATATTTATTACACATAATCTCTCTATTGATTAATTCTCAGTTCAATGATATGATTTTTATAAGTTTTATTAATCTCAAACTCTCTTTCTATGATTCATATATTGATTTTATGAAAATAAATTATTTTATGGGGTGTATATAATACCCTTTTGGTATGTTTTATCAGGTATCTCCTAATATTCATGATATTTAAAGTTTTGTATGATGTTATTCCTTCACAGGGCATATGATTGAAGATTTATCAAAGTGGAAAAGGATTTATGTTACAATCTCCTTTATTTTTTGTTTTTTATGTTCAAGGTTAATTTTAGAGAAAATTATATGATAGTATCTTCTTGAACCACATCTATTTTCTTCACTTATGGTTATTAATGTCGTTCACATGTTTAATTTCTATTACCCATATTTATTAAATAAACATCAAGGATGTCATTTTTAAGTGACACAAATCTTATATCTATTGTAGATCAAGAATATTTCACTTCCATGTCCATGTTTTATAAAATGGTTTCAAAAAATTTCTTTTATAAACATAAATTATTTCCTAATGCTTGTTTATATTTTCTATGACTTTCTTTTAAATGGTTATAGAAAGGAAATTTCATAATGTTTTCCAAATGAAACAATTTATAAACCATTTTACAAAATGTTTGAATAGAATGATTGTTTTTAAGGTTTACAAAACGAATAGATTTTCCCACTATCGTGATCATTATTTTCAATTAATCTTTATTTATATGTTTCAATAATTATTTTAAAATAAAATTATTTTCACAATATTTTATGGATTTTTAGTTTTTAAAAGTTTTTTTTTCAATTTCAAAAGGGTATTTTATTCAAAAATGTTTTTCATGACCTTTTAATAGTAATTACATTAATTAACACCAACAACCCTTGACATTAGTTATTCTCCACTTATGATATTTTGTAGTGATACCATACTCATTCCTTCTTTGGATGGATTATTATTATTTAAAAGATATTTTTATACAATTAATTTCTTTTCCACTGGATAATGAAGTTATGAATGGAATGCTCCATTATAACGTATATGGTGACAATAACTTTTCTTGTTTCCATTACCTTTATTTGATGTTTGGATTAGTATATAAGATTTCATGTTTTATTTAAAGAAAAAATCCTCTTTCCCTTGTTCTTGGTGATTTATGCTTTGAAAATGGGTTTTTAAAAGGAAATTATATTTCAACAATTGGAAATGTTTACTTTCAGGTGAAAATATTTTTTTGAAAACTACAATATTCTATGTGTTATGATTATGTTATTGTTATTGGGAATTATTTACAATGATGGGTGTTTTTGTTTTAAACTAAGGGAAGTTGAGCCTGTTATAGGTCCCCAATGCATTGGGTAAAGGGACAAATTTAACATATTAGGTTTCTATTAAGAGATTTTCAGAATATACTATGATGGTTTTTCAAATTTTAACTATGATGGTTATTTTATGTGTAGTCATAAAGGTTATTCTTAGTGTAACCATGAAGGTTATCCCATTTTTAAGAGTGATATGAAAATGATGCCTCAAGTTCCTATATGATTTATCTATGATTTATTTGGGATTTTATATAAATATTATGATTTCTCAAGGTAAGATAACGAGTTTATGATAAAAGAAAAATATTTTCTCCTTATTATGGGTGAAAATATATAGGGTTTTAATGATTCCTTTAATCAATATTGACATCATATGGCTCATTATTATTTATTTTAATGACCATCGCCTTTGTTAAATAGTTATTCCATGTTTCATGATTGATGATCCACATATTGATGGGTATGAATTCCATTTTATTATGATCATGCACCATGATTATATAATAATATCCTTATTCTCATATTACTCTCACTGATGACATTAAATTTTTAATGCTTGTGTTTACCCTTACTAATAATTTGAGCTCACCCTTCTTATGTTTACTTTTACCCAGGTTATAATGAATGATAATGAATGATTTGAGTCTAGAAAGGTTTCATATGTGAAGAAATTTTTGGGAGATGTTGAAAACTTAATATTGAATATGAAAAGATGGGTATAGTGAAAATAATAATCAATTGAAGCCACGAGTGTTTTTTTTAAAATAATTTTCTTGAATTCTATAAAACTATAAACCTAAGAGTTCCTTGGGTATGTAAGTGATCCAATATTTCCTTTTTATGTTTTATGGTTTGGATAGAAAAAATTGGGTTAAATTTATTAGTATCAAATATATAAATATAATGTTTATGTTTTTAGTAATGTATATGAGAGTTCAGGTTCAAGGCTATTACATTTATTATAGTTTACAAACATATATTTTATATTTTATAACTCATGTAATGTTTTTCTAAAAATTATTTGGATACAGTATACATTTATTATATTACAATTAATTTTTAACACTTTTAAAAATTAAATCATAAAAAATTTATTTCACATTTAGAATCAGTATGTTAAAATTATCTAATAAGGACCATTTTTTCTAGAAATAATGTTAAATTCACCTTAGGTAAAAACTAGTTACTTTGATAAAAGCTAAAATGGTAAAAGTAATAATTCAATGGGTAAATAGATTTAAACATGTTTAAAACATGTTTCTGAAAAAATTTATTGAGTATTTATAGACCTTAGATATTACCCAACCCATTCTTTCTCAAAAATATTAATCAGATTCCTTGAGAGTGACTTCCCATTATTGAAAAGTTATGGGTATTTACAAAAATCTCATCCCTTTTCTCTTATAAAAGGGGATCTTCTCTCCTCAATCCCCCACACCGTAACCACCTATTCTTGGCCCATAATCTACCTAACCTCAAATCAAAAATCCAAGAAACTTTAAAGAGGTTTTGATCTTCTAAAAAGACCACCCCTCAAAGGTTTAACCCCATTCATGGAGGAGATAATCTGAGAAGTGAGGTATAAGTCCATAACCTCTATTTATCATTTATATTTCATTTTTTCACTTATTCTTATTCAAAATTCATTACACTGTATTAAAATTATAACATAATTCTCTTTTTTATATTCATATGTTATTATAATTATTGTACAATAATTAACCACCTCTTTGCCTTTCTATTTAGAAAAACATAAATGTGACACATGCGTACGTGCAGACTATCACCTCCATGGTACGATGAATTCTGTTTTCAATACTACCTTTCATGGATAAATAGAAGAATATTATTAAACGGAAAAAATATTATTTTTATGATATTAATAATTTTATGGTAATAAATATTGAATAACCACTTAATTATATAAACAATAGACAATTGTTATAAAATTAACCATCTTAAACAAGAAAAATATGATGAAAAACAATTTAGTCATATTATTAATTGTTTCATATTCATTAATTATTATAATATTTTTTATGATTTTTATATAAAACTCTAATAAACATTAAATAATTTTATTACGCTGATATAATAATTATATTTCAACTAAATCACCTAATAATCATCCATTAGTCATGGTATGTTCATGTTTGGGTTATTTTGGTAACCTACTTGAAAAATGCTATGAAATTATATCATGGATGATTATGAAAACAAAATTATTGGTGTAATATGATATAAATATGTAAATAAATTCTTTTTATTGGGTCTAGAAGGGTTATATGGATATTTAATTCATTAACTAAGAAAACACCCATTATGGGTTAAAAATCACAAAAATATGTTTACTGTTGATCTCGTATTCTTGTATAAAGAATAATACACTCATGCAAGGAAATTTAAATTTCATAAATCATTATAAATAATCCCGTACAAAAAAATATAATTTTTTATGAAATATTAACCTTAGAATATGAAAGGATACCAACACCACTCTTATAAAACTAGTATGAACCATTAAAATTAAAAATACGTGATGTGGGAAAATTGGTAAAAACTAACAAACACACACACACACAGATATATATATATATATATTGTAATGTACTGTCTAGGATTCCCATCGTATCAGTAGCTGGACCGGTGGGTCACATGTCCTCAAGCGTGTCTTCCCGTATGCTAGACGTTGCTGACTAGTATCGAGGGTCTCTGGAGGTGATAGTGGAGAGACTATAGCCTCTTATCATAGATGCACTATGGTATAAAAGATTAAATAGAATTAAAAAGTGTAAGTAGTAATACATAGAGGAAAAAGTAGCAGAAGACATATTTGATACAACTAAACCAAAGTGGCCAATGCTAGTTTATACAACAAATGAATGCATTAAATGGTAATGATACATGATAGAAATTAGTAAACAATAAAAAATTATTTACAATACAGTATGAAAATAAAGGAATGATAGTATATCCCCATGGGAGATCTCCATGAGCATCCTAAGCTCTAACTCGGTCCTTTGCTCCTAAATCCCAGGTACAAGTGATACAACAAACAACCTAGATCTTGAAAATATAAGGTCTAATCTGGTACCAAGTGTACCCAATCAGGGTGTGAGATAGAAATCTCAGCAGTCTGGCACCTACGGTGTGAATCCCAATCTATAAAGTGCAATATAAATTAGAAAGTGTGCAGGTATAGAAAATTTAGTAGACAAAACTATGTAAATAAATAAACACCCATCCAGGTTCTTATGGGACACCTGACGACTATACCAGCTTTGGTTAGTTGTCAGAATGAGAGTCTGATCGAGAACTATATATATAAAGTAATAACATATATATTTAGTATAGATATATGTAGCATCCTCTTATATGGACCAATTGCATACCAACGCCAAATGTTCATATACCCGAGATGTTATTTCTAGCTGGACCGAGACATAATGCATAGTCATCCATTTCCAGGGGAAGCACTCATTGTTTAACCCCTAGTCAAAACCACAAGATCTCGCGTGGTATCATGGAAATCAATATAAAAGATCACATGGTCTTTCCTACTCCATTCTATCATGGTACTTTGAAAATTAGCATATGATGGATTGGGACGTAATGCACAGACATCAATCACCAAGGGTAGCGCTCACGGTCAATCCCTTGGCTCATCTCTATGAGCTTTAATGGTCTCTGGAAAACAAAATGGAATCTCGCATAGTTTTTCAATTAGGGCTCTCATGATCCCCTGGTGCCATAGCCAACAAGGCTTAATATTTATTATTACATAGGGTATGAGGCGTACACCTCTCATTCCCTCACCACATCTAAATCCATATAAGAGGCACATTCCTTTATCACATGTGTAATTATGGCATAACATCTTAATCATTTACAAATAAATTGTTACATATTCATTTTCATGAATGAGGGAAATCCCCTCATGAAATCCATTATCAATTTCCAATTCCCCTTTTAAGACATTTCAAAAGTGTTGTGCAAGTCACCGTGAATAAGTCACTCTACTTAATTAATGTCATTTAATTATACTTTTAGAAAGGAGGCATAACTATTTTCATAATTCATTACATGAGGCATTTCCTCTGATATTCGAGGTTAACCACGTTCAGTTCCATTTAAATCATTCAAATATTTAAAACATGTAAATAACATTTATAAGATCAAAATGGGTCACACTTAAAGGTGACATGGTCACTACAACACCTGCCGACTAGGTCCATTCTATATTATAAGTCTAGGGAACATAGAGGGTACATTGGTTCAAACAACCATTTTAATAAAAATAGGGCAACTGCTTCATGGATATCAAAGAATCCAAGTATGAGGTGTGCTTTAAAATTAAAAATGACATCAAGTATAAAGAAAAAATCAATGCAATAATGCCCAGTAAGCTAAATAAGCATAAGCTATCACTGTGAGTTTTCATTGACTTCACACCACCGTTGGAGGGGTTTTATTATAAAACTATGAATTTTTTATCAAATAAAACATTTGTATCAACTAAACACTTATTCAAGAAATTCATTTCAATAGAACGAATCATAATTAACTAGGAAACTTGGTGGAATATAAAACATTATTCAATTTAAAAGAATTTATAGGGATCTTACCTCAGGGTGGAACCAAGCCGAACATTTAGGATATTGGTAATTTCTAACTAGAATTTGTTGCCCCCCCCCACTAAGCATATGAACATTCACATACATATAAGGACACCTATCCCTTATGCACACAACTATATGGCCATGAACATGTGTAAGGGGATCCTTACATATATGCTTATATGTATATACCTGTCTCCACATACCTACATATGCATTTTCATACATATATATATATATATATAGGAACACCTAGCCACATACATGTATACTCACTGCCATGGATTAATAGATACCTAATGGGGGAACCTACATATACATGTTTACTTACCTATACATATACAAGAAAGTTTCCTTAGAACCAGCGACTCGAAACCACACAGTAGGAACCATCTCACTACTGGTTAAACATTAGGAAGTACAAAAAAATAAAGACCCTAATAAATGAGGTGTGAAACAAAGAAGAAGGTCTAACCCATCAACTCAGATGGCGGTTATGAACCGATTCAATCTGAACTGCTTCATCTTGGGTGACGGTTTCCAGAACACACACTAACAAGACCTGAGAGATCCTTCACATACCATAGGGTTTCGTCCAAACATGTAGGGTTATGGTAGAACCTAAAATCATCCCAATAAAGGAGAAATGTAGGGAAACTAACCTTACCTTGAAGATTTGAAGAGAAACCAGTGATAAATATGGAAAAAATCAATGGGATGAAGGGAGTAAAGGGGGAGGTTAATCACATGTTGGAGGAGCCCGATGAGGGGATGCGTCGTGCAAGTGAGGATGTGAAGGGTAGGTTTTACCCATTTTAATTTATTTTAATTTATTTTAAAATAATTATTTTTCCTAAAAATGGGAAAAATGCATGGTTTGACCCGCACAGTTTGTCAAACTATGCACAAACCATGAAGTGTTCTGCGTGAGACTACTGCCTCAAAAGCACGTCGTGCGGTCTAGGTGAACAGTTTATAAATCAGTGCGCAGCCCATGAACAAAAAAACTCTCCCCTAAACATGGCCACATGGTTTCTTGTGGTGGGCCACAAGGTTTAAGACAAACTATGCACCCTCTGCAGCTTTTCAAAAATTGGCATTTCTGGGTCTAGCAATCTCAAAAATCCTAGATCCACCTAGGAACTTAATGGGCCTTCACCAAAGTCCAAAAACATCACTTTTAGGGGTTCCAACTCTTGTAACTCCATTCTGAAGCTCGGTTTTAAAAACCACCCATACAGTAATTGAAAAAGTTCAAAAACCACTGTATTTTCATCTGATTCAAAACATGAATCATTAAAACCTTCCCATATTATTACTTCTCATCCCCATGAAGCCTTCAGGAACAATGTAAACCTAACACAATCGGTAAGGGTTGTGAAGATTCATTCAAATGGTCACGTTACATTCCCAAAAACCCAACACACCTTTCATAATTTTAAAGGAAAATGAAACTTAAGCCATTAAAACTTGATCCAATGCTCATTTCCCAACCGAATAATAAGATCGAACTTACCCAAGTCCGTTCAGGTAGAGACATGCTCACGTAGGTTTATCATCAAAAAACTAGCCAAAGGTACTTCCCACTTTAGTTTTTATTGTTAAAAGGGTCAATTCCGAGTCAAAAAACTTTCCACTATCGAAATAGATTTACGATCATTCCTCTAAGAGTTTTTTCGATGCTCCTGGTGTGATATCAAAATGAAAAAATGGTTAATTCCTCATCAACGTCAAATCCCAAGTTGAATAGTATTTTCATGAAAAGCGCCATCCAAAACAAACTTCACTGATCTCCACCTAATTATGTGCTTGAAAAAGTTCCTTCACTAACCAAAAACATTAAGAAAAAAAGGAAAAGTGTCGGGCCACTTTGACCGACTATTCATGAAAATTCCCAGTTTAGAAGGCTGGTGTTTTATAAGCTGAATTGTGATGCCCTCTCCCAAGGCATCTCACATTCACCATGAGGATGTTCATTGAAGCTCATATCCAACTTGTAGTTACATTCCTGACCAATCTATGAAGCAAATCATGCATCCAGTGGGAAACACTGAAAGTAAACCCTTCAACAAGATCAACATCTTTTAAAGATTTAGAGCAGCGTAAGACTGACTCTCTCCTAGTTCATTCAAGATGATGACAATATAAGGGACATGCTCATCATTAAACATGAGTGACCTAAAAGGATTTGAATAGATTCCAATCAATTATACCCAATTATAGGAAAGAAGAACAATCGAATCAAGATGGTCGACTTCAAGGAAGGAACTCTGCTTCACATGTTGACCCACCATGACAAATGATCACAAGACTTCACTTCCAAGGTCTTTCCATGATTGCCCAAGTTTTAGCCACTAAATTACATCCAATACCAATGAAAATTTTCAAGTTACATACACCACCAACTTCATCAATGTTGTTATACTAATAAAGCACTGCCATTTACAAAAACCAACATTCCTAAGGGATTTTAAGAAAACCAACCATTTCGAAATGGTATTTCTTGGTTGTGTTCTTTCTAATTGGATGGAAACATTCACCAGATTAGACACGAATCTCCCCACCTTAGGAGTGTATTAGTTTTCAAAGGGAAATAAGATAAAATAACAACTCATAAGCATGATAGTAGTCAAACACCTTAAACAAATGTGTGACGTTCCTCTGAGTCACACTCACAAACCTCAAGCACACAAGAAAGATAAAAAAAATGACCGGTGTGCCAAAACACCAGAGTCTCTTGAATGTAATCTCGAGCATTGGGATGAAACTGATTATTTAAAGATCAGGTAACTCTACTTGGAGATGAACTGTGACCGTACTCAAAAGTACATGAGATCTAACCCAGCATCATATTTTCTTATACAACCAGTCCCTTGGACAATCATGTGTCAATTCATCTACTACCATGGGAATGTAAAGGGTTCAAAAGACCAATGAAGTGTTCGACCATGCCTGAGGTATATCTAACCAATTAAATATGATTATTTCTTAATGCCCATGCTCGTAAAAAGGTCAAAGAAAGAATGATCATCCATCCTAACAAGGGTTTCATTATAATATAAATGTCTTGCAAGGGACAACAGTGCCTAAACAACACAAAATGCCAAAAATCTCATGGTATAATCACAACATACAATCACTAAGGGTGGTACTTACCACGTGATATCCCTTATGAAGAAAACAAGTCGACCCAAGCATTTGGTCACACTAAAAAAATGTCACAAGATCAAGAGCCTAACATTTAATCCATTTCTAAATAAGATAAATCCTACAGAAAAATCTTATGGTTCCATTTCATGGAAAACTCAAGGAGAAATCAAACCACCCTTATATGAGGGTTTTAAAAAGAGTTCACCACTATAGGTACCATTTCTAATCCATTAACCTTTAAACACATTTAATCTTTGACCAATTTGAAATATTTAATTCAAAACATCAAGTACCCTTTCAAACCAAAAGCACTATTCACTTGATTTTTTTAATAATAAACTCAAATAAAAACATGTCAGTTTCATAAAACTCCCTTTTAACCATTTGATTTCACATCAAAATAAAAAATTTCGAGAAATCCTGTCATTATTAATAAATTAAGAAAAGAACTGTTTAACAAGTAAGGTGACCAATGATGGTCCCATTTTAACCATATCAGGTTCTTCAAAAAGAATCCCAAAATCATTTACTTCATTTTAGAAATTTCAAACACCCATACCAGGTCATCTCATAAAATCATTTTCCCAACTAACCTTATTGGGTCCAATTGTACATTTAAATGTTAAAAAATTCATTTCAAATTAGAAATCACATAGCCCTTTTCATTTATAAGTGTTTCACAATATAAAATAATCACATATAATGTTCAACTACATGGGTTTCCATTTCCCAACTCATGAAGTGCCCATACACTCCATGGATTGAAAATTGGATCCCATAAATCGAAATGAATCCCATTTAAAATTACAACATGCACATATACAATGGTATAAACATATGGGTGGCCATATACCAGCATATAAAGTGCCCATACACATTACAGTTTAGAATTTGGATCCATTTTAATTAAAACCAAACCATATTGAAATTTAAATTTTAGAAACCTTTACATTTTATTAACGACCTTATTTTTTTCATATTAAGCTAATTTTTTTGAACATACGTGTTACCCTTACTCGATTTTAAGGCACCCATACACCTTACAATCAAAAATTAATTCCCATTAATTCACAACACATATATAAACAAATAAAATAATTTCATCATAAGCAGTAAATAGAGAAACATTCTATTACACAGAATAATGACATATCAACAAAGAAGGATAAACAAGCAACATGGAAAACTATAATGCAACTACATGGCATGGGACTATGTATGGAATTTGAACTTCTATTTGTCTATAATGATACATGAAATGAAACTTCCATTCTATATCAGGCCATGGGTAAAATTATATAACGTCATAATTTATAAGTAGTGGAAAGTACTCCAATCACTCTAGGTGAGATCATATCAATGTAACAGTGAACAACACGAAAAACAATCACAACCCTGAACACCTGGTCGTTTGTCATATGTGGCTTGATAGGTCCCTTTAATGGCTATTAACAAATCACTTACATGTTTCTGTTATTCTATATACCAACACAAAATATTAGGACAAAGGAAAATTCTACCTCTGATACCACTTTGTAACGTATCAGCCCGACTTACCATCAAACTGGTAGTTGGACTGGTGAGTCATGTGGCCTCAAGAATGTCTCCCAATACTCTAGAGGCTATCGACTAGTATTGAGGGTCTCAAGAGGTGATAATGGGTATACTATACCCTCTTATCAGAGATGTGCAACAGTATACCAGATTAAATAACAATCAATATCAGAAGCAGTAATACAAAAATTATAAAATCAGTGGAAGAAAAATTTGATATAATTGAACCAAAGTATCCAATTCCAGTTTATGAAAAAGTTGAATTCATGACATGGTAATGATTAATAGGGTTGGTTTCCTCAGAACCAACTATTTATACTTTGATTACATGAATGTACACTTATAAAATATTGTTCATTGTTCTCCATGACTATAATATAATAATGTCCTGGAATATTTGTTGCATTAATAAGGTCATGGAAGATCCCCTCTATGATGAGAACCTTGAAATGCTATAAAAATATTCTTAAATAAAGTTATGTAGTAGGATGACATACTATGATAGGACACATGGTATACAGATTGTCATTTGCGAGTACTTGTAAGAAGACGAGACTCTCTCTCATGGAGTTCGCACTTAGTAATCTCCAAGATGGGAGATTATGAGAACATACCCACCAGTAACAATTCTTCATGTCTTGGTGTCATTGTACATTTCTATCTATGAGTGTGGGTAATGGTCCTTAGACTGGAAGATTAACATTAACTCGTGTCATGACTCACGCACTTAAATTTGCTGACAAAACTATAATGAAGATAGTTGGTGGGAAGTAGGGTATGTTGGGTACGTCACGAATGACATGTTGTGAATGGATAAGTTGAGGAATGATTTTCCCTTCCATATTTATGTAAGTAGATATCTTGGGCCCTTTGATTGATATAAAACAGTCACTCAAATTCCATGGCCATGGTGTCATGATGAGTTTATTTCTGGAAGTCAAAGAATGACAGATCAGGCATATAGGTTTATGACACTGCCATGAAACCTTCTTGATAAGATATTGAGACTAAGGGATTAAATTACATGGTAAGCGTTCGTATGAGGTGAAACTTCAATGCGGCATCAACTTCTTTATCTTGGGTGCCTTGAATCATTGCTAGATAGTAATCTTGGACTTTAGGTAAGCCCGCCTAATGCCAACGAGAAAGAGTCCTAGAGGGTCACACACTAATTGTATCCAAGTATCTCAAGTAGAATAAAGATTATTCCCATACGTGGTTTAATAATTATTCAAGGAATCCTAAATCATTTTAATGACAGAGGAATAATAAAATGAAAAACAAGATATATATGTCATGTACATTGAATGTACACGCTGTGTAGTTTTCATTTTGGAAAGGAAATGAAAAATGAAAACAAGATATACACGCCATGTACATTGAATGTACACGACATGTAGTTTTCAATGGAAAATCAGTAAATTCCGTGTATTAATGATTACACGCCGTGTAGTTTTTCCAGTCGGGATTTTGAGGAAATAATATTGTTTTATTAATTGATATTTATTATAATCATTGTGGGCGCATGTCAAGAAATTAATGATTCTACATGGGGTTTTCAATAAGAATTAATGAAATAAATAAAATTCGTAAAGAGTTTATTTATTGTCATAAATATATAACCTCAAACCAGATTATAGATGTCCTCACAACCCCAACACTTTTCCTAAGAATCATTGTGCACAACAATTCTGGAGAATTCTCTCACGACTGATATAACTCCGTCCTCCAAGAACGCTCTCAAGACTGAGAGAGATCCACCTCCATCGGATCAAGGTGATCTAAGGCAGACAGTGCGAGCAAAGGCTTCTCCACACTAGCACCCAGAGATTACTTTGGTGTCATCCAGAGATACGTGGTGCACGTGTGGATCACTTCTAGAGGAAACTTACACTTGGATTATACGACACAACGACGAATTTCATCGGAACGTGATCAAAAATATCAACGAAGAAAGAATTCCATAAAAGGTACTTCGTGTCAATTAATTAAATTAATTATAATCAACCTGTGATGATGTTCCTTTGTGGTTTCGGGACTATTCTTCTTCTTTGTCTATTTCTATAATTAGATCAGTGTAGTCGGGCGTTTATCGTCGTATTGATCCCAGATTGATCATTGATAATGAAAAAAAGCCAACTGGGAACATCCACCCACGAGCTTCCACTGCGCTCGGGACCTTCAATTGGTATCAAAGGGGTCACAACATTGATTATAGTTATTTAATTTTCATTGATAATTTATGCATTTATATTTGATTCAATTCAAGTTAAATCGTTCTATAAAACTGAATGAAAGATATCTGTTATTCCTCCTTCATTTCTTGATTCAGATAACAGAAATGACATTTTAATTTTAATTTTGATTAAAATAAAAATGAGTAACTCATCAGTAGGAGCCGCTCATTTTGTCTGTACAACACAATAATACATGGTGTGTAGTAAAAACAACACACCGTGTACTTAGGTTCAACGAACCGGTACTGGTCCGCCAAACCCATGTTGTGTGAATTGAGCATACCTAAGTTTTTATTACACCATGTTGACCAAAACTGAATGGTACATGGAAACCGAAATACATGGTGTGTATGTTGAATCAACATGTTGTGTAGTCCGATCCAGCCCAGGTGAAACCGTGTACAAGGAGAAGCCATGTACCGTGTACACGGGATTGCCAGGTTGGTAACCACGTAACAAGGAAATACACGCCATGTTAGATTAATCTACACGTATTGTACTCCAAAATTTCCAAAGTATAGAAAACATGCCAAATCCCCCAGCGTGTACTTTGGATAAAGGGTGAAAGAAAATACACGTTGTGTAATATAGCCTACATGTCGTGTACTTTCCAAAAATGGAATTTCACCAGGTTTCCTCCAAAGTACAAAGACTTGTACAAAGAATATGGATGAGAATAATCTCAAGGAAATTTAGAAAGGAATTTAAGAGTAATAATTGATTAATTATAATATCATAATTAATTGAATTCAAGCGTGACTTATCTTGAATAAAAGAACGATTATAAGAATTTGAATATTAAATATGTGTAATTGTCGTTGCACACTATGGATGATCATGAGCTAGACCAAAGACCCTTTGTGTGTGTATGGTTTCATTTAAATTTATTTAATTTAAATTCGTTGGCCTGTGATCCTTATTCCAATAAAATGTAGGGCCTACGTGCCCATGGTTTCTTTAATGTAAACCCCATGTAATGGAAGATCTCCCAAGCCAGAGGAGATGGTTAAAAATCTGAAGATGAGGCAAAACCAACCCAAGAAGATACAAAGGTGGACAGGTGGGAGCTGCAAAAACATAAACCATCAGGTTTAAGGTGTTTTTCCCAAGTTTAGGGTTAGCTTATCAAAACTGATAGATAAGCTAACCAATAGAAGCTCATGATCATGCCATATTATTCTATTTATATCTGATTTAATAGTTTATTTATTATGTATTTGTTGTCACATTCACATAATTAATTAAATAAACAATCATGCAAAGATGGAATAAAATAAAAACTAGACTATGTGTAAACACTATCAGAACATGTTTAATCACTTAAGAAAGAATCAATTAATATTAACAAGCATGTGATAATGTGAAACAACTCATAAAGGATTAAAATCTTTCAAATACTATATTAAGTCAGACCAAGCCTTCCATTACTTGATTAAGGGCAAGACTCAATAAAACTAAGTGTTTGACCAACCCTTGTTGGGACACTTACTTTTATAGAGGAAGCTCTCATGAAATTTTTGGGTTGACTTAAACATTTTACATCAAGAGGAGTATCCCTTGATAGACTTGTTGTAAAATGGAGGAAAGTGTTGAGGAAATCCAAGTCAGGATTTCAGGATTGGGGAGTCCAATCAACAGATCAAGGAACTATAAGCTCACAGTTGGGAAAGACATGCCTACCTAAATACCATTAAATAGCTTGACCAACCCTTGTTGGGGTTAGGAGAAGGGGAATATGGATCCTTTCCACTAGAATGTCATCGCAACTGGACAATCCGAGTTCAATAGTGAGGGTCATTGAGACTTGATAAAATAGTGGGAGAATTAATAAATCCATTTATTATTTTTCATAAAATGTAATCAAAAGGTACTGATAAAGCTGCTCTTTTAATTTGCAGAATCAATATGAAAAACTCGTCAACCAAATTTTATCTGTGATCAATTATGGATAAAGACAATATCCTCACAGGCAGTAACTTTCAGGAATGGTTTAGGCACCTTCAGGTTATCTTATGCCATGAAAGAATGTTTTTCATGCTGGAGTCCTCACTTCCTGATTCTCCTAACCAAGGGGCGAGTGATGAAGATTTCCTGGTCTATGATCAACATTTGAGTGATGCACTCGACGTTCAATGTTTGATGTTGTTATCAATGTCTAGTGAGATCATGAAGTCTCATGAAGACATGGATGCCTATAGCATTCTCGAACACCTCCGTGGTCTATACCAGGAGAGAGAAAGATAGGAAAGGTTTGAGATCTCCAAGGCTATATTTCAGAGCAATCTTGGAGAGGGTGCCCCAACTGGGCCTCATGTATTCAAGATCATTGGTTACATTGAGTGCTTGGAGGTTCTATAGTTTAAAATCCCCGAATAACTGGGTACTGATCTCATTCTTGCATCAGTCCCCAAGAGCTTCTCTAACTTTGTTGTAAATTTCAATATAAACTACATTGAGAAGTCTCTATCTGATCTTATTATCCTCATTCGCCAAGTGGACAATGATATGAAGCGTGAAAATCCTTCTGTCCTTATGGTGAATAAAAGGAAAGGGAATATGAAGATCTTTAAGCCCAAAGCTTCTTCAAGGCCTTACAAAAAAATGAAGATCAAAGGGGAGGCAAGAGAACATGAGGTTGTTTGTTTTGCATATGGCAAGAAGGGACACTGGAAGAAAAACTACACCCAGCCAAGGAAGAAAGGGGAAGCTTAAGGTGCATTTGTTATCGAATGCAATCTATCTATTTCTACTAATTGGGTATTAGATAATTCTTGTGGTGCTCACATATGTATCCAAATACAGGAACCAAGTCGATTAAGAAAGATTGACCGAGGTGAGGTGGATCTGCGAGTAGCCAACAGAGCCAGACTCGCTGCTATAGCTGTCAGAGACTACCACCTCACATTGCCTACAAGGATGGTCTTGGTATTAAAAGGATGTTATTATGTACCCTCTATAACCAAAAACATTATTTCTGTATATTTATTAGATACTGATGGATTCATCTTCAATTTTGGAAATGAATGTTGCTACTTTTACAAAGATAACATTTATTTTGGTAAGTCGCATTTATATAACGGCCTTTATGTGTTAGACTACACAAACCAAGTAATGGAAATCGATGAAAAAGTTAATTCACATGACTCATACCACACCCAACTTTGGCATCACAGGTTAGGTCATGTCAATGAGAAACATTTGACAAAATTACATCAACATGGGTATTTAGATTCTTTCGAACTAAAACCACTTGGTGTTTGTCATGCATGTATACATGGAAAAATGACCAAAGCCCCATTTAGTTGAAAAGGTGAAAGGGATAAAGAGATTCTAGAATTAGTTCACACAGATGTGTGTGGACCATTTTTAGTTGAAGCAAGGGGTGGGTTCTTATACTTCATAACTTTTACTGATGATTTTAGTAGATATGGATATATTTACTTAATGAGGTATAAGTAATATTCTTTTGATCAGTTAAAAGAATAAAAGAATGAAGTTGAGAACCATCTTGGTAAGAAGATTAAGAAACTCCGCTCAGACATAGGAGGAGAATATCTTAATCAGGACTTCATTGATTTCTTACAGGAGTTTGGGATTCTATCTCAACTCACTCCTCCTTACACGCATCAGTGGAACGGTGTAAGTGAAAGGAGGAAATACACCCTATTGGACATAGTGAGATCAATGATGAGTCATGCGAGTCTTCCATTATCCTTTTTGGGATATGCATTACAAACAGAAATAGACATACTAAACCAAGTACCAACTAAATCGATAAATGGTATTCTATAGGAATTATAGAGTGGACGAAAAGTCATGTTATCAAATTTACATTTGTGGGGTATCGAAGCATTTGTTAAGGCCTCTTCAGGTAATAAGATTTCACCATGAGGAACAAAGTGTACCTTTATAAGATATCCCAAGAAAACAAGAGGATATTACCTATACAAACCCTTAGATAAAAAGGTTACAGTGGAAAGACACACCATATTTCTTAAGAGGGAGCACATATCCAAAAGAGATAGTGGGAGTGAGATAGACTTCAATGAATTCAAGGCTCAAGATACACAAGAGTTGGTATAAGAACAGATTCCACAAATCCCCATGGAAGAACAATCTGTTACAGAGACAGAAGGACTGCGTAGAAGCACGAGAGAGGTGAAATAACCAAAATGATATGGTTTTCTTATCACCGAGGATGGTGACTAGTTATTGGTTGACAGTGATGATCCTATTACCTACAAAGAAGTGGTTGAAAGCACAGACGTTTCCAAGTGGCAAAAGCCATGAATTCTTAAATGGGTTCCATATACTAAAACCAAGTCTGTATTTTGGTAGATCCTCCAGTTGATGTAAAGATTTTTGGTAATAAATGGGTATTCAATAAAAAACTGGACATGGAGGGAAAAGTCAGAACCTATAAGGAACGATTGGTTGAAAAAGGTTTTAGACAACGTCAAGAAATTGACTATGATGAAACCTTTTCACCAGTTGCGATGCTGAAATCCATCAGAATCCTATTGTCCATTGCTGCTTACCGTGACTTTGAAATTTATAAAATGGATGTCAAAACAAAATTTGTTAACGAGAACCTCCAGGAATATGTCTACATGACACAAACTGAAGGGTTTGTGACTCTAAAGGATGCCAAAAAGGTATTCAAGTTGTAGAAATCCATTTATGGATTAAATCAAGCATCAAGGTCAGAGAACATTAATTTTGATGAAGTTGTAACAGAACATGGCTTTATTAAGAATGAATGTGAGACTTGTGTCTACAAAAGATTTAGTGGAAGTGTAGTCATTTTCCTAATAGTATATGTTGATGACATATTACTAATTGGAAACTAAGTACCGGTCTTACAGTCAGTTAAGGCATGGTTGGATAAATGCTTCTCTATGAAAGACTTGGGTAAGGTGGAATATATTATTCGGATCAAGATATATCGTGATAGATCCAAGAGAATTATGGGACTAAGTCAAAGTATATACATTGACAAGATACTGAAGAGATTCAGTATGGAACAGTTTAAGAGGGGATTATTGCTAGTGTCACATGACATTCATCTTTCCAGGAAAATGTTTCCTTAGACACATGAGAAAATAAAGAAAATGGCAAGGATCCCATATGCATCCGCGATTGGGTCAGTCATGTATGATATGCTATGTACAAGGATAGATGTTTCTTACACATTAAGTGTGGTAGGCAGATATCACGATGATCCAGGAGACCGCCCTTGGATGGAAGTCAAGACTATACTTAAGTATCTGAGGCATACTAAGGAAATGTTCCTGGTTTATGGAGGAGATGAGGAACTAGTCATCAGAGGAAATGTATATGCTAGTTTCTAGACTGATAAAGATGACATGAAGTCACAGACTGGATACATATTCAGTTTGAATGGAGGTGTAGTGAGCTGGAAGAGCTCAAAGCAAGGTGTGGTTGCAGATTCTACAGTAGAGTCCAAGTATATCGCAGCTTCTGAGGCAGATAAAGAAGCAGTATGGATTCCAAGCTTCGTCCACGAGATGGATGTAGTACCTAGAAGTAAAGATCCTATCACACCCTATTGTGATAATACTGCAGTGGTGACACTTGCAAAAGAGCCAAGGTCACATCAATGGACAAAGAACATACTTCAGAAGTATCATCTCTTGAGAGATTTTTCTCAGAGAGGTGAAGTTGCAGTGAGCAGTATTTCCACATAAGACAATGTGGCAGACCCCTTGACTAAATCCTTAACTCAGCGGAAACATGATCATCATGTGAGGTCTAGCAGACTAAAAGTCGTAGGCAGTTGGCTCTAATACAAGTTGGAGTTTGTTAGGGTTGGTGTCCTGAGAACCAACTGTTTATACTTTGATTACATGAATGTAAACTTATTATATATTGTTCATTGTTCTGCATGACTATAATATAATAATGTCTTGGAATATTTGTTGCATTAATAAGGTCATGGAAGATCCCCATTATGATGAAAAACTTGAAATTCTATGACAATATTCTTAAATAAAGTTCTATGGTTGGATGACATACTATGATTGGACACATGGTATATAAACCATCATGTGAGAGTACTCATAAGAAGATGAGACTCTCTCTTATGGAGTTCACACTTGGTAATCTCCAAGATGGGAGATTATGAGAACAGACCCCCCAGTAGCAATTTTTCATGTCTTGGTGTCATCAGACATTGCTATCTATGAGCATGTGTAATGGTCCTTAGACTAGATGATTACAATTAACTCATGTCATGACTCGCACACTTATATTTGCAGACGAAAACTGTCATGAAGATAGTTGGCAGGAAGTAGGGTATGTTGGGTGTGTCATGAATGACATGTTGTTAATGGATAAGTTGAGGAAAGATTTGTACCTTCCATATTTATGGAAGTAGATATCTTGGGCCCTTTGATTGAAATATAACTGTCGCTCAAATTCCATGGCCATGGTGTCACGATGAGTTTATTTCTGGAAGTCAAAGAATGACGGATCAAGCATATAGATTTATGACACTACCATGAAACCTTCTTAATGTGATATGGAGACAAAGTGATTAAATTACATGGTAAGCATTCATATGAGGTGACACATCAATGCGACGTCAACTTCTTTTTCTTAGGTGAATTGACCTATTTCTAGACAGTAATCTTAGACTTTAGGAAATCCCACCTAAAGACAATGAGAAAGAGGCCTATAGGGTCACACACTAAGTGTATCCAAGTATCTCAAGTAGAAAAAAGGTTATTCCCATACGTGGTTTAATAATTATTCAAGGAATCCTAAATCGTTTTAATGTTGGAGGAAGAATAAAATGAAAAACAAGATATACACGCTGTGTACATTGAATGTACACGCTGTGTAGTTTTCATTTTGGAAAGGAAATGAAAAATGAAAAAAAGATATACACACCGTGTACATTGAATGTACACACCGTGTTGTTTTCAATGAACAACGAGTACACGCTGTGTATTAATGATTCACGTTGTGTAGTTTTTCTAGTCGGTATTTTGAGGAAATAATATCATTTTATTAAATGATATTTATTATAATCAGTGTGGGTGCATGTCAAGGAATTAATGATTTGACATGGGGTTTTCAATAAGAGTTAATGAAATAAATAAAACGCGTAACACGTTAATTTATTGTCATGACTCTATAACCTCAAACCTGATTATCAATATCCTCACAACCCCAAAATATTTCCTAAGAATCATTGTGTACAACAATTCTGGAGAATTATCTCAAGACCGAAAGAACTCCATCCTCTAAGAATGCTCTTAAGACCAAGAGAGATCCACCTCCATCGAATCAAGGCAATCTAAGGCGGACAACACAAGAAAAAAATTCTCCATGCCAGCACCTGGAGATTCCTCTGGCGACGTCCAGAGATACGTGGTGCACGTTTGGATCACCGCTAGAGGAATTATACACATGGCTTTTGTGACGCAATGACGAATCACATCGGAACATGATCAAAAATATCAATGAAGAAATAATGCCATAAAAGGTACTTCTTGTCAATTAATTAAACTAATTACAATAAACCTGTGATGATCCTCCTTTCTAGTTTTGGGATTATTCTTCTTGTTTGTCTATTTCTGTGATTCGATCTGTGGAGTCTGACATTTATCATCATATTGATCACAGATTGATCATTTCTAATGACAAAAATCCAAGTGGGCACATCCACCCATGAGCTTCCGCTGCACCCGAGACCTTCAATGATACATGAGGGAAAGTAGTAAACAATACAACATGATTTAAAATATAGTACGCAAATAAATTAAAGGAAGAAAATCCCCACGGGTGATCTCCAGGATCATCCCGAGCTCCAGCTCAGTCCTTTGCTTCTAACTCCCACGTACAAGCAATACAACATAAACCTGGATCCTATAAATATAAGGTCTAATTAGGTACCAAGGGTATCCGGGTAGGGTGTGAGGTAGAAATATCAATAGACTAGAACCCACATGTTCAAGACCAATCAAGATAGTGTACAAGTATAGATAATTTAATTGAAAAAACTGTATAAATAAATTAACACTCATCCAGGTTCCCAAGGGACACCTGACGGCTATACCAGCTTCAGATCATTTTGGGAATGAGATTATAATCGAGAACTATATATATAAAATAATATATATATATATATAGTGTATATATACTATAATCCTCTTATATGGACCAAGTGAGTACCAACGCCAAATGATCATATATATGAGATGTTATTTCTGGCTAGACTGGGATGTAACACACAGTCATCCATTACCAGGGGAAGCGATCACAGTCTAACCCCTGGTCCAAACTCCAAGATCTCTTGTGGTCTCATGGAAATTGTAACACCCCAAGCTTCCACGTTATGATTCTCTTTGAATAATACAGTAGCGTGTGTTGTACGCAACTTTGAGATTCTAACACACCGTGGCCAATCAAAGTAGCCGTTGTGAATAGTAATGCCCACTTTTTGAAATTTTATAAATTTTATCTTTCAAAATGCACTTAATTTTTGGATTCGGAATATCAAAATTATCCTAGGGTGAAATTTTGGTACTTTTCGAATAACTTTTATATTTTGATGAATAATGAAAATTACTAAATTTTAATTAAAAACAACTTTTTTAATCGAAATAATTAACACTGATAAATTATGAATTTGAGTGGTTTTAAAGTATATTTAGAATATATTTTTACCATTTAATACAATTTTTTTCATTGGACATAATTTCATAATTAAACCGGACATAAACAAGTGTCAATATTTTGATAGTTATTATCTCTTAAAAACACGCTTTTTGTTTTAACAACAGGAATTAATTTTAAATTAATTTCTGCCACTTCTGTGTTTTAAATTTGGAAAAATGGATTCCATATTTGGAATCAGGATTTAATAATTGTGTAAATAGGTAACTTTTATTTTTAGACATTTTGAATAATTATTTTGGTAAATATTTTATTTACCATGGTTAAAGGGTAAATCCGGTAAATAAGGGTAAAAAATATTATAATAATAATAAATTACCCTAAAACGTGTCCTAACATTATTAGTGGATACATGTACGACCATGGGCATATTTGGGTCGATTTTGGGACCCCATGGAGCCACTTGTAAGTGATAATGACACTTTATATTAATTAAGTTAAAATAAATACAAAAATGACATAAGCATATATCTTTTAGAAAAACAATTTTTACATAGGGTTATATATGTTGGATTTTCGACTATAAATATTCATTAGAAAACTAAAAGGATTTCCTACATAATTGTTTTTTATTTATAATTTTTGTACATTTAATAATTAAATTTATTTATGACAAAATAATGATGCAGTATTTTTCTTATTAATGAAAGAATCAAACAATTAGTATTATAAATGTTAAAATAAATATAATTTGAATGTTTTGATGACATCCATGAATTTTATTTGTTAATATGACATTATATTATTGCATAAATTAATTTGGTTTGAATTAATAAATTTGTTAATGCTTTAACAAAAATCAATTATTGAATAGTGTCAAAATTGACATAAATGAGTTTTTAAAACAAATATTATATTATTAATTGATATTATATTCCTAAAAATCTAATGTTCATACAAAGGGCTTATATCATGATAGTTTTATCATTAATGGACCACTTGGGATTCTCTTGGATGTATATAGTAAGTTTATTAACTATATAATATAAAAATACAAAGTGACATGGTAAATGTCAATCTAATTAACTAAGAGTTAAAACTAAAAGATAAGGTTAATATAATGACCCAAACCTATTTAAAATATATTGTTTAAAAGGATTTAGACCCATACCCACATTATACTTTGAATAATACACTTTGGAGCCATTAGAAACCGAATATGAATTTATTATAAATTAATACTTTAAGTTTTTTCTAAAGAGTCCATCCTCCCCTTATAAAAGGACACCACTTCTAACCAATTATTCACACCTTAAAAGACTTTTGGTTCGGTCAACCTGGCCCAAATATTCTCTCAACTTACCTCACTTCATCCTAGAGGCCTTAGTTTGATCATAAAGCCAATCTAAGGAGCCCTTTTGATCAAATCAAAAGGAAGAACCCAAAGAAGATGTAATGTTGTCACCACCCTCTTTCAAGTTCCTTTCTTCTTCCACTTCTTCTTTATTTGTTATTTCCATTATAAAACAATAAATCCAGTATCTTATATATATTGTGATGTTATTATAAATATGGTACAACCATATTCAGTATTCTCTCAATCCTTTAAATGACATGTCACCATACGTGTGTATGTACGGCTTACCGTCTCCACGTTGTGGTGTAATTGTTATTCAATACACTATTATTTGGATGGGTATAATAATGATGTGTAATTCATGTAAATAATATATATAACATGATAATTATTCTGTATATATGATATACCATCCAATTATATATTATTATAATATCAAAAGAATGATATTGTCACTCGTGCGTACGTACGGACTACCGTCTCCACGAACGCGATGAGATTCATTCTCCATCATATCCATTAAAGTATAATTCTCATTTGATGATTAAAAATAATGTTTAAGGACTTGATATAATTCTGTATATGAATAAAATACAACCTATCCATAACAAATATGGCTTATATAACAAAACATATAAAATAAAATGAGTAAGTTAACACCCGAAACGACGATAATACTAAGATATTATTAACAAAGCAATGTTAAAAGATCATATATGATATCATATTAATGTATATGATTCTTGTATAATTTAATAACAATTATTTCACCTCTATACAAGAGTTTAACCTACCCCAACCAAGGAAAAGTACAGGGTAAGTGGTTTCTTATCTCACTTTTAATTCCGTGAGATTTCCATTGTTCACCACTTATTTATTGCATGTGGTGTATTGTGTACTGCCATTTGATATGTATTATCATGATCCTATTTATATTAATGATATTATATGATTCATTTTGTGATTATTGACTATTTTTCATATGACTCGATTGATTACAACGAGGTAAGTGTTTATTTCACAATCTCTTCATTATCTGAGGTTGTTTATACGTGATTATCTACTAGAACCTCTTTATCATCCACATCCATGTTTCTTAAAAATGTATTCCAAAACATTTTTACTATTTACTAGACTTTGGGTTAAAGTCATTTATACCCTTGTTTGACATTTATAAAATGGTTTGAAAGGAATCTTTCCGTCGTTTTCCAAACAAGGTCCTTTTTAACCTTTTCGACAAAATTAAGGTAAGAATGTCTTTTTTTAACTTATATGGAGGGTGCGGCTATTTTTGACCATTGTAAAATCTTAGAAGCTTCCCTTACAAGCTTATAAGAATATTTTCAAAGTAAATGTTTTATTTTATAATTATGTGACTTTTAAATGATTTAAAAAAAAGAGATATTTCTCTCAAATAGTTTTGATTTCATCTATGTCAAAATCCTTTGATGGATATTAAGCTTATTTGAAGTTGATTTATTATGATACAAAACATCCATATTGTATTGATGGTTTTGTGATATATTTGATTGTGGATGAGTTATTTTTATGTCATTCATGGTTTATGGTTAAGTTATTGACATTTCATTAGTTAGATTTAATACGAAAGTTTATGTTATATCTCAACATTTTCTTAAGATGAATGGGTTGGACTAGTATGTTTCGGGTTGGGGACCGGTAAAAGTAAGCCATCCGGGTTGGTTTCCAGTTATTAGAGGCACTCTGGGTTGGTGTCTGGTTATTAGAGGCACTCCGGGTTAGTGTTCGGTTATTAGAGGCACTCCGGGTTGGAGTCCGGTTACAGAGGCTCTCTGGGTTGGGTTCCGGTTACAGTTAGCCCTTAAGTCTTGGCACGATGCCTTGACACAGAAATTAAAGTTCGACATTATGCATTCCCTCATAATGAAATTAGTTATTACATGTGATTATTTGATATGTAGAATATCCATGTGAATGTTTATATGGTAATGTTTGAAATATTTTTTTACCATATTATGTTCAAGTTTATGCCTAAAAAGGATGTTGTTTTTATTACACATCTTGCCTTAAAAGTTTATAGCTTCTGCTAAATTATTTACCCTTACTGAGCATCTGAGCTCACCCCTTTCAATATTTTATTTTTCCCAGGATCCCAAGAAGTATTTTATTATTAAGATACAGGGTTAAGCTAAGGGAACAATGGTATTCTCAAATGATTATTTATGCTGTGTTGTATGTTAGAAAGTGTAATGTAATGTTCATGTATGTAATCTATTTTCCAAGACTGCTAAACTGATCGGTCCTTCAGGACTTGATTTCTTGCAATTATACCAATGTATTAAAATAATGCACTGACTCTGGGTAACTGGGGTCGGGGTGTTACAGTTGGTATCATAGGATGTTTAGAAATAACCTTGGAAACTAGATTTAGATAAACTTTTATTGGAGCACATTACCCAAAGATAGAATTTGAGGATTAGTATAGAAGAACTTCCTAGATTTTGGTAATGTAGATATTTTGTGAGCTTCCCAATCAATAAATCCATGTCTGGATATGAGCAGGTAGAGGCGGCTCTGGAACATATGTACTTAGGGGTAAAACCCAAAAACACCGCATTGAGCTAGACTCGAGCGAGAACAGGTGCACGACAACGGTCATTGCTGCACTCTTGGTTACGACACTCCCGGGGGATATGTTTAGGATAATTCTCATTTTTTTACAAACCATTATGAAGGGATTATGAGTATATACTTACTCAAAGAAAACATTTTTATGTTTATGGATTATATCCATAAACTGTTTAATTTATGTTAAGTGTTTTACAAGTTCGGGATTAGGTATTGCTATTCATAAACTAATCTAGTGTATGCCATTTTTTAGAAATGGCGCCCAGTAGAAGGAATGAGAACTCCAGCAGTACACATGATCCAAAGAGTAAGAAGGATCATATCTTTCATGGTCCTAAGCCAGAATTTAGAAGGTAAATAGTCTCCCACATATTATCATCATATGAATAAATAGTATCATGTGTTGATAAGATAAGTAAAGAATTCTCGGAGTCCTATGGCTTTGATGGGAAGCCAGAGAAGAAAAGGATGGTAGAGAGAAGGACAGATAATGGGAAGAAGGTATAGAAGGACTTTCCCATATGTGATAATTGTGGAAAGAATCACCTTGGAAAATGCTTGAAGGGAATGGGAGTATGTTATAAGTGTGGAGAAAAAGGACACCAAGTATGTGACTGCAAGTGTAAGAAAAAGGTTTCAAATGTACAATGCTTCATCTGCAAGGAGTTTGGACAATAAGCGAACCAATGTCCCAGTCATCAGACTATGCTGCAAATGATTATATTGGATAATAATCAAGTTATGATACTACCACAAATGAATAGGAATGACTAGTGTTCTTATGTTGTTATTTTGGAATTATTTAATTTAAGTGTTGTATCAATGATGTTCTGGAAATAAATAAGGATTGTACTGCAGTACTATTTCGTTGAGGATTTGAGATTTTATGGTACTAAGAAAATTGACTCTACAACAAGTTAAACTTTTTGGAAATTACATGGTTGAATGAAAGATAAACCTTAATATGGTCCTAATATTGAGGTACTGATTTTGGAATAAGATATGGTTGATTTGGGTAAATTATATTGGATATTCTTGAATACCTTGAAACTGATTATTGATTTTTCATCATTGGAGTTTACAACATTTTTGATACAAGGATTATATCCAGTATTCTATAAAGAATAAGGGAGCATGAATGTAATCAATAAGGTTTTATGGTAATTCAAGATGTTACCATGTTTTAAAATAATACATGGTGAAGGTGTTCATATGTTATTACATGAAAAAAGGATCTTAATTGTGTTTAACTTCCTTATAAATTTTGGACTGTGAGTTTGGATAGTATTATTTTGGATAAGGCTAAAGGTTAGAATGGATTAAGTTTGAAAGGTTATTTTTGGATTTTTATAAAAGGACAACACGCAGACTGTGTGACAACCTGTCGCGTCGGACAAAGCTGTGGGAATCGAACCCACAACCATAATGCGATTAAGATTTATCGCCTACCACTGGACTATGTGAAGTCCCTGGATTGTTTAATGTAGTTTCTTTTTTTAATGGGTCTGATATGGGAATTATACATTCATTATATTTGTAACCCTATACGATTAGGATAAATAGAGTATTTTTGAGTTGTATTGTGTTTTTAGTGAAAGATGGGTTTGTGGTAGAAATTTATTAATGGATAAAACACTAATTATAAAGTAATTATATCTCCTTATGATCTTATACAATATCAAAAATAAATTCCTCAACATTAAGAAAAGGAACTTAGAACAAAAATGTTGTCCAAGATGGTACCTTAGATCATCACAAATTTATGGCTTAGGGATTATTGGCCTTTTCATAGCCATGTTCTCTACCACACCCCATTAGATATTGATGGTTATATTTCTCTTCCATATCCATATTTTTCTACATGGAACCCTAGTTTGTGTTATTTTTGGTAACCTTCATACATACCACTCTTTATTTTAAATAGAGGCCTCATTAATCCATTTTTCGATGTGGGATTTCAACTAGGATATTTTAAAATGTCAACCCCAAGTTTCCAATACCGAGCATAAATTGCGAGGAAGAAATTTATTGAAGGAGGTAATAATGTAACACCCCAAGCTTACATGATACGATTCTCTTTGAATAATACAGTAGCGTGTGTTGTACGCAACTTCGAGATTCTAACACACCGCGACCAATCAAAATAGCCATTATGAATAGTAATACCCACTTTTTGAAATTTTATAAATTTTATCTCTCAAAATGGACATCATTTTTGGATTTGGAATATCGAAATTATCCTAGGGTGAAATTTTGGTACTTTTCAGATAACTTTTATATTTTGATGAATAGTGAAAATTACTAAATTTTAATTAAAAACAACTTTTTTAATAGAAATAATTAACAGTGATAAATTTTGAATTTCAGTGGTTTTAAAGTGTATTTAGAATATATTTTTACCATTTAATACAATTTTGGTAATTGGACATAATTTCACAATTAAACCGGACATATACAAGTGTCAATCTTTTGGTAGTTATTATCTCTTAAAAACACGCTTTTTGTTTTAACAACAAGAATTAATTTTAAATTAATATCTACCTATTATGTGTTTTGAATTTGGAAAAATGATTCCAAATTTGGAATCAGGGTGTCCAAATTGTGTAAATAGGTAACTTTTATTTTTAGACATTTTGAATAATTATTTCGGTAAATATTTTATTTACCATGGTTAAAGGGTAAATCCGGTAAATAAGGGTAAAAAAATAATATTATAATTATAATAAATTAACCTACAACGTGTCCTAACCTTATTGGTGGATACATGTCCAACCATGGGCATCTTTGGGTCGATTTTGGGACCCCATGGAGCCACTTGTAAGTGATAATGACACTATATATTAATTAAGTTAAAATAAATACAAAAATGACATAAGCATATATCTTTTAGCAAAACAACTTTTACATAGGGTTATATATCTTGTATTTTCGACTATGAATATTCATTAGAAATCTAAAAGGATTTCCTACATAATGGTTTTTTATTTATAATTTTTAGACATTTAATAATTAAATTTATTTATGACAAAATAATGATGTAGTATTTTTCTTATTAATGAATGAATCAAATAATTGGTATTATAAATGATAAAATAAATATAATTTGAATGTTTTGATGACATCCATGAATTTTATTGGTTAATATGACATGATAGGATTTATTAAATTAATTTGGTTCGAATTAATAAAGTTTTTAAGACTTTAAAAAAAATCAATTATTGAATAGTGTCAAAATTGACATAAATGAGTTTTTAAAACATATATTATATTATCAATTGATATTATATTCCTAAAAATCTAAGGTTTGGCCAAAGGACTTATATAATGATATTTGTACCATTAATGGACCACTTGGGGTTCTCTTGGATGTATATAGTAATTTTATTAACTATATAATATAAAAATACAAAGTGGCATGGTAAATGTCAATCTAATTAACTAAGAGTTAAAACTAAAAGATAAGGTTAATATAATTACCCAAACATGTCTAAAATATATTGGTTAAAATGATTTAGACCCATACACACATTATACTTTTAATAATATACTTTTGAGCCATTAGAAACCGAATATGAATTTATTATAAATTAATACTTTAAGTTTTTTCTAAATAGCCCCTCCTCCCCCTTATAAAAGCACATCACTTCTAACCAATTCTTCACACCTTCAAAGCCTTTTGGTTCGACCAAAACCTGCCCAAATATTCTCTCAACTTCCCTAAATTCAACCTATAGGCCTTATTTGGATCATAAATCCAACCTAAGGATCCCTTTTGATCAAATGAAAAGGAAGAATTCGAAGAAGAGGTAATGTTTTCACCACCCTCTTTCAAGTTCCTTTCTTCTTCCACTTCTTCTTTATTTGTTATTTCCATTCTAAAACAATAACTCCGGTATATTATATATACTGTGATGTTATTATAAATATGGTACAACCATATTAATTATTCTATCCATCCTTTGAATGACATGCCACCATACGTGCGTACGTACGGCTTACCGTCTCCACGTCGTGGTGTAATTGTTATTCAATACACTATTATTTGTATGGGTTTAATAATGATGTTTAAATCATGTAAATAATAAATATAATATGATAATGATTCTGTATATATGATATACAATCCAATTATATATTATTATAATATCAAAAGAATGATATTGTCGCTCGTGCGTACGTACGGACTACCGTCTCCACGAACGTGATGAGATTCATTCTCCATCGTATCCATTCAAGTGTAATTATCATTTGATGATTAAAACTAATGTTTAAGGACTTTATATCATTATGGATATGAATAAAATACAACCTATCCATAACAAACATGGCTTATGTACCAAAACATATAAAAGAAAATGAGTAAGTTAACACCCGAAACGACGATAATACTAAGATATTATTAACAATGCAATGTTAAAAGATCATATATGATATCATATTAATGTATATGATTCTTGTATAATTTAATAACAATTATTTCACCACTATACAAGAGTTTAACCTACCCCAACCAAGGAAAAGTACACGTTAAGGGGTTTCTTATCTCACTTTTAATTCCGTGAGATTTCCATTGTTCACCACTTATTTATTGCATGTGGTGTATTGTGTACTGCCATTTAATATGTATTATCAGGATCCTCTATATATTAATGATATTATATGATTAATTTGGTGGTTATTTACTATTTTTCATACGAATCGATTGATTACAATGAGTTAAGGGTTTATTTCACAATCTCTTCATTATCTGAGGTTGTTTATATGTGATTATCTACTGGGACCTCTTTATCATCCACATCCATGTTTCTCAAAAATGTATTCCAAAACATTTTTAATATTTACTAGATTGTGGGTTAAAGTCATTTATACCCTTGTTTGACTTTTATAAAATGGTTTGAAAGGAATCTTTCCGTCGTTTTCCAGACAAGGTCCATTTTAACCTTTTCGACAAAATTAAGGTAATAATGTCTTTTTTTTAACTTATACGGTGGGTGTGGCTATTTTCCACCATTGTAAAATCTTAGAAGCTTCCCTTACAATCTTATAAGAATATTTTCAAATTAAATGTTTTATTTTATAATTATGTGACTTTTAAATGATTTAAAAAATATATATATTTCTCTCAAATAGTTTGGATTTCATATATGTCAACATCCCTTGATGGATTTTAAGCTTATTTGAAGTTGATTTATTATGATACAAAACTTCCATATTGTATTGAAGGTTTTGTGATATGTTTGACTATGGATGAGTTATTTTTATGTCATTCATGGTTTATGGTTAAAGTATTGACATTTCCTAAGTTATATTTAATACGAAAGTTTATGTTATATCTCAACCTTTTCTTAAGATGAATGTGTTGGACTAGTATGTTCCGGGTTGGGGACCAGTAAATGTAAGCCCTCTGGGTTGGTGTCTGGTTATTAAAGGCACTCCGGGTTGGTGTCCGGTTATTAGAGGCACTCTGGGTTAGTGTCCGGTTATTAGAGGCACTCCGGGTTGGAGTCTGGTTATAGAGGCTCTCCGGGTTGGGTTCCAGTTACAGTTAGCCCTTAGGTCTTGGAACGAGGCCTTGACACAGAAATTAAAGTTTAGAATTATGCATTCCCTCATTAAGAAACTAGTTATTACATGTGATTATTTGATATGTATAATATCTATGTGCATGTTTATATGGTAATGTTTGAAATATTTTTTTACCATATTATGTTCAAGTTTATGCTTAAAAAGGCTGTTGTTTTTATTACACATCTTGCCTTAAAAGTTTATAGCTTCCGCTAAATTATTTACCCTTACTAATCATCTGAGCTCACCCCTTTAAATGTTTTATTTTTCCCAGGATCCCAAGAAGTGGTTTATGATTAAGATGCAGGGTTAAGCTAAGGGAACAATGGCGTTCTCAAAGGATTATTTATCATGTGTTGTATGTTAGAAAGTGTAATGTAATGTTCATGTATGTAATCTATTTTCCAAGACTGCTAAACTGATCGGTCCTTCAGGATTTGATTCCTTGTAATTATACCAATGTATTAAAATAATGCACCGACTCTGGGTAACTAGGGTCGGGCATTACATAAATCAATATAGAAGATCACACGGTCTTCCCTACTCAAGGCTCTCACAGTCCTTCAGAAGTTTGCATTGGATGGATCAGGATGTAACGCATAGACATCCATCACTAAGGGTAGCGCTTGCGGTCTATTCCCTGGCTCATCTCCATGTGCTATCACGGTCTCTGGAAAACACAATGGAAGCTCACATTGTTTTTCTATTAGGTCTCTCATGGTCCCTTATCTCCACATCCAACAAGGCATTACATTTATAATTACACAGGGCATGAGGCATACACCTCTCATTCCCTCACCACATCCAAATCCAAATAAGAGTCACATTCAATTACCACATGAGTACTTAAGAAATAATATCTTAAGAATATAAAAATACATGGTTACTTATTCATTTCCAAGCATGAGGAAAATCTTCTCATGCCAACAATTACCCATTTCCAATTACCCTTTTAATACATTTCAAAAGTGGTGTGAAATTCACCATGAACAAGTCACTCTATCTAATTAATGTTAATTAGTTTTACTTTTATAATGGAGGCATAACCATTTGAATAATTCACTACATGATGAATTTCCTCTCATGTGCCATGTTAACCATGTTCGGTTCCCTTTATCTCACTAAACTCTTTAAAATATGGAAATACGATTTATAAGATCAAAAGGGGTTATACTTAAAGATTACATGGTCACTACAACACCTGCCTACTAGGGTCATTCCATCTTAGAAGTATAGGGAACTTAGAGGGTACTTTGGTTATAACAACCATTTTAATAAAAGGATGGAAACCCCCTTCATGGACATCAAAGAATCCAAGTATGTGGTGTGATTTACAATTAACAAAGGCATCAAGTATAAGGAAAAAATCAATGAAATAATGCCCAACAAGCTAAATAGGTATAAGCTATTTCTGAGAGTTTTTTTAGACATTGCACCTCTATTGGAGGGGTTTTATTATAAAAACATGACTTGTTTATCAAAAAAACATTTATCTCATCCAAACACTAATTCAGGAAATGGGTTTCAATATAATGAAGCATAATTAAGTAGGTAACTAAGTGCAATTTAAAGAATTCTCAAATTTAAGGGAAAGGATAGGGATCCAACCTCAGGGAGGAACCAATCCAAACATTTCAGCTCTTGGAACTTTGTAACTAGAAAATGTTGCTCCCCCACTGAGCATATTCACTTTCACATACATATAAGGATACCTAGCCCCTATGCACACACCTTTATGTCCATAAACATGTGCAAAGGGATCCTTACATATATGTTTATATACATATACCCATCTCCACCCACCTACATATGAATTTTCATATATATACATTGGCACACCTAGCCCCGTACATGTATAATCACTACCAAGGATGAATATACACATAATGTGGGAACCTACCTATACCTATTTCATTACCTATGCATACACATGCAAGTCACCTTAGACCCGGTGACTCAAAACCACATGGAAAGGACAAACACACTACTAGTTAAACATTAGGAAGTCGTAAACACAGAAAGTCCCTGATAAAGGAGGTGTGAAACAAATAAGAAGGTGTACACCATCACCTCAGATGGAAGAAATGAACTAATTTAGCTTGAATCACTTCGCCATTGGTGGCGGTTTCCAGAACATACACCAATAGGACTCGAGTGATCCATCACATACCCTAAAATCGAAAGAAAAAAAAATCGAGTTACCACATTGACTAGGGTTCTGGATGAATGGGTAGGGTGATGGGAGGACTTAGAATCGGTCCAAGAAAGGAGAAAGAAGGAGCAACTGAACTTACCTCGAAGATCCAAAGAGTAATTAGTGAGAAATATGGATGAAATAAATAGGAAAAAGGGAGCCAAGGTGGAGTTTCATCATGCACTAGAGGAGGCCAAGGAGGGTTTGTGTCATGTGAGTGAGGAGGTGAGGGGTAGGTCTCACCCCTTTTAATTTATTTTAATTTATTTTAAGATAATTAATTTTCTTAAAACATAGTAAATTGCACGGTTGGAAAAACCATGTGCTGTATAGTGCAAGGCTATTAGCTCAAAAGAACATTATGTGGGATAGGTTAATGGCTTTAAAAACTGTGCACACCCCCCCCCCAACATGGCCACATGGTTTCTTGTAGTGGGCTTCATGGTTTCTTACAAACTGTGCACCCTCTACATCTTTTCAGAACTTGGTATTTCTGCGTCCAGTACTCCTGAAACTTCTCGAGCCTCCCAAGGAACTTAACGAGCCTTCACCCAAGTCCAAAAACATCACTTTGAGAGTTTCCAACTCTCAGAACTCCATTTTGACACTCAGTTTTTAAAATGACCCATTCAGTAATTGAAAATGTTCAAAAACCTTTGGATTTTGGTCCGGTTTAAAACGCAGATCGTCACATATATATATATATATGTAGAATAATTATTAATGAGGAGTATAAATGGTTATAATTGTGAATATGTTTCTTGGTTATGTTATTAATAGACTTAATTTGATTATTCAAGATAATTGGTTCAAGTAAAAAAATGAATTGGGGCCGAGGTAAGGGTTTTCTTATGAAATTCCCCTCTTTGAGAAATCTTTTTGTATGCACATAATTTCTTTTGTGTGGTTTATATAATTTCTAATTGAGATATTTTATCATGAAATACCTTTTAATATTAATATTAAATTATGTTAAATTTATATCTCTATCTTTCAAGAGGTTTTTATTTAAATGCTCCTCAAGCTGTAAGGGTTTTCATCTCAAATTCTTTTCTTTGAGACATGTTTTATATTATGGACCTACTCTATTTTATATAGTTTATATAATAATTAATTCAGATATTATATCATGAAATACTATATATTCATGGTAATTTTATTTCAATCTAATTATCTCTCATTTAATAATTTTTTATTTAAATTCTCTTCATGTTGTAAGGGTTTTTCTTAACTCAATTCCCATACCTTAAGTTATAATTGTTCTTCTTGAACATATTTTAATATAAGTTGGATAAAATATTCACTCTGGTTATATTATGTGGTTTTTATTTTTGAATTTTTGGGATTTATATTTTTACCACACAAACCCCTTTTTAAAGGTTTCTTACTTCATGAACTATGTTTTCCATAAGGGACTTTGGTAACTCACATCTCTTTCTTTCAGTTATACAGTTTCTTTATAACTTCAACCTTCAATGTTCCATTTATTAATTTATTTCCCATTTTATATGATGTTGTATTTTATATTTATATGTAAAATTCCTCCTTTGATTCAAGGATTCCTACTTGATTGTTCTCTCACCTAAAAGAATAGTGTTATCCAGAACAAACCTCCCTCTCTTAATTGTCTCTTTGTTTCAATTCCATTTTTTCACTTACCACCAATGTTATTATATCATGTATTGAAATACAAGTTTGTGTTGATTTATATGATCTTAAAATTTTCCTTTTTCCACTTTTGAAAGATATGTTTTTTATATCTTTTTTCAATGTGGGTTTTCAACAAAGGTATTTCAAATTATCAAAAAATATTTCCCTTCAAAATCAATGTTTTTAACATTGGATTCCATTTTACCTATTATCTCAAGGGATTTGTTTTCCATTATGTTTTGATTTATGAACCACCCTCAAAAAAATTTATTAATTTCCTCTTTTGGGTGATTGAATTTGGTATCAATTGATATAGTGAATGTGGTTATTTATTTGAAACCTTTCAAAATATGTTGTGAAGACAATTCTTATCCCATGTTTTTAATGATGTGATGATTAGATGTTTTCATGTGGGGAACATGTATGGTTAATCCTTAATTGATAGGTTATCCCTAAAGTTCCCTTCAATGCATTGGGTAAAGCTTTACATCTCATGAGATAATGGTGAAATGAGTAGTGATGCTCGATCCAAAATGGGAAATGGGTTGCAATGTGTGATCCGCTATGGGAAATTTTTTGTGATGCCTGATCCACTATGGGAATCATGTGATGCTGCCTGATCTACAATATTGAGTTTATATTCTTATATTGGTGCCACACTATTTTGATATGTGACTATGTTATGCCCCTAGATCAGGATTTATGTCTCATCACTACTACAAAAACAGGCAAGGGACGTGCTTCACTTTTATCAGCCCTAAAAAAAAGTGCTGATAAAGGGGGCCTTTATCAGTGCTAAAAAAAGCGTTGATAAAGTGTCACTTTTATCAGCGCTAAAAAAAAGCACTGATAAAGGCCCCTTTTATCAGCGCTTTTTTAGCGCTCATAAAGGCCCCCCTATATCAGCGCTTGTTTTTATCGCTGATAAAGGGGACCCCTTTATCAGCGCTTCTTTTAGTAGCGCTGATAAAGGGGTGATTTATCAGCGCTTTTCTCGAGCGCTGATAAATGTTAAGTTTCAAAAAAAAATCATGAAAAATAATATTTTTTTATATAAGTATATTTATATTGATATAAATACAATATATATTTTTTAAATATATTATAGATACGTATAAATAGACTTACATTTCATATATACGAAATTTAGTGAAAATGGCTTCAAAATATTTTTAAAAAATATTATTAATTAATAATTTTCTAAATATTATCGATTAAAAATCATTTAATAACAATTTGAGGACACAAAAAATCAAAACAATTAATAAAAGATCTAAAATATGTTGAAAATGCAACTCAAACTTCAAACAGCCATAACTTTTTATCCGGGTGTCCGTTTGAGCTCTACAGCATATGAAATCAAAGCCTGCAATGAGCTCTACGCATTAATAATTGAGGAAAAGCCTTTGTCACATTTTTCGAGCCCAGAAAAGGCCCAGAAGGACTCCAAAACTGAGTTTTTAGTCGGGATACCCCGATTTGTTAACATTCAAACAAGTATAACTTCTGATCCGGATGTCCGTTAGGCCTGTACCACATATCATATCGAATATTGTTTCATTTTCTTCAATTTGACTAGTTGTGGCGTTGAAACAAAATTCTAGATTATAAGTTATGGTCGTTTTAACATTCTATAGCTTTTCAAATACATATATATATATATATATGTATTTATTCATAAATATATATGTGTCTGTGTGTGTGGGTGTTGTGTGTGTCTGTATGTTGTATATATGTATATATGTATGTATTTATTTATTTACTTATAAACACATATCAAAAACATATTTTTTAATAAATATATTTAAAACTAATCTTATAAGTACATTATATGGCTTTTCAAATACACATATATTTGTATTTATTTGTAAATATATATGTGTTTGTGTGTGTGTGTCTCTCTGTGTGTGTCTGTGTGTTGTATATATCTATGTATGTATGTGTTTATTTATTTATTTATAAACACACATAAAAAACATATTTTTCATAAATGTATTTAAAACTAATCTTATAAGAATATATTAATATACAAATAAATATACGTATTAAAAATTATAACTAAATATATATATATATAAATATATTAATATACGAATTAATATATATATATACTAATATATAAATAAATATATTTATATTAATATGAATCTATATCAATATATGAATAAATATAACTATATATATATAGATATATCACTAAATAGAGAACAAAACCAAATGGCTTAGTGGTAATGGTGCACCCGCAAAATGGGGGAGGTCCAGGGTTCGAGTTCGGGTGGAAGCGAAGGGGGTGTTTGCGTATGAGGATGCGCGGAAAGGGCAGCACACGGGAGACCTCATAGCGCTGATAAAGGGGGTGTGAAGCGCTAATAAAAGCACTCCCTGGATTATTTTTAAATTTTTTTAAGTTTTTTATGACCTTTATCAGCGCTTTTTAAAAGCACTGATAAAAGTGGCCTTTATCAGCGCTTTTCGGAGCACTGATAAAAGGGACCCCCCCTATATTAGCGTTGAGCTTTAAAACGCTTTTTAGCGCTATTAAAGCCCTTTTTTAGCGCTGATATAGGCCGTTTTTGCAGTAGTGCATGTTTTCACAACCTTTACGCCATGTTATATGTTTGATCATTTGGGATTACTTATTCTTCTATTATGAAATATGAACGTTTTTTATTATTCCATGTTCTTTTTCATTAGATATTTTTCTTATGGGTATGTTTTTTTCATATACTTAAGATCTCACCTTGTTTTTTTTATATACTTAAGATCTCACCTTGGGTATCCTTTTGATATGTTTATTATTACCTTACCAAGCATTTGAGCTCACCCTATTCATATGCTTCCATTTCTCAGGTCATGAGGATGAGTTTAAATTGTGAGACATTAAGCGCTGATTAAAGTGGCCTTTATTAGCGCTTTTCGGAGCGCTGATAAAAGGGACCCCCCTATATTAGCGCTGAGCTTTACAACGCTTTTTTAGCTCTGTTAAAGCCCTTTTTAGCACTGATATAGGCCGTTTTTGTAGTAGTGCATGTTTTCACAGCCTTTACGCCATGTTATATGTTTGATCATATGGGATTACTTATTCTCCTATTATGCAATATGAATGTTTTTTATTATTCCATGTTCTTTTCATTAGAGATTTCTCTTATGGTTATGTTTTTTTCATATACTTAAGATCTCACCTTGGGTATACTTTTGATATGTTTATTATTACCTTTCCAAGCATTTCGGCTCACCCTATTCATATGCTTCCATTTCCCAAGTCATGAGAATGAGTTTAGATTGTGAGACATTTAGGAGAAGATCTTATACGATGAAATTATGAGGAAATGTTCACAAACATAGCAAGTTGCTTATGTAGCTTGTCTCTAAAGAAACTGAACCTCTCGGTTCTTGGGATGTTATGATTATTGTATCATGTAATGTTTTAATTATTGAAATGATCTAAAATAAAGGAATGTTTATATTGGGTCTCCTATATGATGAGATATTGGAAATTGATTTGAAATATTTGATTAAAGATTTGAGAAAATTCTTTCTTTGAATTCAACTTTGTGGACCTGTAAATCCATGTCAATGGGTCATGACATTGAAAAAGTGAATTCTTATTGATGAATTGAGATATTTAATTCAAATAATTTTTATTTATATGTTTATGTGGATTTGCAATTATTTAGTGAATATGGGTGGATAGATTAATATTAGTATCTAATTAAGATGATAAAGTATGTGATTAAGTGTTTTTATTGTATAATTGCAGATTTAATGTTATTTAAATTATAAATAATTTTCCTTTGATTACAATGAATTTATGAAGGTGAGAAGCAGGTTAGGAGGTCCCTTTATGATATATTATTTTATGAATGTTGTTTTATATTATATAATGTGTTTCAGAGGACCATGATTGAGGTGTGGCTTGGGGATTTGTAGATATTCCCCTATGATGAGATAGATTATCAGTTTTTGTTTCATCACAATGTTTATAGTATGCTTCTTCCACATTGACACGTGAGAGTTCATGAGATGGAACCCACTATGTATAGTGACATACTCTCCCATTGAATTTATATATTATTTTTCATATTTTTAAGATTGTTTTGGAGGTGTTGTTGGATTGTACTAGCTCATACTAAGTGGCAATTATATCTACTCTTTATGTAGTTCACATTTCAATTCCCTTTAATTTTCAGTGTGTTTGGATATCTTAGCTTGTTGTTATTCTTCCATCTTGATTATTTATTTCGGTTTATTTTATGACATATCCTTCATGAATTTGATCAGTGATGTTTTTATATATCTATGTTATGGATTTGGAAGATAATATTGGTTTTTGGAATGTGTGAGATTTTTAATTAAAAGGGATAATGCCTTCCATAAAATAATTATTTACCCTTAGTGTGAATCCCACCTTGTGATCTGTTAGAGGCTGGCTTCAGGGCTCACTATCAATCTCGTCGTTGACTCAAATGGAGTCTTATTGGGGCTGAGCTGTGACTTAGTGCATCTTCAGTCTCTTTATAATCAATGGTGATAAGAGACGTGTCTTTGGATATATTGTCAACAAGCACAACTCAAATCACAAACTCCATTTTAGCCTCAACAACTACGTACCAACACTCCCTCCCCCCGCGACTTTTATGTGAACATAAAATTCATCAAAGGATTTTTTTTGTAAGTCTCCCTCATAATACTCATTTACGCATCGAATATTTTATATACCAAAATTTTCTCGAAATGCAATATTTGAATTCATTTAGTTTACCAAAAAAAACATGATACACTTGGAATGTCTACCCTAAAGTGCCATTTTTTTGTGGGTTGGCCTTTTGTCACCCCTCATTGAAGATAGACTACTATTGGGTTGATGGATTTGATGAGCCAAATTATTTTAAATTTTTCTCACAGTAATATTCATAGAGATATGTATTTGTTGATTAATGTGTACGTTCAAATTAAAGTGTGTTATATGATGCCTCCATTTTCATTGGCTATAAATTTTTTTCATTTGTAATGAATTAAAAACCATCAAGAAAAATTGGTGATTTTTTTATTTTGGTATTAATCCAGCTTTGGATCCGTGAAGAGATTGAACATTATTCCCAAACAGCTAGCCACGTTCATTAGAAACCCTCTGTCCACCCATGGCACCTCCATATTAATCCCTTCCAAAACGCCTTCGCCATAGCTGCACATGCAATTATGGCGCGCCATTAATAATGGATAATTTAGTCCCTCAGGCCAGCAATGGGAACGCCTACGATCACTTTCCTTTAATTCACCATCTTCTTCTTCCACCATCCTTGCCAACGATGGTTCCCTCACAGATGGCAGCCTTCTCGGATTGTCACTGGCCGCAGACCGCCGTGACACTGAATCCGCCTCATGCGGCCGCCGTTGCTGATATGGGTAGAAGCGCCGCCGGGCCTTCTGCGGCGGGAGGTGGCCGGAAAGTGGAGGAAGACATGGACCCTAAACGCCTCAAAAGGTGAATCCATCCCCCAACTCCTCCCTTCTCTATCCTTCTGATGACTAAATGCTCACGAGGTGGCGTCTGGGGTGGGTGCGAAGGCTTCATTCAAATCGTGTTTCCGCGCAGAAGTCGCGGATGAAGCACTCCAACTACGTCGCCAACATGGAGAGCTTGGTGAAACACTTAGAGGTAAACACTGCAAATCAAAATCTGGATGCTTTTTTTTTTTTTTTTCTTTGCCATTTGGGTAACAAAATACCAAAACAGCGCGAATCATGGGTTATAGTAACAAAGTAATTATTGTGCAGAGAGAGATAATGGTGATGTCTTCAGGAGTGGTACTGCATGAACGCCAACGCGGCGTGCTGAAGAAGGAGAATGTTGTGCTTCTACAGAGAGTGAGCAGCCTGGCGCAGGAAAATTTTACTAAGAACTGTATGCCTCTTAGTATTTCAAACAAACCCTCTGAAGCTGAACGTGTTGCACTTAAATAGTTTTGTGTGTTTGCGTCTGTACAGTGATGGTGGAGCAGAAGAGAGCAGAAGTGAAGAGATTGATGCAGGTGTACCAGATAATGCATGAGGGTGGCGTACTATTGGGTTAGGCGACCCATTTGGTTTGTCACACAATTTTATCATTTAAGTTAACATGAATTGATTTTAAGGATACAATTCAAGATATTCATTACCATCGTATGGTTCTTTGGGTAGGTTCATATCATGATCACCAAAATCCACACAAGTTTTTTCAGCAAGTGCTGTGGTTGTCACCTATACCACTTATTTATTAAAATATAAATAAATAGTTTTTTTAAAAGAAAATATAACACATTATCAATGTCCTTTCATGTAAAAATATTTGAAATGGATTATTTATTTTTTATTTTTTTTAAACTTTTCTAGGTTACGTTTGACGCTCCGTAGTCCAGGCCGTGAGCATATCAAATCATTTGATGCTCTCTCTCGATTTTTGTTTTAAATGATTTTATTAATTTTCATCATATATATATATATAACAACAATTTAAACAATTTTTAAATTATTCTTTTTCTGTTGAGAATTACCAGCATTTCAGTAATTCAAAATATAACTAAAGACCACCTTTAAGATATCATTTTACAGGGGAAGTGTCACGACCCCCTCCCCTCAAAGTGTACCCCTTCTCGGCTGGCAATGAGAGAAGAGAGATAGTGACACCTGAGTCCTGCCTCTAGTAGGCCCCTAGTTGGCGACTAGCACCAAAGGTATCACAAACGCACCGATGAGAGCCCTTACATTCTAAGAGGACACATGCGAAAGAGAGAGATAAGACATACATCAACCAACTCCAGCTCAAACTACAATATAAAAGAAAACTCAAGTACAGATATGTAATGTCATGCAAGAACCTCTACAACCCAAAAAAGGAAAACTGCAAGTACCAAAAGGAAGTTAAAAACGACAGCGACAACGAAACCCAAACAGCTCCTTAAAACCCCAAGCTAGTAGTAACCAACCTGATATCTGACCTACTCCAACTGACCTGTAAAACCATTTATATAAACATAGGGTGCATATAACAATATTACTCAATAGGATCCTTCTCAGAGCCTCTCGTGCAAAAGTAAAGAAAGTGTACTAAAACACAGTGAAAAAAAGTGAAACTAACTCGTCACCTAAACATATATACCATGTTCCCAACCTCACCATGGCTATTCTCACCATGTATCGCATACAAGAGCATATAATATAATAAAGAATGTCAAGATTACCCCGCTACCACTTCCCCACTGGTTTGCCGCTTTTCCCCAACGCCGCACATCCTGAGCATCTCTTTCCAAAAAGACAAGCCTGAAGACACTTGGGCGAAGTACCACAACATGCACCTCATGCAACACACACCACCACATCCACATAACCAAAAGTTATCAGGTAGTTTCTGGGAGCCACTAAAACCCACATAACATGTATCATATACAAAGTATTATACCTCAATCCATTACAGCCCATACACCAAGTAAGGATCCTCAAGTCATCACAGCCTATACATGTTATGCCTATAATAGTCCGTAGGAAAATATATCCATAATATATGTGTGTAAAATAACCACAAACCATTACATCCCTCTACACACATATATGGAGAAAACTAACCGTCGTGTATACCAGTACAAGTAACTACCAAGAGAAGAGATCCTAGCCAAAGGGGGTAGTTAGTCATCCATCCTTCCACCAGGATGTTGGGGAAAACACCCCCCAGGCTCATAATCCTCGGGGTGTTAGTTGACCTGACTTTTAAGGTGGAGTATCATATATAATTACAAAACGTACATGATATAATATATCTCATAACCACACTTTTGGAAACACCTAGTCTCAGAATCAACTGCAGCTAATGTCTCTCGGACTCCCGGCTTCCACTGCTAAGACTAGATATCCTATAACCACACAACAATTTAAAGGGCTATATTAAAATATCTTATTCCTTTTCATTAGTTTCGCTTTACCTTAATTAATTCTTTATCCATTAATTATCCATTATTATTTTCCAAATTTCATTACATCAGCATCACAACAAAGTTCCCTGCCCTCCGGGCATAACCAAAACGAGTCCACAACTTCTCAGAATTATAACCTCAGCATTGCATCCATGCAAGCTCTAACCCTATGGGTTAAACATTTATTCATTTATTAACAACATTACTACATTCAATATTTCTAGGTATTCTAGGAAAACATTATAAGCTACCAAATACAAGGGGCTCAACACGGTGAGTAGATGAACTACTCTTTGAGTATTTTCCACCTATAGAATGAGCGTAGACTCATCCAACCTTGAGAAAATAAACACAGAAAGCATGTGGAATATCCTGCGCGTCATTGCCTCTATTGGAAGGAGAGTAATCAAAACCATATGGATCAAGAAGTAGGGAAAGGAAAGTAGATAAAAAACAAAAGATTCAAACAACCATCCAACTTTCATATCAACGAGTAAGCCCAGATTCAACCCATTCCATCATCTATGGTATCCTCCCTGACACCAATACTACATATAGTGATTTTAAAAGTGCTAGAAAATGCTTTTAACAATGCTAGAAAAGCACTATTAATATCAGTGAAGATAAATGGGGGGTCCCTTTAACAGCCCTAAAAAAGTACTAATAAAGGGTATCATTTATCTGCACTAAAAAATACTGATAAAGCCCCCCTTTATCAGCGCTTTTTTAGCACTGATAAAAGACCATTTTATCTGGGCTTTAATTAGAACTGGTAAAGGGGGACTTTATCAACGCTTGAAATAGAGTTGATAAAGGGGGCCTTTATGAACAATCTAAATAGAGATGATAAAGGGGGCCTTTATCAGTACTTAAAATAACACTCATAAAGGCCTGGCTACATGTGATGGGTTGTTTATATAACAACACACCCACCAACACCAACACAGCAAACACACACACCACTTCCACATCGCACACAATAACAAAGCAGCAGACACAAGAACAAAGCAGCGCACATAAGGGTTTTGTAAACAATGCTACATACATTTCAAACAATGGTTTATATAATTACATTTACAATTATCCAAGAAAAAGTTAAAAACATTAATTTTTCATCCATTGACATACATGATCCCCTCTAAAAAATGTCTTCCCATGGTATTAGTTGCTGAACAAATCATCCAAACTCAAGAAAAAGGTTACACCTATATAATAAAACAAATATTATATTAGTAATACTATAAAGAAAAAAATTAAACATTAATATGAAAGAATACATTAATAAAATATCAGTTTTTAATAAAAAAGACACATTTGGAGATATACAGGTCACACCATGCATTGTATTGTGGTGGGGTTTATTCCTACACATCAAAAATGAGTTATGGATCATTGTCCTAAAATATAAAAATAATCTGAATGAGTTTGCTTCGTTTTGAGTATGTCCCTTTCTTTTTTATGAAAATTAATATCAAATTTAAATGACATATTTGGATTTATACCAGTCACATCATTCATCAAATTGAGGTGTGGTTGATTATTACATGTCAAAAATGACTCATGGATCATTTTTCTAAATTATCAAAACAATTCGAATGGGTTTGCTCAGTTTTCAGTATGACAGTTGTGTTTTTTTACTAAAATATTATTTCATACCGGAAACACCCATTTTGAGTCATATCAGTCGCATCATGCGTCAGTTTGAGGTGTGACTGCTTCATACACATCACAAAGGACTTACGAATAGCTCTCATAAATTATAAAGACAATCGGAGGGCATTTTCTTGGTTTTCAGTGAGTGAAACGTTTTGAATTAAACTGTCAATTTTAAACTGATAACAAACACTTCTAGTCATACTGGTCACACCATGTATTGGACTGAGGTGTAGTTGATTCTTGCACATCAAAAATGGATCATGGATCATTTTATTAAAGTATCAAAATAATATGAGAGTGTTTTCTCAGTTTTTAGTATGTCACTTGTTCTTTTTTACTTAAATTAATGTCAATTTTAAATAAAAACATATTTTGATTTATATTGGTCACATAATTCATCAGATTGAGGTGTGGTTAATTCATAAACATCAGAAATGACCCATGGATTGTTCTTATAAGGTATCTAAACAATCGAAATGTGTTTTCTCAGTTTTCATTATGTCAGTTTTTTTACTAAAATATCATTTCAAACTAGAAACACCCATTTTGATTCACACCGGTCACATAGTGCATATATTTGATGTGAGACTACTTTATACACGTCATAAAAGACTTAGTAATCTTTATCCTAAATTATGAAGAAAATAAAAAAGTTTTTTATTGGTTTTTAGTGAGTGACATGTTTTGAGCTAAAATACAAATTTTAAACTGATAACATACACTTTTAGTCATACCTGTCACATCGTGCATCAGACTGGGGTGAGTTTGATTCTTACATGTTAAAAATGACTCATGGATCATTTTACTAAAGTATAAAAATAATCCAAATGTTATTTCTTAGTTTTCAGTATGCCAGTTGTTCTTTTTTCTTAAATTAATGTCAATTTTAAATAAAAAGACACATTTGGATTTATACCGGTCACATCGTGTGTTGTATTGAGGTGGGGTTGATTCCTACACATCAAAAATGACTCATGGATCATTTTTATAAATTATCAAAACAATCCGAATGTGTTTTCTTAGTTTTTAGTATGCCATATGTGTTTTTTTACTAAAATTAATGTCAATTTTAAATAAAAAAGACCCTTTTAGTCATACCAGTCACACTATGTGTCGGATTGAGGTTTGGTTGATTACTACACATAAAAAATTTCTTATATTTTTTTTCCTAAAGTATCAAAACAATCCTAATGTGTTTTCTCAGTTTTTAGTATGTCAGTTACATTTTTACTAAAATATCATTTCAAACTGAAAACACACATTTTGAGTCATACTGGTCGCATCGTGCATTTTTATTACCTGATAATGCTTCATCCACATCACCAATAATTTATGAATCATTTTCATAAATTACTAATACAATTGGAGAGATTTTTTCTTGGTTTTCAGTGAGTGACATATTTTGAACTAAAATGCCAATTTTAAACTCATAAGAGACACTTTTAGTCATATCGGTCACACCATTTGTCAAATTGTGGTGTGGTTGATTCCTACATGTCAAAATGACTGATTAATCATTTTACTAAAGTATAAAAACAATATAAATGGGTTTTCTTGGTTTTTAGTACGTCACTTGTTCTTTTTTTCTAAATTTATTGCTAATTTAATATAAAAATACACACTTAAAGTCATAACGGTCACACCATGCATTAGATTTAGGTGTGGTTGATTACTACACATCAAAAATGACTTATGGATATTTTTCCTAAAGTATGAAATAAATGCTAATTACTTTTTTTAGTTTTAAGTATGTCACTTGTTCTTTTTAATAAAAATAATGAAAAATTTAAATAAAAATAGACGATTCGAGTCATATCTTCATGCTATTTCCATACATTCTTCTATTAGGTTTGTTTCCCATTCATTTATAATCAAATCTATATCATCTTGTGAATATTATTTTTTTTAAATCATGGTAGTACTGAAAAAATATAAAGACACAAAGGATTAACTATCACGACCTTCCTTCTTCAAGATGAGGGTAGGGACAACAAAGTTCTAAGTATACATGATTAAGATGATTTCATGTTACATCCATTTTTCAAGAATCATGAAAAAAACATGAAATCACTTGTGCGTAATCAAATACAACCAATGACCATGATTTTCAGAATTCATACATCCACAAAAAACCATAAAAGAATCAAATAAACAAGGTGATCAACATCAAACCACTCCCAACCTATTATTTCATTGACCCCTGTTATTTTTGATCATATTCCCTTATTATTTATTAATCATTTTATGAAAATTATTCACAAGTTATTCACAATTAATTGTTAGTAAACCCACCCTGCATGATGCACAATTAAAGAGTGTTAGAAGAAATCCTTACTTGGAACAACAAGAGACCAAAACTTCTCCTTGCGCCAAGAAAAGGTGATCGAACGAGTAGTAAGAAAGAACTCCAAGAAAAAACAATGATGACTTCCGCACAGATTCATGACTCTAAGGAGGGTAAAACATCTGGACACATCAAGGGAAAACTGAAAGGATCTAAGGAAGAGAGGATCACAACTTTATAAAAGACAAGATCCTAAAATCAGGGAGACAATTTCAAAATACTTAAATTTAGGATCGTGGGTTGACCACACAGCTTGGAAGTTTCAAAGGTCTCAGCACATTAGGAAATAATCGATATTTAATTATTCCCCTCGGAAGTGGTGTAAAGGGCGTTAGAAATAGATAAGATTTGATAGGTTCTTATTTAACAAAGAAAAATGTAACAGGGGTGAAACTGGAAAAATTGTAAAACTAGGAATGACTCACTAATGCCCTGACAACGACACCCTGACACTGACGCCCTGACACTGATTCCATGACACCGACGCCCTTGACTCACCGATGTTGACGCCCCTAACTCACCGATTCCGACGCCCCTAACTCACATATGTTGATGCCCCTAACCTACTGATGTTGACTCCCCTGACTCACCGATGTTGAAGCCCCTGACTCAGTGATGCCGACACACCTGACACACTGATGTCGATGCCCCTGACTCACTAATGCCTTTTCCCCTGACTCACCGATGCCGACACCCCTGATTCATCGATGTCGATACCCCTGAATAACCGATGTCAATGCACCTGACTCACTGATTCCGATGGTTCAAACTAGATTTTTGGATAAATCTCAGAATGAGACACCAAAATACCCAATAACACCCCAAACACATGTTTTTCCCAAAGGAATGACCCAGAGGTTCCCTAGTCTTTACATCAGATACCTATGAAACAATTATCACCCACAAGAATTCAAAACCAACTCAGAAGAAAGATGGTTCCAAAAAACTACCCTGTAAGATGACTCTCAGGGACAAACTACCCTGGGTTGTTCGAAAATTGGAGTGAAAAACTCATCATCCAAGGAAACCTCCTTGAAATCTATCTCCTGAACAACTATACAAACACAAGGGTCCCACTACCCCAAAAAAACACACAAACACGAAAGGTCTCACTGTCTAGACACATGGATTAGGGAGATCCTTCCTCCATGTCAAGATATTATCCACTTTGGGAAGCACTGACTTACCCACACAAGTTTAATCGAAACCACGTTAATGTGTCTCAATTAGGGGTTAGGTCCTCCCTTCCCCAAAGTTAGGACTTTTCACACACATTCAGAGAATAGGGAAACCACTCATCAGATAATGAACAAGGTAAATCATTACATCATAAAATGAAGCACAAAATTAAAACACAGAAACAAAACATAGAATAACTCTGGGTACTGGGAACACATATGTGCCTCCCACACCCAAGTACTCTTCTCGAGGCCACCATGCCTCCATAACACATGAACCAAGAGAATATTCCATCCATAAAGCACCTTCTCCTCACAATCCTAGATTCTTATTAGCCGCTTCAGGAATGTCGCGCCCTCCATAATATCCAACTGTCCCTAGTCAATGGCGTGGGAGTCATCGTGTAGGTTCTAACAGATCTGAGGGACCTGTAAGAAATCATGGATCCTCTCCAACCGCGGTGGCAATTCCAACTGATATGCCACCTCACCAACTCATCCCAACACTTCTAAGGGCCCGATGAACCTAGGAGAAATCGTGTTCCCTCTTCCAAACCTCTACTACCCACATCGAGGGGAAACCTTCAAGAAAACATGGTCCCCAACCTCTAACTCCAAATGCCTCCTATTATGATCAGAATACGACTTCTACCGGCCATGTTATGACTTCAACCTCTTATAGATAAGATACACCTTCTCTATTATGCTCTGCACCACCTCTGGTCAAAGAAGATTTGCTTCCCCAACCTCTGTCTAGTATAAGGGTGAATGACACGACCTCCCATATAAATCTTAGAATAGATCCATATTGATGGATGGGTTATATCTATTACTATAAGAAAACTATACCAAGGTAAAATTTCATACCCACAATGCACTGAAGTCCAGAACACATGCCCACAACATGTTCTCCGATTTCTGGTTGGTCCTCTATATCTTTCCATCCGTTTGAGGGTGGAAAGAAGTGTTGGGGAATAACTGAGTGTCAAAGGCATGCTACATCTCCTCCAGACTCACTATGTAAAACATATATTCTGATCCAAGATAATGGATCATGGAACTCCATGCAACCGCACCACCTCATCCACATACCTCTATGATAAGGCGTCCACTACGATCGACTCTTGATTACCAAGAAGTGATCCGACTTTATAAATCGGTCCACTACTACCCAAATATCATCGCATCCTCTCTGATTACTAGGTAATACAATGAAAAAATCCATTGAGATATCATCCCACTTCCATTCGAGAATGTCTAAGGGTTGCAACAGATTGCCAGGAACATGGCACTCACCCTTCACCTACTGATAGAAAATGCACCTTACCACAAACTCTACCACTTCCCGCTTCACCTAGGGCCCCCAAAACTATTCCCTAAAGCCTCAGAACATACAGCCATGGGTAATCTATAGAACTCACAGATAATTCCATCATGCATTTACACTAGGACAAATATCTTCCCATGGAACAACATCTGATTCTAACTATCCTCTAACCATCCCTCCAGAGGATCACCCTGGACTACACGATCATGAATCACTTTAGTCTTTGAGTCTCCCCATTGAGACTCCTCCACCTATTGCACAAAGAAAGACTATGCTATCATCTAAAAAAACATCCTTTACCGCCATGCACTCTCGTATCCAGGTGCAAAGTGGCCAACTCCTCTATTTCCTTCCAAGCATCTATGGATTCTCGAAGTACCTCATTATATGAATTCCTAATTAAGGAATCAGACACCATGTTCCCCTTTCCTGAGATGGAAGAGATATCTAAGTCGTAGTCCAAGAAAAACAACATCTACCTTCTCTACTGCAAGTTCAGGTATCACTAGGAGAAGATATACCTCAAAATCTTGTGATCCGTGAAGATCAAAAAGTGCTCCTTGAGGAGGTAATATTGCCACAACTTCATCATGAACATGATTGATGCAAGATCCAGATCATGGGTGTCATAGTTACATTCATATGTATGTAATTGTAAGACCCATAAGAGATCACTCCCCGCTACTAAATCAGCACACATCCCAAGCCTAGATCGAAAGTTTCATATAACACCTCGAACATTACCCCTTCCTCTGGAAACTTAAGCACTGGGGTACTGACCATCTTCCCCTTCATGTAACTAAAATATTCCTAGAACTACTTATTCCACATGAAGTCCTGGTCTTTTCTGGACAAATCCATCAATGTAGCTGTAACCCTAGATAATTTTGGTACGAACCTCTAGAAATAGAATGATAGACCCAGGAAGCTACGAACCTCTGCCACATTCTTAGTTTATTCCCAAGAAACAACCGCTCAACCTTTGGTGGGGCCACTATTATCCCTTGTTGATACACCACATGTCCGATTAAGTGCACCTATTTAATCTAGAACTTACAAGTAGACAACTTCTTATAGAGATGGTGGTGTCGAAGGACCTCCAAGACTATCCTGAGGTGCTCTTCATGCTCCTACTTTGACATTGAGTAGATCAGGATGTCATCGATGAACACAATGACAAACTAGTCTAGGAACTTGCGGAAGATAGAGTTCATGATCCCCAAGAACATAGTTGATTCATCTGTAACACCAAAGGGAATGACCATGATCTCAAAGTTCCCATTCCTACACCTAAAATCAATATTTTGGATGTCACCCTCCTTCAACCTCAAATGGTGATATCTAGACTGCAGATTGATCTTAGAGAACCAACATGTTCCATTTAACTGGTCGAAAAGATCATCTATTATCGGAAGAGGGTAACAGTTCTTGATCGTTACCTGATTCAGTCTCTGGTAGTCTATACATAGCCTTATAAGACCATCTTTCTTCTTTAAAAACAAGACTAGACCACCCCACGATGACACAATCAAATGGATAAAACCCTTTTTCATTAGGTCATCAACTTGAATCCATAACTCTCGCAACTCAAAAGGTGTTATCTGATAATGAGCCATCAAAATCGGACGGGCACCGGGTTGCAAGTCTATTCCAAACTTAACATCACATTGAGGGGGTATAGCCACGAACTCCTCGGGAATGACATCTAAGAACTCTATGAAAACCCTTGAAACCTCCACCATCTTTGTGTCTAATGATCCCACTAACATCTCAGCCGATAATGAGATAAGAGGCTCCACACACCGACTACCCACCTAACAGCTCCGCTCACCAACGAAAACTACATGCGGGTCATCATTTCCAAAAAACATGTCTCTCCTCTGAAAGTAGTTGATAACAACATGCATAGAAAACAACCAGTAAATTACTAGGATAAAATTGTATGACTGAATCTATAGAAGAAGAAGACCCCCACTAGACTGATGTGTCCCCAACATCAGTCCATATCCACGACAAACATCAAACAAACTGTTCTGACATCCAACTGGCGTACTCAACACCAGGGAAAAGAATTATCTCTACATCTAGTCAAAAGACATGGGATATACTGGGTAAAACAAAGGAGTGTGATTCTCATAAATCAAAAAAAGAACACACAAGAGTACTAAAAAGACTGATCTTACCTCAAACAACCTCCGACCTCACTGGAATTGCTTCCTCGACATTGTGCAACTGCCCACACCCATCTCCTCTACCCCTCTGATGTCAACCACCTCCCCGAATAAGACCTAGTCAAGATCCTTAAAGAGAATCCTGAGGCTAGCCTCCACCATCACTGTCAACCCTAGGTGGAGCGGGAGCCCACTTCCCCTACTACTGGAAATGCCTGACCAAAAAATGATGTTGTTAAGGTGGGAGCTGAACCTACCCACCCCCACCATACTACGGTCAAACTGGGTACTGGTTCCAAAGATGTCCAGAACCTCCACAGACAAATAACCTCAGTCCCAGGATCATGGGGAAAGGGCGAGGAGTAAGAGATAAGAACTGGAACTACTGAGGCCTACCCCCCTCTGGCCAAAACCTAGATGGCCCTGATGCCAGCGACCTGCTACCAACTACCTTCCCCTTCGACGAACTCATCTGGATCCCCTCTTGAGGCACACCTCCCCACGATTCCATCATCTCTACTAATTTGTCCTTATTATGAACTTCTATGTATGTTCGTAGGGTAAATGGAGTGAAGACATACTAAAGAGAATGTCAGAGTGCATCCTCCAACCATCTCACCCGCAATTCCTCGTCTAGAAAGAGATCCAATGTGAAGTGCAGGAGATCCTTGATCTTGATCCTCAGTTACCTCACCAACATACCCCCCTTCTAGAGGGAGAGAATCTCCTACCTCTTATCCACCTTCATCTTTGAGGAAAGGAACTTTGTCCAATAGTCCTTCTCAAATTCATCCCATGAGACATTGGTCTCATTCGTCTCCCCGAGGTAAAGCGTCCATCACTGATGCACCGCTCCTCGCATCTGGATAACTTTCAAAGGAACATAGTACTCCCTCAAAGCATGGATTAAGGTGAAGCTGATTGTCAACTCCTCAATCCATCCCTCCATCTCTGAGTTTGAAATGATTCCTTTATACTTCTCTAGGGTCTTCCACTAGAAATCCCGAAGGGTATTTTTCCACAAGACATATTCCCTCTCTCGGTTGACCCTACGCTAATAAACTGGGTTATCCTGTTGGGCCTCAACTTCTTGTACCACACGTGGGCGATGTCCAGGTGCCATAGTTGAAAAGGGAAAACAAGGAACTCCTAAGCCTGGGTAGTATGGAAATTTCCTTTTAAGATTTATTTTAAATCTTTATTTAAATTAAAACCCCAAAATTCCCAAGATACACAAGAAAACAAGTCATCTTGATGAATATACCTTTCTTAGGGTCTCTACCCTGCAATCAGTGCAATCTCACTTGGTCGTTCGGTAGGCTCAGAGTCCCTGCATCAGATCATAGGGGGGGCTAAAATCATGTTTCATTGTCGGTCTTCCCTGAACTATTTCACGCACCAAGATTTCCTAACACTATTTGCCTACCATCCCATGAAATCATCACCGTTCCTAACTCTGAACTCCATACTATATCTCATCCTCATTCAGATACCATTCTATCATGAACCACCTTACTCAAGATGAGGGAAGGGACAATAAAGTGCCAAGCTCTTCCTTCTTCAAGATGAAGGAGGGATAATGACCCCCGAGTCCCGCCTTCAATAGGACCTGGAGTGGAAACTAGCACCAATGGTATAGAATATAACACAAAATGGAAGGTATTACCCTTTTTAATGAAAATGGTATCGGGAGATAAGATGGTAAATACCCCAAATAACACCAAACATTTATATAAAGGAAACCAAAATCCAACCCACGCATGGTTTAAATGTAAACTATGAAAAAACTATAACCAAATTACTAAAACAAGTACTAAAGAAGGAGAATAAGAAGCAACACAAGAATTATCCCAATGATCAAGCTAGTATGGTCCAGTATGGTCTTTAAAGTCCTCATGGAAACTATAAAACAATTTTTCAAATTTAGGGTGAGTATACAAGTATACCCATTGGAAAAACTAAATCTACCCATTCACAAGTGGGGGAACGTACTAATGCCCATGTGAGGGAGAAGTATAACCTTAAAACACCTACCAAGGAGTACTAACCATCCCAACCTCACCAAGTAACACTCACCAAAAATGCATGTCAAGTAAAGTAGTTGTATAAGAACATCAAAATTTGGGCACCCCACACCACTTTCCCACTGGTTAACTTCTCATTCCTAACAGCTAATGTATTGATGATACCTCTATTACAAAATGAAGTCCCACTACCACAACCTACCCCCACACACTTGGGCCTCATACCACACAAAAATCCCACCTGCAGATACCTGGGCCACAACCACACCACACCTCTCACCCGCAGACACCTGGGCTACAACAACCACGCCTCTCACCCGAAGACACCTAGGCCTCATTTAGAGACACATGGAAAACAAATCTGTCCCGCAAACACCTGATCCCCACATCCAAAAAACCTATCTGAAGGATCTTGGACTATGGTAATCCCCAATCCATTATATCCTTCCTGGATATACTTGACCGGTAAGAACTCAAAAGAGGGTGCTGGTAATATAGTCAGTAACCATCCATCAATCTTCCCACCAGGATGTTGGGAAATACACCCTATCCCATGAAATGGGGGGGGGTTCAACACATGGTGCTCAAAAAGGGTGGGTGTATATAGAAATTACAAGGAAATACAATATTTACATATAAGTAAACAAAAACTCAGGCCAACCTACAGGTCCCAAAACAAACAACTCTCCCACCAAAATCAATTTTGCTGCAACCCTTATATGCACAACCACACAGACAGCCACTGTCAAAGCATAAACCCAAACTATTTTTCATTTAACCACTTTCCATTCATTTATAAATTAAGGGGTTCAATTTAATTTGTTCCATCACTACTAGGGGAAACTACCAAGAACAACATCAGCGACTTCCTTAGAAGGAAAAGAGCAAGATTTACTAAACACACAACAACCAACCCACTTCATTCTTTGGTACTACAAACATTGAAAAAGGGAAGAGGTAAAAAGGTAAAGCATTTCCATTTTAACACCCATTCATAAAAACAAATGAGAATAACCAACCTGTATTCCCACTTCATAAAAAGTCCATAACCACACCACAGTCCCACTACCCAATTTCACTCCACAACCATAACACAAGCAAAGATAGTCCCACTGCCTACAAGTCCATCCATTACACAATCAATCAGTCTCTCAAACTGGGATACCAACACGATCCATGTACCCCCCCACACACAATTCCCACATCAACTACCATTAATCCACAACCCTTCTACACACACATACCATACCCTTTGCACATAACCATACAAACATACACACGACCATAACATTATGCCAAGCATATTCAGGTTTAGAAAGAGGGGTTCATTAATTCCACTTTAAAAATAACTGGGGTTATCACATAACAGGTTTGATCTTGGGTCATCCATTTCAATTATCCAAGTATACGTGATTAAGTAGATTTCATGTTATATCCATTTACCAAGCATCATGAAAAAAACAGGATGTCACCAGTGTGAAAACAATGACCACCAATGACCATGATTTTTAGAAGTCAAACAACCACAACATACCATAAAAGAATCAAATAAAACAGGTGATCAACATCAAACCACTCCCATCCCATTATTTTATTGACCCCAGTTATCTTTTGATCATATTCCATTCTTATTTATTACTCGTTTTAAGAAAATTACTCTCTCAATCTTCACAAGGAATCATTATTACAACCACCCCACATTATGTACAATTAAATATAGGTAGTATAAATACTTACTTGGAACAACAGGAGACCAAAACTCATCATTTCACTAAAAACTGAGGATCATGTGATTAGTAAGAAATAAATCCATAAAAACCAAACGATGACTTCTGCCCAGGTTTACGACTCTGGGGAGGGGAAAAGTTCTGGGCACACCAAGGTAAAACTAAAAGGGTTTAAGGAAGAGAGGATCTCAGCTTAAGAAAAGGATAGATCATAAAATAAGGGAGAAAATTTAAAAAAACATAAATTTAGGATAGTAGTTTGACCATGTGGCTTGGTGGTTTGAAAGCTCTTGGCACATTAGGAAATAATTTAGATTTAATTATTACCCTAAAAAATGTGGAAAGGGCATTAAAAATGGTTAAGAGTTGATAGGTTATTATTTAATAAAGAAAACATGTAACAGGGGAGAAACTGTAAAACTGGAAAACTGGGAATGACTCACCGATGCCCTGGCACCGATGCCCTGACACCGACGCCCTGAAACCGATGCCCTAACACCGATGCCTTGGCACTGATTCACTTGTACTGACTCTCAGAATGAGTAACCAATAGCCACCAGAACACCCCAAACATTTCTTTTTCATAATGGAATGGTCCTAAGGGGTCTAATTCATTACTTTAATATATATTTTAAATGAAATAGTAATTATCTTCAAAAATAACTCTTTAGGGATGCTGGTTTGTTCATGAAATATGATCTCTTTAATAAATTTATAAACATAATAACCATAGTATTTTCCATTTTTCTGTTTCATACACTGTAGAAAAACTAAGAAAAATAAGTAATTTTTTATATGTGTTTGGATAGTGAAATCTTATTATATATACCCTTATACTTATCCATTCATAGTACTTTTGATGTTCCTTTTCCTTTTCTCGTGGCATTATTCCTTGATATAGATGATATTCACACGCTACCCTATCATAATTGAATTCTAATTAAAAGATAATATAAATTATATAACTTGATGTTTAGCTCTAAAATGTTGGATTTAGTGTATTAAAATTTTAAAAACACCATCATGTGTGGTCAATTTTTTGGATATCCATGCATTGAATTTAAGAAATAATTCTTTGGAGTATCTAAATTGATTGTAATGAGCATCCAATGCTACCTAAAAACAAAAAATAGAATAAGTAATGAAAGAAATTAAAATATATTTGATATGATTAAATTTTAGATTTTTACCCCTACATCGTTTGTATTAAGAAGAGCCTTTCATTCATATTTTTCTATTAAATGATTTGACCAGGTCTGCCACTATTTTACCCTCTTTCTCAGATTCTTTTTTTTCTTGTAGAGGTGACGTGAGGACTAACGAGTCCAAATTTTTATTCATGGGTAAATACCTTCAAATTGTTTTCATATATAAGCCTATGAAAAATATGAAATCTATTTAGTCATAATTATCATAGTATACCAGCTTTTGGAAAATCAAATCATGAAACCATACCTCATGTATACATTTACAACTAAGAAACTTAGCCAATCATACTCAAGAATATTACATTTTCAATATTAATGAAATATGAATCTTTTCCTTTGTACATATTTTCATCAAAAAGAGTTGTGTAATTACCACCTTCTTTCATCTTTTTATTCACATGAGACTGCAATGATAATAAATGCGGATATAGAATGGGTGGGTTTAAGGTGATTTTCGTAAATCATTTTGATTGGTTAGTTGATACTTGAGATGGTTTTGAGCCATTATTTATTTTCACCTCCTCCCCTGTGTCTGTCTATAAAAAACATTAATTGTCCTAGACCTTTTTTCATTAAATGCTAAAGGTTTGTCATGAAAAATAAATTGGAAATGAGCACCTCTTTTATGACATGTTTTTTACAACCTGTGACGACCATGTGATGAATGTTCCATGATATTTTTTGACCTTATGAATATCTTCAACATCAATTGGAACAAGTAGCTCAGTGCTCGACTCATGGTATATGTTAATCAACACTTTGAAATGACCAATTGGAAGTGGTCTATTGTGTAGCATGTAGTTCTTAATATTGAACACTATAGCCCTCGCTATAAAGTGATTAGTGGGTGTTGATAGATATAAATAATAGTAATTTTCACCCTATACAATATTAGTACATGAAAGGTATCAGTGTCTATATGAATCATAATTCAATGAAACAATTATTAAAACATTTATTACCTCATCTAAGATAGGTTTTTGAGGGGAATGGCTCGCCTCAAAGCTGGTGGGAGGAGGAACTTCACGCGCTAGTTGTTCTTGAGTTGTTTCTTCTCTTCCCCCCCCCCCCCCCCCACCATCATATTTTCATTGAACTCTCTCTATAATTTCATATATTCTTCAAGAATAACTATTATTTCTCTCATCGTTTTGATTTCTACACTTTGATCCTCCTATTTTTTTTCTCGAAAAATGTTCTGGGTGTCACCCCAAAACCCGTATCTCTAAAACGACCATACTTTTCTTCCTACTCCAAGGCCACAAAAAGTACGTCTATATCTAGTTTGGATGTTACTGATTCCTATGACTATGTTGGATAAAAAATATAGGAAAATAATTAATCATTGTTCTGTAATATCTATTTAAATCAAAACAAATATTTATTATGTCATACTTACACTTGTTTCCCACACTTTTTTTTGTGTTTTCATATATTAGTATCACATATTTATTTACACGCACCTCCTTACATATCAGATGGAGTGGGATGGAATTTATTGTGGATTTGGATTCATTAATATGCATATAAATAGAGTAACATAGTTATGGTGTTGTTTTATGTCACATAAAAGTATTATGGTAGATTTAAAATACATACCATTTTTTTCAAGTGAATCATACCTCATTCTTACATTACAGTAGGGGAACACTAGTTTTGTTGCTATTTCATTGTTTTTAGAACTCAGTTGTAGTTTCATAAATAAAAAATTGTCAATCAAAGTGATTAATACACATATCATCAAACAACATATTACCAAACACAATATACTTGAAAAGAATGCTCTACACGACGGCTAGTAAACGCATCCCACACTCCATGGGTTACCAGGTGTGCATAAATAAGAGGTGGGTGGAGGTTTATTTTCCCTTCAACATCTTTAAGATAACATCTCATTAAAATTGTGCTAAAGCATCTGTGAATCCTTCTAAAAACCCTTAATACATAGTCCTTGTGTGAGTTATCCACTATAAATGCACTCTACAAGGGATGATGAAGAGTAAGTCAATATTTCATTAATTTATATTTTAGTTAATTAAAGAAATGATATCATGATGCTACTATAATATCTCTCAACATCAGTGTCTTAAGTCAGGTGACAACATGGTTCCACAACTGTATATCAATTGACAAGAATTTCCAAGTGACGATTCCAATGTAACCACTGATCATGGCCTTATTGGGGTTAACATGCTATCCCCTTTTATTCCATCCAACCTCATATTTGATGCCATCCACTTTTTTCCTTAAGGATTTTTTCTATCATCGTCAAACTATGGTGCTCCTGTTTTTTATGTGCTACCAGTGTTTTCTTGAATACCATCTCCTCAGTTTCAACATCATCAATATGTGCCTCTAGAGCGCTAGCACAGGCATGCGCAGATGGTGGTTGTACCTCTGCACTGGGAGAAGCAGTAGAAACATGTTGAGAAACCTATTGGTCCTTTGAAATGTGAGTAAAAGTATGTCAAGAGACCTATTGTTCTTCTTCACTGTGAGTAGCAGCAAGTTGAGAGACCTGTTGTGCCTCGCGATTGGCAGCATCATCACATACAGAATTCATTTTCTTCAAAAATGGTTTAACATTTAATTTAGATTACATAAAAGCAGCACTGAATAGATAATAACATAAGGTAACACAATATATATTACAAAAAATATATAACCAGATTATTGAAAACATTTTTTAAAGGCCGAATGGATTTGAATCCTCTACCGACTATCTAAATCCCTTCATTGTGGTCTCCTATAACATACAAAACGCCATCTACATTGGGACCTCTGTGAAATTATTGCGACATCCCAATTAAAGGGTTATCCTCTATTTAATTTTCAGTTCACCCTTCAGTGGTTTTGGTCGATAATATAATAATTGGACACTTTTGGTTTATAGGATTAGTAACATAAAATACTTGTACTTCCTATAATGCCATTATAAATGGTTCTTCTTTGTACACTTCCTTACTAAAATAAACTTTCCTAAATCCTAACTCATCTATTTTTACATCACTCCTGTTATCAACCCACTTGAATTGAAAAATTGGCACTTGTATGTTCGTATAATCCAACTCCCATATTTGTTTGATGATGCCAAAGTATGACATATTTGCATAAATTATATTTCCATCCTTATCACCAGAAACATGTATCACTTCAGCCATAAGTGTAACTCCACTATTTTTCATGGTACTGTATTCATCATGTTCATTAGTATAGAATGTATAACCATTAATTAAATAATAATTATAAGATAATACATACACACTTAGTCCTCTAGTTAGCCATCGAATTTGTTATGAAATTGAGTCAGGATTTTCATCTGACTCCTTAAATATATGGTCTCGAAACCATCCTATAAACTATCAATTATGTGTATTTGATATCTATTTTTTATCTCTTAATGGATTCAAATGCATAATAATTTTTTTTGGTTTTCGACATATTGGTCAACCTCTAAACTGTTATACAAAACATAAAGGTAGGCATGCTCCCGATATGAATTATGGATTGAGACAACCTATCCTCCATAGATTCCTTTACCCGTAAGCTTCCCAGTGTGATGAGATTTCGGTAGACCAATGATTTCCACACCGGATACGTATTCAGTACATAATTCAACTAATTCCTCAACAATATATTTCTCTACAATACAACACTCTATCTGACTTAGAGTTTTGACATACCCTTTTAAAATCATCATATACCATTCAATGGGTTACATCCATTTATAGTATATAGGACCACATAGTCTAATCTCTCTCACCAAGTGAACCATCAAATGAATCATCATATCAAAGAATTCATGTGGGAAGAAAATTTCCAATTCACATAATATGATAGAAATTTCTCTTTCCATACTCAGAAATTTTTTCAGGTATATAACATTGCTACATATATCTTTAAAGATGAAACAGATCTTAATTAATGTATAAATGGCATTCTAGGGAAAAATTCAATGTAAATCTATATGAATTAGATCTTTCATCAAAACATGGTAGTCATGTGATTTTGTACCCTTTAACTTTAAATCGGTCATTGGCACAATGTTCTTGATATTTGATGAATACCCCTATAAAACCTTTATTTCATTCAAGAATTTGAAAAACTAATATCTCTCATGCTTGGAAAGAGTGTAAGTATCAAGAGGAAGAAAAGTTTGTTTTTCACCCTTCATTAGCACCATCTCTTCTCGTATCCCCATTTCAACCATGTCCAGCCTATCCTTAATTCCATCCTTTGTTTTTCTGGGTGCATTTAGAAACATGTCGATGACTCTATCATGTACATTTTTTTCAACATGCATAAAATCAAGGAAGTGTCTGACATACAAACAATTCTAGTATGGAAATTCAAAAAACGGATCACTTCTTCCAACTAGTTTTCATAAGGTTTTTCAAAAATGGTTTAACAAAAATAGCGTCCACATATTTTACTTCATCATATAGTTGATCACCTGTTAGTGTATACAATTCTATATATTAATCTGAACATCCATCGAATGATGTTGTCCAAGATCGGTACTTATGTCGTTGGGGTAGAAATATGAGATTTCCTAGAAATATGGTTTTTGATGAATGTTTCAAGCTAATTGATTGTGTACCTTGTTTTGCAGACGGGAAACCCATGACTTCCTTTAATTATATATACTAAAAAGTTTCCATAAGTAGAAAATTCATTTATCGTCTTGTACAATATGGTTCTCAATGTGAAATCGTCATTTCTATAAGCATCTTAAAATCTAACACATGAATCCCACAATCATTTCAAATCATCGATCAATGGAGCCAAATAAACATAAATTTCATTACTCAGTTATTTCGGTCCTAATATAAGCATAGATAGCATGATGTGTTTTAATTTCATGGATAACCATGGTGGCAAGTTATAAATTACCAACATAACCATCCATGTAATGTGAGTGCTTCTTTGAAAACTAAAAGGAATCAATCCATCTGTAGATAACGCAAGACAAATGTTTTTCAGATCATTTCCAAAACCAAGATACTCATGATCGATTCTATTCCACTAAGGAGAGTCTTTCGAGTGACATAGTTTCCCATATTTATTTATTTTGTTTGTGTGCCATGTCAATTTCCCTATGGTCTCCTCAATTACATATAGGCTCCTAAACCTTAGAATTATAGGAAAGTACCATACAACTTTCTTAGGACTAGATTTATATTTCTTATATTGAGAAGCACAAAACTTTTGGAACTCTCTAAGTGATTTGTGGTCCTTACAAAAAAATATAACGTCATTCAAGAAGGTGTGTGTTCATTCAGATAACATACCCATCGAATATATCATTCTTTTGGCATTGTATTTTTGGCTCAAGAGCACATTATCTTCTAGGACAATTTCATTCAAGAGAGAAAGTAATTCTATAAAACTGGAATCACTCCATCAGTTGACTTCTTTCCAATTATACAGCTTCAGTATGGCTGACAATGCTGCATATTTAGTGTAACCACCATACAAATAAATATTTTCACAACTCTTTAACTACTCAAACAATTTTGGTCAATCACAAAGTTTATATTTAACTATCCTTGTCATTTCCTCAATATGATCATCATAATCATTCACATTTGTAATCATGTCCTTGAAACTATCTTCTTTAGTTTTCACACTTGTAATCATATCAGTGATCCATAAAACACATTGTTATCCCAACCACTAGCTACATTCTATTTTTACCTGTGTTTATTCCAAAATTTATAACTTTTACCTATTATGTGACATATCAAGTGTTATTACAACTCTTATGTACTAACTTTTCTTGAATAACAATAGTGTAAACACAAACAAAGGATTTGAGAAGGGTCATATTCATGATCTTTTGCTAACTTTATGAACTCTTTAACTTCATCTTCATACTCTCTAGTAAAACAATTTGAATCCATCCATTATTTATTCATATTCATCTTATTTTATTTGTTGATATTAGTATTTAACAAAATAAATACAAAAAGTATTGATATAATGTAATGGTTTCTCTAATTCTATAAAAATATAAACATAAAAGATTATGAAAAAGTATAGTTAAAATGTCCTTTGAAAAAAATTTAAAAATAAAACTTGAAATCCCATTAAGAAAACCAACCATTTACAAAAAATCCTCTTTAAAATAACATTAAATTTTGAAAATAAATTAATTAGTTCCAAACACTCTTTAAAAAAACCACAATTCCTTTTTTAAGCATTCAAAAAAACTTCATGACCCAATAATCTTAATCATTTAAAATAAGTGACATCCCTATATGAAATATTTCAAAACACTTGAATTGTTTTAAAAGATCCACTTAGGAATTTTCACAAATACATAGATCCCAATAGAGACACTTTATAAAACATACATTGAAAACACCTCAATTCATCCAAAATCAATCAACAATGTATGATTGAATCACATTATTCCAAAGGTAAGTGTAATAATAATAATTTACATAAGCATTTGGTATTGTTCTCCCCACCATTGGATATCCCTTATACATGCTTCCATTATCCAGTTATATCAATTATCCTTCACCAGAACACCAGAGTCCCAACAGATATGTTCCATAGTAAGTGACCACACTTGCAACCATGAAACACTCATGTTCCAATTTACTACAAACATTGCATTATCCCAATGATACTTGGATCACACCAAATCAATTGGATATAAACCTCAAGAACAATGTATATGTATCTCACATTCAGTAATATTGGTTCCTTCCTTTATAAATACACCTAAGAAAATCTATAATCATGAACCCATTGTATAATAAAAAATTTCTCAAGTGTCATTCCTTTCACACAAAGAATTTACCTATGCCACTCATCACTAGAAGAAACTATGTTTCTTTCCTGATCCTTTTAAGTACATCATGTATCAAGTAAAAATAAGAAAAGAACTATGGTACTAAACTAATAGATGGTATGATTTTCCATAGTCTATTTTCTAAAATCATTAAAAAGAACTTATAGATGACATTACAAAGACTATTCATTCTAAAATTATTAACAGAACTCATATAAATAACCTCTATAATCAACGTGATGAGCATATCATTATAAGTCTCAAGAGAATTCTTACCTCTCCAAAAACTCATTCATGGGGTTAAGAAACTCAAGTAAAAAGATATTATAGAACCTTTTAAAGAAAATTTCATAAAGAAAATCTAGGTTTAGTACCTTTGATGGATGCATCAACCTAAATATCATGACCACTTCATAACATTTAATATCAATAGTTAATAATCCATTCATATATCTTTTTAAAGTTGTAATAAAATAATAATTTAGATATTTAGATATAAAATTATGTTAATAATAAAATATGATTTGGTAATCTCTTGAATTATATCATTTTTCCCTTTGAGGGGATTCACCATAAAGTGATTTTGGATGGAATGATTCATTACATGTGTTGTTATGGTTATTTGACTAGGGTGTCTATAAAGTGTATCATGTATCTTTGGATAGGTAGGGATAAAAAAAAGATATGTTTCCCTTATAACTCAATTTATCCCTTAATAAAAATATCAATGTATTCCCCTATAAAGTAGTATTGTCATCCAAACAACATAAATTTCATGTGGTGTACGTATACCATTTATGTCATGTGTTTATCCTTTATTACTCATTTTCCTCTAAGGTATTTTAAAAACCATGATGTTACTAGAACTAGAATGTAGAGATCTGATGTAGTGACTTAGTTGAATATTTACTTATATGTAATGGTATATCAGGTTTTGGGATTTTTTTCAATTCATGTAAGTTTAGTAATTTCTTCTGTTATATGCATGATTTGGGGGTTTAATTTATGTTTTGGGGGTTTAACATTATGATTTTTGATTTGTACCAAATCTAACTAGTGGTATAAAATATTTTTCTTATTCTAATACAAATTACCAAAAAGTGGTATTAAAACTTGGTTACATAACATATGGTGATTATTTTATCAGGACTAGATTTAAAGTCTTGGTTTTAAGACTACTGGGTTTCCTCTAGTGAAGTGGTTTTCTAAGATTTAGTGTAAATGCACTAGTAACAAAGTGGTGGTGCCATTGAAATGGGAAAGGATTTGATTGATATTAAATGGAAGAGGATTTAGACTTTTGGGGGGAAATGGCCTTCCTACTCTTGGAGAGTTCAAAAATTAAATTGATTTTGAATTAGTCAGAAGTGAGGTGTTCAGTAGAATGGGAAACCATGAGATGAAAGCATTAGATTTTTAAAAAAATTTGTGTCCAAGAGAATCTAGATCCAAGATGGAAGAAGGACATGGCTCAATGATGTTGAGAATTAAAGGTGGATTTGTAGTAAAGGAAGGGATCAAAGAGTATGATTTGTTGAGGTTTTGGTGCAATAGTGGTTCTTGGTGATAATGTATCAATGCCTAGAAACTGAAGCATTTTGGTCCATATCTAGGGATAATATATTGATTCCTAGTATGTGTGGGGATGTAATCCTATACTAGGGAGAGTGGATCAATATCTAGTAGGTATATATCCTAGGTCCCACCTAAGTAACTGGGGTTCTTATGATAAATTAAATGGAGGAGATCAAAACCAATCATGAAGTTAATCACATAAAATCTCAATGACAAAAAAACTATTCATCTCACCTCTAAACACCCTTCACTGAAAAAAACCCTTTTTACCCATGTATAACACATTCTAAAAGAAAATAAACCCACTTTATATAACCATAAAAATCTAAATATAATATAGCGAAAATGTTCACAAATCAATAATATGTGAAGGAATCTATGTGATGGGATCTACGTGATATGAAATGGTGTATTCAAACATGAAGTATGTGGACCTTCTATATGAGAATGTCATATATTATAAAAAAACATGTTGAAGATACCCTTAAAAACATGGGTCTCATGCATTGAAATCATAAAAAAATCCAAAATCAAACCATTTCCATCAAAAACATTTTAAAGAATCCATTAAGGATTTTATCACAAGGGGTAAACCAAATGTTCATTTCAAATAAACATTTGAAATTAATAAAACAATCCACTTTTAAAATCATTCTAAAATTGAAACCTCACTCTAAAAAATTTCTACATCAAAACATTATTTTATTTCATTGAAAAACAAAACTATATTATAATACAATAAACTTCATTTGAACCATTTCTAAAATCTTCATGTTCACTTCACAAAATCATAATACATGAAAAAATTTCATTTCAAACAAGGAAGAATGAAATTTAAAAGAGAACCCATTTATTCCAATATCAAAAAACAATAAAATAGTTTAAATCATCGCATGGATATCAAATATATTCATAATTTCAGAAAAAAAATTAATTTAGAAAGAATAGTAACACTTTTAAATACAAAATGAAACAATTTCATTGAAAAATATACTTGGTAGAATAATAAACCAAGTTGAAACATGCAGCCTTCAATGGAGATCAACTAAATAAGAAAGAAGATTTCCATTACAAGCCCTAAAGTTCCAAAACTCTAGGATTGAAATATCCCAAATGATATCATCATACACGAGGGATCAAAACTTAAACAAAACCCAAATTATCCATGTAATATATTTATTTTTATGCGAATAAGGATTCGAGTTACAATCCACACATGTGGAGGGATTCGTGACGGTAGGATTTGGTGGTAGAGGAGGAGGAGGAGGGTTCGCGGCAATGGGGGAGGGCTTGATGGCAGCGGCAGAGCATGAGGAGGAGTCAGTAGCCAAGGAGGATGAGTACGTGGTAGATGTGGAAGAGGAGATCTTCACGGCAACATAGGAGGACTTCACAGTAGAGGCGGAGGCGACAGTGGAGGAGGCGACGATAGGGTAAGGCATCAACGAGAGCTTGAGTGGTGCAAAGAAAGGAGCATACTGTTAGGGTTCATTTATCAAACTGGTAGAAGAATTTATCAGTGCTAGCTAAAAAGCCCTGATAAATGTATGTTTTATCAGTGCTAAATTAGAAAGCACTGATAAAACATGCTTTTATCAGTGCCTTTTTAGTGCTAATAAAACATACTTTTATCAATGTTGTTTAGTGCTCATAAAGATAGGCCTTTATCTGTGCTAAAAAACACTAATAAAAGGTGTCTTTATCAGCGCTAAAATCTTATCACTTATAAAGACACCTTTTATCAGTACTTATTTAGCACTGATAAAGGTCTATCTTTATCAGCGCTAAAAAAGCGCTGATAAAACTATAATGATAATAAATTTTTTATGTTTTTATATATATTTATAAAATTACATGAATAATAAATATATATATTTATTTATTTATAATAACAACTATAAATATATATATATACATATATTTATAGTTATATAGTTTTATAATTATAAATTTATAATTAATATATTTATTATATTTTTAATTACATATATTTCTATTATTTATTATAAATATGTATCTGTATTTATTTATAACTATAAATATAAATATTTGTATTTATTTATCAATATTTGTATATATTTATAAATATATTTATTTAATTATACAAACATTATATATGAAAATAATAAATATATTTTTTATAAATAAATAAATATATAAATAAGTAAACATTTATTTATATTTATATCTAATAAATAAATAAATATTTACTTATATTTATAACCAATAAATATATATATATATATATTTATTTGAAATTAAAAATTATAATAAACAAATATTTATTTATAGTTGTAATTAAATATATATATATATATATAATTAATTATAAAATTATAAAAAATATATTTATATTTTATAAATATATATAATTAATATATTTGTTATAATTTTTTAATTATTTAAATATATCTACATTTATATAGATTATAATTATAACTAATTGTATTTATTTATAAATATTTGTTTATAAATATATATAATTAATATATTTTTTATATTTTTTAATTATTTTAATATATCTATATTTATTTAGATTATAATTATAACTAATTGTATTCATTTAGAAGTATTTTTATAATAATATATATTTTTAATATATATTTTTAATTATTTAAATATATCTATATATTTATTTAGGAATTATAATTATAACTATTTGTATTTATTTATAAATATTTGTATATATTTTTAAATGTATTAATTTAATTATATATTTATAACTTTATTAGTAGTATAATAAATATATTTGTTATAATTTTATAATATATATATATATATATTTATAGTTATAATTAACTATAAATAAATATATTTATGAATATTTGTATATAATTATATATATAAATATAATTATTATATATTTATTTATTATAATTTTATAATTATTTAAATATATATGGTCATAATTATAATTACAAATACATATATCTAAAAAGTATTTATATGTGATTAAAATTTAGTAATTATAAATATATTAAATACATTTATTATTTAAATATATTCAATGTATTTTTTAATTATTTTTTAAAACATAATATTCATATGGGTAACATGAATTACTCATATACATACATAATAAAAAACGAGTCATTACATATATGGACAACATGAATAATAAGGGTGTAATGTATAAATGGACATTCATGATGACACATAATATATATGCATGCATGATCAATATATTTTTTGACCAAATTCATTAGAAACACATATATTTAATAATTATAATTATAAATATATATATTTAAAAATTATTTATATATATTAATTTTAAATAAAATAAATATTGTAAATATAATAAATATAATAAATATAATGAATCTAATAAATCTAATAAATCCAATAATCCTAATAAATCTAATAAAAAATATAATAAATCTAACAAATATAAATCTAACAAATCTAACAAATATATAATAAATCTAATAAATCTAATAAATATATTTATTTTTAGTGAAATTTATTATAGTCTTATAAATATTTAAATATATATATTATTATAATATTAGAAATACTTTTTTAAAACGTTGTATATATATATTTTTGAATTATTAAAAAATATATATTAATTTTAAACATGCATTTTTTTGTTTAATATATACAAACAAACAGTATTTTTGAATATAAATATAATAATTTTATATAAATTAATAATATTATTTATTAAAAACTTTTATCAGTGCTAAAAATAGAACTGATAAATGACCCATTTAGCAGCGCTAAGAAAAACGCTGATAAAAGGTACACCTTTATCAATTCTTTTCTTATCCCTAATAGAGGGTACATTTATGACTGCTTTTAGCTAGCACTGATAAAGGTCACCCCTTTATGAGCACTTTCTTCTTAGTGATGATAAAACAAGGTGCTTCCCTTGCCCTGTATTTTGGTAGTGCACCCACATGCATAAACCGATGCATCTTACCACTATATGCTTCAACTACTGCCAGAACAATTGGGCCTCCCCACCCCACATACCACAACATCCATCTACACTCATCCATCCTAGACTCACATCACATTCAGGCCTCCTTGATCTACATACCACAAAAATCATCTAGGCTAAGCCATCCCAGGCTTACATCACATCACAAGCAGCAGGAAACAAACAAAGAAACAGGGCTCTTGGACCTAAACAAGGCATTCAGCCTTCACACACACATCGATCTCTCAGAGCTCCAAAACACAAGTCACTCGGCCTTTACGAGCATACTGGAAAGTCATGCCCTATAAAGTCATTATCTTTTATCACACAACTGGTTCTTATTCTGTCTTGAATTAACCAATGCATTATTTAGAGGTTACAACTATAGGAAACCTAAGAAACAAGATATCATAGCTATCACAAATTAATTAAATAATTAATTTTTCATTTCTTCAATTCCTTTATCAATAGTCATCAACATGCTTCATGATATTTAACCAATTCAATTAAACATGTATACTTGCATCAATTTTACTATCATCAAATTGAAACAACAACTAGATTCATTAAACATACCTCTCTAAACCTTTATCCAATTAATTATCAATGAATTACATCTTTATTTTATTTACCAATTTTCATCAAGAGAAACATTATAAACCAAGCATAAAAAGCACAACATATATACCACACTATCTAGAAAACAAAGAGGAAAACTGTTATCATGGTACAAGCAACAACATCATTATGAGATCGATACCAATTATTTAACCAGGTTCAAATAATTATTTGGTCCATTTAATTGTGATCTAAGGGGATCAATCATTATATATCTATGATTGCATGTAAATAAATATATAAGTAATAAATATCATACCTCAAAAGGTTGTCAATGTTCTTCACACGAGAATGGACCACGCAACGGATCTCCAATCACCTCTCTGAAAGATCTGCATCCATCTGAGAATTCCACGGAACAACCGCACCAACAACAACTAAGATAAGACCCATTAGAAACATGTTAGATCATCCACCATCACATGGAAATAATAATGGGGGAAAAGAGTTCAATCTAGTAGAAACTGCAATAATGGAGGAAGAACACACCTTAGATCGAAGAAGGATTTCTTCGGATTGAAGGAGGGAGCTAGGAATCAATCCTTGATAAAGGAATCGCCAAAATTTCTAAGATGGGGTCACCAGGTCACATGGGGTCATGGGAGAGTCACTACATCCATAGGGTTTGAAAAAACTTGAGTGGTTGGAATATTTTAAAATATTCAACATTAGGGGATTACATGATGTGTAATCCCATTCCACGTCGTGTAACCCTCAGAATTTATTTTTCTCTAAAAAACACGTCACCTCCTCACTTTATTTATTTTTTGAACCCCGGTATATTACAAATTGTGAAACCCTCTTTTACATCGTGTAATAGTCTTTCACGATGTGAAATTTCTTTGCTTCCAGATTCTATCAATAATATTACTCCATACTTATTTTGAGCCTCCTCCGAGCACCTCGGTCTTCGAAAACATGCAAAGGGTTGATCCACATTGATCTAGATCCTTACATTAGATACCTCACAAAAAAATTATCATCCTTGAGAATTGAAAACCAACCCATAGAATAAAAAAAGGGTTTTTGAACAACCACTCCTCAAGATACCTCTCAAGCCTCTCACCAACATAGGATCTCAATTACATCATCAAAGGTACAATAAAAAACCATCAAACAAACGAAACCAACTCCTAAACACTCTCTTAGGGGAGAAAGCTCTCAAAAGAGAGTAAGCCACATCGAGCAGCAAGAGAAATCCATATCATAACTAGAAAAGGTCTACAACCACCAAAAAAACAACATTACAAGATAAGATTTAAAAAATAAAATAGTATGGGGTACTGAGTGCATATTTATGACTCACATTACTAGGTACTCTCCTCCATGACACTGTCCCACTATAAGACATGAAGTAAGGGTATAACATTCCCATGAAACACCTTCTCCTGGTGGTCCTGTATCTCTATAAGCCGCTCCTTGAAGGTCACATCATCATCAACACCAATCTCACCCCAATCAAGGATATGAGATTCATCCTGAAGATAACAAAAGAGCTTCAATGCGTGAAAAAAAATCATATATCTGACTCATCTATGGCGGATGTGCTACCTGATACATAATGAATACAACACGATACAACACCTAGAATGGCCCAACAAACCAGGGAGAAAGCTTAATCCCATGACCAAACCTCTGCTGGCCTCGAAAGGGAGTCACCATTAGAAACAGATGATCCCCAAAATCAATCTATAAATGTCTCCTCCTATGATTGTCATAGGATTTCTAACGATCCTGCACTGCTTTCATTCTCTCACGAATCACCTAAAACATCAATCTTGTATTCTATACTAGTTTCGTCTTGAGTATTTCTAACTCTATGACCCCATTCTAGAACAATGAATAATGTAAAGGTTACAAATACATGGCTTTAAACAGTACCATACCGATGGTGGAGTGAAAAGTATTTTTGTAAGAGAACACTTCCAAGGGCAGGTGCCTCATCCACAAACCTCCAAAATTCAGAAAAAAAGATAGAAACATGTCTTCAAGAGTCTGGATGGTCTGCTCCGTATGACCATCCTTCTACATATGAAAATTAGTACTAAGTAATCTTTGATAACCAAAATCATGTTGGATACCTCGCCAAACCCTGGTGGTAAAATGATGATCTCAATTAAAAATGATCATCCTCGGGACACCATGGAGTCTCACCACCTCCTCTAGATATATCCTCAACAAAACCTCCTCCGATATTGACTCCTTGATCACTATAAAGTGGAATGATTTTGTCAAACAATCTAATACCACCCAAATAGTTTCATAGAATCCCTAATCTCATGGTAAACCAGTGATGAAGTCCATTGATATGTCCTCCCACTTCAACTGAGGAACATCTAATGGCTGGAGAAACCAACCAGGAACATAGTGCTCAACCTTCACCTTCTGGAAGACCAAACATTGAGACACAAACTCTACAACTGTATGATCAGATAGACTGTGATTTAACCTAGGCCATAATAACTGACTGCTCAAATATTGGTACATCTTTTTCACGCCAGGATGTGCCAATAAGGGTGAACTATTGAACTCCCAGAGAACTATCTCACGCATCACCAAAGGAAAAAAAAAACCCTTCCATAGAACAACACCTGGTGTTGTTCATCCTCATACCAACTACCAAGGGTCTTGACAAAAACAAATCAATCTCTCCAGACCTCCATGTCAAGATCCCCCAATTGGAATTCCTCCACCTGCTGCACAAGATATGATTGAACTATCATCTATTAAAAACATCCTATACCCAAAATTCTCCCACATCTAGATGTAATGTTGAAAGTTATTTTATCTATCTCCAAGAATCACCAAATTCATGAACTGCATCATTGTGTGACTTCCTTTTCATCCCATCTGCCACAACATTCCCTTTTACTGGTGTATATGAAATTTTTAATTCATAGTCTTGTAGGAACTCCATCCACCAACAATGTCGAAAATTCAAGTCACATTGGGAGAAAACATACCTCAAGATTTTGTGATTTGTGAAGACCACAAAATTCTATCTAAAGAGGTAATGTATCCACAACTTCAAAGCAAACACCCCCACCTACAACTTCATATTTTGGGTGGAATAGTTATTTTTGTGGGGATGCAATTTCTGATACCCATAAGAAACAAATGATATTTGCTGCATCAGAACACGACCTAACCCTAAACGCAAAGCATCACAACAAACCTAAAACTGAACTCCTTTTTTTGTATAATAATAATTGTAGCACTGACTAACATCTCATTTAGATACTCAAAATTATCTTAACACTGATAAGTCCACAAGAAAACCTAATACTTTCTAGAAAATGATGTTAGAGGATTCACAGCCCAAAATAAATCATCCATGAACCTCATGTAATAGCTTGGAAGTCCATGAAAATGTTACACCACTGCCACTTTCTTGGGGGCTTCCCAATACACAAATTCTCCTACCTTCGATATACCCATGGCCACTCCCCTATTTTGATACAACATGCCCTACGAAAAGGACTTCTCTAGCCCAAAACTCACACTTTTATGACCTCCCAAATAGCTTCTCGTGATAAAGAACTCCCAAAATGGTACGTATATTCTCTACACATTCTTCCTCAAATACATATTACACAAGGATTTCTTTAATGAAAACCACCATGAACTTAAACAGAAACTCACGGAACACAATGTTCATTAACCCCATGAACACATCTAGAGAATTCATCACACTAAACGTCATCACAAAAAACTAGTAGTTCCCATGATGACAACATAAATAAGTCTTTAGGATATCTTCATCTGTTACACGCATCTGATGATATCTTGACCACAAATTGATCTTTGAGAACCAAATTTCACCCTTCATTTGATCGAATAAATCATCAATCCAGGGAAGAGGATAATGGTTCTTCACTTCCACTCAATTTAAGCGATGATAATTGATATACAACCGCAAACTTCCATCATCCCTATTTACGAAAAAAACTGTTGAACCCCATGGTGACACACTCATCCAAAAAAAACTGCACTACAAAAGACCATCAAGATATATACGCAGCTCCTGCAACTCATAAGGTGACATCCAATATGGAGTTATCGAGATAAGACACAGGCATGGATATATCTCAATCCCTAACTTGATCTCTCGTTGAGGGGGAAATGCTACAACCTCTTCTAGAAGGTCATCAGGGTACTCTTCCACTAACCTGGGAAACACTAACTGCTGAGCCTTTGAAAAACTCAACATTAGCTCATCCATTAATGATGAAAAGTAAAAAAACACACCTATGACCCGTTCAAGGGTCTCACTCTCTAAAAAACATAGTTTTCTCTCCATCAGCATTGAAGAACACAACCTGCCTTCTAAACAAATCCATGATAGACTCCATCGAATAAAACCAATCCATATTAAGGATGATTTCATATGGTTGTATACATAAACATAGAAAATCTCCCTAATACCAGTATTGAACCATCACTAGCACACAATGTCTACATAATTAAAACAAATATGCTTGACCTCCAACTGGCGCGGTCTACGCCAAGGAGACTAGAAACCTCTCTACCTCAAGTCCCAAAGCATGGAAAATGGAAGGTTATGTGAAGGAGTGTGTCACTTATATATCAAACAAGTTGTGTACCCAAGTATAAAACAAGTAAAGGGTACCTAAAATGATGTATGGCTTGCTCGGTGCTGGCAACACTAAAGTATGAAACTGACCATGACCTGCTCTACGACCTCTCTATCACTAATGAAGAACACCTCAATAGATTAACTCTTCTATTTAAGGATGGGGAGAATCCTATAGATATCCTATACCTTTCCCATATAATCTCTACTGATTGAAACATGGAGCAACATGTTGTTGCAGCCTCAGCTAGAACTATCACAATAGAGGAACATGAATTGGAACAACTGGCACACAATGACTGCTCAAAAAGTTCGGTCACTCTTAACATTTATGACCTCAACCTACACAAGAAAAACATTCATATTATCCCTTGAAATAGGCATGAAAGTTTCTACACTTGGAGAAATGAGATATTGAGGGTTGATACCTACCCACAACTGATCAGAAACTCTTCTTCCCTGAAAATCGAGAACCTCAGACCACGGCTTTGCTTCATGAGGAATCATGACGACTCCCCTCTCATAACGATCAAACTCTTGATAATATTATCTTGATGACCTCTTATCTTGTCATCACCTCAAGATATGTATTTATTATAAATGGGGTGACCTAATGATGGATCTCTGGATGCAAAGACTCCTGGAAATTCATTGTCATGGCCTCATCATTTGGAAATAGGTCTGAAACATATCATAGAAGGTTCCTAAAATGGATTATGACCTCTCTCACACTGAAGTTTCCCTGTCTAAGGGTAAGTAGATCCTAGATACTGGTCACCTTTGTGGTCAAAGAAATAAAACCATCCTTGAACTTGTCTCAGAAAGTATCCCACAAGACTGTCGACACCTTCTGATCCCCAAGGAACAAGAACCACCACTGCCTCACTGGCCCATGCAGCATCGTCACAACCAATGATACCCAATGATCCTTCCAATCACTGATCAAACTAAAAGAAATATCAAACTCTTCCAACCTATCATCCACAAATTCATCTGAAATGAAACCCTCATACTTTTGTAGACTGTATCACTGAAACTCTCGTAGTTTCCTCCTTAATGTGTCATCGTCTTCAACCTCTACTCTGTGGATATCTATTGGCACAACCTGCGGAATATCTTCTGCATAAACCTGATGAGGAAATTGTCCTAGAGACATAACTAAAAAATAATAACTTGTCTGAGCTCCTAAAACAAGAATATTGAATAATTCAACATTAACTAATTTTTTCATTTATTCATTTTAGTTTAAATTATCCCAAGGCCTACCCATTAAAACACATACATATATAATATTTATGCATGATACTTTCATAGGACTCTACCCTAAAAAAAGTACCACCACATTTAGTTGACACTGTAACCTTAAAGGTCCATGCATCAGATCACAGGGGGGCCTAAATACCTATGTCTCAGCCAGTCTCCTATGTTTATAGTGCTTACTAAACATGACGAACATCGTTGCCTTTCCAACCCATGCAACCTCACCTATTCCTCACACCAAATGGAATATTTTCCCTCTATAATATCTCTGATACCACTCTTTCATGACCCACTCCCCTAAAAGTGTTTCCCTCCTTGGCTATTAATGGGAGAAGTGAGATAGTGACACCTGATTCCCACCTCCAGTAGGCCTTGGGTTGGCGACTAGCAATGATGGTATAGTAAAAACATAGATGGGAGGCATTTCCCTCTATGATGACACATACGAAAGAGATAGATAAGACAAAAACCAACCAACTCTAGCTCAGACTACAATATAAAAGAAAAACCAAGTACACATATGTAATGTCATGAAAGAACCACTACAACCCAAAAAGAAAAAACGGTAAGTACTAAAAGGAAGTAAATATGATAGCGACCATGAAGACCAAACAGTTTCTGAAAACCCCAAGCTAATAGTAACTGACCAGATATCCAACCTACTCCAACTGAACTGTAAAATAGTATATATAAACTTAGGGAGAGTATTATAGTATACTCAGTAGGATCCTCCACAGATCCTCTCGTTCAAAAGTAAAGAAAGCATGTTAAATCACAAAGAAAAAAAAGTGAAACTAACTCATCACCTAAATAGTTATACTAAGTTCCCTACCTCACCATGGTTACTCTCACCAAGTATCGCATACAAGAGAATATGATATAATAAATAATGTTAAGGGTACCCCGCTACCACTTCCCCACTGGTTTTCCATTTTTCCCCAATTTCGCACATCCTGAGAATCTCTGTCCAAAAAGGTTATCCCGAATACACCTAGGAGAAGCACGAGAACATAAACCTCATGCAACACACACCATCACGTCCACATAACCAAAAGTAACCAGATAGTTTACGGGATCCACCACAGCCCGCATAACATGTATCATACACCATGTATTATTCCTCAATCCATTACAGCCCATACATTGAGTATGGATCCTCAAGCCATCACAACCTATACACATTATACCAATAGTATTCCATAGGAAACTACATCCAAAATATTTGTGTAAAATAACCACAAGATATTGCAACCCTCTACACACATATATGGGGAAAAATAAGAATTGTATATACCAGCACAAGTAACTACCAAGAGAAGAGAATGAGGAAAAAAGGGGTAGTCATCCATCCATCCTCCCACCAAGATGTTGGGGAAACCACCCCCAGGGCTCAGAATCCTTGGGGTGTTAGTTTCCCTTACTGATAGGGTGGAGTAGTGTATAGAAATAAAAAATGTAAAGGATATAATATATCTCACAACCACACTATGGGAAACACCTAGTATCAAACTCAACTATATCTAATGTCTCTCAGACACCTGACAACCACTACTATGGCTAGATATCCTATAAGAACACAAATATTTAAAGGGATATATTAAATTATCTCATTATTTTTCATTAGTTTCACTTTATGTTAATTAATTATTTATCCATTAATTAATCATTATCATTTTCCACATTTCATTACATTAGTATCACAACAAAGTTCGATGCCCTCTAGGAATAACCAAATTGAGTCCACAGATTCTTAGAATTATAACCTCAGCATTGCATCCCTGCATGCTCCAACCCCATGGGTTAAATATTTATTTCTTTATTAACAAAATTACCACATTCCATATTTTCAGGTATTCTAGGAAAACATTTTAAGCTACCAATCACATGGGGCTCAAAATGGTGATTAGATGAAATACATGTCGATTTTTTACCACCTATATCAGGATCATAGACTTATCCAACCCGAGAATAGAAACACTAAAAGATCATAGAATACCTCATGCATCTTCACATCTCTTGAAAAGAGAGTAACCAAAACTATCTACCCCAAGTAGTGGGGAAATGAAATCCAATAAAAAACAATAGATTCAAATGAGAATCCAAATTTTATATCAATGGGTAAGTACAACTTCAACCTGTTCCATCATCTCTGGTGTCCTTCCCGATACCCACTTGCATAAACTGATGCATCTCACCACTCTAGGCATCAACTGCTACCACAAAAACTAGGGCTCCCCACCCCATATGCCACAACATCCATCCAGCCTCAGTCACCCTAGGATCACATCACATTTGGGCCTCCTCGCCCCATAGTCCATAACAATCATCCAGTCTCAGCCATCCCAGTCTCACATCATATCACAAGTAGTAGGAAACAAACAAAGCAACTAGGATCTTGGCCCTAAACAAGGCATTCAACCTTCACACACACATTGAGCTCTCACAACTCTAAATAACAAGGCACTCGACCTTTACAAGCAAGTGGGAAACTCAGAACCTACAAAGGAATTATAGTTTATCACACAACCGGTTCTTATTTCATTTTAAATTAACAGATTCATTATTCACAGGTAGCAACTATAAGAAAACTAGGAAACAGTCTATCACAACTGTCACAAATAAATAAAAAAAATTAATTTAACATGTCTTTAATTCATTTATCAACAAGAATCAACATTCTTCAGGTGTAACGCCCCGAACCCAGTTACCCAGAGTCTGTTCATTATTAAATAACATTGGCATGATGAATAATTGAAAATACATGCCTTTACAAATAGTAAACATGAACACTTTATCGTAGAAATATGAGTTGAGTAAAAATTACAAATAAAACATAGTCATGAGTATTATACTAGTCTAATAACCACATTAAATAACAATAGTTGATCTCATAATGATGGAATGAATAATGCCGTACTTTAATTTATGTGTCAAGGCCTCATGTCAGGATCTAGGTGCTAATTGTAACTGGACCCCAACCCAAAGAGCCTCTGTAACCGGACTCCAACCTAGAGAGCCTCTGTAACCAGACACTAACCCGGAGAGCCTCTATAACCAGACTCCAACCCGAAGGGTCTGCTGTAACCGGACCCCAACCCTGAGGGCTTACTTTTATCGGTCCCAAACCCGAAACATACTAGTCCAACACATTCATCTTAAGAAGAGGTTGAAATATAACATAAACATTCGTATTAAAACTAGCATATTAAATATCAATACTTTAACCATAAACCATGAATGGCATAAAAATAACTCATCCATAGTCAAACATATCATAAAACCTTAAATACAATATGAAATATTTTTGTCATAATAAATCAACTTCAAACAAGTGTAAAATTTATCAAAGGATGTTGACATAGATGAAATAAAAAATATTCGAGAGAAATATCTCTTTCTATTTTGAAATCATTTAAGAGTCACATAATTATAAATAAAACATTTATTTTGAAAATATTCTTATAATCTTGTAAGGTAAGATTCAATGATTTTATAACGGCATAAAATAGCCGCACCCGCTGTATAAGTTAAAAAAACATTCTTACCTTAATTTTGTTGAAAAAGTTATAAAGTACCTTATTTGGAAAACAACAAAAAGATTCCATTAAAAAACATATAAGGTCAAATAAGGGTATAAAATACTTTAACCCATTTTCTGTTAAAAAGTAAAAATGTTTGGAAATACATTTTAAAAAAAACATGGATGTGGATGATAAAGAGGTCCCAATAGATAATTACGTATAAACAACCTCGGATAATGAAGAGATTATAGAATTAACCCTTACCACGTTGTAATCAATTGAGTCGTATGACCAAAAGTTAATAACAAACAAATCATTCACATAATACCATTAATATAAAGAGAATCATGATAATATATATATCAAATGGTAGTACACAATACACCACATGCAATAAATAAGTGGCGAACAATGGAAATCTCACGGAATTAAAAGTGAGATAAGAAACCCCTTAACTTGTACTTTTCCTTGTTCGAGGATAGGTTAAACTCCTGTATAATGGTGAAATAATTTTTATTAAATTATACAAAAAACATATACATTAATATGATATCATATATGATCTTTTAATATTGCTTTATTAATAATATTTTAGTATTATCATCGTTTTAGGTGTTAGGTGATTCGTTTTCCTTTATATGCTTTATTACGTAAGTAATGTTTTTTATGGATAGGATGTATCTTATTCATATTCAGAATGATATTAATTCTTTAAAATTTATTTTTAATCATAAAATTAAAATTAATCTATAATGGATACGATGGGAAATGAATCTCATCGTGTTCATGGAGACGGTAATCCATACGTACGCATGAGCGACAATATCATTCTTTTGATATTAAAATAGTATATAATTGGATGGTATATAATATATACAGAATAATTATCATGTTATATTTATTATTTACATCAATTATACATCATTATCATACCCATTCAAATAATAATGTATTGAATAACAACTACACCACGACATGGAGACAATAAGTCATACGTACGCACGTATGGTGACATGTCATTAAAAGGATGGATAGAGGAATGAATATGGTTGTACCATAATTATAATAACATCACAGTATATAGAATATACTAGATTTATTATTTTAGAATGGAAACAACAAGGAAAGAAGAAGTGGAAGAAGAAGAAAAAACTTGAAAGAGGTGATGAAATATTTACCTCTTCTTCGGGTTCTTCCTTTTGATTTGATCAAAAGGGCTCCTTAGGTTGGATTTATAACTAATGTAAGGCCTCTAGAATGAAGTTAGGATAGTGGAGATGATATTTGGGCAGGGTTTGGAAGATCTAAAAGGCTTTAAAGTTTTTAATTTGGGAGAAGGGGATGTTTCCTTTTATAAGAGGGGTGAGGGGCACCTTAGGAAAATATTGAAATATTATTTTATAATAAAATCATGTTTGGTTTATAATGGATACAAAATTAATTATTTAAAGGATAATTTGGGAATGGGTCTAAAACTACTCAACCAATAGGTTTTAGATAGATTTGGGTCACTATATTAACCTTATATTTTAGATTTAACTCTTAGTTAAATAGTTTGACATTTATCATATCTCTTTGTATTTTTATATTATATGGTTAATAAACTTACTATAAACTTCCAAGAGAACCCCAAGTGGTTAATTAATGACATATATAATAGTATTTAATCCCTTTGGTGGAACCTTAGATTTTTAGGAATATAATACTAATTAATAATATAATATTTGTTTTAAAAACTCTTTTATGTCAATTTTGACACTATTTGGTATTTTGTTTTTTATAAATTTATAACAGCATTATTACTTCAAAAAAAATCATTTAATCAACACTAACATGTCATATTAACCTAGAAAATTAGTGGAATTTATAAAAAGTCTCTAATTACATTTATTTGAGTATTTATAATATCAATTATTTTAATATTTCATTAATAAGGTAATTACAGCATTATTATTGTGTCATAAATAAATTATATTATTTAATGTCTAAAAATTATAAATAAAATACCATTACGTAGGAAATATTTTTATCTTTCTAATGAATATTTATCGTCGAATTTATCTTATGTATAACTCTATATTAAAAATGGTTTAGTTATTAAACTTTGATTTTAACACTCTTAACTGTTCTTTGAATTAAATAATAATAAATGTCATAATCTAATCCAAGTGGACCTAAAAGATCATATTTTATTCCTAATATTGTTTTTAGTCGAATTACACTTATCTAATAGAATTAGGAAATGTTTTAGGGTAATATTAATATCATTTTTACCCTTAATTACTCTATTTACTTTTAATCGTGGTAAATAAGTCAAAAGTTACTATTCACCAAAAATTATTTTTATCTTATTGAACCAAATTTTACTTACTGATATCAACCATATCTCTCAGATTTTTGAAATTCAATTCACAGAAGCGGTAAAATTAAGTTTTATTCAAATTTACAAATTCTCCTAGGAGGTGGGTAAAAGACGGTAAAAAGTTCGACAAATTTTTTATATATCTAAAATTATTATAAATTGACTCCAATGAATTAGATTGAACTTTTATAGGTATTATGTATCTATTTTGAACTAAAATAAATTTAAATAAAATAAATAATTATTGAAATAAAAGTTCTGTTTTAAACTATAACTCAATGTTTTTCACTATTCATTAAAAATTGAAAGTTTTCAAAAAAATACCAAAAATTCACCCTAAGCTAATTTCAATATTCTGAATCCAAAAATGAAGTCCATTTTAAAAAATAAAATTTATAAAATTTTAGAAAGTGGGTATTACTATTCATAACAGCTAGTTTGATTGGTCGTAGTGTGTTAGAATCTCAAAGTTGCGTACAATGAAAGCTATTGCATTATTCAAATAAAAACATATCGTAGAAGCTTGGGGTGTTACATTAGGTTCTTTAACCAATTCAATTAAACATGCATATTTGCATCAATATGATTGTCTTCAAATTGAAACAACAATCAGATTCATTAAACATGCCTCTTTAAACGTTTATCCAATTAATTATCAATTAATTATGGTTTTATGTTCTTTACAAATTTTCATCATGAAAAATATGCTAAACCAAGCATAACAAGCATAACATAGATACCACACTATCTATAAAATCAATAGGCAAACCGTTATCATGGTATAAGTAACAACATCACTATGTGATCGATACCAATTCATTAATCCAAGTAAAATAATTATTATGTCAATTTCATTATGATCCAAGAGTCTAAATCATGTTAGAACTACAATTTCATGTAAATAAATAGAGAAGAAAGTAATCCCCCACCTCAAAAGGTTGTTGACGTTCTTTGGATGAGAACGAACCACGTGACGGATATCTGATCTCCTCTCCTGCAAGATCTGCATCCATATAAGGATGTCATGACACCACCACACCAACAAAAACTGAGAGAAGCCCCACTAGAATCATAGGAGATCATCCACCATAACATTGTAAGAAGAAGGGGAGTAAAAAGATATCAAACTGGGAGAAACTACAAGAAACGCTACAAAATATTTAACTTTTTTCAATGGGGACATATCTGTTGGTAAAAGGGCATTTTCTGTTGATAAAACTTTTTACCAACATATAGTTCTCTATCACTAAATTTTTGATAAAAAATATGTCTATTTTTGCGATAGATAAAATACTTCCTTTACAATTATAACAGTACCAACGGATAATATATATGTTGGTTAAAGTGTTTAGTAACGGGTTCTGGTGACAAATTTATCTGTTGGAAATAATATTACCAATATATAATATTTATTTATAAATTACTTTAAATAAAAATTATAAATTTTTATTTACTATAAAATTTCATCTTATATTTATTAATTTATCATATATAATACATATGTTATAATTATTAAACCGAAGACAATGTTAACACATGTTCAAAATTAAACAAGAATTAATTATATTAATAATGTAATTCATTGCAAACAGAACATGCTGAATCCCCATGAGGATTGTTCCACAATTCGGGACAACCATGCCCACCCACCCCTAATCTTGTTCCACAATACTATCCCCACCAAACTGGATCCCCCACCAAACAGGATCAACCACCCCAATATCTCAAGCAAATCCAACAACAGAAGATCCATCCCATCCATGTCAACTCCTACCCTAGCCCATCCACGTCATCTATATCCCCATCCATGCCATCTCATCCAACTCTAGCCTCATCCATGTCAGCTCCAGTATATGCTAGCTATATCTCCATCTCATCCATGCCTACTCTAGACTACACCGACTCTAGCTTCAACCCCATCAATGCTATCTCCAATATATGCAAAAACAGATGAGAAAAGGCCTCATGTAATTGAGGGAGGTACACAAACAAGTGAAATAAATATGCTTACACCATAGGAAAAAAGGTAGTACCTGCACAACAATGAATAAAAATTTGTGTTTAACTTTATTTATTTGTGTTGAAATTCATTTTGAATTTCAACAAAAATAGTACCTACATAACAAGGAAATAAACATTCAAAGATATCATTTTATTTAGTAAAAATATGGAATTGGCATTAGTTTTGAAATAATTACTTGCAAAGTACCAATGATATCATATTTTTCTAGTTAGTGGGCCTAATAATATCAATAATCCGCACAAAAATCATCTCCAAGAAAATGACACCAAATATATACACATCAAATTTGGAAATCAACTGGCCAACCCATGCATATTCAGGGGAACAACATACATAGGTACCCATCAATCAAATTGTTGAAGATGTTTCATAGGAATATACTTGAGGTTTCCACCAAGATTACAGGGAACTAAATTATATTCCCCTCTATTGTATTTATAATGAACAACCTTTTTTATAACTGAGGGGGGGACCTCCTTCCTCTACTGCTACCTTTTTCTCCTAAATCCTATTATTTTCAAGGTTTTTTTACTTACTCAATTTCATTATATCATATTGATTTATCTTCTTCTAATTTCCATGCTAATTCCATTAACCAAATTGATTAAAGATTAAAAGAAACTAGTTAATTATTTTTAAAGGAATGTGCACAAAAATGTGACTACATCAAAATTGTGAATAAAATAATAGTAAGAAAACACATCATAATAACAAACCTTGATCCAAATCAACCTTCATAAAATAATTATGGACATTCAAAAACACTAAAATTTCATTGGTTGAGTAAGCAGCGTACCGGTCAGTTTCTACAAGCTACATGGGCTACCCTCCCTCAATGATAAGTAACTATAAACCTTGCCACTAGAATATGAAAAAAGAACCTGGGGATCAAGGAAAGGACAAGAAAAATTACAATGAGGATTCACAACACTCATTAGTACATGAAACTAGATAATCTCATTAACTGGAACTGGAATATGAAGGCCCAGTCTACTGCACATCACTATCTTATTCACTTGACCTATTAGTAATGATGATGAGCACACTAAAATAGATACCATATTTCAAATAGAATGAAATGAGAACTCTAAAATAGATTATATATTCTAGATTTGACACACATTCCATGGGTGTAATCTAGGTAGAAGCCAAACTATGTTTGCAATGTGGAACACTAAGAATCCCATATGAAAAATAGGTCAGGTGACAAATATCATAGACATTAATTCACATTGTATTTATACCAAATAAAAATATATACAGGTCTAAAAATATTCCCTCTACCCAATAATTGCAGTATTCATTCTAATTACTCTCATCATATTTAACTAGTGAACATTTCATCTTTTCAATGGTTCTCTATAGCAGGGTAATTGATTAATTAGGAGAGAGGGAGGTGAATGTACCATTTTTTTTCTTGGAAAACATTTCCCTTTACCTGGTAATTGAAAAATGTATGTCAATATTGATTCATCCATCTTATAAACTATATAGGTACATGTTCAACAAGTATATTCCTTTAGGAAGGACATCCATCCTCTTCTCTATGGCCTCATACGTTCCCTTTAGAAGTTGGTAATGTTGCACCACATGCCAAAAAATGTGAGTCTGGCCTTCGATGGTCACACACTCCCTGTAATGAAAATTCCAGATTTCAAAAATAATACATAGATTCTAGATTTCACACACACTAAGAAACACACCTAAATTCTACATAGATTGAACACACATATGATGCATAAATTGTATAAATGAGCAAGACATCAATATATTGTTAGTGAGAACTCTAAAACAGATTCAAGATTTCAAAACAAGGTATTATAAAGAGGTGAGGGGAATTTATATGTTAGTGAGAACACTTAAATAGTAATTAGGCACTAGTATATTACCTTAAACATGCAGTCCCAGCTACTCCACACACTCCACGACTAACTATGAATGAAGTAACACCTTATGACTCTTCATGATACACATCATCGATACATAAACGGAATACTAAATGTCCATGTCAACATCTATAAAAACATTATTCTTTTCATCCACAAGAGGTAGAGGAATCTTCAAGTAGAAAAACAAGTAAAAAATGAAATCATTCTAGTATTATTATCATCATCAAGAACATTGAATAGATATTTAATAAAAAATCAATTTTACCATGTCAAGACATTTACCCTAATCATTTTGTTGGTGAATTTGGAATTGAATTCAATGTGATGTATTTTCTGATGTTGTCAGAGCATCCATCCAAAGGATTAATTCAAGATAGAAACCTGATCCATGTTTACCAAAAATGGTAGATAAGGTCATTTTATGGGATTTCTGGCTTAGCACATTCAGTATAAGGTTTATAATGACAATAAATCTTAGGAGGATAGATTAAAAGTACATGGAAGATGAATTGAGAAAAAATATCTAATCATAGATGAACCACATCAAAAAGAAGACCCCAATCCTCATCCATAATATAAAGCTGGTCTACAAATCCATACGTTAGTGTGCAGTACATCAATGAAGTCTAGCATGACATCACTCCATTGTTTCCCTCCAATCCTTTACAGTGACCAAAAACTATGTTCTAGGTTGATATTTTGTAATAAAATATATAAATTTTATAGAGGAATCTATTGACGAGAGAAAGGGGAATCATGAGAGGGTGAAGAAGCAGCTCATCAACTTCTTGAAGGTTTTGGAAGGCAAGCTTGGGGAGCATATTATCATTTGTTTCAAAGACTTAGGGTATGTGGGAATCATGTAGTTAAAGTTTTATCCATGCAAGGAACTTGGTATCATCAACACTGGGGTTGAGTGCCCAAATCTCATGTCATGTGAATGGTCGCCTGTAGAGATTAGGGGAAAAATCAGGCAACTGGGTGGTTGATTTGATTGGGAAGAAATGGAATTCCTAATTTATATGTTTGTGGTATTTTTCATTTTTTGTTTGATTGTGCGATGGAATATTCTTAAATGTGTCTATCTCAAGCTGTTGAAGTTCCATTTCTAGTTGGTCTGTTAGGTTTTTCTCGTTTCCATGCTACTTATCGAAGATCAAAGCAAAGAAGAAAGATTAAACTACTAGGTTTTGGAATAAAAATTAATTACTAGTCTAAAAAAATAAAATTGATCAGTAAAGGAAACTCATTTAGTCACTTAAGCCCTAGATAAGAATATTTTACTTGAAAAAATGATAATGGATACAATAATCCAACTATATCATCATCACTCAAGTTCAACTCAGCTATAAATAAGGATCTGTTTATGAATAAGGATTTGTTTGATGACACTAAATGAAAAATTATTACAACATGGGTAAATTTTTATATGTTCATCTATACATGTGTTTCCATATTTATTATTGAATAAATTATTTTTTTCAACTTAAGTAAGTTGTTTTCTTCTACATTTTATGATGTTCTTTTCTATAAAATGGGTGAATCATCATAGAAATTCTTATCTTGGTGTAATGTCCCGGTCCCGGGTGCCACTCAACGGGTGCTCCGAACCCAGTTCGCCACGTGACCTCAAGCGCATTTCCCCAAATGACAGAGGCTACTGACTAGCAGCGAGGGCCCAGTTCTGATAGTGGGGAAACTATGCCCTCATTTGTCAAAGTGTAGCGCAGCAGAATACGAAATAAACCATACAACGAACAACAGAAGCAGTAAAACATACACAACTGAAATAAACAACAACAGTGGATATAACCAACAATATATAAATAATGATTCTACATGTCTCAAGTTCTAATAAAACATCCAGAACATGTTATACATCAATACAGTACAACCGAAAGCAGAATACAGCGAAACAAAGCAAAGTAGCTGGTAGCGGTATCGCGAGCCTAGACTCAGTCCCATGCCCTCCTACTTCCCAGCAGTAATCATGTACCTATATAGGGACTCTTTCCCCTATCCACACCTGCAACAACGTAATTTGTTTGGGCCGAAAAGCGTGACCCAAACAGGGTGTGGGAAATATATCTCAGTAGGCACCCACCAAAGGCACATTCCCAACTGCGTATAAGCATGAAACAACAGTGTGCAATAGTAAAATTCAATAAAGTAAGAAGTACTGAAAGTAACTAACTTAACAATTAAATTTCCATTTTATTATTCATTTAATCCAATAAATATTAGAAATCACCACAGTGCATTTCTAAGTAAACAGTCCACGTCCTCAGACAAGCAAAACCTTACCCTCAGGTAAGCAGAATCCAACCCGTAGTTATAGCCCTCAGGCGTAACAGAATTTGCCCTCAGGCATAGGAAGTGTCGCCCTCAGGCACAGAAGTCAAGCCCTCAGGCACAAAAGGTTGCCCTCAGGCGAAATAACTACAACCCTCAGTCCAACAGTGCAGTGCCCACAGGCTAATCACAACAACACCCTCAGGCCAAATAGGTAACCGGGCCATGCCCAACAGGTAAACAAGTAGTAACAAACAATTCCTCTCAAGTCAATTCTATAATTACTACTTCAAAGGCATACCCTCGGGTATCCTGGCCAAACGGCTAAACAGTGGAACACACCCCCGGGGTGGTTCCAGATCCAAGCAATGATCCCAAACAGTAGTTTTACAATTTATTCAATTACCTATACAGTTCAAGGTCATTTAAAAATATCCACGGCCTCATCCACATGACACACCAACATGGGTTCGTGGCACAAAAATTCACAAAACACATGGCAGTTGGAAAACTAAACACCAAGCCACCTACCTTATACGCCAACGAGCGCTATACTCGAATGTCGGTTCCAGAAACGCCCAAGAACGACGTAGATCTGATGAAGAAGAAAACCCATTCAAACCTAAATAAATTTACCTTGGGAAAGAATTGGTATGAAAGGCTTAAGGAGAGCGGAGGGCTTACCCGTGCAGTTCCAACGAGATCGTCCGAGGTGGAAACGGATTCCTGACTAACACCCGGCGGATCTTCAAAGGTTCGGCTATTCCCTCCCGCTCCTTCCTCTGGTTCTAAGCCTTCCCTATGAACATGGGAGGCTACTTCCCATTTTAAGTGAGAAAAACAAAGTACACGATGTGTACTTCCAAGTACATGGCGTGTACTTCCCATTTTTTAAACTGTTCCTCTGGTGGCTTCCCGCCAGTGCGACACTGTTCACCTTCCGAAATGACTACACGGAATGTACTCCCAACTACACGGCGTGTACTGTCGCCCAGCAGGCGGCTGATCCACTGCCTTATAGTTTTGGCCTACCGATTGACTACACGGCGTGTAAAGGACCACTACACGGCATGTAGTTGGTTCCTACACCCTTCATCCCCGGTATGGCCACACGCCCCGTGTACCCATCCCACACAACCAAAAGTACACTCGTGTGGACAAAGTACACGGCGTGTACTACCAAAATTTATGATTTTTCCCCATTTCCCATATTTTCTCAAAAACACTTAAGGAAAATAAAAAAGAAGAAACCTATACCTCAAAAATAAGAACCGGGTTCTTACAAACTTCCCCCTTATAACAATTCATCCTCGAATTTCCCTTCTAAGGGTGGAGAAGATATAGCCGTGAAAAACTTCGGCCACTGAGCATGGATATCGGTCTCCTGCTCCCAGGTTTCGTCCTGGCCATGCTGCCAAAGCACCCGTACGAGAGGAACTGACTGGCCTCAGAGAACCTTCGTGCTCCTGTCAATGATACGAATCAGATGCTCCTCAAAGGACGCATCCATCTGAAGCTCAACCTCCTCTGGATGAAAGGTGTGAGACGGGTCTGAATGATAGCGGCACAACTGAGATACATGGAAGATGTCGTGCATGTCTCGGTACCGCTGCAGTAACCGCAACCGATAGTCAACCAGCCTGACTCTCCCCGGAATCTTAAATGGCCTCACATACCTCGATGAGAGTTTACCCTGTCTCATGATCTGCTTGTGTCCCATCCTCGGCGAAACACGCAAGAAAACCTGATCCCTGACCTCGAACTCCAAAGGTCATCTGCAGTTATCAGCATATGACTTCTGACGAGACTGCGCAGTAGCCATCCGCTTCTAAATCAACTGGACCTGCTCAGAAGTCTCATACATGAGATGTGGTCCCAGTAAAGCTGCCTCACCTGCCTCTAACCAGCACAAAGGTGATCGACACGGCCTACCGTATAACGCCTCGTATGGTGCCACCTCAATAGTTGCCTGGAAGCTATTGTCATAGGCAAACTCGACTAGGGGTATGTGATTCTCCCAAGATCCCCCAAAGTCCAGGACGCATGCACGCAGCATGTCCTTAAGCACCTGTATCGTACGCTCCTACTGGCCATCGGTCTAAGGGTGGTAAGCTGTTCTCAGAAGCACTTGTGAAACTAGTGCCCTCTGAAAACTCTTCCAGAAACGAGATGTAAAACAAGCATCCCTATTTTAAACGATAGAACGAGGGACCCCATGAAGACGTACAATCTCTCGGATATACAATTTCCCGAGATCGTTAACACAGAAGGTCTCTTTGATCAGCAAAAAGTGAGATACCTTCGTGAGTCTTTCCACAACAACCCACGCGACATCATTGCCTCTAGGTGACCTTGGAAACCCAGTCATGAAGTCCATAGCGACATCATCCCATTTCCACTCTGGGGTGGGTAACTGTTGTAACAGTCCGACTGGTCTCTGATGCTCCGCCTTCACCTGCTGACAGGTGGAACACCTCGTAACAAAACCAGCTACATCTCTCTTCATACCCGGCCACCAGTACTGACGTCTCAGGTCACGGTACATCTTGGTAACCCCGAGATGAACTTCCCAAGATGAAGCATGAAACTCTCACATCAGCTCCTCACGTATATCCTCTATAACCCATACTCGTCCATGGAAACGCAAAACCTCATCATTGCCTATCGTCCAACCAGGAGGAGGGTCCTCACTTGCCACCGACTCCCGTAGAACTAGGCCTTATGAATCAGATAGTTGTCCCATCCTCACTCTATGTAGGAGGGTAGAAGTCACAGCTAAAGAGGAAAGATAAGTCTGCCCTTAACTATCGTGCACCTCCAGATGCATTTCAGAGAACAAAGCCATAAGCTGCCACTCATCACTGGCCTCATGCACTGCATGTATCTGAGTCTTCCTGCTCAGTGCATCAGCAACTGAATTACCTTTACAGGTGTATAGGCAAGCTCAAAATCAAAAGACTATAGGTATTCAACCCACCTTCACTGCCTCAGATTCATGTTACGCTGATTAAAGATGTACTTGAGACTTTTGTGGTCGGTGAAGACCACAAAACGTTCTCCCAGCAGATAATGTCTCCAACAGCACAACACATGGACTACTACGGACAACTCGAGATCATGCGTCGGGTAATTCTTCTCATGTGGCCTCAACTGCCGAGACCCGTACACAACTACTTGATTGCCCTGCATCAACACTGTTCCCAGCCCAATCCCTGATGCATCACAGTAAACTGTATAGATCTTTCCCTGCTCTGGGAGTATTAGTATCGGTGTTGATGTCAACCTTCCTTTCAGGTCCTGAAAGGCTATCTCGCAAGCTTCTGACCAAACGAACTTCACACCCTTCTTTGTCAAAGTCGTCAATGGTGCTGCTAAGTGGGAGAAGTCATGTATGAAGTGTCTGTAGTAACCAGCTAGACCTAAGAAACTTTGTATCTCAAACACATTCTTAGGCTGCTCCCAGGAAACTACTGCTCGCACCTTCTCTGGGTCTACTGAAACTTCTGCCTCTGAGATTACATGACCCAGGAAGTGAATCTGGTCCATCCAAAAGTGGAACTTTGAGAGCTTAGCATATATTCGATGCTCTCTCAGTGTACTCAATACGATCTCAAGATGGGCGGCATGGTCGTGTCGAGTGTGATGGTACACCAAGATGTCATCCACGGACACTACCACAAAATAATCCAGATAAGGATGGAACACACGATTCATTAGAGCCATGAAAACTGTTGGTGCGTTCGTGAGTCCGAACGGCATAACCGTATACTCGTATAGACCATACCTGCTTCTGAAAGCTGTGAGAGGTATATCAGATGGTCTCACGTGCAACGGATGATATCCAGATCTCAAGTCAATATTCGAGAACACTCATTCTCCACGAAGTTGATCAAAAATATCATCAATCCTTGGAAAGGGATATCGGTTCTTAACAGTAAACTAGTTCATCTTCCGATAATCCACACAGAGTCTGAGGGTACCGTCCGCCTTCTTTGCAAAAAGGACCGGCGAACCCCAAGGAGAAGTACTGGGTCGGATAAAACCCTTTGACTGTAACTCCTCTAACTGCCTCTTGAGCTTCTGAAACTCATGTGTGGCCATCCTATAAGGAATAATGGACACCGGTGATGCTCCTAGCACAAGCTCAATAGAGAAATCCACCTCACGCTCTAGAGGTAGACCTAAAAAGTCGTCTGGAAAGACATCCCGGAAACGATCAACCACTGGAGGGAAATCCGTCTGACAAGTCCCCTAATCATCCAGATATAATCTCACAATCTAGTCTATGACTCCACCTCTCCCACAATGCTCTGGTCCAGCTCGACTTTCCTGAACATCCCATTCACCCTTGTATAGAAACTCTCTTCCCTCTGGTGACGTGAAACTCACCCTACGACAATAGTAGTCTAAAAAGGCACGGAAGGGAACCAACCAGTCCATCCCGAGAATGAAGTCATATCTTTTCATATCCAAGACATAGAGGTCCCAAAGGAAGTGACATCCACCAACCTCAAGGGGGCACTCCTTGCACTGACGCACACCAGTCGTTCTAGTCCCCAACAGATTGTCTTGCGTCATGATATCATATAAAGTAGAAACACAAAGCCCAAGGCTCTTCACAATGGGCACAGATATAAAACTATGTGTAGCACCCATATCTAAAAGTACTGAAGATAAAACAGAAGCTACTAGGATAGTACCTCTGACTGTAGAAGGTCTGGGATCTTGCTCATGCTGGGTCTGTTTCACTGCATAAGCCTACCCAGTGCCGTGACCCTACGACACAGTCTGGCTACCCTGAGCTGTCCCACCCTGCTGCCTCTGAGATCCTGTTGTCTAGCTACCACAACCACGACCACCATCTCTACCTGCACGCCCTGACGTATTCCAGTTCCCTGACTGGTAAGAATCCACTAGTCTTGCTCCTGCACGCGGAGTCTGCACAGAACCCCTCTCACTAGCCACCGATAGAAACGCCCTGCAAAAGCGTTGCAGATGACCCATCTTGCCGCAAGATCGGCACTCCACTGGGTCTCATGGACACTGTAGTCTCTTGTGACCCTATCTACCACATTGATAGAATCTGACCAGGCCACCTGAAGAAGCTTCCTAGCTGGTACTGCCGCCCTAAGAGAAGTCCATATATCTCTTCCTCTTGCCAGCAGAAATAGTACCAGTAACTGGTGTGGAACCGCCCTGGCCCACACCACTAGATTCCCGCAGGTTCCTCTTGGTAATCAGTGCCTGATTCACAATAGCATGTACATTAGGCAACCTGAAAACATTCACCAGCACCCGGATGTCATAACGAAGACCATCCTCAAAACATCTATCCCTCAACGTCTCATCACCCACTAGAACGGGTGCAAAGCACTGAAGCTCGGTGAAACGAGCAGAATAGTCCATCGCTGACATAGCGCCAAACTGCAGATTCATGAACTCTCAAGCTCTATCTTCCCTCAACGTCTTTGGGAAGAAGAAGTTATAGAAGACTGCCTAAAAATCCTCCCACGCCATGTCTCTGTGATTCTCTGACTGGGTGGTGACATCCCACCACCTCTTGGAGGAATCATGAAGCATGTACATTGCAAGCTTGACCCTCCTCCCTGGAGGCATCTCAAGATGCTCAAAAATAGTCTGCATCGACCCCAACCAAGACTCTGTAGCCTGTGGTCTGTCATCCCCTGAAAACGTTGGTGGATGTTGCTGCTGGAATATACGTTTTAGCTCAGCCATAGATGTGGCAGCAGACGGTGCTCCCTAAAAGGTCTGCATAAACCGCAATAAGCTTTCATGAAACTGCACCTCTGCGCCTCTGTCCAGTATAGTAGCTGGTTCCGCATCTGGCTCTACTGGAGGATCTATTGGTAGCCCATGGCCCACCATCTCTGGAGTATTCTCGTTGCCACTCTCCGGGCGAACAACGCGCGGTCGTCTAGGCGGCATGACACTACAAGGTCAAGAACACGCCTTACATTCAAGATTATCAATGACCGAAAATGAAGGAACCACAAGGGAACAAGAGGGAGATGGCATTTCAAGATTTTCAAAACAAGACTACACGGCATGTATTCTGACTACACGGCATGTACTTGGATTCCCTTCCCCTGCCCGGGTCCTTCGACGCGGCTAAGACACACAACTCCCATTGAACAAAAACTACACAGAGTGTTTAATATCTACACGGCGTTTATGGTGTTATTTCCAACTGCCCGTGTCGTTTGTGACATGGCCGACTACTCAGCTTGACACTACACGGCGTGTTACACCCACACACAGCGTGTGCACTACATTGTTTCCCAGTCACACTGCTAACGCCATACGGTCTTTTCTTGGACAAGACTACATGGCGTGTCCCATAGGTACACGGTGTGTTCAAGGAGAGGTGACATTGACCCGTGTTGTTAGTTACATGGCTGAGTCCCCAGGTCACACTACACGACGTGTTCTTCATTGACACGATGTGTTCAAGAAACGACTACACCATCCCGTGTTGTTAGTTACACGGCCGGGTCTCCGGGCCAACCGTACACGGCGTGTACATCTGGTACACGGCGTGTACATCCGGTACACGACGTGTTCTCCCCAAGCATTTCCCTACCCTGTGTCACCGCCCACACGGTTTGTGACACGGGAAGAGACTACATGACGTGTACTCAGATTACACGGTGTGTACTTAAAAAGTTAATTTTTCTTCTCAAACAGAAATTCATACACTGCGTGTTTAAAATACTACACGGCGTGTATACTGGGTTTCTGGACAGTATGCCTCAGAAACTTCCCCGGAACCCAGAAAATACCGAAAAACAACACCTAAGTGTCAAATTCCGACCTGTGAGGGCCCATACTCCCCACGAATCAAAGATTGACATCTTATCTGTGTTATAACAAAATAAACAATCAATGATCCGCCAAATTCCGGTAAATGGGGGCCCATACTCCCCAAAAACCAAAGTGTGGAATTCATTCAAAAAAGAGGCTCATACAAAACAACCCTATCACATAGTAGGTAATTATCAAGTAGCTATCACAATAGCATGCTTTTCCAATACATCAACTGTCACAACAACATGCAATTTCTAATGCACATACATGGCATGGAACTATGCATGGAATGTGATTTCTAGCATGTGCCTAAATGATGCATGAGATGGAATACCCTCATCTCATCGGGTTGAAACTAAATAGAACCCACTAATAAATTATAATAGCACAATCTCAAGTGTGTCACCCAACGGTGAAAACATATCAACTGTAAAATTTTCAAAATCAGAAAATTGTAAAATACGAGGTAGACTAGATTTTTCATGTACGCGGGGTAGCTACGCCCGGGCACAACTTATTACCAACTACCGTTCCCGTCCTATCCCTGACTATGGCTCCAAATAGTAAGTCAAAGAAAAGAAACCCTTTGCTACCACTTTGTAACGTCCCGGTCCCGGGTGCCACTCAACGGGTGCCCCAAACCCAGTTCGCCACATGACCTCAACCGCATTTCCCCAAACGCCAGAGGCTGCCGACTAGCAGTGAGGGCCCAGGTCTGATAGTGGGGAAACTATTCCCTCATTTGTCAATGTGTAGCATAGCGGAATACGAAATAAAACATACAACGAACAGAGGAAGCAATAAAACATACACAACTGAAATAAACAACAACAGTGGATATAACCAACAGTATATAAATAATGATGCTACAAGTCTCAAGTTCTAAGAAAACAGCTAGAACATGTTATACGTCAATACAGTACAACCGAAAGCAGAATACAGCGAAACAAAGCAAAGCAACTGGCAGCGGCATCGCGAGCCTAGACTTGGTCCCATGCACTCCTACTTCTCAGCAGCAATCATATACCTGTATGGGGACTCTTTCCCCTATCCACACCTGCAGAAACGTAATCTGTTTGGGCCAAAAATCATAACCCAAACAGGGTGTGATAAATATATCTCAGTAGGCACCCACCAAAGGCCCGTGCCCAACTGCGTGTAAGCATGGAAAAATAGTGTGCAATAGTAAAATGCAATAAAGTAAGAAGTACTGAAAGTAACTAACTTAACAATTAAATTGACATTTTATTATTCATTTAATCCATTAAATATTAGAAATCACCACAGTGCATTTCTAAGTAAATAGTCCACGTCCTCAGACAAGAAAAATCTTACCCTCAGGTAAGCAGAATCCAACCCGCAGGTATATCCCTCAGGCGTAACAGAATTTTCCCTCAGGCTTAGGAAGTGTCACCCTCAGGCATAGAAGTCAAGCCCTCAGGCACGAAAGGTTTCCCTCACGCGAAATAACTACAGCCCTCAGGCCAACAGTGCAGTTCCCACAGACTAATCAAAACAACGCCCTCAGGACAAACAGGTAACCGGGCCTTTCCCAACAAGGTAAACAAGTAGTAACAGGAAATTCCTCTCAAGGAAATTCTACAATTACTACTTCGAAGGAAAACCATCGGGTATCTTGGCCAAATGGCTAAACAGTGGAACACACCCCCAGGGTGGTTCCGGATCCAAGAAACGATCCCAAACAACAGTTTTACAATTTATTCAATTACCTATACAGTTATAGGTTGTTTAAAAATATCCACGGCCTCATCCACACGACACCCCAACATGGGTTTGTGGCACAAAAACACACAAAACACACGGTAGTTGGAAAACTAAACACCAAGCCACCTACCTTATACGCTAGTGAGCGCTATACTCGAACTTCTGTTCCAGAAACGACCAAGAACGATGTAGATATCATGAAGAAGAAAACCCATTCAAACATAAATAACTTTCCCTCAGGAAAGAATTGGTACGAACGGATTAAGGAGAGCGGAGGAATTACCCGTGCGGTTCCAACGAGATCTGTCATGACCCGACCCTACCCGGGCTCGAGCCGCAACTACCCCAAGCCCGCCTCTATAGGCCAGGGGCTGGCGACTAGTGCCGAAGGCACAACAACTCGGGGAGGCCTTTTCCTAAGTACCTATACACGCACACACGTAGCACACTCAATGCAAAAGTGTAGAGTAAAATAAACGACAAGTAAAGAAAAAGGGAAACTACTATATATAAACCACAAAGTGAATCGACCTCTACAAGTACAAAGAAAGCTGAAGGCACACTGAAAAGTAAAGGGGAAAAACACGCGCACAATCAGAAAAGTGCCATAACCCGACAACAGGTAAACAAAAGAGAAACAGCTAGAAGGGTCTCCCCCCTGGAACCCGACTCCGACCACCGCACGTGGTCCAAGCTCCCAAGCTCCTCTGACGTCACGACCAACCTGTCTGTCGTCTGCAAGGGCACACCAAGTGCGGGAAAATCCCAAGCAGGGGTGAGTATAAAAATACTCAGTAGGATACCCTGAAGGCTCGAGGGAGCAATAAAGGAGGTACCGAAGGGTGAGTAGTAGAGAAAACAGGAAAAGTAAAGGAGTACAACATGGGGTGAAGTGGAGTAATAGTAAAGAGTCCAGCTTAACCCAACAAGAGGAAAGGAGGTAGACTCGTCCAGGCACAAGGAGCTGGAAACGGTGAGAAGATGAACTTCCCGTCAAGTTTTCGCTACCTATAGCAGGAGAGTAGACTCATCCAACCACGAGAAGCTAGAGACGGATAGCACGTGGCATACCCCACGCATCTTCGCCTCTCTTGGAGGGAGAGTAACCAATACCAAGAAGTGGGTACTCGAACAAGGTATATACATATATATATGCTCTACAAGAAGCCCAAACAAGCTCGTAAGGGGATCTCCATCCCGTAGCTCAGCCTGAGAAAAGAGTAGCCAACAGTCCTAGAAATAACACCATCGATGCCCAGCATCCCACACGTCTGCCCCGAACTAAAAGTCAAGGGCTCAATCACCACACCTCGACACTATCTGCTTTGGGCGGCACTGACTCGCCCGCACGGTTTTAGGTCGCGTCACAATGACGCTTCTCGGTGGGGAAAAGCGCTCCTCGTACTTGAGAGTTCTGGGGGAACGTCAAACCACAACTCGTCACTGCCCCGCAGTCGAGAGGTCTTTTTAAAGTCAAGATTTAACATCACCGACCCGTACAACCAGGGGTCCCACTCCAGTTGTCACAGAGGAAAAGCTACATACTAGCCTGGTAGAACGGACTAAGTCTGAAATGCCAACATGTGCCCCACTGCCCAGCCCTACTGGAGGGTAATTCATAATAAGATACCGGGTGACCCACTGCCCAACCCTGCTGGAGGGTAAACTATAATACATCATCAGGTGACCCACTGCCCAGCCCTGCTGAAGGGTAGACTGGGAATAAGCCGACGGGTGACCCACTGCCCAGCCCCGCTGGAGGGTAAACCCTAACAAGTCGACAGGCAACCCACTTCCCAGCCCTGCTGGAGGGTAGACCTGGAATAAGCCGTCAGGCGACCCACTGCCCAGCCTTGCTGGAGGGTAGACCTCGAATAAGTCATCAGCAAACCCACTGCCTAGCCTTGCTGGAGGTTATACCTGGAATAAGTCATCAGGCAACCCACTGCCCAGCCTTGCTGGAGGGTAGACCTGGAAGAAGTCGACGGCTGACCCACTACCCAGCCCTTCTGGAGGGTAAACTCGGAACAAGACGATAGGCGACCCACTGCCCAGCCCTACTGGAGGGTAGACCCTCAAGAGTTGTCGGGTGACCCACTGCCTAGTCTCTTCTAGAGGGTAAACCCTGAACAAGTCAACAGGTGACCCACTGCCCATCCCTACTGGAGGGTAGACCTGAAAATGCTCTGGCCATCTATACTGAAGGGTACAACATTGGCCAACCGAACACGGAGTAGGTATCGCGCAACCACCCAACTCCAGAACAACTCACCCAAGAGAGGTTCAGTGCCTGTTCCATCTCTGGGTGTCACTAGCACCGCTACCGGCCAATCCATTGAGAACGAAGCCAGGGGGAGACCACTCAACCCTACTGGTCAAACAAACAAGCGCAGAGGGACCCTCTACATCGCAAGAGGTAAAAGTACGCAAAGCAGATCACAAAACGCACGTGGGGCCCACACAACGTGTGTCCCTAAGTCAACCCCAACCAAGTGCACAAACGTTCTCAGGTACAAACAACCACATGTACCTCCAAGTATTCTCGTATACTCCCAGATTATACCACGTGCCAACCCAAAGGCTATCGTGCACACGGCACCCAACGTCAACGTGAAGGCGTGACGTAACAACTCCAACCTGCCACCTCATCGGCTGAGGCACAACCAACCACATCCCTTCACTCACACGGGAGTGCACACGATCACACGCAAAGGGTTCTCTACAAACACGGCGAGAAGAACCGCCATTAGAGCGCCTTTCACATTTCCACATTTAATAAGATCGCGAAAGAGGCTCCGCACAACCAAACGGATCACACCGTTGTAATAGTCGTGGAAAAACACGCGAGATAGACTACTTAATCACCTCAAATGGATATCCGACGGAAAAGTCACCAACACCGCCTCACTCCCGAACGACGTCTCGTGATCCCGATCCTCGGCCCCAAAAACAGTCGGGCACATCGCACCAATGCGATCCCCTTGGGAAAAGACGTCAAAAGCACTACCCACATGAGTGCAATGGATATCCGGTGAAAATGATGTGTTCTAGTGCACCGCACACGAGCGGTGCTTCGTGGGACCCACAACCCGGTCTTGAAACAAAACGAAAGGATCGCACCATTGCGATCCTCTTGAAAAAGCACACTAGATGGACTATTCACTTGTCCAAAACGGTCGCCCGGTGATAAAGATGAAAAATCACCGTCGACGCCCAAACGACCCTCGTGGGCCCCACACCATCATGCTGAATTAGAGCGGGCAGATTGCACCATTGCAATCTGCTCGGAAAAACATCCATAATCGACTGCTCGCACGCCCCGAACGGACGCCCGATGAGAAAGTCATGCAACGCTGCATGCAGCTCAAAAGACGTGCCATGGGACCTGCGCCCTAACTTTGTACTCGATGCCTGAAACCACCCTGGAAAGCTCTGCCTTAGTGCCAGGGTCCCAACGCCACTGACGGCGCTTAAATCAGACGTCGGACGCGTCCGCACCGTCCAAAACAATTATTCCCGGGAAGCTCGCTTAGCTGCTTTACATACGTGTCGTTCCCCCGAGCCCTCGTCTCGGAAGTTAAACTCCCAGAACCACCTCAAAAGGTCTGCCTCTACGTCAGGACCGCGCCGCCTCAGACGGCGCGCAAAACGGACGCCCGTAGCGAAAGCTACGGGCGTCAGAAATTTAAAAAGGGTTAAACCACCTTGGGCCGGACCAGCCCGGTCCGGCAGGTCCGCCCATAGCCGGCCCGCGGACAGCTGTTCGCGGCCCACCGCCACCAACTGGCCAGGATGGCCGGTCCCGCTGCCTCCATGCGGTGACCCGCGGTTTACCGGTCTCTGTCCGCCGAGGTCGCGCCGCGACCCAGGTCGCCGCCCCGTTCCGGCGAGCTCGGCCTGCCGCGCCGCTGCGCTGAGGAGCAGCCACCGCCTGCCGTCGAGTCCGCTGCCTACCCAGCCGAGGAGCCCGCTCGCGTCGAAGCTAGACCACCGCTGTCCAAGAGCCCCGCCACTGCGCCATCCGCCGGAAGCCAGCCGCGCCGCCTCTCAAACCCGCCGGAAACCGAAATCCTGCAACCTTCGGCGGTCGTTTGCGATCGACTTCGAACTCAGATTTTCGATACGAAAGATGCATCAGGTAGATCACAGTTTATACTACATGATTAGTTGCTTTGATTTCAAATTCGACGGTAATTAAATGGCATAAATCAACTTGAAAGTAGAGTTCGGAAATTAAAATGCAAAACGAAATAACTCCTACCTTGTTGGGCTTCGCCCGACGCTTCACGGACGATTCGACGTCGCGCCATCGCCTTTCCGGAGCTTCCTCACCAGAGTGGAGGAGGAGAGGTAGCTTGAGGGGCTACCTTGAGGGGGGTTTTCGCCAGGGGAGAATAATGGAGGAAGGGGGAAGGGGTTTAAATAAATTAAAAAGAAATTTTAATTAATTTAAACCCATAATTTCCTCGCATCTGAAACCTTTAGCGAGGTCAAAATTAAACCTCTCCTAGGGTAAACACCACCCCCCGAGCACAACAGTGTTCTCTGAATTGGATTCTGAGCTTCTGTTTGAATGTTATTAAACTTAGCGCCCGAGGCCACCAAATTACGAAAACGCCCCAGGGGCCATTTTTCACAGACGGACCGCGCCCATGAAACGTATACCCCTTCTAGGGTAAACGACATGCTATGAACTCAACGGTGCCCTCGGTTTTCCAATCCGAGTCACCGTTTAAGAGATACTCAATTTTCACCATTAAAGGAATAAATTAACTAATTAACTTATCCGTTTAACGTTCTGAAAGCGAGCGAGGGGTCCAAATGTCCCGTGCCGACAAGTTTTATGTCAATCCAAGGGTAAAAACCCCATTCCGGACCCATCTGTACACTCAGATCTCTAATCCGGATCGTCATTTATGATTTATCCCATTTATTTGGCGTACCCAGTGTGAACGCACTGAAAATTTAATTCTGGCCACTCTGGGGCTCGGAATCGCACACCGTCTGAAGGCGCTGCTCTGGAATAACATCAAGAATATTCCAAATTCCTTTTTAGCCAAAAACAGGGTTCTTACATCATTCCCTCCTTCAAGATTTTCATCCCTGAAAAGAAAAACCAGGGAACAACTCAGGGTACTAAGCCCGCACCTGGCTCTCCCGTACCCAGGAGAACTCTTGCACAGCTCTGCGCCACCCCACACAGACCAAAGGACTGATCCGTTCACGCGAGGTCTACCCTTTCCGATGTCATGCACCCACTCCAGGCTTTGGGGTTAGGGCAAGGCGGTATGGAACCTCGTCATCCCTTCGCACGGTCTCAAATGGCCCGAAGGCTCTCAGGGGTAGCTCACCTCCCCGACCAAACCTCCACGTCGCATTCCGCGACTGTAATCACCACCCGCACCTGGAACAAGGCCCGGTGATTACCTCCTTCAGAATATCCATATGGTGAAACACCCAAGGATATCTGGTCACGCAAGATTTCACAGTCTATGTCTCGCAACCAAGACTCTCTTACACGCTCGGAAAGAGATGGAGTCGACACTATCAACTAAAGAAAAAGGTCTCACGCCTTTTACTTTACCAACACAGGGTTACACCCAACGCCCTGCGTCACCCTGGTATCAACTCAAGAAAGGAGCGGGGAGAAAAAGCACTTCACACACAGAGTCTAACAATTCTACTGCAAGAAGTAGAAGAGTCGCAAGGGGTACCTCTCATCATCCCATGATCTGCAGGATAGTAGACATCCAAGCTCACAGCTGTCCGCGGTCCCAACTGCCAGCTCCCGGAGCCTGACGTGGACCACCTAGTGGTGATGAGAAGACCCCATAAAGTCGTCCCTCACTACCAGCTCCTCCCTCTCCTCTTCTATCACCACCTCTCTGGGTACTACTCTGATCAGGGCGCTGCCTTCATCGTGGTGGTGCACCTGCTGCCTTCCCGAAGCTCTCTGCATGCCTGGTCGAGCAGACTCGTGCCAAGTGACCTCGCCCGTCACAAGCATAGAAATGAATCTCTCTGGGATGCACTGGTGCCCTCTGGTGACATTTTGGTGTACGACCAAACCCCTGTGTTCGGTTGTCAGAAAACCACCTGCGTCGAGGTTCCGCTTGCTGATGCCCGCTAGCTGCGGCAGACGTCTCAGCTCCAACGTGCCTGCTGCCACCACCAACTCTAGAACGTGACAGGAAGCTCTCTATCACCAGCGCCTGCTCTAGCACCCTGGAATATGTGGAAATGCCCAAGGGTACTATGGCAGTAAAAATCTCTCGGCAGAGACCCTGCTCAAACTTCTGCGCTCGGATGTTTTCATCATGGACCAAGTCCGGGTAAAAGCGTGCACGGTCTGCGAAACTAGCCACGTACTCGGCCACCATCATCCCTCCCTACTGAAACTGTAGGAGCTCCTGAATCCGAATGGAGCACGAGCAGGAGGGGAAAAACTCCTCATGGAACAACAACTGAAAGTCACCCCATGAAAGAGACGACTCGTCTAGAAACTAAGTCACCAGACTCAACTAACGCCAAGATACCCCACGAAAAAGGTCAGATGCCAAAGCCACCCTCTGATTTTTCAGTGTCTGCACAAGCCTGAGAAGGCGAACTACTGCCTCTAGCCAAACCTCTGCTGCCTGAGGGTCTGGCTCACCACTGAACCTCAGCGGTCTCTGCTGCTGGAACTCACACAGAGTGCGCTCAACCTGCGCTCAAGCCTCATCTGCTCTGCCGAAGCTGTCTACTGCTCAACAGGTGGGGGTGCTGCTACCGACCCACCCGGAGAAAGGGGCTCGCATGATGGGTCCTAGACTATGACCTTGTAGCTCACAGGGTCGTCGTCACGAACCAAAGCTGGTATCCTGGCTGGCTGTCTTCGTGGAGGCATCCTGAAAATTATCAAGGAGTGCCGCGATTAGATAAGAATATATGTATATACCAATAACAACAACGATGGGGAGCTGACTCAAGAAGGACAGTCAAAGACTCAATCCTATGTGATGCACAAACCAAATTTTCCCTACAACAAGTGTCTCATCATGCTGAGTCAACAAGCGGGTTATCAAGGTCCTGGTGAATGGATACGTCGGCCGCCATACCATCACTGGACTCCCTGGCCTGAGAGCTGCTCTCGAGACACGTTGACAGTGTTTCCCTAAATCCCAACCAATTCCTCTTTTAGGGACGTCTGCACAATGTCCCAAGGAATGAACCACCTCTGATACCACTTTGTCATGACCCGACCCTACCCGGGCTCGAGCTGCAACTACCCCAAGCCCGCCTCTATAGGCCAGGGGCTGGCGACTAGCGCCGAAGGCACAAAAACTCGTGGAGGCCTTTTCCTAAGTACCTGTACATGCACACACGTATCACACTCAATGAAAAAGTGAAGAGCAAAATAAACGACAATTAAAGAAAAAGGGAAACTGCTATATATAAACCACAAAGTGCATCGACCTCTACAAGTACAAAGAAAGTTGAAGGCACACTGAAAAGTAAAGGGGAAAAACACGCGTCCAATCAGAAAAGTGTCACAACCCGGCAACAGGTAAACAAAAGAAAAACAGCTAGAAGGGTCTCCCCCCTTGGAACCCGACTCCAACCACCGCACACGGTCCAAGCTCCCAAGCTCCTAAGCTCCCCTGACATCACGACCAACCTGTCCATCTTCTGCAAGGGCACACCAAGTGCGGGAAAAGCCCAAGTAGGGGTGAGTATAAAAATACTCAGTAGGATACCCCAAAGGCTCAAGGGAGCAACAAATGAGGTAACGAAGGGTGAGCAGTAGAGCGAACAGGAAAAGTAAAGGAGTACAACAAGAGGTGCAGTGGAGTAATAGTAAAGAGTCTAGCTCAACCCAACAAGAGGAAAGGAGGTAGACTCATCCAGGCACAAGGAGATGGAAACGGTGAGAAGATGAACTTCCCGTCGAGTCTTCGCTACCTATAGCAGGAGAGTAGACTCATCCAACCACGAGAAGCTTGACACAGAAAGCACGTGTCATACCCCGCGCGTCTTCGTCTCTCCTGGAGGGAGTGTAACCAAGCCCAAGAAGTAGGTACTCGAACAAGGTATATACATATATATATGCTCTACAAGAAGCCCGAACAAGCTCGTAAGGGGATCTCTATCCCGTAGCTCAGCCCAAGAAAAGAGTAGCCAACAGTCCCAGAAATAACACCATTGATGCCCAGTATCCCACACGCCTGCCCCGAACTACAAGTCAAGGGATCAATCACAGCACCTCGACACTGTCCTCTTTGGGTGGCACTGACTCGCCCGCACGGTTTTAGGTCGTGTCACAAGGACGCATCTCGGTGGGGAAAAACGCTCCTCATACTTGAGAGTTCTGGGGGAATGTCAAACCACAGCTCGTCACTGCCCCGCAGTCGAGAGGTCTTCTCAAAGTCAAGCTATCACATCACCGACCCGTAAAACCAAGGGTCCCACTCCAGTTGTCATGGAGGAAAAGCTATAGACTATCCGGGTAGAATGGACTGAGTCTGAAATTCCAACAGGTGTCCCGCTGCCCAGCCCTGCTGGAGGGTAATTCATAATAAGATACCAGGTGACCCACTGCCCAGCCCTACTGGAGGGTAAACCATAATACATCATCAGGTGACCCACTACCTAGCCCTGCTGGAGGGTAGACCTGGAATAAGCTGATAGGTGACCCACTGCCCAGCCCCGCTGGAGGGTAAACCCTAACAAGTTGACATGTGACCCACTGCCCAGCCCTGCTAGAGGGTAGACCTGGAATAAGCCGTCAGGTGACCCCCTGCCCAGCCTTGCTGGAGGGTAGACCTAGAAGAAGTCGACGAGTGACCCACTGCCTAGCCCTGCTGGAGGGTAAACCCGGAATGAGACGACGAGCGACCCACTGCTCAGCCTTGCTGGAGGGTAGACCCTCAAGAGTCGTCGGGTGACCCACTGCCTAGTCTCTGCTAGAGGGTAAACCCTGAACAAGTCGATAGGCAACCCACTGCCCAGCTCTGCTGGAGGGTAGACCTGAAAATGCTCTGACCATCTCTACTGAAGGGTACAAAATTGGCCAACCGAACACGGAGTGGGTATTGCGAAACCACCCAACTCCAGAACAACTCACCCAAGAGAGGTTCAACGCATGTTCCATCACTGGGTGTCACTAGCACCACTACCGGCCGATCCATCGAGAAAGAATCCAGGGGGAGACCACTCAACCCTGCTGGTCAAACAAACGAGCACAGAGGGACCCTCTACGTCGCGAGAGGTCAAAGTACGCAAAGCAGATCACGACACGCACGTGGGCCCCACACGACGTGTGGCCCCAAGTCAACCCCAACCGAGCGCACAAACGTTCTCAGGTACAAACAACCACATGTACCTCCAAGCGTTCTCGTATACTCCCAGAGTATACCACGTGCCAGCCCAAAGGCTATCATGCACACGACACCCATCATCAACGCGAAGGCATGACGTAACAACTCCAACCTGCCACCTCATCGTCTGAGGCACAGCCAACCACATCTCTTCACTCACACGGGAGTGCACGTGATCACACGCCAAGGGTTCTCTGTAAACACGGCGAGAAGAAACGCTATCAGAGCGCCTTTCACATTTCCACATTTAATAAGATCGCGAAAGAGGATCTGCATAACCAAACGGATCGCACCGTTGTAATCCTCGCGGAAAAACACGCGAGATAGACTACTTACTCGCCTCAAACGGATATCCGAAGGAAAAGTCACCAACACCGCCTCACGCCCGAACGATGTCCCGTGATCCCGAGCCTCGGCACCAAAAACAGTCGGGCGCATCGCACCAATGTGATCCCCTCGGTAAAACATGTCAAAAGCACTACCCACATAAGTTCAACGGATATCCGGAGTAAAAGGTGCGTTCCGGCGCACCGCACACGAGCGGTGCTTTGTGGGACCTGCATCTCGGTCCCGAAACACAACGAACGGATCACACCATTGCGATCCTCTCGAAAAAGCACACAAGATGGACTATTCACTTGTCCAAAACGGTCGCCCGGTGATAAAGATGGAAAATCACCATCGACATCCAAACGGCCCTCGTGGGCCCCGCACCAGCGTGCCGAATTAGAGCGGGTGGATTGCACCATTGCAATCCACTCAGAAAAACATCTAGAATTGACTGCTCGCACGCCCCGAACGGACGCCCGATGGGAAAGTTGTGCAACGCTGCATGCAGCTCAAAAGACGGGCAGTGGGGCTCGCGCCCCAACTTCGGCCTCAATGCCTGAAACCACCTTGGAAAGCTCCACCTTAGTGCCAGGGTCTCAACGCCACTGACGGAGCTTCAATCAGACGTCGGACGTGTCTGCGCCGTCCAAAACAAGTATTCCCGGGAAGCTCGCTTAGCTGCTTTACGCACGTGTCGTGCCCCCGAGCCCCTCGTCTCGGAAGTTGAACTCTCAAAACCACCTCAAAAGGTCCGCCTCTGCGTCAGGTCCGTGCCGCCGTAGACGGCGCACAAAACGGACACCCGTAGCGAAAGCTACGGGCGTCAGAAATTTAAAAAGGGGGAAACCCCCTTGGGCCGGACCGGCCCGGTCCGCCCACAGCCGGCCCGCGGCCCGGCCGCGGGTCTGGTTCACTCCGCCGCCACTAACCGGCCAGGATGGCCGGTCCCGCTGCCCCCACGTGGAGACCCGCGGTTTGCGGGTCTCTGTCCGCCGAGGTCGCGTCGCGTCCCAGGTCGCTGCCCCGTTCCGGCGAGCTCGGCCCGCCGCACCGCCGCGCTGAGGAGCAGCCGCCGCCTGCCGCCGAGTCCGTTGCCTGCCCAGCCGAGGAGCCTGCTCACGCCGAAGCCGGACCGCTGCTGTCCGAGAGCCCCGCCGCCGCGCCATCCGTCGGAAGCCAGCCGCGCCGCCTCTCAAACCCGCCGGAAACTGAAATCCTACAACCTTCGGCGGTCGTTTGCGATCGACTCCAAACTTGGATTTTCGATCCGAAAGATGCGTCGGGTAGCTCACAAATTATACTACACGATTATGGGAATTGATTTCAAATTTGACAGTAATTAAATGGCATAAATAAACTTGAATTAGAGTTCGGAAATTAAAACGCAAAACGAAATAACTCCTACCTTGTTGGGCTTCGCCTGACGCTTCACGGACGATCCGCCGCCGCGCCATCGCCTTGCTGGAGCTGCCTCGCCAGAGTGGAGGAGGAGAGGGAGCTTGAGGGGATTCCTTGAGGGGGGGGTTTCTCTAGGGGAGAATAAGGGAGGAAGGCGGAAGGGGTTTAAATAAATTAAAAAGAAATTTTAATTAATTTAAACCCATAATTTCCTCACATCTGAAACCTTTGGTGAGGTCAAAATTAAACCTTCCCTAGGGTAAACACCTCCCCCCCAAGCACAAAGGTGGTCTCAGAATTGTATTGTGAGCTTCCGTTTGAATGTTATTAAACTTAGCGCCTGAGGCCGCCAAATTAAGAAAATGCCCCTAGGGCCATTTTTCACAGACGACCCTCGCCCGCAAAACATATACCCCTCCTAGGGTAAACGACGCACTCTGAACTCAACCGTGCCCTCGGTTTTCTAATACGAGCCACCATTTAAGAGATACTCGAGTTTCACCATTAAACGAATAAATTAACTAATTAACTTATCCGTTTAACGTTCTAAAAGCGAGCAAGGGGTCCAAACGTTCCGCACCGACAAGTTTTATGTCATTCCTAGGGTAAAAACCCCATTACAAACTCATCTGTACACTCAGATCGCTGATCCAGATCATCGTTTAGGAGTTATCCCATTTATTTGGCGTGTCTAGTGTGAACGCACTGAAAATTTAATTCCGGCCACTCCGGGGCTCGGAATCGCACGCCGTCTGAAGGCGCTGCTCTGGAATAACATCAAGAATATTCCAAAGTCTTTTGTAGCCAAAAATAGGGTTCTTACAAGATTGTCCGAGGCAGAAACGGATTCCAGACTAACACCCGACGGATCTTCAAAGGTTCGGTCATCCCCTCCCGCTCCTTCCTCTGGTTCTAAGACTTCCCTGTGAACAGGGGAGGCTACTGCCCATTTTAAGTGAAAAAAACAAAGTACACGACATTTACTTCCAAGTACATGGCATGTACTTCCCATTTTTTAAAACTTTTCCTCTGGCGGCTTCCCGCCAGCGCGACACTATTCACCTGTTGACATGACTACATGGCATGTACTCCCAACTACACGGCGTGTACTGTCGCCCAGCTGGCGGATGCTCCACCGCCTTACTATTTTGGCCTGCCGACTGACTACACGGCGTGTAAAGGACCATTACATGACGTGTAGTTGGTTCCTACACCCTTCATCCCCGGCATGGCCACACGCCCCGTGTACCCATCCCACACGGCCAAAAGTACACGACGTGTGGACAAAGTACATGTTGTGTACTTCCAAAATTTAGGATTTTTCCCCATTTCCCATATTTTCTCAAAAACACTTAAGGAAAAGAGAAAAGAATAAACTCGTACCTCAAAAATAAGAACCGGGTTCTTACACTTGGTTTGATCATTCTAATTTCTATATTAAACTTTCTAGAGATGATAAGTAGAAAATCAATCTGTATTGGAGTTGTGATGAAAATAAATTGATGATGTAATTGATATAATAATAATTGTCTAATTAAATTCATTAATTGATTAATTCCACATCCATAATAAAAATCAAGCGATTTAGGTTGGATTGATAGTGGATAACTAGCAATTACTTCATATCGCAATCAATTGAATTTGGAGTCTAAAACATGTTTTGAATTATATTCAATCATTTATAATTTAATTTATTTCCAAATTGAGGATTAAATTAATCATTAGAGTAATAGTGTTTAATGAAGGGATAATACCTTATTAGACAACAGTTGAGGAAAGCTTCTTATGTTTCTTATCACTTATGATAAGTGGTTTTGTTTAAGTGTTATTAGCTTACTAAAAACTATTTTACTGCCCCTTATTTAAGTGATATTCCTCTATAATTTTATATTTTATTTGAAAACACCTTTTTTTTAAATTATTATTATAAGATATAAGATTTAGAATGTATCATGAATCCCTACAATGCTTATCACTTATCATATGTATTTACACATAAACATTTCTAGATTGATTATTGAAAAAAAATCCTATAACTTGGGTGGTATTCTTTTGTTATTTAAGTATATTATTTTTATAGAAGAAGGTCTCACTTTTCAATTTTTTTAATTATGGTGTTTTAGAAAAGTAATAACAAAATAGGCGGTACATATTTTTTAAACTGTTTATCATAAATAATAAATGCTATAAAAATTTTCAATATGTGGTATGAAACAGATCCTTCATGCGAGTGTTTTTTTAATAATGTTACAAACACAACATATTTTTCAAACTAAGTATAATAATTGTTGAGTTAAATGAGAAAATTTCAATAATCACTACCAAAAATACCCAAATTCTCATAATTGACACCCATATCATCCAGATACCAACCAGATTCCAAGTATTATAGCCCTAGCATGCATTAACTGTCTATTGTTTCAATAAAGTAGGGGTTTTCAATGGTTTTAAAAGATAATGATTATTCTGTTATCATTATTATTTATAATTTGGAGTGATAATAAATCAAAATTCTATGAATCACACCTATTAATGAAATCAGCTCTATAAAGGAAAGAACACACAGTACCTACCTGACTTTATATGGTAGTTATCTACCAGACTTGGAAAAAAAATTCAAATTCAGAAACTGTAGAAACAATATCACTAAGAAGAAAAAATTTATGGTCACGTTATAAATCCAAATCAATGTTAAAAATAATGTATAGTATTTTTAATGATCTATTTATTTTATGAGAAGGAAAATATGCAGAAAACCTGGATGCAAATTCACAAGGAAATTAAAATTTAGATATGAATTCTAGACAATTTAAATATAGATACTACAATAGAGACTCACATGTTCAGCACTTGAATAGGGGTTGAAAAAATAACCAAACACGTGACTAGAGAAAACTCTCATCTAAACCAAAATAGCCCAACATACTCATCTTTTTCAACCTGCCATGTTTTATTGTCAAATTTAGATAAATAACATGCTATAGATCATACCAATACCTCTTTCACTGATGCTTGACCCACTAAGATCATGAAATTATAAAAATTTATAGCTTGAAGCAATGAAAACAATAGATGCATTAGTGATTTCTGATCCAAGCATCAATAGGAGAATCTCCAAACTCTATAAGATAGAAGCCACTAGAGTAATTATAAAACCATGAAAGAAATAGACTAAATCAACATTTAGGTTCATTAATGTGTATTGAAATTCTCTAAAAAAATCATGACTGTTCCCTCAAATTAAAGAAGTTGATGGCTATCTTTGAAAAAGAAATTGTCACCCCTTATGTTGTGGGAAAAGGAAAATCAAGGGAAATTTTTGAATAACATAGATGAATGCATACCTGGTTTTATTGGATCAAAATGTTCCATCGAAATAGATGCACATCAAGACATGGGGATGATGATCATTGAGCACAAATAGTAGAGGTGGATCTAGGAGAGGAACTGGCAGGGACACTGGCATGTGGGTAGAGGGAACATGGGGGGTGCAATTATGACCTGACGTCGGGGAAGATGGTAAGGGGATTTGGAAGAACAGGATTCAGTGGAGGCAGGCATGCATATTAGGGATGTGGGGGATGCCATGAAAATTTGGGTAGGTGGGAGGGACAAAGAGGAAAACTTAGGCAAGTTAGGGAAGATAGGAGTAGTGGCAGTCAATCGGGGAGGAGCAGAGGTAGAGAAATGGAAGGGGGGAGGTGGGGAGGTGGAGAGGGTTATGGGGTAGAAGATAGGAGAAGCGACGGTCAATCAGGGAGGCGTAGAGGCTGACCAGTTATAGGGGGGGCATGGGAGGTGGTGAGGCGGGGAGGCGAGGAGGTAGTGACCCAGGGAGGCAGGGAGGTAGGGAGGGTTATGGGGCAGAAGATAAGACTAGTGGTGGTAAATCAGGGAGGTGTGGAGGCTTAGCAGTGGCAGGGGAGGCAGCAGAGGCGGTGAAGCGGGGAGGCGGTGATGGTGCCTCAAAGGGAAACCCAAGTCCTGCAGGATGTGGTGCAATTTTTAGATATTCTTCTGGCCAGTGTTGTGGTTGTTTCTTTGGCAGATGCGGTGTTGTCTCGTCTCTAGAAGTTGAAATGATTGGTGTAATTCATGTCGTCAACTTTTCCCTTCAAAAGGCTGGAGGAAGCTCTGGATTGAAAGTGATTCGACCACCATTGTCCAGACAATCTGGAAGGGTGTGATTCATTTGGATTGGCCTCTTACCACCCTTTGGATGAAGTGTCTTGATTCGCCCTTGGAGATTAATTACATTGCCACTCACGATTTTCGTGAAGTGAAAACTGTTGCGGATGCACTTTCCACCAAAGGTGTTCACCAGGACTTGACATGGCTGAATGATCTTCCTCCTGATTTATTTCAGCTTTTTGACAAGGATTGTAAAGAAATTCCTTCCTTTCGTCTTCTATAACCTTGTTGCTTTTTTTATTCAATAAAATGTGCTTTGGTCTTTGACCAAGGCACCGCCCCTCTTAAAAAATTTTGTATTCTCTCTCTCTCTATCTCTCTCTCTATATATATATATATATATATATATCATGCCCAGAAACATTGTTAAATTATAAATTTTTTAAATCAATATACAAACACATATTTTTAATTAATAATTGATAGGGCTTTGTTAGATAATTTTTAAATATATATTCAATTATTGTAAAATAAATAATTGATATTGAATAATTTATTGTGATATGTATTTTTAATTGTAAAATATTTGTTGGTAAAAATACACAATGAAAATAAATTTATTTATTGGTAAAATAATTATTGGTATTTGTATGATAAAGTGACATATTTAATTGTTAATAAAAAAATTGTTGATAGTGAAAAATAATTATCAATTGATATATTTTTTGGTAAAATGATTTTTTGGTACCTATAAAGTATTTGTTGTTATTTAATGGGTTGGTGTAAAAAAAATTATTGATGACAATAGATTTGTTGGTAATTGTAATTATTGATAAAAGATTCATGTGTCGCTAAAAAAATGTCAGTATTAGTATGATAAAGCAATAGATATAATTGTTGTTAAAAGATTCGTTGGTATTGAAACATCAATATTGAAAGATATATATGTTGGTAAAAAAAATGTTGGTAATAAAACTTAATACCAATAAAACTTAATACCAATAAAACTTAATATCTTTTGGAATTGCTCATTTTTACCAACAGATATATTATCTGTCATTAAATTTTTGTTGGAAAAAAGTCAAATATTTTGTAGTGAAAAGAAGAAGAACACACCTTAGATTGAAGACGGATCACTACAGATTAAAGGATGGAGCTATGAATAAATCCTTGATGAAGGAATCCCCAAAATATTGAAGATGAGGTCGTTGGGTCACTTAGGTTCAAGGGAGAGTCACTGCAGCCATAGGGTTTGACAAAACCCGAGTGGTAGGAATGTTTTAAAACATACAACATCGGGGGATTACACAAAATTTAATCCCATTTCACGCCATATAACCTTCAGAATTTAGTTTAAAAAAAAACGCATTGCCTCCTCTAATTGTTTTTAGAACCCTGATATATTACATGTCGTGAAACCCTCTTTCACATCATATAAGAGTCTTTCACGATGTGAAAGCTCCCTGCTTCTAGCTTCTAGCAATCGTACTACTCAAGATCTCCTCTGTGCCTCCTCCGAGCACCTCTGTCTTCAAAAACCCGCAAAGGGTCGATCCACACAGATTCAGACCCTTATAAGAGGAGACCTTGACAACCCTTATGGATTTCCATGTAGGATTTAATTTCACTTTTTCACCACTCTAATAATGATATAATGTTAATAATAATAAATAAATAATAACATATAATTAAAAACACAACTAATTAAAATAAATTATTTTTAATATAAATATTATATTATAATATATTATATTAGGTGTCTGGGGGTACAATTAAATTAAACACACACACACCGCACACACACATGGCTGAAAGGCATGTCATAGCCTCCCCAAGGGATAACTCACCCAACTAGCTACTTGATTACATTATACATATTTTGGCTTGAAGGCCCAATGGACATGAAGCCCATTACAAGGCACGTAGTCCCGAAATTTTAGCCCAAACCCATTTTGTGAATAGTACTACTACAGTACTACGACTACTACAGTACCCGCTATAGTACTAGCCGTTGCTATAGTGATGTATGTTGTTGCTAAAGTGCTGATACAGTACCCCTACTACAGTACCTGTGCTCTCTGAGATTTGAACCTCCAACATTCGATGTAGAATTATGGGGTACTTAACAATAATAATTATTATAAAAAATAATATTTAATAATATTATTAATACAATTAATTTAGTAAATATTAAATTATAATTAATAATATAATTTACTAATTGATTATTATATCTTATATGTGAATACAGATACAATTACATCGAAACACACACACATATCTCACACATGCCGATGGGCAGGTCAAACCCTCCAAGGGATAAACGAACCATTAAAATGACTCGCAGGCCCCATACATACATTTTTTTTGATCCATGAGGACCTACACATTATTAACTTGACTCGTAAGACCATATAAATCATGGATCTTGTATGCACAACCCTACCTTGTCACCACACCGTTCCTTTCATGACTAATGCCATGGTAGCTTGGCTTCTCATCAACCTTCAACCTACACCATAGTTTTCTAAGAACCATCAGAATGGACCTCCCCTGTACACCAACAATGGACAAGCCCTATCCCTTCCATTTTATCTCCAGATGCAGTGGCAGTGCCACGGACGACTGTCCGCCTTCATCACCGACTCGCAGGACCCGTCTTCATCACCTACTGTCAGCGTTGTGCATCAAACATGTCAGCGCCCCTGTGCATTCGCGTGACATCACCTCAAATTAAATTCCTCCATAATGGAGGTTATGAGAATCCAAATCCCACTAGAAGATGTTACTCCAGTAACCGAAACCACTTTCGTACGAGCTGTTTCACGCATATAATTATTAATTATTAGTTATACAACTAATTATAAATAGATAAATAATTATATTATTAATTATTAATTATTAATTTTCAATTTGTATATTATATTATTTATGTATTATTATTAGTAATATATTATTATTAGAATGCTAAAAAAGTGAAACTCAACCCCAGATAGAAAATCTATAAGATTTGTCAAAGTATTCTCCCCTGTAAAAGAGTTTCATGGGTGACGTTATTAGTTATATTTTGTAATTACTTAAATTTTGGAAATTATGAATAAAAAATTAATATTTTAAATACAGTTTACAATTTTTTCACACACACACGGATATGTATATATATATTTGTCAAAACAAACGATATAAAGTAAATTAAAAAAAGATAACAATAAATATTTTTTTTAAATTTTTTTATATTGTGTGTGTAACAAAATTAATATAAAACAAAATAGGTGAATAGCATCAAATAAATTGATGCTCTCCACCTGGACGATTGTGCGTCAATTCATTTGATACTCGGATGTCCTGTAATCCAAAAAAAAACATATCCCAAAAATTTTATTTTTTTTAAAACACCTTCCACAAAATTTTCCTTTTAAATTATTATTAGTTGTGATGGTATTGTTTCTTGAATATATTAAATTTTTAAAAACAATTAAGTAACTAAATTTATTTTCAATATAAATCTTAAAAATATAAGTAACGTCATCATTTCAACTAATCAACAATGACCAATCAATCACGAACTAACCTATACAAAATATCAAAAAATATTTATTTAAAAATTAAATAAAAACACTGCACCCAAAAATATATTTTAATTATACTTAATACTAAACTCAAAAGAGGACCACAAAACCTTAATACATGTTCAGAGAAATTGTCCAATAAAAAACAATTTTTTGTCACAATGCATGATCAAAATGACTGAACTTCGATGTCCACATCTCATCCAACAACATGCAAGCTTGCATAATATTTTTATAGATTCCATTTTAAGTACAACAGATAAAAAAACATCACTCATTATGGGTTTTTAAACAATAAAAATAGTCATAAATATCACTTATAGCACAAGGAATCCATGGAATCTTGTTGGTTAGTGAAATAAAAAACTAGCACTCCACATATACCATTCCAGAAATAACTAATACATGATAAATAGAAGGAGAAAGTGAATAGTCTTAAGGGAAAAAATACCTTGTTTACATCTCAAACTATTGTAACGCCAAGATATAAAAATATATTCACCAATAGAAAATCAAGTTATGCACACACCCCTAAAACCACGGTCAACAAAACCATGGATTTAGGGTATCCTAAAACCACAATAAAATAAGGATCATGGTTATAGGCTTCCTACCACCCAATTAATGTGGACCATGGTGATAGGCTCGACCCATGGTTGCCAATCATTGTTGTCAATGTGGACTATGGTGATAGGAGTGCGCAGGAACAAAAAAAGCACACAAGAATGGGTGTGTATGTATGTGTGTGTATATATATATATGTATATATAATTATATATAACATGTCCCAAGTAAGTGATAAAGTATCAACATAACATGGTTGACATTGCGTGATCAAACCTTAGTGGTTGTTTATTTTTTGAGGCCTATGGCCACGGTCAATGACCAATGACCACAATCTACAAAAACGGTTTTTGACCACGACCATAGATAATTTTTGTCCATGGTTAGTTCTAGACCCTGGCCCTAGAGTACGCCAAGGATGATAGCGGTTACAGGCCACCTGACCATGGATTTAGGCTATGACTACGGTCAATGTGTCTATTGCCACAATTTTAGACCATAATAATAGCTTGATTTTCCACTAGTGATTTATTTAAGACAAAAAATACTTAAAAGTAAATGTTTAATATATTTAAAGTTAAAAGGAAATATTAAGAACATTCATAATTTTATAAGAGACATTTACCACCTTAGACACTTGATTCATGGATTTGCATTGTAACAGGAATACATCATAGAATAATTAATGAACAGTAATTTGGTCCAAAAATGGAATATTATAAATACAAACATTTTCTATTTTAATTTTATACATACGAAAATTTATCCTCTAATATATATATATATATATATATATATATATATATATATATATATATATATATATATATATAGCTTAAACGGGTAGGGTAAATTCACCTTTTTTTATTGAAAGGAAGAAACACCCAATTTGTTTCTCAGTAGAGGTTAACCCATTAGATAGCCAATAGGCCCTGACCTGTAGGTCCTTGATTTGCCTGAGAGCCCAATAGGTTTAACCATATGGCTGCTCGCCTGTTGCACATGACTTCCCCTGCACCACTGAAGTTTTCTGACATCACTATATGCACCATACCATCGGCACTACTAGTCACTATTGACCACACGCACCCCCACCCATTGTTGTTGACTATTAACATCACCCCTATCGATGTCACCACTAGGGTCTCCCCACTGTGAAGAGCACCATCAAATAAATCCTAAAGCTACTCTTCCTTCTGTCCTACCATCTTGGTTTCCCCAGTGTCACCCTTCCATACCATAGAATAGGTTCTTACGCTTCATCCCACACTACAAACACCTTAACTATGACCAATAAATTCCCTCAAATGAAGGCAGACGAGGTTTGAACCCCTGATCCAAGATGTAAATCCAAAACTCGGTTCCAATTGAACCAATGAATGTTTGGAAAATGTGTGTATGGGTTACACTCGACTCTCATTAGGGTGGGGAGGGGAGAGAGAGACAAAGCCTAGAGTAATCCATACATTCCCCATATATGAAAATGGCTCCGAATCACCTTGTTAATAATAAGAACAATGTATGAGTCTAGCGGGACTCAAGCCTGTGCCAGTTCCACCAGGTAGTAAGATGGTTCCAACCAGGTGTACCAATTGACTAATTTACAAATGGAATTTAATATATTAACAATTAATGTCTTGTTATAAAATAAAACATTAGTGATCATAATGACCATATTTCTTTATCCACATATAAACTTCTATTTTATATTAGTGACAAAATTAAATATCACATTGCATTATCTAATATGTTACAACCTATGTAGAATTATGTAAGACATCTTAAAAATGAATAAAATAATTCAAAAAAATGAAACATATTAAGATGAAAAAACATGTTGATGAAGAATAAAAAATTCTTGGAAATAGAACCAATGTAGTATTTTCAGGGCATACAACTTTATATTATTGGTCGGAGACTAACATCACAAATAATTAAGAGGGGGTGAATTGAGTTCTTGATTTTTTTTAATAAAAAACCACCCTCTCCAAATATATGATTACATTTTATCTTTTCTTAATACAAGATTGAAACATAAATAAAAGAACATAGAAAAGAGATCAAACTCAAAGATTTATAATATTTTATTGAATTGAAATCCCATGGACTACTCCAACAATGATCAACTCAAATAGCTTGATGACTTTGACTAGACCAGTACTTCTACTAGGGAGTTCTAGTCCTATTCCCAGGGTCTACATTACAAAGTGAAACCAGTCAACACTTGGTACAAAAGTAGGATCTTTCAACCAGTCTCCAACAAGTCTTTACAAATAAAATCCTTCAAGGTTCTTTTATAAGGAACCTTAATTATGAGAAAGAGAATAAATAAAGTGTTTATAGATGAGGCACATAGTTGTATGATAAAATAAAAAATGAGAATAAATATCCATGAGAGATGATTAAAATAAAAAGCATATCAAGGAGAGTCATCTAAAACAATAGAAATTATGATATTGATAGAGTAGTTGTAGAGCTTTGATCTTCTTATTCATTTTTTCATAAAACAGAGTAGCACACAGTGAGTTTCGAGAGTGAGTTATTAGATTCTAGAGTAAGCACTTATATTCATATCCATATTCTCTTATCTATTATTCTTATATATGTATATAAAACTTCTATTTTAATCAGACAACATAAGATCTATAAAATCTATTGTTAGAATTTAAATTCCATGCATCCTTTTTCTTAGAAAAACCTTAGAAATAGTATTGGTCATTAAATTATCCTTGTAATGTCTTCTTTTCTCAGTGTTTTCAACTTATTATAATCATTTTTACTATAACAAGTTAATACTATATTCAATGCATTCACTATAACATTAATTTGCACTGAATGTACACCTACGGTAATAAATAGTAGGTTGCAGAATGGTGTATCCAATTTTAGACCACCATGTAGTTGAATTCCATAGAATTTAATATACATAAACAAATGATCCACATAGTCATTCCTTAGGTAGTCGATTTATTCATGTAGATTTCCAAATCACGTAGCCAAAATTTGATATAGCTGAATGAATTACGTAGTCATTTGGAACTACATAGCTAATTTCACCATGTATCTAAATAAAATAGATGATTACACCACATAACTGATTTACATAGTAATTTGACCCATGTAGCTAAATTCTCACATAGGAAATTCATCAACATAAGCGATTTCCACATAGTTTTTTTCACGATGTATCCATTTTATGTAGGTATTTACTTCACATAGGTGATTTACGTAACTGATTGCTCAACATATTCATTTATCCACATAGCCAAATGGATCACATAGATGAATTTTCATACCTAGGAAAATTTCAGCAGACTTCCAAAAATTGCATATTTAATAGCTGAATGACTTAGATAATGATAAAACCATATGGACACACTTAGAAAAAAATCATTAACATATGAAGGGTATTTGAGATCATCAAAACATAAAGTACATGGTATATGTTGGAACAAATTTAGTTATCCAACAATCTCCCGCTTTTTGATTAGAACAAAACTTATAAGGCATCAACCACAACTTTTAAAATGGTTTTATCATATTTTTGAAAAAATTAATAAATAATTTACATATTCTTGTTTAAATATTTTGTTATCCTTTTATTATACCCCTTAATTAGACACTTCTCTCACTTTACAGTACTTATCCCCTTTTTATTAATCTTTGGGTAAACTTCTTCACTTTTTTTCATTAAAAAGGAATGGAATAAAGATGAAAACACTTTTAATTTAGCACATAGAGTAATGTACTATTTAACTATAGTGTTGTATATGAATATTTAATTAAGGTAGGAATGTAATTAAATAATCAAAATAAAGTTATTTTAAACATTAAATGAAAAAAATCACTAAAAACAAATTAAAGAGATGGATCAAGAAGGATTTAATTGATTTATTATCAATATGTATACCAAAACATTCACTGAACAACCAATAAAAATACATATATAATATACTAGACCAAATACTAGGCATTATAGATAGGTTCAATCTAAGAAGGTGGTTTGGGTGGAGGTAACATGAAATCAAGATAGGTTTGAGAGGTAGTAGGAGAGTCTATCACTGGTGGAAACATTGACTCACCAATTTCTATAGTATCATGGGTTTTAGATCCAATAGCTGATTTTCCCCTAAGATCTTGAGAAGGTGTGCTGATAACTCCATCAATATTTTTTAAATCAATCATAAAATCATAATTACTAAAAGCATGAGAATCCATTTTCTTTGGAGTTTTTGAGGGTGAAGCTTCTTTCCTAGATTAATCAACAGTTAAGGAAACATCCACCCTTAATTTAATGTTCTTATAGATAATGACTATATCTAAAAATATTTAAACTCCCTATATGATACCTCAAAATTTATCTGAAAGGGATGGTCTAAAAGTTCATCTACCTCTTAGATAAAATGATTCATGCACACTCATATCAATTCTCCTGATGGTATAAAACTTACATAACTCAAGGATAATAGTAAATTCATATTTATAAATATGGGAAATGGTTTATAATACATTTTTTATCATTACATTAAAGTATTCAAGCTAACCAGAAGTAAAACTATGAGGGGAACTAAGCACGAGATCATGTTGAGAACTGGATAGAGCAACTGGAAGGTCTAAATAAATCTTTTTTATAACACAGTCCAAATAACCATGTACACTGATAAATCTTAAATTAATATATTGTATCTTCCTTTAAATATTTTAAATATGTTCTAAAAACTATTGATCTATCTCCTGAACATCACTATAATAAGGTTGTGAAACTGGATCACTGGAAACAGCAACAACAACATTAGGCTCGAGTGAAACTATATCAGTAGGGGCATGAGTAACTAGTTACACTAAAAGAATAATCATAAGAGGATTGTAACCAAAAATATCTTTCCCTTTAGGTGAAAATAGAACTAATGGAGCTTCCTTATACTCTAAGGAACTGGAATCCTCTTATGAAGAGTAAAATCCTTCAACTTCCTCATAAATCTTTACCAGCAAGTATGTTATTATGTGATGATTTATGATCATAGGACCAATTGAACAAGATTTAATCCCTTGAATATATTGAGATACATCCAAGATAAATTTCATATTTCCCCCATATTCTTCAAGATATACCACTATTTCATTCAAGGACATGTCAATTCCACTACCAAGATTTATAATAACTTCTTGGGTGTCTTGGAACTCTCCAAAAAGACAACTCTTAATATATTTCATAAGAACAGGTGTGAACATATCATACTGAAGATATAAAATATGATAGGATATATAATTCAGATCAGAAATAATCTGATCAATTCCATTATTAAATTCATGAACCATTCAAGATATAGTGGTAAAATATGTGGTAGATATTTTGTGAGTTTTACTGCCCTTTATTCTTACACTCCATCCAAATTGAGGAGATCCTTCAATTTCAGTAGGAAGGGATGACGATGTCTGAGTACATGACTAGGTTTGTAGACCTTGCACACTACACTTGGCAAATGATCTCTAATGGTTACTTCTGAGAATGAAAGTTAGAGTAGGGACTCCATGGAGAGATTCATGATATAATATTACCCTTGTGCATCCCCACATATGTCGAGGTGTTAGAGAAGGCACTAGTGATAGAGATATTTCTTTTAGAGGGGTTCCATACAGTTGGTTGTGGTAGTGAGTGCAACAAATCTGAGATGTCTGCCACAACTTGCAGGCCTAAGATGACAAGATCTCAACACCAGAGGCCTCCCCATAGTCATTCATAAGCATGTAGTCATATGGGGACAAGACAGTGTAGACTGTGGTGATATCTTAGGGAGGGATAACGTTATTCTTATGATGGGCGAGGTCACATGGTGTGAGACTGCCTGAAAATACGTGATGAGAATTTTAAGAAGATAGTAAACAAACCTCCATGGAAGAGATAACGTCATGATCAGGGATATCCAAAGCAGGGAAAGGGTGGTCCCTAGGGAGTCGGTACAGGCATGGGATAAGGAGGAGTTGTGGAAGGTGGATGATGCTAATAGATCCTTCCACCACAACTAGGCAACCCATGTCAGGATCTGGAAGCTGGCAGTCAAGGCTGTGGGGAGGTTTATGTTATGGATGTCTACAATCCTACAACTCATGATATGATAAGAGATATGACCTGTGTCCTTTATAACTTTTTTAGTAGAACTTGTTAGACCCGTGGTGAGGTACTATTTTCTCCCTTCTTCTTTTTTAAGGTTTTACCAGGTTGGTGCAAGTCGTCGGTGTAACCATGTGTTGGTGTTGTTCGATGTAGCTTTGAATGCATGAGGAAGAGGGGTTCTTCCCCCCATCGATATGTGTTTTTGTGATGCGAGAAAAACTGTGAGGGTGAGTCGATGACACCCAAAGTTTATAGTATCTAGGTGTGGTGGATGAGTCTCTTTGACTTGTGCATTCATGGAGGGGTTGTGTAGTGGAGTGATAGAGTAGGTACTAGAATTGTTAGTGGAGTTTTTCTACTTGACCTCATTTTCCCTTAATATTCCACTAGTTAGAGTGGAGAAGTATCTATTTTGGGTATTACTCTCCTTCTAAGATAAGAGAATACACGCGGGGTATGCCCTGTGATTTTTGTGTCTATCTTATTGCTATTGGATGAGTTTAATCACCTTCCCTATTAGTTGGAACCTTGAATGATCAATTTCAACCTTGATAAAATATTTATCAAGTACAGGTTGAGGTGATGGAGACCCCATGAATAGAACTACATGAATCACTAACTAGTACTGGCAGTGGTAGTCTTCACTTTGAGAATGTGGAGACGATATATTTTGGGAGAGTGTTTTGTGGTTTGTTCAGACAACCAGATTCTCGAGTACATCTTTACCCATAGAGACAAAAACCTGAGGTGATGACCCTAGTTGAAATTCTTGCAGGACTATGAATTTGAGGTAGTTAATACTCTGGGATTGGACAATGTTGCAGTAGATGACATTAACGTGAAGTCTTAGGGTCACCTAGTGCAGGAGGTTTTGAGGTAGTTAAGTTCCCTACAACTGACCCTGGTGGAGTAGGAGGGTGTATTTCTCTTTAGTCAGTATAGAATCCTTCACTTCTCAAGTGAGTAAGATAGTCTTTGTTGTGAAGCATCGACTATGAAATTCTATGTGACTAGATATCCTTGGGTGTTTCACCATATGGATATTATAAAGGAGGGAATCATGAGACCTTGTTGTCGGTACAAGTGGTGATTCCAGTTACAACATGAGATATAGAGGTTCGATCAGAGAGGAAACCTATCCCCCAAGTTTCTTCCATCCGTTTGAGAATGTATAAAGAGATAGTGAGGTTTCATACTGCCTTGGCCTACCCTAATAGGTGGAGCAGGATCATGAAACCTCCTACATGTCACAAATGAAGAGATACGTGAATCTTCTTACGCATGTCATTTCTAGGAGATAACATTATGAGGATGGACCATCCCTTTGGTTTGTGAGGTGTGACAACATGGAAACATACAGGTGTTCCCAAGAGAGGGAGAGCCAAATGTGAGCATAGTATCCCGAGTTGTTTTCTAAAGTTTTTCTTTTCTAGGACAAAAATATTGATGGAGGGAATGATGTAAAGACCTATTTTTCCCCTTTTAATAATTTTAAATAATTCTAGGAATATTTCCAGAGCTATAAACTGAGATGACGTGAAATTTGGGGCTTGGTGTGACCAGAATTAATTTTATAAAAATATTAAGTGTTTTTATACTATGCACATAATGGAAATGTGATATCTCTTAAATAATAGATCAGATCAAAAATCCAAGGCCATGGTTGAGTCCATAGTATGGAGTTTACCCGAGGGGGATATAACTTTTGTCAGTGTGGGACTTCTATGGGAAAATTCACCAAGGGGAAAAATCATAAATAAAATAATTAAAGTTAATTCATTTAACTTTGACAATGAAGAAAATAACATTCAAACAGGGGATAAAATTGGAAATCTAAGGCCTCTGTTAATCTTGTAATGGAGTTTTTTTCCTAGGCGTGTCATAAAATGATAGTGTGAAGAGGTTTCAGATTCCGTGCTGAGATGAGGCTCCTATAAATAGAAGTTTAGGGAATTAGGATTAGGGTTAGCCCTAATTCTCTCCCTATATCTACAAATCCTCTCTCCCTATCTCTCTATCATTTTTCATCTTTTCCTTGTCAAATTTAGGCAATCTCTCTGATGGAACTTTTTTGGATTGAAGAAAAAGTTCTGGCGGGTGCGTTCTTCGACCGATGAATGAATCGAGGTAGGTTTTCTTTCCATTGAACCTCTGATTGAAGTTTTAATGGAAAATATATTCATTGTTAAATTTTTTAATCTTTGGTATAATCATCATCGATGGACACACTAACACGACCATTGATCCATGCTTGGAGCTTTTTTATTTTGTGTGTTCTTCATCTGCTCCTCGTAATTATTGTTGTTTAACTTTTGGATGCATCAATCGACCTTTAGATCGTTGATTAGAGGTAGGTGCTATGAAGGTCTCATCGTAGGGATCACCGATCTATTCCAGGATCTATAATTGGGATTTCAGTGAAGTCACGGTGGTCAGTAGAAGCTAAAAATGAACAAAGACTGCCCGTGGTGGTGACACGCAGTGGCCGCAGAGGGCGGTATGATGGAGAGACCGTGAGGAGCCAAGTAGCCCAATGGCACGACCAGCTGAGGAGAGGGAGACGAGGTTCCAACATGCTACATATTTGATGCGGAAGACTGGGATGGTGATTTAGTGGTTGGGTGTGTGGCTTGTAAGGAGGATGAGTTTGGAGTGGGGTCCCGGTAGGCGGCTGTCAACTGGGTGGTAGAGGGGTCGCAGCACACGACCCTAGGCGGTAGCTACCTACGCAGCATGGGTCATTATGGTGATGAGGGGATCAACCAGATGTCTAGGTTTGGGTGACACGAGCAATGCCACATTTTTGGTCCATGGGACAGCTGCAACAAAATGGGCTAGCAGGGGTAGGCTGACCCAGGTGAAGGGGGTCTGGCCAGATTTGGGCCGGACTGGCCCAAGTTGGGTCAAGACCCATTAAATAGTTTTATCTCATAAACAACGTGTATGATTGATGAAATATCTATTACCAAGATCCCCTATCATGAATAATGATTTTCTTAGACTAGATGGAAGATTTTAATTCTTGTTTTATAAGTTCGGGTGAATGAAACACCTAGATTTAATAGTAATAATTTAATTATTATTATTCAGGTTCTCATATTGGACCTATCATCTAAACGGTACACCTATTTGATGCACTATCAGTGGTGGCATGACCTTGGTATTTCTACTAAATTTTCAAGACTACATTCAGTTTCTTAAACCAAAGTTGATGTGTGGGCCCCACGAGGCCCAGTTGGCACGTGTTGTGGTGAAATGTAGCCTTTTCATCCGTAATCCATTTTTGATGAATGATTAGTCCATATCTTGTGTTTTCCATGAGTATCACAATAGAAAAATACACATAATTTGTTTTGGGAATGAGGCATGGGCCCCATGAGACTCTTTTCGAGCGCAATGCAGCAACATATGTCTTTTCCATAAAATATCTTTTTAGGGTGAATACATAGTTGATCTTGTGATTTTTTTCACAAGGATCTCAATGGTGAAATATTTTTGGATGTGCATAGCCTTTTTCATTATCTCGTTAAATGTGGAAATAGAAAAGGAATATCGGGGGAAGATCCTTCTGCTGTGTTTGAAGAGAACCCATGACTTGGTTCATCTTCGACTCCTATGAGAGTGGAGAATATGTATGAATAGATATAATCAAATTTTCTATTTCCATTTGAGGGGATGTGTCAATGAAATTATGTTTTCCCCCCTTTAAATCAACATCGACCATCATTCTCTCAATAACAATTTCAATAGATATGTTGTGTACTGTGGGAGTACACTTTCATGCCTAGGGGTACTTGATCACAGTTTAGTACCCAAGAATGGCTAGGTACATGGCCTGGTGATAAGGTGGGATCACACGTCATGTGGTCCCCACACACACTGTTCACCACTTTAAGAATATTTGATCCCTCATATATCCTTATTTTGGACTCAGATTCTTGCTTCCGAGTAGCCTATACTGAGTGTTCTTCCATATGGAATGAAATGGTTATCTCTTTAGTGGATTCTGAGAAACGATGCGAGATGTTATAGATTTGACGCCTATTCAGGCAACGTATGACAATGACAGTGATTAGGTGTTGACATATCAGTACTTTCTGAGAGGTACCATGTAGTAAGGATTTTCAGAGTAGTTCCCTAATACCTTTTGAGTGGAATTCCCCTACCAGGTAGGGAGTGGGTCCTCAATGACCTAGAGTGGAACCCCCCATCATCATGGGTGTGGGTTCTCTATGATTACTATGAGAGTGGAATCCCCTTGACATACTAGGGCATGGGTCCTATATGACAATAAGATTTGAATCCCCCATTGGAATGGGAGTGGGTCCACTATGATAATAAGAGTGTAATCTCCCCATTGACATGGGCATGGGTCCTCTATCAGCAACTTTCAAGTGGAATACCCCTGACGCAGTAGGGAGAGGGTTCTCGATGAACAAGAGTGGATTCCCCCTAATGAATCAAGGTATGGTTCCTCTATGATGACAATAAAAGTGGAATCCCCCTAATGCACTAGGGTATGGGTTATCTACTTTGGGTTTACTCTCTCCAGTTATAGATCAGTGTTGAGACATGCTTTGATGTTACTTTGGACTCACGAGTAAGATGAGTGCTTTCCCCACTAAGATGCATCCTTGTGACACAACCAAAATCCATGCGGGTAGGATGAACCCAACCCAAGAATATAGTATCTAGGTGTAGTGATTAATTCCTTTTTACTTTCATGTTTAGGGCAGATGTGGGGGATTTTGTGCATCATTGGTGGCTACTTCTAGAACTTTTGGTGACTCTTTTTCTGGTCAAAGATGTTAGATGAATATCCCTTTACTCTCTTTTATTTGGGCTTCTTTGACGGAGATATATATGTATCCTATTTCAGTACCCACTCTGTGGTTTGTGGTTAATCTCCCTCTAGGAGAGGAAAAAATGTGAGGGGTATTAAACGTGCTTTTCATTTCTAGATTCTCGTGGTTTGACAAGTATACTCTCCCACTATAGGTAACAAAGACTCAATGAGAAGTTCATCCTCTCACCATTTCTAGCTCATTGTGTTTTGGATGAGTTTACTTCACTCTATTGTTGGGTTTATCTAAAATAATTTTACTGTACCTTATTATTTATAATTCTCCCCTCTTTAGTACATCTTTTGGTACTCCCATGAGCCTTTTAGGCATCATACTGAGTATTTTTATACTCACTCCAGCTTGGGATTTTCCTGCACTTGGTGTGCCCTTCTAGATGACGGACAAGTTGATCATGAATTTGATGGAGATTAGTGATACAAGGTAATTAGACTGAGTTGTGGTGGTCATATCTTAGGATCTAGGATTAGGGATCTCCCAACTATTTTACTTTTCCACTTATTGTTGGGTTGTGGTATTTTTCTGGTTGGGTGTGTATTTGAACTTTTTCCCTTTGAGTTTAATTTTATATAATAGTACTATTTAGAGGTCAATACATATTTGTGGTTTATATATAGTGGTGTTGAATCTTTTACTTTTCCTCTGTGCTTTTTCGTTGAGTTGGTTGTGTTCATGTGTATAGGTTCTTAAGAAAAGGCCTCCATAAGATTGTTGTGCCTTCGACACTAGTCGCAACCCCCTGTCCAATAGAGGCAGTCTTGGGATAGTTGCGGCTCAATCCCCAGCATGGGTCAGGTCGTGAAAAGTAAAAATTAATATTTATATTAAAATTTAAAGATTCACCTCTTATATTAATAATTTCTCCATCAACTATATTTTTAACATTCATCTCATATTTCAATAATGATCCAATGAGTTCACCAAGTGTGTATTCATTGAATTTTTTTTACCAATAGAAAAAAATTGTCATACCATTTATTTTGTAAATATAAAAGTGTTTAATTAATAAATAATATATTTTCAAAGGATTCTCCTAAAGAAATCATATCATTTTGTTATTGTATATGGAGGTAACATGTGATTTGCTATTTATTCTTCACCCATTTCAAAATATTTGTATTCAAATCTTAACATTAAATGTTTTTTCTATTTATCATATCTATTCCATTGTGAGTGACATGAACAATTTGATAGATATAAGGATCAATTTCACAAGAATATATATGACTAAACACATTTCTAAAAATTTCACAATATATAATGTTTATCAACAAATAGTTTAAGACATATGAAATGTCATCATTTATAGTCAAGATATTTGGATCTGTTTCAATAAATATTTAACATTTTATAATGATATTACAATAACCAATTCTTATTTGTTTGAGGAAATCTTTCATTATAGATTTCCAATATTCATAGTGAGTTCCATCAAATAATGGAGGTCTCAGAGGAATCCAATCATCACTATAACTTAAAACATCCATCTCAAATGATCATTTTCCTTGGATGGTTAATTGTAAGAAGAATATAATAGATAATATATATAATATGGTATTAGGATAATGAAAATAAAGTGTATATCTTCAAGGGAAAATATCTTAAATTAATTATTTCCTAGATAGAGAGATGGTCAAATGGTAATTTTGGGGTGATTTGAACATTTTATAAAATTTTAAAATTTTTACCATAATTAAAATATAAATACAATAGAAAAATAAAAAATATTATCCCAAGGGAATTTTATAGTAGTTCATATCAAATTTATTTTATGTATACTCTCCAATTCTCTCTATATATGAGAGAAATGGAACTAACTAAAATACTAAATTATTATGGTGAATCACAAAACAATTAAAAACTATATTTTATAGTAGAGGAAAAAAAAACAAAACCTAAAATTTAAAGGGGAGTCAAAACCAGTTATATCCTTACTTTTTCAATTTGGATTCACAACCCAAAGACCTACCTTTTTCTCTTTAGAGTCCAAATTTTTAATGAAGAACCATAAACCAAAAATAATGCACACGTAAAAGAGATGAAATTATATAATAATAGAATAATAGTTAGACTATTAAAGATATGAATGTCAAAGTACCTTGGTTCAATTTTGGAGTAGTGTATTATACCACATTTAAGTATAAAAAATAAGATCACAACTGAAATGATAAAAATACGTATTGTTTCATGTTCGGTAGCACAAAATGATTCATTTTTATACTTTTAACAATTCATGTATAAGTCCTCTCTTGAATTGGTTCTATCAATCACTATTTATATATATTTACAACACACATAATCTTTAAAATAATAATTTATTCCTCTCTCCTTTTTAAAAAATAGTATATATAAATGTTTCCTGGAAAATAATGAACTAGTTCATAGTTATTCAAATTATCTATTTTAAATCATCTTTTCCATGCACAATTCATTTCCAAGATAATGTTATATGAATTAATCACAATCATTAATGTGAATGTAAAACTCTTTTAATAACCTTGAGTTCCATTCCTATTTTTTTGGTAAATAATAAAAAATCATGAAAAATATAAAATATAAATATAAAAGTGTATATAATATAAATAAATAAAAAAAATAAATAGAAAAATATTCAAAAATAGTAGGATTAAAATTTTCAAATACTTCTGTGTGTTTGATTTATATCTATTAGCATATTATTCATTTCAATGTATGAATAAATTGGTAAATGTGTCATTTTATGTATGATTTATTATATCCTAAGATAAATATGTATGAGTCGTTTTATCCTTAGTGTATGAGTTATTTGATCTACCTATGATTCAAATAATCTATATATGACTCATACAAACTCTTTATGTTTCATTTAATTCTACATATGAGTTGTTTCTTACTTTTCAAAAATATTTAAAATGTAGAACATAAAACTATTTTTACATAATTAAAATAATAATAATAACATTTAATAATAAATTAATTAACCAATTGAGCATACATTTTAAAAATATTTAAAATTTAAAACATAAAAAAATTTATATAATAAAAAAAATAAAAAAAACATTTAATAAACAATGAATAAACCAATTAAACATCATTAATTTATTCTACAAACAATGTAAGCATTAATAAAATAAACTATTGTTTTCCGTACACTTGTTAGAAGGAATAATTAAATAATGATTTTGTAATTATAAAAATATATAAAAATAAAGTGGTAAGGTTCCACCTAAACCCCATTAATAAATCCTTGGTAGATATTGCATACCCTATAGAAGTAAACCTTAATGATCCATAAATATCACTTTAAGAGATTTTCTAAGAGTCGATGTTTACTATGTGCGCTCAAAATAATGTCTAGACATCAAACATGGTACTCTAGTTTCAAGTAGTATACAAGATTATCATCAATGATGATGATCATGAATGAGTCCAAATTTGGATGAAAAAACCTAATCATCAGAGATATAAATACTATAATGAATTTTTCAATTTGAAAAGTATAAAAACGAACTCATATATGATATATATTCTTTAAATAGTGGTATGAGGAATATCAGATAACATCACTCAAAACTGATGATAGCCTAATATCAAATCAATCATGGAGAACCACTTGACTCCCGATATTTGATCAAATAATTCATCTATATGTGGAATAAGATATTGATAATTGGATAAAACTTAGTTAAACCATTGATAATATATAAATAAGCATAATGAACCATATCCATTATTAGTGAACAAAAGAGAAGAACCCTAAGGGGACATGCCTAGGAGAATGAATCTTTTACCCTCATGATCCTCTAGTTGGACATTCAACTCTCCATGCTATAAAATATGTATCTTATATGGTGGAATGGTTATGGTATCTATTTATATCATCATCTCTTTGATAAAATAGTTTTATATATAGATGGAAACACTAAGAAATCATTACAAAACGCATCATAAAAATGGACAAAAACATATGGAGTGGTTAGCTATTATGTGTCCTCATCTACCAAAATGATGCTAGAAACATTGTCTTTAAATTCCCCCAACTAATAATAGATAGGTTATAAATTTTATTCCTATAAATACCATTACCCAAACATTGTATAAAAATTACTCTAAAAATGAATGATACCAACCAATGGTAGAAGTTTATGTTTTCTTGATAAAAAGTTATCCAATCTATACATAGGATCTAATCAAAACTGTACATTTCTAGTATAAATAAATCCTATGGAATTCAATACCCACAAACCATGTTAGTGCACTATAGAAACCTCTAAATACCCTTGGATCGCACTCTTAAGCATGTATAAACTGTTATCATCCTAGATATATACACCACCACAAGTCCCAAATTTTTAAAACAACCTAATAATATGTTAATAAATAAGATTAACTCATATAGAATGAAATATATTATATAGTATATGTTTCTATTATTCTAAATCTAAAATTCAATATCCCATAAATACAATTGGCATGATTATTCTAAATAACATGAAGTTGACATAATCTATAACCTTGTTCTCCTATCACTAGGACCACTATAGGGGTATCAAACTACTAATTTTTCCTCTCCTACAAGTGGTTAAAACAACCTCATCCATGTCTATAATAACAAAAATATAAACAACTATTAGAACATTGAATACTTGTTGGATCTCCTCCAGAACCCTGAGTCTTCTCAAAATTTTACTCATCAACAATTCATAGAATTCTCTTGCACAATATTTTTATGTTCTCTATCTGGCTATAAGAAAGACACTCTTTTAGAACCCTATCATAATTAGAAAAAACAAACCTTGGATACCCACAATAATATCACTCATCAAAATTATACCATTTTAGAAGAAGATACAAAATCTTTACCTAACTTACCTATCAATCACAAACCTAGATAGAATCATCATATCTATACTTCTTACTATCTGATGACCCATTCTCAATATAAAAATAATAAACATACAACCTATATGATCTACCCTCGATCTGGTATCACTCGACAATAAGGTCCTGATTCACAACATACAATTATAAAATAAAGAAAGACATTCAACTATGGTAAAATAAAATACCTCAAAACATCATCAGTACGCATGAAAGTTATAGTCTTAACACCCATAACATAGATTTGAACCATAGAAAATTAGTAAAACAGAGATCATCATCCATCACCAGCTTTGGTCCCTATACCAGATTCATAAACTCTATGGACCTTTCTACCCTCATAGACTTAGAAAAAATATATTTGACTAAAAAATCCTAAAAAACATTAAAAGACATCTGAAAATTATATTCTACTTAGAATAATACTTCTTATTACTACTTAGTTGGTCCATAAAGCATGTAGGTAAAAATTCTATCCCTATACTCTATGAATGACTCGATCTATTAAAGTATAGTTTCCTTATACTCAACCTCGAACTTAAAATCCTATGGTCCACCCTATCCCATGAAAATAAGTGTATTTCATAGATAAAAATATATAGTCAGGTCTCACAAATATTTCCATACTCACACTGCCCTATGTCTCATCGACTGCATGACCTAAAGAATAGTATTTATGAGTTTCTGATCAATATATGTACATGAATAATATGAGGATCCAAATCCAATACCACTTGGGAATAATCATAAAACCCTCTTATATACCAAAAATAGTTTCTTGTGATCGATATCACTATATTTTAATTTTAAAAGATCAAAAAAATTATATTGGCTCTTGATATCATAATTTTAAGAAGAAAAGTAATAGGAAACACACTCTTCTACACTATTAACACAACCTATGATATAAGGGTATCACATATTATATCTCAATTATATCAAATAATATACAATCTTAGGACATGGATAAGTAAACATAAGTCCACATAACAGATCATTCTATGACAAAATAAGGAACAAATAACCATGGTTTGTCTAAGTAGAGTTACATCGATAAGTTATATCTAAAAAACACTATATATGTTTTTTGAACCACTAAAAAACAAAACACCATATAATATTCAACCCATAAATAGTATAAAATCTTATAAATGTCATGTGAATTATAAAAACTCATGTTTTTTGAGTTATGAATTATAGGATAAATATGAATTTAAAATTTAAAGAGGGGTTTGTTTTGAGAACTAAATCTGGTATCAGTATTCTGGGTATTTAGATGTCTCTAAAATATGTTTATGGATTTGTACAGTGGTATTGGTGGTGTTCTATTTCTAAATATGGCTTCATGTAAAATTTATGGGGACCTGCTGCTGATTTTTGAAGTAGGTGCACCACTATGGGGAGGAATGAACCTTAGAGAAAGTCATGATGTAACCCTATAGTATGAAATGGGTAGTGGTCCCATTTTAAATTATTCATGTAGGGTATTTTTTCTATGAATTTACCTTTGGTAAATGGTGAGGTAAAATACCTAGTTTGGTCATTTTGGTGGCTGTTTTGGTTGGAGGGTTTCCCCTGTGGGAAATGAGGATAGTTAAAATTACAATTATTGGTGTTTTGATATCCAATGTGTGTGGAGAATGGGGAGTGGGATTAAATGAGGTTATAATGATGTGATGTTATTTTGATTTATTACTATAAAGGTAAAATTCCTAGGGTCAATTTTTTAGAGAAGTCTTGGTGGGTATTTTGATAGGGCCATGGGGGTGACAAAGCTATGGTGGTGGAATTTATGGTCTGGGTAGAGCCCAGGGGTCTTGGGTGTAGTATTTGGGATCAAAAATATAGAAAACCCTATATTTATAGAGTGATATAATCATTTAACTCAATTAAATAAATAATTTTTAATATATATTTCAAATAAACACAACCCAAAGATCGAGAGTGTCAATATCTTTGGAAGATAGGTTATAAAAAACATCCAAACAAAACTAAAATAAAACAACATTATTTTTTTCTCATAATGAGATCCCAAATCCATATAATATCCCAAAAATAAATATTAATACTTGGGTAATACATAATTGAATGGGGTGAGCTATAAATTCTTGTGAGGGAATAAGCATGATAATAAAGAATAACATATGAGTCAAAAGGCATAACATGATATCATAAAATAAAAGGCTCATGAATCATCATATGGGGCATGAAATAAAGAATATGGAGTCATAAGAATATGGAAACATAGAAATGTGTCAAAAATATAAAAACTAACATAAAAATAAGTCAAGGATTACCACTGATACAACATCACATGGTGGAAAAAGTCCCATCATGGATTACGTTAACTCACAAATCCCATACAATTATCTCATGAGACATAAACATTACCCTATTAATTACAAAACTATATGGGTTAACTCATAAAAAAATGTACACGAATGTGTGTTCCACATAAGAAAATAATAAACAAATAATAATCATCAGAAAAATACATGGAAAGGAAATGGGTTTCATAATAATTTATTATAACATAGCCAAATGGAATATCATAATTTATTCTATGAAAGAAGGGAAAAAATCATTATTAGACATTTTTTTGATAAATAAAGAATCAAATGACATGAAAATTATGTCCAATTGAATTTAACACATAAAAAAAATGAATAAATAATTTTAGAAATATTCCTTTTAAGTGAGGTTTGAGGAAAAAGTAGTAAAGAATCATTAAAGAGTGTAAGGGAAAAATAATTTACATAAAACTAGAGATGAAATAATATAATTTTCCATAATAAAATATGTTTTTTTGAATCCTTGTATGGTTTAAAACATTTTATTGAGTGGTACATGAAATGGGTAAAGAAAATAGAGAAGTTTCCTTTAATCATCTTTACTTAACAAAAGAAATTGAGAAGGGAACGTTTAAAACATATATATATCCATAAAGAAAATGTGAATTAAACTAGATATATCTATTTTGGAAATATATTAAGAACATATAATATGTTTATAAGAGGATTAAAGAGAGAAAGTGTGGAAAATAGTGAGAAATCATAACCTAAAGAAATATAGTGTGGTTAAGAGAGATCCCTTACCTTACATCCAGAATATTTTTTAATTTGCAATTAACATCATGAATAGTAAAATTATATTTATTAAACATATTATTTATTCCTTATTTTAATATATTTTATTTATTATCAATCTTTTATATTAGTTTAGATTCATTTTATTGAGATATCATTTCACTTTCTACTATCCCAAGGTTGTTTGTTTCATGGTTACAAGATCAGATTAATTTATGCATAATTATTAAAGTTATTATAAAAAAGGCCTAAAAATAAAATATCGAATTTAAATTATATTCATTTCTTTACATTAATTTAAATGGTCCAAAATATCTAATTGTTTTCCAACATAGGCATGATTCCTTTAGAATAAACGTTGTCGTTATACAGTTAGTTCATTAAGATGGTTTTACCGACCATCACAAAAAAGGTCTGTTTCATTTAATTAAATGAATATTAATACATTAAATAAAATTAAATAAGGAATTATAAAATTATTATAATCATATTTATCCATATTATTATTTATACCATCATCCTTGAAGGTGGTGCAGAAAAATGAATTATATTGTTTATGGAGGTGGTGAACTGTCTATATTATGAACACTGTTTTTTAATGATAAGAATAAAATAGGATTAATGATAGATATTACATTTAAATAATAAAATTATATTATATTTATGATACTAGATTTTTTATTTCATGTTTGATATAGTTGTTTTAGTGGATAACTGTAAAGTCCCCGACCCTAGTATCTCGGAGCCATTGCCTTAATTAATTGCATTGGTACCACAAACAAGTGTTTTCATACCAAAGAAATTAATAGTTAATTATATTTGGAAAACTGGATACAAAAATAATTGTTACATTAAAACTTGAAATGAATAAAAATATAGAAACTCTATTAGATTCACCCATAAACTCATAGATTATTCCTCCATGTCATTCATAAAATACATGTTCACATCCTATGTAAAAATAAAACATAATAAAGGGTTGACATCAGATGATTAGTAAGGATAAGAAATACAGTAGAATCAATAATCATAAATAATAAGGAATGATTAATAACTAAAAACAAATTCCATAAAACATAATCTTGAGTATAATATGGAAGGAATAAAAGCAGAAGAAATAATTTCATATAAAATAATCATAAGAGAATGAAACATAACCATGGATACTCAACTATTAAAATAATAACATGCGCTATCAATTACTGATATCATATTGAGGGAATTAATAATTCCAGACATCATAAACATAAAGTTAAGGCTTCGGCCAAGACACTATATATAATGGGTAAAAACCTATTCTAGTTTGTCTCATGAGACCTACCAATGCACCGAGGGGCCATATTGGGCCTCACACATCACTTAATAAGTCTAATTAATTTCTCATATGAATGGGGTGAAACATAAATAACATATACATATGAAATGTAAATAACATTCCCCAATCAATAAACATAATCACTAACTATTCTGAGTAATATGGTGAATGGTATCAAAACATTACATCCACAGTCAAACTGATCATAAAACATTTTAAAAAATATGGTAGATTATATCCAAAAATATAAATCCCAATTAAGAATAATATTCAACATAGGTTTAAAAAAAATATGAAAATGCTCTAATAAAATTATCGGGGAATTCTTGAGAGGAATATCCCTTTTTTACTTTTCAAAGAAGTGTTATTTAGGAAAATCATTTTTATATTTCATAAAATTAGATTGTAAACATGTATGTCCAAAAATATACTATAGAAGTGAAATGAAATTTTATTTGAGGCATAAAATATGTCCAACTTAAGTTAAAATATGTAAAAATAGTTTTTATGAAACTTATAAATGAGTCTCCTTAGTGCGGTTTAAGAGAAAATGTCATGGAGTCTTTGAAATAGAAAAAGGATTAATTTTTTTTCCCTAAAACCAGACATGGAATAAGATAGTTTTTAAAATTAAAAAATTTTATTTAAAAAAATTAGTGGATTAAAAGTGATTGTTTAGCGTATAAGAATATGTGAATAAAATTGAAAATGTTCACTTTAATCAGACTTACTTATCGGGAGGAAATGTGAAGGGAACTTTGTATAACAAATATTTCACCGTCAAAGAAAGATGAAATGATCTAGATACATGAGTTTAGAACATATACATAGAATTTATGGTAATTATATTAAAATAATTAAGAATTACATTTGGGTAAATATAGAGAAAATTTAACCTAAATGAAAAATAGAGGTTCGAGAAGAAACCCTTAAATTATGTCCAAAAGCGTTTTTCACTTTTACTTAACATCCTGGATAATAAAATTAAATCCATTAATTAATTAATTCAAAAAAATTAAATTTATTTTATTTATTATAGTTTTATTAAGTTTGTTTAATTACTTTTTGATGAGATATAAGATACAATTTTTTCATTCAAGAGGGTTCGTTTCCCTAGTTTTCATGATCAGTTTACTTGTATACATGTATGGAAAATCATGTAAACTGAGAATAGTTGTACATAATTGAAATTATATGTTTTTAATGGAATTAAATAATATATAATCTTCTTATATATAACATTATTTCTAGATGTGAGGATGATTCATTATAGAAGACATTAATGATAATCGTGTAGATTATTTTGGAGGTTTTTCGATCATCACAAAGTAGTTTTGTTTCATTAATTAATATTATGTATATATATGTATTCCAGAACATTAAATAAGTTTTCATACAAAAATTATAATCTATTTTAACCAAAAAAATTATTTTATGAATATACTTGAAGAAGGAATTGAGAAACAAAAACACATCATCCATGAAGGTTGTAAATCGACACCTCACAAATGATGTTTTCATCTTTAGAATAAAAGGAAGAGGAGAAGGAAATTGATGATGGATTATTCCATAAACATAATAAAATTAAAGTATATAAAAGGTACTAGAGTTATCATGTCACTTTGGGATAGGTATATGAGGATAAGATAAAAGAAATAATAGAACATGGAAATAAATTAAAATAAAATAGAAGAGGGTTTTACCTCTTGAAATTATTCTCATTGATAACCTCCTTAGGAAAATTAGATTATTATTTTATTGAGAAAAAAGGATCCTAGACATGGTAGGAGAGTTTTTAGAGACTATTTTTTAGAAATTTGGAAAGTTTTAATTCTTTTGAGGTTTGTGGAGAAGAGGTGTTGAGGGGTGGTATTAATAGTGGAGGAGAGGGGTGTTTTCTCAATATTATATCCATTAGTTTATTATTTTAGCTCATGACTATGAATATTTTTAGAATTATCATTGAAGGTATTAAAATATTTAATTAGAGTTTGATATTTTTGGCTGATATTAGCCATAATTCATATACAATTCAATAAATCATGTATTTATTAAATACCATAAATTATCATATTTCACCATTCACCAAAAATTGAACTATTTTAGAAAAATACTAAAAATTTACAATAAGAATTTTTTGACTTGTATAATTTAAAATAAAAATCCATTTTATGAAAATAAATTTCTAAATAGTTGAAAAATAATTTTTAAATAAAATCATCATTTAGTCAAAAAAAATACCATTTTAAAATTATAAATGATTTTATAAAACATTGAATTTTTTTAGGGTCTCATAAAATTATATTATAATCATATGAAAAAAATATATTAATTTATGAATCTATAATATGAAACTAAATTTTCTTTTAAATCATTACATTAATTATAAAATTTTAAATAAATATTTATGTTTCACAAATATACCAAAACATAATTTATCATATTCAAAACATTTATTTAAGTATATTATGATATAATTATATCATATTTTCACTTATAAGATACCTAAATTTTATTTATACTTCCATAGGTGAAGTTACTATTCTATTGGTCATATTACTATTCATAATGGTCACATTACTATTCAAACGATCATACTTAATAGTATATCATAGTTTTAAACTCAGTTTTTCATGAATCATAAACTATCAAAGATGATATATTTTAAAAGTGACATACTATTAGATCTTAGGGTGTTACATTCTCTTCTCCTTCAAAAAATTTCTTCCTCAAAATTTCTATAACGCCATCTCATAAAAAGTTTTATGCACTTATTCATCAAAAAATCCTCTGGTTCCCATGTCAACTCTTCAATTTAATGATTTTTCCAATGTACCTTTACTAGTTAAGTTTTCGTATTTCTCAACACCTGTTCTTTAGTGCCCATAATCTGGATAGGCTCTTTATAGTAATGTAGCACCCAAAACACTTCATGGTTTGTTTCTCTTAAATACATTCTAGTTATAGCCTATATTTCATGAATCACTGAGACTCTATGGAACAAAACATGGTTACTTATAGGATATATCCATAAACTAGCCAAGTAAAACTAATTTTGTCACTTCTATGATGTGAATTTCAAAAATCTTACATACATGGTTGTGATCAGTAAGTTATTTGGAGTCCGATAAGGAAAAATCAATTTTCAGTAAATAGTAACCTAACCTTATAAATATTAACCCACACTTATTAATAGTAACTTACCCTTATGAATAGTAATATGACTCTTATGAATGGTATCCATACCATTGAGTGTATAAATGAATTTAGGCACCTTAAAAATGAAGATGAAAATTTTAAGTGTTTATATTTTTCGATTAAATAATGATTTTAATGAAATATTTAATTAATCATATTTACAAAACATTTTATGAAAAATGGACTTCATTTTTTGGATTCTACATGTCAAAAAATGGCTAGGATGAATTCTTGAGATTTTTCTGAAATATTTGAATTTTTGATGAATAGTAAAATCCAATAATTCCCAATAAATGCTAAATAATGGATTAATTGAGTCATTGATGATGATCTACTAATTTAAGATCAATTGATTCGGATTCATATGATACAATTAATATTATTGGTCATGGAAGACTCACTATTACATTTCTTGTGGAGAAATGATAAATTAAGGAATTTTATATTGAGAAATCCCCTCTCTCCTCCACTATAAAACCCCCCTTCACTCCCTCTTCTCTTCACTCCTATAAAGCCTTTTTTCTTGCTAATATTCTGCCCAAATCTCTCTCCAAGATCCTATACCACATCCAAAAGATCTTAGACTCTTCAAAATAACAAAATCTTTCCCCTTAAGAGGTTCTCAAAGGAGGAAGTCTCAAGAGGTAAATTCCTCTTTTCAATCCCTTCATTTCTTTTAAGTTCTTTTCTTTTTGTTTCTTTCCTCACCTCCCTTCACCCAAATAGTATGATAAATTATGTAACATACATGTACTGGAATGTTTTTATTCAAATGTGATATTTCATTATCTTCTCTCTTTCCCCCACCCTTTATTTGGATGAAATGAAAGCACTGTTTGAGTTGTACTAATTTAGCACATTCAAGGACAACAGTTTATCAATTTCTATTATAATATATAATTCTGGTCATGAAACCATTCCTATTATGGTTGAACCAGATTATTATATATGTAATATATCATATTTTAGTTCTATAATACTTTTGTACAAATGTTATTAAGTTATAAATCAAAACATTTTCATTGTAATCAAACCCACCGATTAACCAAAACGGTTGTCAATAAGGTTATATATATAATAATTTGACCTCACTATAAGTTACAAAATTAAATTTAAAACCATTTAATATACTGTATGTTCACTAATATCATATAACTTCATTTCTGGACAACCACTTCCATCTTTCATATTTATCTGAACATGAATATAAGTGAACTTATCTTTTAAGACCAAGTGATCAAACGAGCCCGAACAGTGAAATTGAACCTTATAACGAATAAAAAAGGCCATTAATGAACTAAAAAGGGTTATAATATATCATTTAAATATAGAATAGGTTCTTTAATTATGAATTAATAAGCCTAATTTTTTTATTCAGGTCTTTAATAACAAGTCAAGAACACCTTCAAGCATATGGTAAGGGATCCTCTCTCTCACTTTTGTTCAAGAATCTCCCCTATGTTGTGCTATTTTATTTGTAATAACTAATTATGTGGTATGTTATTTCACCTTCCCCATACTTCCCTTGTGACATATAAATAATTTGATACCATTTACCTATCATTAATCCCTCTCAATAACACTCGTTACTATGCCAAAATGTTTGTAAGGGGTTTTCTCATCTCACTTTCAATTCTGTGGGATTTTCATTGTTCGCCTCTTATTTCTTATATGTGTTATAGGTGTTCTACCATTTGATATATGTTATCATGATACTATTTATATTCATCGTATTCTGTGATTCATTTGGTGGTTTTTAACTTTTTTTCATACGACTTAATTGATTACAACGTGGTAATGAGCTTTGTCTCAATTTTCACTTTGTTGTGACTTGTTTAGTATTGTGAACCTAATCTTTCTTATGTGGTGTACCTACTACCCATTTGAAGTAAATTTTCAATTGAAATTATATTTCATTTAAATTTACATATTCTCATAACATGGGTATGATTATTGTCTAAGCCGTATACCACTTTACATAAGGTATTTATTTTGAATGTTGTTTTGATTATGGAAATATTGATAAATCTATATCCTCTATTCTATACGGATAATGTAATGTATTATTTCTCTTATTTTGAATCTAATTATAAAGAATGATTTAGATGTAGAGGTGGGTGGGGCCCACTACAGACCCTCGATGCATCAGTAGGTCTCATGAGACAAATCAGCTGGAGACAAACCCTTCGAGTTTGTTTCCAAAAATCAAACAGGTTTCTACCCACAGAACTAAATCGTTTTAATGGTATTATGGTTTTTTGTGCCAGATACATGAATTCCAATTAATAAGTTGTTTCATTATTCATTATTAGTTATTATTATTATCCATGGGGTTTTCACTATGAAAAAATCAATGGATGCAGTTTTATTCTCAGTTTATTAATGACATTAGTTTTTCATTTATTCACCATGCCATATTGATTATGTAAGATTGATTATGATTCACTTATTATTGTACTCATGCTTCCGATATTTTTAACCCTTATTGAGCGTTTGAGATCACCCATTTCATTGTTTACCTTCAACAGGTGATGAAGAGAAGGTCATTTATTGAGTTCATATGGTTGCAGTTTTTAGTTTTGTTATGTATTATATTTTTTAACCTTGTTCAATGTAATTTTTTGTAACATCTGTGTATCTTGTTTCTTCAAGACTACTAAACTGATTGTTCCTTCAGGATTTTTAATTCCTTTTAACCATGCCAATATCAAAAGTAATTCACCGGATCCAGTCTAGAGGGGTCGGGGTGTTACAGTTGGTATCAGAGGAAGTTTAGTAGGAAACTTGGAAACTAGAGTAGGAAATACATAGTAGGGAACAAAGCTATAAGGTAGTATTTGAGGGTAAACATACAAGAATATCCTGGTATTTTGGTAAGTAATATATTATGTGAATCTTTATAGAAAAAACATCCATGTATGGATACGAGCAGGTAGAGGTGGCTCTGGCATAGATGTACCTAGGAGTGAAAACTCCGACAAGGAGTTTCGGGCTTGACCCGGGGTATCCTAGTACACAACAACAGGCCTTACTACACTCTTGGTTATGAAAATACTAGGGGATATGCTTAGGATAATTCATATTTTCTTTACAAGCCATTATGAAGGATTGAAATGTAAATTATTCCTCAAAGAGACCATTTTTTCTGATTAAGGGATTAACCATGCATAAGATCTCAATTTATGATTAGTATTTTATTAAGTTAAGATTATACATTATGATTAATACCATAATATAGTGTGTTCCATTATTTAGAAATGGCGCCTAATGGAAGAAGGGGAATCAATACTCGTGGGAAATATAGGGATTTCCCCACTGAGCAAGTCAACATAGTCAATGTCAGAGAAGATCAGATTATGACCATATTGGGACAACTTACTCAGGTTGTGAAGAAAACCATGTTACACCTATGTTGGATCATTTCATGCAGTAGAAGCCCCCATCTTTTAGTGGGACTACTAATCCTGTGGTAGCTGAGCAGTGGATCAAGTCACTTGAAAAGATATTAATGGCATTAAAATACAATGAAAATGAGAAGGTAGTGCTGGAAGTATACTATCTCAAGGGTGAAATGAATCAATGGTGGTCTTTGATCCAAAATACCACAGAGGAAGAAGAAATAGAAGATATGGAATAGAGGACTTTTAAGGATGTATTCTTCGAAAAATATTTCCCTCATGAGCAATGAACCAAAATGAAGAGGAAATTACTTGGCTTAAAGTAAAGGGAAGAAGACAATGTTGCAGAGTATGAGGCTAACTTCATAAGGCTACCTAGGTATGTTGTAGATTACATACTTCACTCAATAGACAAGATTGATCATTTATTTGAAGGTATTAATCCAAGTCTTAGAAGGGCACTAGCTGCTCAATCATTTTCATCATATGATGAAATTGTATCAAGTGACATCAAATTAGAGAAGGAATTTGATAGATCAAATTTCTTCAAGGGAAACCAAGATAAGAAGTGGTACTAAAATAACCATGGAAAAGGAGAAGCACCAAAGAAGAGAAAGGGAACAAAACTATTCCCATTATCTGAGAACTGTGGAAAGAATCATCTCGGGAAATGCTTGAAGGGCATGAGAGTCTGTTATAAGTATGGAGAAAAGGGTCATATATCTGATGAATTAAAGGGGAAGAAACAATTAAATGATATTAAATGCTACAATTGTAGAGAGATGGGACACTATGAAAATAAGTGTCCAAAGAACCAAGGAAACTTTACTCAAAAAATTCCAAGAGAGCAAGGGAGTGCTTATACAATTACAACCGTGGAGGTTGAAGTTTCTAATGATGTGGGGGAAGGTACTTTAATTGTTTACACAAACATAGCCAATAATTTATTTGATTCTGGATGATCATATTCATTTATATCTTCTCAGTTTTCCAAGAAAATTAGATAAGTCCAATTTGATTTAATAAAGGAGTTTTCAATCAAAACTCCTAGGGGATGTATCATTGCAACAAAGGCATGTCGATTAGTCCCCCTCCATACATCAAAACATTCTTTAGTTTCTAACCATGTCATCATACCAATGACTAACTTTGATATAATTCTCGGTATGAATTGGTTATCAAATTATGATGCGAAGATTTATTGTAATAAGTAGGAAGTTACAATTTTTGAAAATGGTGTAGAATCCCATATATTTAGAGCAGAAACCTCGCCACATAATTCTTATCTAGAACCACCCCCAGTAGCTTTAATGAATGAAATACTTGGAGAAGAATATAAACCAATATATATGGTAGAGGAAATAAATCTTCAAATTGAAGATGTGCACATAGTTTAAGAGTACATTGATGTATTTTTCAGAGGATTTACCTGGAAATCCTCCAGAGCGGTAAGTTGAGTTCTCTATCGATTTGATTCTTGGTGTAAGACCTAAATCATAAACTCCCTATAGAATGGATATTGTGTAATTAGTAGAGCTAAATAAACAACTAGTGGAATTGAGTGAAAAGGGATTTGTTTGACCTAGTGTTTCTCCATGGGGAGCCCCTGTCCTCTTTGTCAAGAAAAAATATGGATACATGAGGCTATGCATTGATTACAGGGAAATAATATGCTATTACAATAAAGAATATGTATCATCTTCCCTAGATTGATGATTTATTTGATCAAAATCATGGATCTCAATGATTTTCGAAGATCGACCTTCGATCTGGATATCATCAGCTGCGTGTGAGGAGGGAAGATATTTTTAAGACAACATTTTGAACCAGGTATGGGCATTATGAGTTTATAGTGATGCCTTTTGTATTGACTAATGCACTCTCTTTTTTCATGTATTTAATGAATGGAGTTTTCAAGGAATATCTTGATAACATTGTTGTGGTATTCATGGATTATATCCTCATGTACTCAAAAAGTTATGAAGACCATAATAACCACTTGTGGATTATTCTGCAAACTCTTAGAAGAAATAAATTATATGGGAAGTTTATCAAATGAGAATTCTAGCTTCAATCAGTTTCTTTTCTAGACCATATTGTTTCAAAGGATGGAATCATAGTTGATACTATGAAGACAAAGGTAATCTAATATTGGCCCACTCCAACAAACATAACTGAGGTACGTAGTTTTATTGGCTTAGGAGGTTACTATCGGTGTTTTGTTCAAAATTTTGCCCAGCTGGCTAACCCGCTAACCAAGATCACATGTAAAGAAGTTAAGTTTGTGTGGAAAAAAGAATTTATATAATTCTTTGAAGAATTTAAAACAATATTGGCCAATACTCCAATTTTGTCTCTTCCATCTGAAAGTGATGGATTTTTAATATACAGCGATGCATCAAAGAATGGACTGGGTTGCATCCTTATGAGAAATGATAAAGTTATTTCTTATGCATCAAGATAGTTGAAGAATCATGAGATAAATTATCCAACTCATGATCTTGAATTAGGAGATGTAATATTTACTCTGAAAATATAGAGGCATTATCTCTATGGAGAAATATGTGAGATTTATACGGACCATAAGAGTTTGAAATAAATTTTCACACAAAAAGAAGTCAACATGAGGCAAAGAAAATGGCTCGAGTTACTCAAAGATTAAGATTATTCAATACACTACCACCAAGGAAATGCGAATAAGGTGGAAGATTCATTAATCGGGAAAGATCATGGACTTCTGAATCAAATGAGTATTAAAAGAGATCCTATATTCATGGATCTACTAAAGATGGATATGGGAATTGTTAAGGAAGTGGAAACATCACTCCAATTTAAAATGATTGCTAAACTATCTTTACTAGAGAAGATAAAAAGATCTCAATCTGATGATAAGAATCTACACAAGAAAATTAATGCAGTTAAGGATGGGAGACTGGCTGACTTCGTGTATGAAGAAGGAGTTATGAAATTTGGTAAGAGGTTATGCGTTCCATCAGTACCTGATCTAAAAAGGGAACTATTAGACGATGCTCATAGATCAAATTTCTCTATACACATAGGAAGCATCAATATGTATAGAGATCTGAAGGAATATTTTATATTGGATAATATGAAGCAAGAAATTGCTGACTACGTGTCAAGATGTCTAGTTTTTCAACAGGTGAAGGCATAGAGACAACATCCTAAAAGAGTGATGCAACCTTTACCTATTCCTATGTGTAAGTGGGATAAAATTATGATGGATTTTTTCACCCGACTACCAAGGACACCTAGAAGGAACAATGCAATATGGTTAATTGTTGATCGACTCACAGAATTAGCACATTTTTTTCCTATAAGAGAGGATTTTCCACTTGAGCACTTGGAAAGACTTTATATTAAAGAAGTTGTAAGACTTCATGGTGCACCTCTATCAATTATGTCTGATTGAGATACCCAATTTACATCAAAATTCTGGAAAATTATTCATAAGGCTTTGTATACTAAGCTTCGTATGAGTACTGCTTATCACCCCCAAACTGATAGACAATCTGAAAAAACTATTCAAACTCTAGAATACATGCTGAGGTCATGCTCTCTTGACTTCCAAGGTATATGGGATCAATACTTTCTTTTGGTGGAATTTTTCAACAACAATAGTTTCCAGTCTAGTATTCAAATGGCTCCATATGAAGCATTATATGGAAAGAGATTTTGAACTCCAACTTGTTGGGATGAAGTTGGTGAGAGGAAACTTATAGGCCCAGAACTTATTGAAGAGACCACGACAAAGGTGAAGAAAATACAAACCCATATTAAAGCATACCAAAGTAGGAAGAAGAGTTATGCTGACAACTGGAGAAAGGATTTGGAATTCCAAGTTGGAGATCATGTATCGCTGAAAGTATCTCCATAGAAGGGTGTCTTATGGTTCGGTAAGAAAGGGGAATTGAACCCCAAGTACATCGGACCATTTGAAATCCTGGAAAGAATCGGAGTTGTAGCTTACTATTTGGCAATGCCTCCAAGTCTCTCCAAAGTTCAGGATGTGTTCCACGTGTCATTGTTAAAGAAATAAATGCCAGACCAAACACATGTACTCACATATGAAGAAATAGAACTGGAACCTAATTTTTCTTACTGTGAAAATCCTATCTAGATTCTTGACACAAGAGAGCAGGTATTGATAAATCGAACAAATCATATAGTAAAGGTTCTTTGGAAAAACTAGAATACAGAGGAAGTGACATGGGAACTTGAGGATGTTATTAAAAAGAATCACCCACATCTTTTGCGTGAGATTCATACATAAAATTTCAAGGATGAAATTTCTGAAGGAGGGAATAATGTAGCACCCCAAACACTTCATGGTATGTTTCTCGTAAATAAATTCTAGTTATAGCCTATATTTCATGAATCACTAGGCTCTACGGAACAAAACATGGTTACTCATAGGAGATATCAATAACCTATCCAAATAAAACAAATTTTGTCACTTCTATTTTGTGAATTTCTAAAATCTGACATACAAGGTTGCGATCAGTAAGTTATTTGGATTTAGAAAAGGAAAAATCAATTTTTGGTGAATAATAACCTACCCTTATGAATAGTAACCTACCCTTATGAATAGTAACTTACCCTTATGAATATTAATATGAATCTTATGAATGTTATCCATACCATTGAGTGCATAAATTAATTTAGGCACCTTAAAAATGAAGATGAAAATTTTAAGTGTTTATATTTTCTGATTAAATAATGATTTTAATTAAATATTTAATTAATCATATTTAGAAAATTATTTTTGAAAAATGGACTTCATTTTTGGATTCTACACATCAAAAAATGGTTAGGATAAATTTTTGGGTTTTTTTTTCTGAAATACTTGAATTTTTGATGAATTGTAAAATTTGATAATTCACAATAAATGCTAAATAATGGATTAATTGAGTCATTGATGATGATATGATGATTTAAGCCCTATTTATTAGTATTAAAATGATAAAATTACTATTATTGGTCATGGAAGACTCACCATTTCTTGTCTTGTGGAGAAATAATAAATTAATGAATTTTATATTGAGAAATCCCCGCTCTCCTCAACTATAAAACCCCCCCTTCACTCCCTCTTCTCTTCACTACTCTCAATCCTTGTTCCTTGCCAATATTCTACCCAAATATATCTCCAAGATCCTCCCCCACATATAAAATCTCCTAGCCTCTTCTGAATACCAACACCTCTCCCCTTAGGGGGTTCTCAAAGGAGGAAGTCTCAAGAGGTAAATTCCTCTTCAATTCCTTCATTTCTTTTAAGTTATTTTATTTTTGTTTCTTTCCTCACCTCCCTTCAACCAAATAGTATGATAACTTTAGTAAAATACATGTACTGGAATTTTTTTATGCTAATTGGATATTTCATTATCTTCTCTCCTTTCCCCACCCTTTATTTGGATAAAATGAATGCACCGTTTGAGTTGTGCTAATTTAGCACATTCAAGAACAACAGTTTATCGATTTCCATTATAATATTTAATTCTGTCCATGAAACCATTTATGTTATGGTTGAACCAGATTATTATATATGTAATATATCCTATTTTAGTTCTGTAATCCTTTTATACAAATGGTATTAATTTATAAAGCAAAACATGTTCATTGTAATCAAACCCACCAATTAACCAAAACGGTTGTCACTAAGGTTATATATATATATATATAATAATTTGACCTCACTATAAGTTAACAAATTAAATTTAAAACCATGTAATCTCCTGGATGTTCACTATTATCATATAACTTCATTTCTGGACAACCACTTCCATATTTTATATTTATCCGAACATGAATATAAGTGAACCGATCTTCTAAAACCTAGTGATCAAATGAGCCCGAACAATAAAATTGAACCTTATAACTAATCAAAAAGGCCTTTAATGAACTAAAAAGGGTTATAATAAATCATTTAAATAGGTTATTTAGTTATGAATTAATAAGATTAATTTGGTTATTCAGGTCTTTAATAACAAGTCAAGAACACCTTCAAGCATAAGGTAAGGGATCCTCGCTCTCACTTTTGTTCAAGAATCTCCCCTATGTTGTGATATTTTATTTTTAATACCTAATGATGGGGTATGTTTTAAAACTCCCCCATACTGACCTTGTGATATATAAATAATGGAATACCCTTTATCTCTCATTAATCCCTCACAATAACACTCGTTACCATGCCAAAATGTTTGTAAGTGGTTTTCTCATCTCACTTTTAATTCTTTGGGATCTCCACTGTTCGCCTCTTATTTCTTATATGTGGTATAGGTGTACTTAAATTTGATATATGTTATCATTATACTCATGATATTCATGTTATTATATGATTCATTTGGTGGTTTTTAACTTTTGGTCATACGACTTAATTGATTACAACGTGGTAACGAGCTTTGTCTCAATTTTCACTTCGTTGTGACTTGCTTAGTATTGGGCACCTTCTCTTTCTTATGTGGTGTACCTACAGCCCATTTGGAATTAATTTTCAATTGAAATTATATTCAATTTATATTTCCATATTCTCATAACATGGATATGATTGTTTTCTAAGTCGAATACCACTTTTCATATGATATTTATTTTGAATGTTGTTTTGACTATGGAAATATTGATGAATCTGTATCCTCTATTCTATATAGATAATGTAAAGTCATATTTATCTTATGTTGAATATATGTATATATAATGATTTGGATATAGAGGTGGGTGGGGCCCACTATATCCCCTCGATGAATCGGTATGTCTCATGATATAAATTACTTGGAAAAAAACCCTTAGAGTTTGTTTCCAAAAATCAAACAAGTTTCTACCCACAGAACTAAACCATTTTAACGGTATTATGGTTTCATGTTCCAGATACATAATTTCCAATTAATAAGAATTAGATTTATTCATTATCAGTTATTATTATTATCCATGAGGTTTTCACTATGAAAAAATCTATAGATGCAGTTTTATTCTCAGTTTATTAAGGGAATTAGTTTTTCATTTATTCACTATTCCATATTGATTATGTCAGATTAATTATGATTCACTTATTATTGTATTCATTATTCCTCTATTTGTAACCCTTACTTAGCATTTGAGCTCACCCCTTTCATTTTTTACCTTCAACGGGTGATGAAGAGAATGTCATTAATTGAGTTCATGTGGTTGCAATTTTTAGTTTTGTTATGTATTATATTTTTTTAACCTTTTTCAATTTAATTTTTGTTATATCTATGTATCTAGTTTCTTCAAGACTACTAAACTGATCATTTCTTCTGGATTTTTCATTCTTTCTAACCATTCCAATATCATAAGTAATGCACTGGCTCCATTCTAGAGGGTTCAAGGTTTTACAAGTAAGAAAAATTAGGCTTCAATTCCATTCCTCCAGAAGTGAAGGCATGTGTTGGGTCTGGTATGTACTTAGTTAATAAAGAGATGTGAAACACATTGTGTAATTTAGAAAGGTGAGGTGGAATTTCCAAATGATAAGACATAGCTCCAACTCTCTCCAGGATTTAAATATAACCAATGTACCAAGGTATTAGTTTCCCTTTATTTCCAAATCTTATAACACCCTTCCACTGAGATACTTTCTAGAAAACATGATCTCCCACATGAAATTCCAAATCATTCCTTCAATTATTAGCATAACTATTTTTCCTACTTTAGGCTGCTTTGATAAGGGTTTGAATAGTCATTAACTTTTCTGTAGTTTCATCCCCAAGTTCTGGGCCTACATGTTTCCTCTCACCCACTTCATCCCAACAAATTTAATTATGAAATCTATTACATATACTAAATTATATGTTTCCATTTAAATACTTGAATGGAAACTATTTTTGTACACATACCTTGGAAATCGACTGAGAATGATCTCAACATGTATTCTAGTGTTTGAATGGTCCTCTCTGACTACCCATCGGTTTGAGGGTAACAAGAAGTGATCAAATGAAGCTCAATATCCAAATATTTCTAAAGAATTTTCCAAAATTTTGATTTATATCATAGATCGTGATTAGACACAATTTAAATCAGTGCACTGTAAAGTATTAAAAATTTATTAATATAGATTTGTACATGGTTCTCCAATGGAAAATCTTCCCTTCTAGATAAAAAATTCAAAGATTTGGTAATTTGATCAATAATTACCCATATTGTATCATTAATTATTAGATTATTTAGTAATCTAGTGAAAAAATCCATAGTAATGTCATCCCATTTCCATGTAGGAATAAGTATTGGTTGCTTGAATCCTCTAGGAAGCGGTCTTTCAGCCTTCAACTATTGGAAAAATAAACACCTTGATACATAAACAGTAATTTCCTACTTCATATTATCCCACCAGAAATGTTTCTTCAATTATTTTTACATCTTAGAGCTACTAGGGTGTATATAGAAATTCGACCTATGGGAATCATCCAATAACTCCCTTTTTAGCTCAGGTATTGAGGGAACACAATGCATCTTCCCAAATTTTATAATTCCATCATTGAACATGAAGTCTTCCAAATTACCATCATTCATTGATTTAATTTTCCTTTCAAAATTATCATCATCAAAATGAAAAAATTTAATCCATTACAATAAATATGTTTAGGAAACCAATTGAAAAAATAATGATGTTTAAATTTCCTTAATAATTTCCATATCAATCTTTGCTAGATCTATGTACCCAAGATCCTTGTCAATTCTCATTTTTTCAGGACTCTATGATCCTTCATGATCAATTAATTAGGTACCTTATTCACCTTCCCAAGGTGGTAATGTATTGAAAAATCATAATCCTTTAGTATCTAGATCCATCTCATTTTCCTCATGTTGAGTTTTTCTTAAGAAGATATATTTTTAAGCACTTGTGATCTATATATATCTCACATATTTCACCATATAGATAGTGTATCCATATCTTCAGATAAAATATTATGGATTCTAACTCAAGATCATGAGTTAGATAGTTTTATTCATGATTTTTAACTACATTGATGCATATTCAATAACTATATCATTCTTTATAAGGTCAAAACAAAGTCCTTTCTTTATTGCAACACTATAAATAACAAATCCAACATTTCCCGATGGTAGATTCAAGATCAGATCATTCAATAGTCTCCTATTTAATTATTCATATAATTCTTCACATTCATTTATCCCAATAAATTTAACCACTTTACGAATAATCTTGGTTTATGGGTTAACTAATCAAGAACAATTCTGAATGAAATTCCAATAGTAACCTGGAAATCCAATGAATCTATGTACCTCGATTATGTTCATTCGCGTAGTCCATTTGTAAAATGCCTTTGTCTTTGTAGGATAAACTGATATTCCATCCTTAGAGATAATATAGACATGAAAAGAGACTATTTCAAGCTAGAATTCACAATTTATAAACTTCTTGTATAACTCATTTCTTCTAAAGTCTCCAAAAAAATTCACAACTGGTTCTCATATCCCTCATAGGTTTTGGAATATATAAAGATGTCATAAATAAATATCACAAAAAATCCTTAAGATATTCATTGAACACTCTATTCAAACAGTTTCTTTACAAGTCTATGTTGTCTCTAAGGATGGAATCTCAGTTGATCATATAAAGACAAAGGTAGTTTACAAATGGACTACGTGAATGAACATAACTGAGGTATGTAGTTTCATTGGAATTTCATGTTACTATTGGAATTTCATTCAAAATTGTTCCCAGTAAGCTAAACTTCCCTAAAAATAGAGGTTTCATTAGTCATTCCTAATGACCTAATGTAAACTCGTAATGTCAATACCTGATTCAAAATGCTATCTTTTGAATATATTCTTTCTTCACACACAATTTATGATATCCATATTGAAGTTAAATCTTTGAAAAATATTGAGCTCTATAAATTTGATCATATAAGTCATCAACGTGAGGCAGAGGATACATGTTTCTTGTTGTAATAACATTGATTTTTCTATAATCAATTCACAAACTCATGGATATATCTCTCTTTTTGACAAAGTGAACAGGGATTCCCCCTGGAGAAACACTAGGGTGAATAAATCCTTTATAAATAAATTCCTATAGTTGTTTATTCATATTCAATAATTCCATAGTGTATATTCTATAAGATTCTTTGATATAGGTCTTTTATCAAGAATTAAATCAATATAGAACTCAACTTCCTTCTCGGATGGATGTTCAGGTAAATCCTCTAGAAATACATCAATTTATTCTTTCACAATAGGTACATATTCAATTTGAATATTTCTTTCCTTGTCCATAGATGATGTTTTCTCTTCATCCACAAGAATTTCATTTAGAATAGCTACTGGAGGTGGATCCAGATATGACTCATACTATGAGGTTTATTCTCTAAAGATAAGGGATTATACATCTTCCTCACCAATTGTAATTTAATTCTTCTTAAAATATATTTTCACATCGTATTTTGAAATTCATTCTATACCGAGGATTATAGAAAATTCAATAATTGGTATGATGAAAAGGTCAGTAACTAATGCACAATTATGTGTCATAAAGGGGACTAACTACCACATCTTTATTAAGATGAGACTTCTCTCAGTATTTTTGATTAAAAATTCCATTATTAAATCAAAAGGGAAATGTATAATTTTAATGGAAAATTGAGAAAATATAAAATAATATGATGATCTAGAATCAAATTAGGTATTGGATATTTTGATGAAATGATTAAAGTACCTTCCACTACATAATTAAGAACTTTAACATCAGCAGTTGTGATCGCATAAACTTGGCCCTGCTCCCTTTGTATTTTTTGAGGAAAGTTTCATTGATTCTTAAGAAAATAATTTTCATAATACCCCATTTATTTTAAATTTTATCATTGAACATTGGTACCTTCTTTATTTCTCTTTCAATAATAGGATTTATGGATTTTTTTCTCCACAATTGTAACAAACACCCATTACCTTCAGGAATGTACCAGGGTGTTTCTTCCCATAATTATCACAAGATGGAAATTCAAATCTTCCCTTTTTCCCCTTTCTTTATTTTAGTTTCTAGAGTGTTCATTATCTCTCTTATTATCTTGCTTTCTATTAAATTTATAAGTCTTTGAGAATTATTTTATGACTTGATAGCACATGAGATAATATATTCATATGATGAGAAATTTTAGGAGATTAGTTCCCTTTGGGGGGATGGTTTTAACCCATAAAAAATTAATAAATATTTATCTTTAGATTTAATATATAATCTGTAGCATGCCTTACTAACCTTGTAAATTTGGATTCATACTTAGCAAGATTATGATCATCCTTTTCCCTTAGATTCAAGAATTGTCCCTCCATTTTCATGAGGGATATATTTTTCCAATAAAAGTTCCTTACAATCCTTCTATTCATTTTTCTCTATTTCATCATCCTAATTTGTATTTTGAATCACTAACCACCATAGATTCACATATCATGAGAGATGATAAATTTTTATGACAACCTTCCCCCTTATTTTACTTTCCCAAGAGAAAAATATATTCTCTAAGGAACTTATCTATTTCTTAGCTACAAATGGATTTGTAGTCTCATTGAATGATGGAGGTTATTTTCTCATGAAGTGGTCTGGCTTTGTTCTTCCATATTGTCGATAAATTTTATCTATACAGGTAAGGTTATTATTCATAAAATGAGTATGTTTTCTCAATATGTTTATAAGTTATTCATTTATTATTACATCTATAGTAACAATATCATTATCTTACATAGTAGGTAAATCTCTACATGAATTATATGCATTGATATTATTTCTATTCCTTACAATAGAACCCATTTTTAGGCAATGTAATTAACTAAATTAGGTTATGAATCAGAATGAATAATTTTGAACTCTCAAAAATAAAAAATTTATTCATAGATAATATAATAATAATAATAATAATAATGGATTACTTGGGGACATATTTACATTTAAATACTTCACACAGGTTTGTAACGAAATTGTGAATTATCCTAATCATATCCCCTGAGAGTGTAAAACCATGTGCCCAGTAAGGCATATTCTCATGTACCAGGTTATGTCGAGTTAGGACCGACCCACCTTGTCAGAGTTGTTACTACTAGGTACATCTGTATCAAAACCACATCCACTTGTAGTATCTAAACATCTTGGTAGTACTAAAAATACCCACATAATCTTTTCCATACCAAAATTCTAGGATGTTCTTATATTCATATACTCAAAGTCTATCTTAAGGTTATGATCCCAAATGTATGTTTTCTAAATATATTTTCCAAGTTTTCTACTAATATTTCTCTAATACTAACTATAAATACCCCAACCCTATTAGCTCAGAGTAGGTTTCTTATTTATTACAATGGTACTATGAAAAAGTGTTTGCATCACAAAGTAATGAATAGTTTTTTTTATATTTAGAAAACTATATACAAAAATAATTGTGAAATTATAACTTAGAAGGAATAAAAACAAATAAACTCCATTAGAAACACACATAAACTTATAGATTATCCCTTCATGTCTTTCATAATACACATCTTCACATCGAGGGGAAAAATAAACACAAGAAATGCGTGATCTCAGATTCTCAGTAATGGTATTCAATACAGTGGAATCTATAAACATAAATAAGAAGTCCCAGTGAATAACTAAAAACACATGCACGTAAAACATAGTCATGAGCATAATATGGAAGGAATAAAAGCTGAATAAATAATTCCATATAAAATAATCACATAAGAATGAATCTTAACCATTGATACTCTACTAGTCGAATAATAACATGGGATATAAATTACTAATATCATAATAAAGGAATGCATGATTCTAGTGAAAATAAATAAATTTTTAAGGATTTAGCCAAAAAAACCATACAAAATAGTTAAAACCCATTCTAGTTTGTCTCATGAGAACAAACGATGCATAAAGAGGATATAGTGGGACTCGACCGTCACATACCATGTCAAATTAATTCCTAATATGAATGGGGTGAAACATAAACAATATATAAATATAAAATTTAAATAACATTCCCTAATCAGTAAAAAAAATCACTTACCATTCTAAGTAATATTGTGAATGGTATCAAGATAGCACATCTATAGTCAAATTGATCATAAAAATTTTAAAAAATATGGTAGTTGATCTCATAAAATATTAATCCAAATTAAGCCTAATATTCAAATTATGTTATTGACAAATATTAAATTAATCTAATAAAATCATTGAGAAATTCTTTAGAGAAATACTACTTTTTTACTTTGCACAGAAGAGTTCTATTTGAAAAATAATTTTTATTTTTCATAAAATTAAATTATAGACATGTATATCCCAAAAATAAAAGGAAAGTACAATTAAATTATGTTTTAGGTATAAAATAAGGCCAACATAACTGACAACATGAAAAAATAGTTTTTAAGATACTTAGAAATGAGTCTCTTAAGAGAGGTTTAAGAGAAAATATCAACTAGTATTTGAAATGGAAAAAGGATTAATTATTTGCATAAAACCAGAAATGGACTAAGATATTTTTTTTCAAGATAAAAAGCACGTTTTTTTAAAAATATTGGAGGATTAATATAGATTATAGAGTGAACTTTAATATGGGAATGAAATTGGAAAATTCCCCTTTAATTAGGTTTGGTTATTGGGAGGCAATGAGAACATAACCTTTTAAAAGATATATTCCCCCATAAAAGAAAGATAAACTGATCTTTATACATGATTATGGAACATATAAACAGAATGTGGAAGGATTATATGAAAAAAATGATAAATTAATTTGGTGTAAGGATAGAGAATGTGGATCCTGAATGAAAAATAAAGGTTTGGGAAGAAACCCTTACCTTATGTTTAAAAGCATTATGCACTTATACATAACATCCATGATAATCAAATTAAATCCATTAATTAATTAATAACATTTTATAAATGTATTTTATTTAATATAATTTTATTAATCTATTTTATGTCCTTTTTAATGAGTTATAAGATACAATTTTATCATTCGGGAGCGTTCATTTCCTTGGTTTTTATGATCGGTTTACTTGAATATATGTATAGAAAATCCTGTAAAATGATAATAGTTGTCTAGAATTAAAATTATATATTATTAATGAAAATAAATAATTTTATATGGTATTATATATCATTATTTTTTCATATGTTAGGATGATTCATTAGATAATATGTTTGTGATAATCATTTAGATTATTTTTGCCGTTTTTCAATCATCACGAACTAGTTTTGTTTCATTAATTATGATAAAATATATATAATAATTCTATAACCTTAAATAAGATTTAATACATATATTATAATCTATTTTAATCATAAAAATGGTTTTATGAACATACTTGAAGGTGTAATTGAACAATAAAAGATGTTGTCCATGAAGGCTGTAAATCGGCACCTCACGAATGATGTTTTCATCTTTAGAATAAAAGTAAGAGGAGAAGATAATTATTGATGTATTATTACGTAAAAAAAATAAAATTATAGTGTATAAAATATATGGTATATACCATGTCACTTTTTTATAGGGAGGTGTTGAGAAGATAAGAAAAGAATAGAACATGAATAGAAATTAAAAGAAAATGGTAGTGGGTTTTTCCTCTTGAACTTCTTTTCCTTGAGAACCTCCTTAGGGAAAATGGATTTGAATTATATTGAGACCAAAGTCTCTAGGACATGTGGGAAAAATTTTGGTAGATCATTTGGACTAAATTGGAAGAGTATCAAGGCTTTCTAAGTGTGCGAATAAGAGGTGGTGAGAGGTGGTATTTATAATGGAAGAAAGAGGTGTTTGCTCATTATTATGTTCATTAGTTTATTATTTTTTCTCAAAAATATGAATAGTTTTAGAATTATCAATTAATAAATTAAGATAATGAATTATAGTTTGAGATTATGGGATTACATTAGACATACATCATTTATGACTCAATAAATCATGTATTTCTTTAATACTGTAAATTACCTTATTTTATTATTCACTAAAAATTCAACTATTTTATAAGAATCCCAAAATATCAGCTTAATTTTTTTAATTTATAGGATTAAAAAATTAACACCATTTTATGAAAATAATTTTCTAAAGTTGAGAAAAATAATTTTTAAATAAAATCCTTATTTAGTAAAAAAATACTAATTTGGAAATTACGACTGATTTTATAACACATTGAAAAATTATTTAATGTCTCATAAAATTTTATTATAATAATAATACAAAAAAAAATATTAATTTATGAATCTATTATATGAAAATAATATTTCTTTTAAATCCTTATATTAATCATAAAACTAAAAATAAACATTTTTTTCACAAAAATATAAAAAATAATTTATCATTTTGAAAATATTTATTTACTTATACTATGATAAAATTATATCATATTTTCATTTATAAGATGCCTAAATTTTATTTATACTTTCATATGTGAATTTACTATTCTATTGGTCATATTACTATTCCTAATAATCACATTACTATTCTCACAGTTATACTTAATAGTATTATAATTTTAAACTCAGTGTAGTGTACAACATAAACTATCGAAGATGATAAATTGTAAAAGAGACATGCCATATAATATTTTTGTTTTTAAATATGGAGGAAGAAAAATTAAAAGGCCTGGTTTAAGGTATTTCCTTCTCCTTTGGATGTATCATCTTTTGCTTACACATAAGACACCTTGGATCAGTATTTTTATGAGTCCAACAATTCTAGGGACATGGGGGGATATGGGGAGAGAATTTTGCAAATAATTGGTAATGTAAGGAAGTTAAAATGTGTGAGGGAAATGGGCTATGAGGGGTGGTATTTATAAGGGGATAATAGGGGTATTTTTTTGAATACAATACTCATTAGTTTACTATTTTTATTCAACAATAGAAATAGTGATTATTCTTGTGATTAAATACAATAATTCATTCCAGTGAGGTTGAAATAATGGGTTCTCACATTATTCCATATGTAATGTATCATGTATTTTACTTTTAAGGTTAAATATGGTATTTTCCATATTTCACTATTCAAAAAATTTTATGTATTCTATAAAAATATCAAAAAATATCTATAACCATATTTTGATGTTTGGATTACAAAAATTAAATAAATTATCTAATTAATACAGTTTTTTTTAATAAAATAATTATTTATTTTAAAAACTATAATTTTAATATTATGATCATTTTTCTGAACCTTTGAAAAATTATTTATAGTCTTTCAAAATTACATTATTATTTTATTGAAACTATATATTATTTTATAATCTTATTTCATGAACATATTTTTATTCAAAACATTATATTTGTTATAAAAATGTAAATAAAACATATATATTTTACAAAAATATAAACACTCATTTAAACATTTCTAAAATATTTATTTACTTCTATCATAATATAAATATGTCATATTTTAACTTTATAAGATACCTAAATATTATATTACACTTCCTTAGGTGGTGATACTATAATAATAGTCAAGTTACTAGTCCTATTGATCATATTATTACTTAAATGGATAGATTATTATTCCAATGGTTAGATTTATAATAGTCATATAGGTTCCTGATATTCAATAAATACTGAATATTTCAATCATGATTTATTCAATTGTGTTTTTCTCATGTTTATATATATTTTTTCATTTTCAAAATAAATATTGCATTACTAATGTTCTATTTTATTTATATTTTTTTATTCGTGAGTATGATTATTCAAGGGGATCAGGCATTTCAAAATTTTTATATTATAGTAATCTTATTTTCTATTTTTTTCCCATTAAAATACATTAAATTATTAATCCCATTTTTATTATTTAAATGTAATGTTAAAATTAATATAATAAATTTTTTGGTTATATCATATGGTGCATGTGGTTTATATAATACTACATTACTGAATATGACACATTTATATAAGAAGGAAAATTCCATTGGGAAAATTAGTGGTGGTTACATTCTTCCCCCCTTAAGAAATTTTATCCTCAAAATTTAATTTTAAATATTAGGGTGAAAACCCACGAGGGTACTTATTCTTTATTTCTTCCCCCATATATCATGTATTCTCATTAAAGTTATAGTTTTTCCTTAATACTACGAAAAAGTGAGTAGTCATATTACATAGTACTTTTTCTCTGCGGTCTATGATTTTCTCTAGATTCTCCCATAAGAGAGATCATTTTCCTGCTATACCACCTCCAAATTTAGTACAAGCGAGGTATATGATATGTACTTCCTTGGGATGGATACATGGAATATTCCATGTACTTAAGAAAAGTTTATTGGTAGTTCTAGTCAATTTTCTATGACTATGATCCGATCAAGAATATCAAAGGGTCTAATGTACCTAATACTTAACTTTACCTTATTCAAAAATCTCATGAATATCTTCTATATAGATATAAAAATTAAAAATTTATCTCTAACAAAGAACTCTAGGTTTCATCACTGATTATTTGCATATCTCTTCTATCGACATTCAGAATCCTTGATGTTCTATTGAATGGTCTTGACCTATTATACAATTTCTTCAACCATTTCTGGTCTTAGTTTAATCCATTCACCAACATTAGCCTATAACACATGTGTTCTACATATCTTCCCATAAATGGTTTCATATGGATACATTTGGATTATTCAATGAAAGTTATTGTTTTTCAAGAAATATAAAAGAGTAATATGATGATACCATCATTTATTAAAGTTTATCAATCATTCTCTCAACTTTCCCTCAACTTTCTGGATATTCCACTCAGATTGGATATAATTTTGGGGGTGATAATCCATAATAATGATCAACTCGTTTTTTAGAATATGTTGTATAATTTTTTGAAATTATTAGGTAAATATTGGATCTCAAATATATACCTATGATTGTGGTGTTTAATACAACCTAACTACTTCCCTAATGTATATCCTCACAAGTTCATTGGGTGAGGAGTCCTCTCAAATTTCAATGAAGTGAGAATTCATTATAATATGATCCACCAAAAACCATATAGCATTATTTCATCTTGATGTGTTTGGAAGGCTAGTGAAAATGTAAATGATGATGTTTTCCCATTTCCATGTAGGTATATGTAATAGTTTCATCACCCCCTTTGACTTTTTCCATTTTACCTCACTTGTTGAGATACTAGAAAATTTGATGTATATTCTATGATCTATTTCTTTATATTTCCCACGAATAATGTTCTTAGAGATCTTGATACATATTTTTTCTCCCTAGGTGGAGAAAGAAGGTCGTGTTATGGGCATCATTCAAAAACTCTTACTTTATCACATGATTTTATGGTATGCATAGTAATGATCCAAATTTTACAAATATTTCTTTATCAATTTTGAAATGTGAGGATTTAACTTTTATTATATATTCCACCTTCTTCATTATTTCCATATAATTCCTTTTATAACATTTTATATTCTTCATAATGGATGGTTGAATAATCATTTGAGAAAGGAATGATGATGTTCATTTCTTTATGATTTTCATTCCCATAAATTACATGTATAAAGTGATTAGATCCATCTCAATCCTCATTATCGATACAGTCATAGGATCCATTATACTTAGAGTATCCTCTACTTTATTTTACCTCCCTGGATGGTAATGGATTGATTATTTGTAGTAATTTATCATCTCTAACCATATTCAATGTCATATATTAATCTTCTTCCATGTGATTTTTTTAAGGATCTTATGATTTGTTTATATTTTACACTTATCCCCAATGAGACAATTCTAACAAATTTTAAATGTGAAGATTACTGCATCCAACTATATATCATGTGTTGTATATCTATACTAATTAACTTTCAACTTCCTTGAGGTGTAGGATATGATTTGGTTATTTTTCATTAGTACGCAAACCAATCCCACTATTAAAGCATCAATATATGCCAAAAATAGTTCCCCACTTTAGGGTAGCGTGAGGACTGTAAAATGATAAAATTATTTTTTTAGTCTTTGAATTTTCCTTCACATTCATCTGTCTAGAATATATTTACTCTCTTTTAATTCATCTAGGATATTGGGTTGTAAAATTGTGAGAATTTTCTCATAAATCATTGGTAATACGTAGCTTGTCTAAATAAACCTTGTATCTTTGTTATATATAATATTCTCATACAGTACTAAATTTTATTTACCTATAAGGGTCCATAGATATCCTCTTTCTAGTGATAAAATTCCCCAATAATTATACTTCCTCTATCCAAAACATACATTTACTATAATTTTTAATTATTTTCTACTTTCCCAAAGTCTTAATCATAATGTCTAAACTCTCTTTATATCTCTCTTACATTTTTATTATTTAAAAATAATATCAATAAATACTACCATGGAATTTACAAGGTAATATCTAAATACTCTATTCATCAAGACTATGATGATTATTGCAGGGTTAGTGAGTATGAAGGGAATCACTATGAACTAATAGTGTACATAACTTATTCAAAAGGTAATCTTAGGAATATCTTCATTCATCACCTTTAATTAGTGATATCCCAACTAAAGGCCCACATTAGTGATGTAATGGGACCCACATAGTGGATCAAAAAAGTCATCAATATGTGGTAATGGATACTTGTTATTTATAATGTTCTTTTTGAGTGCATGAAAATAAATATATAGGCACATTGAATCATCCTTCATTTTTATGAAGAGGATCAGCACACCCCAAGGTGAATCACTTGGGTTTATAAAACCCCTATCCGTATTTCATTGTAAGTTCTTCTTTGGTTCCTCTAACTCAATGGTGGACATTATATAGGGAGTATAGGATATTGGTAGAGATCATGCTATAAAATCAATTGAGAACTAAACCTATGATTAGAAGGAATACTATGTAACTCTTTAGGGAATAGATCATTATTATCCCTCACAATGAGAATGACTTCGAGAATCATTATCTCCTTGTCTCAATCAATTTAGATATTTATTGTTGATCATAAGGTAATAATATCTAGGATGCATAAAATATTACAAAGGATATTCATTCTCCTCATTATAATTGTAAATATTTAGAGGTTTACTTGAGATGTGAAGAGAAATATCCTTCTCCCAACAATTGATATTGGCTTCATATATATGGACCCCAGCTTAAACATTACATAATCTTGAGTTTTAATCTAGTAATTCATTCTCATAAATTTTGGATCATTTTAGGTTTATATTTATGTATAATTAGGTCATAACCCATACATAACTAAAATAATTTTTATAAAGTGGAAACTTCCAATTAGTATCCATTTTTTCCATGATATAAAACATTACAAAACATTTTTTTCTTTTAAATAAAAATATTTAAGACTTTAAAATTGAATTTTTCATTTTCTTAACCAACCTTAAACACTATGAACAACATTTAAAAATTTAAGATGAGACGAAAATAGAATTAAGAGACATAAAAATAAAAATTAAAGAAATACATTAATCCATGAAGACTTATAAAAATTTCCTTATTAAAAAAACTTTGGGCACAGAAATAAACATTTTCTTACCAAAATACTCACCTTATATCACTGGGATTTTAATAAAAAAAATGTCATAAAAAATATTAAAGGAAAAAATAAAAATGATAAATATTTCTTTTTAATAATTAATAATCATGAAAACTTTTTTCACAAAGTTATATTTTTAACTCTTAAAAGTAGTATATAGTTTCCTTTTAACATAATATCATTATATTAACTTGATAAATAATAATATTTCCATAAAATACCATAGAAATCATAAATAAAAAATGCAGGTAACTTGGTACATCATTTCGATATCATTATTATAATCACTTTTACAAATAGACTAATTATATAGTAGACATCCATACCCAATGCATTAGTGGGCTATCACAGACCAACCCGTCCATGGTTTCTTAGGGAACCACCCATCCTTGGTTAATATAGTAACCACACATCCTTGGTTTATAATAGAATCACCCATACATTCTTTAGAATAGTATCACATATCATCATAAAAAATTCCAAATAACCATAACATAATCACATAACATGAAATATTGAATTTTCAATATTACACACAAAAAAATTATTTTCAACCATAAGAAAAAATTTCTAGGTAATGAAATATCTATTATATTTAATATTTTTTTTTGAAAATAACAGTGAAATATAGAAAGATGAGTTTTATTTACAAAAAATATGAAATACATTAATTTAATCCCAAAAAAATAACAGATTTCGAAGCTATAAGATTCATTGTCATTTTATACTTTATAATGGGACATTCCTTTTGCCTTTTGTAAAGAAAGTCCAAACACTACCTATAAAAATATTGAAGGATTCCATTTAATTTTTTTTGAAATAAAGATAAAAGATACATAAAATTACCTTTATAATTATTTTATTTCAATATATATACATCCATAAGATAATTTTAATAATATTTACATGGAGGAAAAAGATTTATAATGGGAACTTCAAAAGAGTATTTTTAAAATAATGTACACTATGTAAAACCTTAAAAAGATTCCATTTAATTTTTTTTTAAGAATGTGAAATATGGTTTAAAATGAAATTTATTATCCATTGAAGAATAAATAAGAATTATATTAAAACATTTATAAGAACATTTACATGGAAGAGAAATATTTAGAAAATATATCCTTAAAACATTTAAAACAATGTTTTAAGCTAAAGTGTCCCTTACATAAAACCTTAAAAAAGTTTCTTTTCTAAAAATCATTATAAATAAAGTAAAATGATGTAAAAAAATATCATTATAAACCATTGAATATTTAATATTAATTTTATAGAAAAATTTATAAGAATATGGACATGGATGAAAAATATTTGAAAAATAAATCTTTAAAATATTAATTTTTGAAAAGAACATCCCTTACATTGAGTCTAACTCAATTCATATGTTCTTTATCTTCCCAAAAAATAAAATTATGTTAATTATTTAATTTCTTGAGAAAATTTTTCATGTTTATTATTCATTGTATTTAACTTGTTACCATATAATATAAATTTACTTGATTAATTAAATTCACATCAGTTGTTTTCTCGATATTCGGTTAATATGTCCAATATAACTTTGGTAGGTTGATTATGGTCAAAGAGTTAATTATTAAATAATATAAAGAATAATAATAATGAAATAATTATAATTTTTATACACCAATTATACCTTTTAAACCAATCATGGAAGAAAATTATGAAAGATAAACTACTTTGTGATTGTTGATACGATAGGTTGTACGTACACATGAGTAATGTTTCCATTTTTCAAAGATAATTATAAAAATAAAGTAATTTTTTATATTTTAATAATGATAATAATATCATAAATAACATGTTAATTATTTAAATATAATTATATATATCATCCATGTGACATGGTGATGAAAAAATAATCATATGGCTTTGTGGAGGTGGTAGTCCACACATACACATGAATGATGTTTTCAATTTTCAGTGAGTGGAAAGGTAAGAAATAAAATTATATATTATATTTTCATAATGATAAATATTAAATTTTTATAATATATAAAAATTAATTACATCATCATGAACATCCATTAGATGCAATTAGGGAAACATAATAACATCAGTTCGTGAGGTGGTAGTCCACCGTTCACATGAATGATGGTTTTGTTTCCCATTTGATGGAAGAGGATATTGATTTCAGTTAAGTAATTAAAATAATAACATATAATTAAATAGGATATAATTATTTTATTATATCATCAAGTTTGAATAATATTTTAAAGTGGTAGTAGTAGAAACAAAAACAAAAATGTCATGTTAAGAATGACACCTCTTCTTTGCACCACTTCTTTTGGATTATCGCTAAATCATTTACAGATTGGATTTATGATCAAACCAATGACTTTAAAACATGTGAATTTAATTAATTAAGGTATTTGGATAATTATTTTATGTAAAACATTTATTTGAAGTTGTGAAGAGGAGAGGATATGGGGTGACCTTTTATAAATGGGGGAGAGGACACACATGGAAGTTTTGAAAAGAAATTATCATACCAAAATTTTAAAAATTAAAATGGCTTCAAAATGAAATATTATAGATAATTATATGATATAAAGTCTAAATATATCCATAAAATGTTTTTATACAAAATTTTAACTCATTTTAACACTTATATGTTTAATTTAACCCTCGATAATATCATTTTTACCTTAATCGTGGTAAAATATTTTTACTATATGCACTATTAATTATGAAAAAATTATGTTAGAATATTTATACAATATAATTTTTTTATTCCAAAAATGGAATCCATTTTATCAAATCCAATTAACATACGTAGTATAATTTATTTTAAAATTAAACCCACAAATGCGATTAAAAAGTGAGTTTTCAAAAACATATTTTTAAGAATAAAATGATTGTATATTAACTCTATGACTAGTAAAAATCATTATATGAATTTAAATTCATATTTATATTCATAAAATATATAAATTTAATTAAAATTATTCCTCATTAGGGGATATTTTAATTAATTAAAAATGAGAAACATTATGTACATTAAAACATTTTTCTGAAAAATGCATTTTTAAACCCAAAAATAACCTTACATTAAAATACAATATAAAAATGATTTAAATGTAATTAATTAGATTAAATATAAATAAGAAAATTATTTAATTTGAAATCAAATTTTAGTAATAATTATAATTTTAAAAATCTTAAATTATTGAAAATAAATGCTAGTTTTACAAAAAACAATATTTTTTACTATTTACAAAAAAAATCAGTATTTTTTGGAAAAAAATTCAGAATAATTTAATCTTGGGACGATGATTTAAAAAATGAAATTAATTTTAAAAATTAATATTTTTTAAAAAAAATTAGAAATTAATTATAATATTCTTTCACAAAATTTATTAAAATTATTTTTCATTGAAATCTTTTTTTTTGATGAATAAAAGGTCATTACTAAAAATTGAGTGATTTTTTAATAATAATTTTTCAATAAATTTATATTGAGTTGGAAATTTATATGAATTTCATAAGTTAGTTAATCTTATTCAGACCAAATAATTTAACAACTAGGTTATAACATCCATGTACTTTGTGAATCGTTTAAGATCGGTGTGGTGTGTCATAAAATATATCAAACATAATTTTTTTCTTTTTAAATATTGTGTTGTTAAATTCTCCCCACATTAATTAATTGTCTCCTTTAAATTTTAACATGATCTTGGTAACCAAAATTTTGATGTTTTTAAACACATTTCTTAGAATCCCACATCATAAAAAGGGTTAATAAAGGTTTATCTTAATTTTAGAGCAGAAAATATAAATGTAACATGGAATATCACGTTATTAGGCTTATTCATCAGAAAACATTGGTTGGAAGTGAAAATTATCGACATGGGAAAAAATTCCCAAATAGAGTTTTATAGTGACATAGATCATTGATCACAATAAATTTAATGATCATGATAAATATAAAAACAACAAAACCATAAACCAAAGAATTGTGGAAAAGACACTCAACTCATTAGAAATGAAGGTAATAAGATAATATTTTCATTTTTAAGAACCTTTTCCAAGAATTGAAAACTATATTACAATCTTACATGAGAATATAAGGATAATATACTTACTTGACTACTATAACTTCATCCTTTAGTCAATTTTCACAACAATCTCATATTTTTCTCCAAACTATGAGTATTTAAGATGATATTTTTATTCTTGAATCACTAAAATACTTTTCTAACATATAATATTATTCCAAAAAAGGATAACGATATATTAATTATATTTTAATATATTATCCAACAAAAAATGGATCGAAAAATGTATGATAATGTAAAGACCTGGAAATTATATATACTTTTTTTTTAATTTTTTCGGGATTATTATGAGTCTTCAAAAATTGATGGCGCTTGATTCTGAGGCCCGATGTTCCCAGAATGGATTTTTGAACTTTTTTAAAGGTATGTTCAGTAAAAGCGTGGGATACATTTTCTCCCTTTTTAACTGGTGCTCAGATTAAAAATCTGAGGGCATAGTTGAATCTATAGTGCCACGATTTGCTTAGGGGAGACTTAAATTCAACTGCAATAGGTCGGGTGAAAATGTTAGTTTTTGAAACTTTTAAAGAAATGATAAAATAACAAAAAAATTATTTTATTTTTCCTACCACTTGTTAAGTGGAGGTTGTGGGTTTGATGGGTTGTCAATCCATTTAATGGCTTGAATCTTCAATTACGTAACCACACTATTGGGAATTAAGAGGTCCATTAATTAAAAACTCATTAATGAACCTCATTAATTCCTCATTGCATTACTCACCCTCCCTCTAAATTTAAATGGAGCTCAGGTTGAGGTTTTTGACAAGGCTTCATCAAGCGAGGAACCTATGTTGATGTACTACGAAAACTTCCATCGATGGAGGATGGAAGCTTGGGAAGAAAAGATCCAGAATCGATGAATGTTGGAAACTTCATCCAACGAGGAATCTTCTCCCTCCACAACCATGATGTTACCTCCATTTACAAGGTACGGGATTTTGTCTTGATTAACTCTTGAGTTTTGTCTTGTTCAATTCTAAGAGTTTGTTGAATCAATTACTCCCCCTTGTTATGATGCTGACGCGGAGGGTGTGGGATAAAAAAACAAGGCCTGGACCCTCCACCGCTTGATTTATTGTTGTGTTCTCTATGGGAAATTTTTTAATTTGATGAAAATGCTAATCAGAGGGTTACGCAGCGACAACGACATCCCGGGAGGCCGATAAGAGCATACAAAAGTAGAAATGGAGCTCCAGAGAATTGTTGGAACCCTACAGAAGATGCGTCGGCGTGGGACCAGCGCGGAAGTGCTAGAAACTGGCACCAAAAGGCAAGGGTGGTAGTCGGCTCTCGCTAACTGTGGAAATAGGCGGTGCCGCTCGGTGCCGCGGAGAACCAGACGGGTGGTCGACCCTCATTCGACCATGTTGGCGGATGGGTGGCGCATCGTCGCATGCCGCAGGTGGAGGCTGTGACATATAAGTCATAGAAGAAGGAGGGGGACCCTCTCTCTATGAGTCCCATAGGTATCCAGAAGGTGCCACCGATTAAAGAGTCGAATGTCTCTTTGATCCGTTCGAGAACGAGGGGCAGCGCGACCCCTCACGCGGGTCGCGCCCAGCCGGCGGGCCATTTTCAGCTCACCTACACTTAAAATGTCGTATCTTACAAACCAGACATCTATTGGATGAACCATCTATGGAATTGAAATCTTTATAATGATATGGTTATTTTTAAATACTTCTTCTATGTTTTGGAGAAAGTTTGAGTATAGCTAGGTTGGATCATACCTGAATCCAACTGGGCTCTCAACACTAAAATGCCTATAACTCTCAGAACGGGTGTCATATTGACACGCCGTCTATTGTGTTGGAACCCTTATGACTTGACGGATCACTGGGATACTTCTTCATGGTAATTTTTTTCCAGTTTAAGTATAACTGATGGATTAAGGAGAGGATCCTCCCAAAATCAACTGTGCTTTGTGTGGGAATCCAGTGGTTGGCTGTGAGGTGGATATTTGAGGCAGATCTTGCGGAGGTTAGTACCTAGAAATCCTATGTGGGTCAGTGCCAAGTGATACTGTGTGGATCATCATCGATAGATCCTGTGTGGTTCAACACCTAGAGATCATGTGTGGGTTAGCAGAGATCCTGTGTGGGTCAGGGCTCAGCAATCCTGTGTGGGTCAGCGCATACCGATCTAGTGTGGGTGAGGTACTATGTGGGTCAGTGCTCAACGATCCTATGTGGGTCAGCGCATACCGATCCTATGCAAGTGAGATCCTATGTGGGTTAGCGGGGATTAATACCTATCAATCCAGGTTGGTTCGGATCCTATGTGGGTTAGCGGGGGTTAGTACCTATCGATCTGGTGTGGGTTAGTGGGGGGATAGTACCTATCGATCCCGTGTGGGTCAGTAGCAGTCCCTCTTAACAGAATAAGATGATCTATCCTACCAACTAATCATCTGTACTTATGTAATTAAGTTATACCTGGTTTTAGATGAGTCTTTGCTTTGTGATTTTTTATTGAGATCATGATTTGTGGTTTTCCTTTGTAGAATTCTGAGAGACCTTCGGTGGTATCGGGGTCCCTACTATGTATTGTTATACTCACAATGCACGGGCATCGCCCACACCTTGTTGTGTCTTGTGCAGATGACAAGAAGCCATGAATGAGACTCGAGGAGCTAGGACATAATGGTGGAAAATAGCGATGGTTGATGTGAAGAGTTGGGGAGATGAGTTGTACCTACCCTTCAGGTATGATCCTTGGTAGATGATCCCATGAGTTGTTTAATATTTTTTTTTGTAGTTGTATCTTTTAGTTGGGCTTGTATTCTAGCCCCCTTTACTTTCAGTACACAATTTTACTACTACAGTTTTACTTCGTGGTTTCATCTTGTTGTGTTCTTGGACTGTTTGTTTGTACATGTTTAAAAGAAATGTCTTCCCATTTTAGGGATATGCTTTCCAGTGCTAGTCGCCAACCCCTGGCCTATGGGAGGTGGGCTTGGGGTAGTCATTGCACGAGCCCTGGGGGACAGGTCATGACAAAGTGGTATAAGAGGAGTCAGTTTCATTGAAGAACTAGGACTCAGATCTTTCCAATAGAGAGATAGTGTTAAGTGTTTTGAGTGTGGTTTTTAGTTAGGGGAGTCCAGTGTCGGTGCGGAAGCCGATGTATCCACACACCAGGACCCTAAATTATGATTTTTGACTCGGTGCAAGAAAACACTAATTGTCTGTGTTTTGGAAATGTTTTACTTTAGATATCTTTTGAGTCAGCTCACCAAGTATAACTTATTGACTGTGGTGAACCTGTTTCATTTCGGGATTCCTCGGCATAAACAGCCAACCAAGATTCCTGAGAGAGTAAATGATGATGGCCCACCGAGCGACGAGGCTTCGGTGTAGGGCCCTCTTACTATGTTGGCACCTTTGGGTGGTGTACCAACAGCAACACCACTCGTAGGGCATAAATTTCGACCAGCCCCACTAGCAGACCATGAATGTCGAGTGAGCATGTTTCATGAATTTCAGAGAAAGAGGCCTCTGAGGTTTTGAGGAGAGATAGATCCCCGGAAGTAGAGGACTGGCTGGAGGCTGTGGCATGGGTTTTTTCACTAAGTTGAGATGCTATCAGATCAAATGTTGATCCTAGCTGCAAGCCTATTCCAGTGCACAGTAGGGAGATGGTGGAGTCTGATTCTCTAGAAGCATGAGGAGGAAACACTCTCCTGGTTATACTTTGAGTCCCTTTTCAAGGAGGAGTACGTACCAGTGACTTTATGCTGAGTGCATATCCATGACCTACTGCAATTACAGTAGGGTAGCCTATCAGTGGCCCAGTACTCGACAAGATTCACTGACCTCTCACGCTACTCTACCAATACGGTGTGAGACCACTTATTCAGGGCCCAGACATTTGAGCAAGGTCTCCGGTGGGATATCAGAGCATCGATTATTTCTCTCAACATCCCGATGCAGGTTGGAGTGCTCGAGTGAGCATTATTTGTGGAGAGATTCTTATCTGAGCAGGAACCAACGGTGAGAGCCACCACCAAACAATAGGTAGATGAGTCATCTATAGCAGGAAGTAGGTAGATGACACAGTGGTCCAAGTAGGCCAAACATTCTGGGGGATAATACTAGGATGTAGGGTTGGAGGTGTGGAGCTCACGAGGTGGAGAAGGCCAGCAGAGGCACAAACTATACTTCACGTGTGGTGGCAAGGCCACATGGCTCGCGACTGCATGACCCATTGTACAGAAAATCATAATATGATCGAGGGACCTTCTAGGTAGTGGTCAAGGTTTGAGGAAGGGGGTCTGTAGAGCAAAGAACGTGGTAGAGGGGAAGGTCGTGCAGTAGGAGGTGGATGGCGGTTTGAGGTTTTACCACCACCACCCCCAAGTGGTCAACCCTGACCACAGGGAGCAGGTTGACAGGGGAGAGAATAGCTTCAGGCGGCAAAGGCCTATGACCACGGTGCTCTAGAGATTATTATAGGTACGATCTATGTATATTCCACCCTAGCTACAGTCTAATAGACACAGGTGTTAGTCTCTCTTTTATTTCCACGACACTCGTTTGGAGAACGGAGATTCTGATGGAGCTGTTGGATCGATCCTTACAATTAGAAACTCTTATGTGAGGAGATTTGATGATTACACACTGGTGAAGATAGTGTGAGCTCACTCTAGGAGGTGAGAGCATCGGCTGAGATATCCTAGTAGCGTCGTCGAGGCCTTACGATGTCATCCTAGATATAGACTGGTTATCCATGGTCCATTCTCAGATTGACTATTTTAGGCATAAAGTGTGGTGTTTCCGCAAGGATGGGATTAGGTTTAACTTCACCAGCGAAAAGGTAACCTTTGCAAGACATGATAGAAAATACTCGAAGGAGGGTGCAGCCGATCACACAGTAGTTGGCTAGCCTTACCCTCAGAGCAGTTGACATGAGGAGTCCGAGCTATCCTGTAGTAGTAGACCAGTGTGCTGATGTCTTCCCTGATGATGTATCGAGGCTAACTCCATGGAAAGAGGTAGACTTTTAAATTGACAAGTACCTTGGAACGACATCGATATCTATGCCAGCATATCAGATGGCCCCCACGGAGCTTTGTGAGTTGCAGGTACAGTTAGAGGACTCACTGGGGAATGGGTTCATAAGGCCCAGTGTTTATCCATGGGCATCCTCAATTTTGTTTTCCAAGAAGGTAGATGGTAGTCTGGGGATTTTTGTGAATTGTCATCTCCTTAACTAGGTGACTATGAAGAACAAGTATCCACTCCCAAGGATTGATGATCTCTTCGACCAGTTGAAGGTAGCTCGATGGTTTTTGAATATAGACCTCAGATCAGGCTATAATCAGCTCAGAGTACGGGACATGGATGTACCGAAGACAATCTTCAGATGTTGGTATTTCCATTAAAAGTTCTTGGTGATGCCCTTCGGCATGACCAATGCTCCGACACTATTCATGGGGCTCATGAATAGGATCTTCCAACCTTACCTCGATTGCTTCATGGTGGTCTTCACTGACGACATCTTGATATACTTAGTTTCAGAGGAGGAGCACGCCACGCCCCTACAAGTAGTTCTGGAAACACTCCAAGAGCATCAGCTTTATGTAAATCTCTCGAAGTGCTAGTTCTGGATACAGTAAGTCCACTTCCTGGGGCACATTATCTCGGAGGTTGGAGTTGCAGTGGTTCCAGCAAAGATAGAGGCAGTGATTTCTTGGGAGGCACCTAGGAGTGTGACTGAGGTGTAGAGTTTTCTAGGATTGGCTAGGTACTACCAGAGATTCATACCTGACTCTTCCAGACTTGTGGAACCCTTTTCAGCGTTGATAAATAAGGTAAATCCCTTTGTGTGGATAGAGAGATGCCAATATAGTTTTTAGGAGCTAATTCATAGGCTTATGAGTGCCCCCATCTTGAGGCTACCAGAAGAGGGTGTTGGGTATGTAGTCTACTGCGACACATCAAGGACCATACTAGGTTGTTTCCTAATTAAGGAGTGAGTAGTGATCACCTAAGGCTCACAAAAATTGAGAAAACATGATCAAAACTATGCTACCCATAGCCTGAAGTTATAAAAAGTGGTCTTTGCACTGAAGATATGGCAGCACTACTTGACAGGTGAACAATTTATTGTTTATTCAGATCACAAGAGTCTCGGGTATATTTTATCATAAAAATACTTGAACCTAAGACAAAGGTTACGGCTGGAGTTCCTTTAGGAATGTGACTCTGAGATAGTCTACACTCCTGGGAAGGGGAATGTAGTAAAAGAAACACTCAGCAGGAGGTCTAGTCTACAGTTGTTGAGTGATGAAACAAATAAACTACCCGTGTTGCTGTTATCCTTTTTGGGTAGTGATAGAGAAACTTACATCTAGTTTATGATAGTTACTCCCCCAATCATTCAGCAAGATAGGAAGGCACAACTTGGGGATGTAGACTACGAGGCCCGACGCACTCAGATATCCTCAGGACAGGCTCGTGATGGATTTTTCTGAAGGTGGGGAGTGCATCATCCTCTTTAGATGATGCACTATGGTACCAGTGACGCTACAGGAGGAGGTGTTAAGGGAGTTCCATACATCACCTTTGGTGGTACATCCTTGAGTGGAGAAGATATACCAGGACCTCCAGTGTCAGTACTGGTGGCCAGGGATAAATAAAGAAGTGGCAGAGTTCGTATCACGATGCCTCACTTTCAGCATGTGAAGGCCGAGAATCAGGTACTAACATTCTTAGCTCAACCATTTGAGGTGCTGGATTGGAAGTGGGATGGTATCTCTATGGACTTCGTGACAGGGCTACCACGTACGTCCTGGGGCCACGATTCCATCTAGGTGATCGTTGACTGACTCACCAAGTTGGCCCACTTCCTACCCATCTGAGATCAGGGATCAGTAGAGAGATTTGGATGCCTCTACGTACAGGAGATTGTACGAATTCACGGGGTGCCAAAAATTATCGCCTCAGATCACGATGCTCTTTTTACATCCCGCTTATGTAAGGGATTTCAGGAGGCATTTGGTACTCACCTACTCTTGAGCACTACCTTTTACCCTCAGACAGATGGCCATATGGATCAGACCATACAGACACTCGAGGACATGATTCATGCTTCTATTCTTGATTTTGTCCGTAGTTGGGAGGACCACCTACCACTAGTGGAGTTCACATACAACATTAGTTATTACTCCACCATTATCATGGCTCCATTTGAGGCCCTATATGGGTGAACTTGAATATCACTTCTATGCTGGACAGACCCAGGGGAGTCAACACTTATGGGTCCAGAGTTGGTACAATATAACACAGAGAAGGTGTAGATCATCTAGGAGAGGATAAAGACTACACAGAAGAGGCAGACTTCGTATGCTGGTAGGAGATGGAGACCCATGGAGTTTGAGTAAGGATACCATGTCTTCATACAGGTCTCACCCCAATGAGGATTATGGAGGTTCGGTTGGGGAGTCAAGCTATCTTCACGGTTCTTTAGGACATTCTAGATCCTCAGAAGAGTAGGTGAGGAGGCGTACCGTCAAGATCTTCCCCCACAGATGCACCAGGTGCATAATTTTTTCCATGTGTTGCAGCTAAGGAAGTATGTGTATGGTACATCGCACATTATCGACTGGGGAAAGAGAGAAATCAATGATGGGGCGATGTTTACGGAGTTCCTAGTGGAGGTAGAGGATCAAAAAGAGTAGGTCCTTCATGGGTGGTCGATTCCTCTGGTGCGAGTTCATTGGAAGCATGGTAACCTCCATGAGATCACATGGGAGCGGGAGGCTCAGATGTGTGCTTAGTACCTTCATTGTTTCCTCTAATTTTGTTGTAGCTTTCAGAGATGAAAATCCCAAAGGTGGAGAGAATGTAAAGAGCTATAAATTCCATATAATTTTTTTTAAATTATTTGGGATTTTTAAAATTCTGCAAAAATTGATGGCGCTTGATTCCGAGGTCCAGTCTTCCCAAAACATATTTTTGAACTTTTTTAAAGGTACGTTTAGTAAATGCATAGGCAACATTTTATCTTTTTTGAATTGGTGCTCAGATTAAAAACTTGTGGGAACCATTGAATCTGAAACATTGGGATTCTCTTAGGGGATAATTAACTTGGACCAGAGTAGTTCGGGTGAAAAAGTTAGTTTCTATGACTTTTAAAGAAATAATTAAATAAAAAATTGTTATTTTATTTTTCCTACCACCTGTTGTGCGGCGGTGGTGGGACCGATGGGTTTTCAAGCCATTTAATGGCTTGAGTCTTCAATTACGTAACCACACCGTTGGGAATTAAGAGGTTCGTTAACTAAAATCTCATTAATGAACCTCATTAATTCCTCATTACGTTACTCACCCTCCCCCTCTATTTAAATGGAGATTAGGTTGAGGGTTTTGATAAGGCTTCATCAAGTGAGGAATCTCTGGAGAAGTATTGTGACAATATCCATCGATAGAGGATGGAAGCTTGGGTGACAATGATTAAGAATCGATGAACACGGTCGACTTCGTCCAACGAGGACTCTTCTCCCTCTATGAACACGATGTTACCTCCATTTATGAGGTATGGGGTTTTGTCTTGATTAACTCTTGATTTTTGTCTTGTTTAATTCTAAGAGTTTTTTAAATCAATCACTCCACCTTGTTATGATGTTAACGCAGAGGGATTGACCCAAACAAAAAAGTCCCATACCCTCGGCCACTTGATTTATTATTGCGTTCTTTGTGGGAAAATTTTGAATTTGATAGAAATGCGAATCAGAGGGTCACAAAGCGACAACGACATCCCAGGAGGCCCGTAGGTGCAAACAAGAGTGGAAATGGAGCTCTGGAGCATCGTTGGAACCCCATGGAAGATGTGTCGGTGTGGCACCGGTGCGGCGTTGCTAGCGACTGGCACTGGAAAGTGAGGGAAGTGGCCATAGCTCACTTTCTATGGAAGGAGGTGGCACCGCTCGGTGTCGTGGAAGGAGGAGGCGCCGCTTGACGTTACGGCAGACCAGACGTGTGGCTGGCCCTCGGTCGGCTACGTTGGCGGATTGGCAGCATGCCGTCGCACACTGCAGGTGGAGCTCGTGGCATAGAAGCCATGACAGAAATAGGGGGACCCTCTCTCTTTGGGTCCTATGGAAATCCAGGTGACACCACGTGGTATCGTCGCTTAATGATCTGAAAGGCACTTTGAGTCGTTCAGAAACGAGGGGTTGCACGGCCCCTTGCACGGGTCGCGCCTTGCCGGCGGGCCAGGTCGGTCCACTGCCTCGTGGGACAAGCTTGTTGTGGACTAGCCCAGCCTGTTCTGGAGAGCTTTTCCACAGCCCAACTAGTTCATGCTAGGACGGGTCAGGTCAGTTCAGTCCGACCGGGTCGGACCGGACCCAGACCATTTTCGGCCTCACTACACTTAAAAGGTTGTATCCTAGAAACTAGACATACGTTTGAAAAACCATCTGCAATGTTGGAATCATTGGAATGAGACGGTCCTTTTGAGATAGTCCACTTTGGTTTTGAAGAAAGTTGGAGTACGACTGGGTTGGATTGTACCTAAATCCAAATGGGCCCTTGACACTAAAATGCCTATAACTCTTAGATCGAGCATCCGATTGATTGGCCGTCTGTTGGGTTGGAACCCTTATGACAGGAAGGATCATTGGGATAATTATTTTTTAGAATTCGTTCTGGTTGAAGTATGATCAATGGCTTGAGGAGCAGATCCTCCCTGAATCAAACGTGCTTTGTGCAGGAATTCAGTGGCTGGCTGTGAGGTGGATATTGGGGGAAGTTCTTTAGAAGGTTAGTATCTAGCGATCCTATGTGGGTCAGTGCTGAGCGATCATGTGTGGGTTGGTGTAGAGAGATCATGTGTGGGTCAGCATCTAGCGATCCTATGTGGGTCAGCACCAATCATGTTTGGGTCAGATCATGTGTGGGTTAGCGCCCAACAATCCTGTGTGGGTCCGTGCATACCGATCCTATATGGTTCATCTTTCAGCAATCCAGTGTGGGTCAGTGCTTACTGATCCTGTGTGAGTCAGATCCTATGTGGGTCAGCAGGGGTTAATACCTATCGATCCTGGGTGGGTTGGATCCTATGTGGGTTAGTGGGGGTAATTACCTATCAATCCTGTGTGGGTCAGCGGGGGTTATTACCTATCAATCCTATATGGGACAGTAGCAATTCCTCTTAACAGAATAAGATGATTTATCCTTATGACTAATCATTTGTACTTCTATACTTAAGTTATACCTTGTTTGAGTTGAGTCTTTTCTTTGTGCTTTGTGATTGAGGTCATGCTTTGTGGTTTTCCTTTGTGAAATTATGAGAGACCTACGGGGGTCTCGGGGTCCATACTGGGTATTGTTATATTCACCCCTACACGGGCATCACCCACACCTTGTTGTGTCTTGTGCAGACAATGGGAAGACTTGACTGCAACTTGAGGAGCTAGGACCTGATGGTGGATGGTAGTGACAGTTGACGTGGAGAGCTGTGGAGACGAGTTGTACCTACTCTTGAGGTAGGATCCTTGGTAGATGATCCCAGGAGTTTTTTACTGTTTTCTGTTGTAGTTGTATCTTTTAGTTGGTCTTCTATTCCAACCCCCTTTAGTTTCTGAACACACTTTTACAACTATTGTTTTACTTCATGGTTACATCTTGTTATGTTATTAGACTGTGTGTTTGTACAGGTTTAAAGGAAATGTCTTCCCGTTTTAGGGATATGCCTTTTTTGGTGCTATTAACCTACCCCTAGCTTATGGAAGGCGGGATTGGGGTAGTCACAACATGGGCCCCGGGGGATGGTTCATGAAAGATAACTCACAATATGAATAAACCTTAATATCTTTAATCTCTAAAATTCAACAGTAATGCCCAAAGTTCAAATTAAATCATTTTGTTAATAAATATCGTTAAAATGCTTCAAAATATTTTTGACTAATATGAAAAATCAAAAATAAAAATGGTTTATCACATATTATTCCAATATTTATTTATATTATGTCCAAATAAAACCAATGCCTTAATTATATATTCTACATGATATACTTATCATTTCCATAAATAACTTGAATCACCACAAATCCCATGTATAATCATATATTTTTCCAAAGTATAATTCAAACTTTATTCCTCAAATACAATCACATAATGTTTGGTCTACAATAATCATATAATTTTCCTAGAATCCAAAAATTCTTTTCAAATAAAATTAATCAACTAATTGGTAAATCACGTTTCAATCCCATGGTTATGCACACAATAAAACATATGTTCCAAAAATAATCATAATCATTATCTTTCAAAACTTCTAAGTAAAAAAATGATTCTATAATAACTATGTTATCCCAAATACTACTGGTATTCACTGCACCCTTGGCTCCCTTTTTTTATTTGTTTAATCCCTATAACCTTTCTAAAAGTGACATGTTTTCTTTTTTCTAAAACCATACTAATATAATTCTTATAACATTCCCAAAATAATGATTAACATCCTAAAAAATAATCTTAATCATCAAATATCATATAAACCCTAATGTTTATCAATATATATAAATCCATTTCCAAAAAAAATTTTTCCTCAAATTACATTTTCATATGTTATATTTTAGGTTATATATAATGTAAACATATATAAAAACTCAATAAATATATCCCAAAGTATTCCCACCACATAAAACATAAAAATAATATTAATGTATTTAAATGTATAAGTATCCTCAATTATACCTCTATATCATAATTATTGAGTCCCTATATGTAGACACCTTAATCATTCAACATTATTCATAATCCATTAACCAAAATTTTACATATTATTCCTTAATACTTCCTTCTGAAAAATAAAAATAAAAATAATATTATAATATTAAAATTTTTCAAAACATAAGCCATGATATAATCTAGAACATTAATATTTCAGTTTTAGTTTCTTTATCTACAAATATGTAGGCTTTAGGCATTTCCAGATATCTTTATATATAGTCTTGTTCATCCCTTTATTGAGCTTTCTCTCTAGGAAATAATTTTTCATAATTCACATACTCACTATAATAAAAATATTAAATTGATACCTTGGGAATATTTTTATTCCCCTTTACATTGTTCGGAAAAGGCCTCCTTTTTCATCATAAGATGTTTTGTTTATACCTGTATTTTCCACTTACAAAATAACTTCCCATCATTTTAAGACATGTTCCTAGGTGATTCTTCCCACATTATTGACACATAAGTCATTGAATAATTTTACTTTTATGATTATCACCTAATAAAATATAGATATTTATTTATCATTTATTTAGTTACTTTGGAAACTCACCTAGGTTCACGTTGTTAATCATAACTCGTGTTATATGGAGTTTTCACTATAACTCTAATTATATTTGTTTGTTCATTATAATAGTCACTATATTTTTTTCACATCTATTATGAATTTTTTTCCTAATGGATCCATCCATTTCATATAATAAATTATGTTTGAGTGACTATATCAAATAAACCTCAATAAAACATATTATACGGAGGATGTATACTATGATATCCTTAACCATATCTTATTATATTCACCTATTTTTATTATCAAAAATAATTGTAACTCTACCTAAGATACTAATCATTATGGTTTTAGATGACTTTTAACCTAAGATCCACTTGGCATTCTAACCTTTAAAGTTATTTATACCTATCTCTGATACCAACTGTTAGAACCCGACATCAAACATTACCTAATATTGTGTTTTAATACAATAATTCATTCTCTTACATTAGTGATATTTTCAAGCTTATATTTCAAGATAATTAAGGAATAACTATTATATAACTAAACTATATTTTATAAAGTGGACCCTTTTAATAAGTATCCACATTTTCCATAATATGCAATTTTTAAAAAGAAACACATTTTCTTTTCATATAAAATATTTATGACTTTAAACATAAAATATTATTTGTTCTTACCCATCCTAAAACCCTAAGAAAAAAAATTTAAAAAATGAAATTAGAACAAAAATTATTATAAGGGACATAAAATAAGAAAGATAGAAACTCATTATTCTATGAAAACTTATAAAATGTTTCGTTTTTCAAATAAAAATTGGTCTCAAAATAAACATTTTCTTATAAAAAATCATTTTATCTTCCCAAATACTTTTATAAAAAACATCATAATAAATCCTAAAGGAAAAAATAAAACTTATAAAGGATTATTTTCAATCTTTAAAACTCATAATAACATTTTCACAAAGTTATATTTTTCATCCTTAAAAGTAATACATACTTTAATTTGAACATAAGATCATTATATTACCTTTAGAAATAATATGTATTTTGAAAAATCCTATAGAAATAAAAGATAAAACATTAAGGTAATTTGTGACATAATTTCTATATCAATCTTACAATCACTCTTACAAATTTAATTAACATATGGTTGACTTACATACAAAATTAATTAGAGGGAAATCATAGACCCCCCCACCCATGGTTTATAACACAACCACCCATCATCATAAAAAATTCCCAAGAACCATAAAATAATCATAAAACCTTAAATCTTTCATTTTCATCATTATACTCATAAAAAGATTCTTTTCAGCCATGAGAAAACATTAATGTATAATAAAATATTCTTTCCATTTTAAAAAACTTTTCAAAAATTACTATAACATAAGGAAGGATAGGTTTTATTTAAATAAAACATGATAACTGTTCAAGTGATTAAAAAATAAAATAATAGTTGTGGTGGTGGGAAAAGCAATTGTTACTGTATATGTTAAAGTTGAACATTCCTTTTAACTATTATAAAGAAATTAAAAATGTTTTATATTAAATATGCAAAATTTTTCCTTTTTATAACCATTGAAATAAAGTTAAAAGAGAACAAAAATTAACTTTATAATTATTTTATGTTCATATTGATACATCCCTAAAATATTATTAGAAATATGGAGATTGAAGAAATATGTTTTTAATGTAAAATCTAAAACTGTATTTTTAATAGAAATCCCCTTATGTAAACCCTTAAAAATATTCCTTTTATGTTTTTTTTGTAGAAAGAGAAATACGGTAAAAAATTATTTTTATCATCCATTGAATAATATTTAATAATTTTCTTAAAAAAATTATATGGACATGGCATAGAAGATAAATATTTAGAAGATAAGTATTTTAAACATTTAAAACACAATTTTATGTTAAAATTTCTCTTATATAAAACATTAAAAGATTCCATTTTTATAAATAATTTTAAAGAAAGTAAAATGTTGTAAAAAATTAGTCTTATAATATATTTAATAAAAGATAATTATTTTCTAGAAATATTTATAATAACATGGACATGGAAAATATATATGTGAGAAATAATTTTTTAAAAGAATAATTTTTTAAAAGTCTCTTACCTTGAGTTTGAATAATCATATATGTTCTTTATCTTATATAATAATAAACTTAAGTTAATTATTTACTTTATTTATAACCTTTATCAAGTTTATTATTCAATTTATTTCACTTATTACCTTGTTATGTACAAATACTTAATTAATTAAGTTCACATCAGATGTTTTGATGATATTCAACTCATATGCTCAAAATGAATTCGGTAGGTTGAATATGGTAAAATAGGTCATTATCCATTCACATAAAGAATAATAATCATGAAATAATTATCATTTTTATATATATATGATACATTAAAAACCAATCACGAATTATAGTTATGAAAAATGAACTAAGTTACGATCATGGAGAAAGTTGGTTGTATGTACACATGAGTAACATTTCTATTTTTCCAAAATCATTATTGAAAAAGGAAAGTAACATTTTATCTTTAAATAATGATCATAATTTAATAAATTATATATTAATTTTTAAAATGTTCTTATATATATAATCCATGTGATGTGGTGATGAAAAATGAATCATATCACTTTGTGGAAGCGGTAAGCCACCTATATGCACGAACGACATTATCATTTTTCCGCGAGTGGAAAGGTAATAAAGGAAATTATATATTATATTTTAATAATGATAAATATTTCATTATTATCACATATAAAAATTAATTCCATCATAATTAAGAGTCACAAGAGACGATGAGGGAAAACAAGTTGCATCAGTTCGTAAGGCGATAATCTACCATACACACAAACGATGGTATCATTTCCCATTTTATTGAAAAGGATATTGATTTCAGTTTTGAAATTAATATTATAAAATCATATAATATACTAGATATTTATTTTATTATATCATCATGTGGGGATGATATTTAAATGTGGTGGGAGAAGAAATAAATGAAAAATGGTCGGTTAAGAACAATACCTCTTCTTCAGACCACTTCTTCAGGATTATTTACAAAAACTTCATAGATTGGATTTATGATACAAAAAACATACTCTAGGATGTGGGGAAGGAATTAAGGAATTAATTTTTTAAAGAATTATTTGAACCAAAATGATTTTAATGTGTGAAGAAGAGATAATATAGGGCGTCCTTTTCTATGTGTGGTAGAGGACACACTTGGAATTTTGGAAAATAAAAAATTATAACCCCAAGTTAAATATTAAAAAATGGTAAAAAATGTAATATTATTGATAATTATTTGATATATTATTGAAATATGGAAATAAAATATATTTTATAACAATTATTTGGTCATTTTAATCTTTATATTTTTAGTTTAACCCTGATAAACCTGATTTTACTTTAACCATGGTAAAATATTTTTACTGTTTTCACTATCCATTATGAAAAAAATTAAGTTAAAATTATTATATACTATAAATTATAATTATTTAAAATATTAAATACATTTTATCATGTACAATACATATACGTTTGTGAATTTAATTTAAAATTAAACCTCCAAACACAATAAAAAAGCAGTTTTTCCAAAAACATATTTTTCAAGTATAAGATGATCTTTAATTAAATATATGACTAGTATTAATCAAAATATTAATTTAAATTAACAATTTATATATATAATTTATAAATATAAATTAAATTATTCTTCGTAAGGGGTTTTTTTAATTAATTAAAAAGTAGAAACATTTGGCAATTTAAAATAATTTTCAGAGAAATGCGTTTTTAACCAAAAAATAAACTTATAATAAAATAAAATATAATGATTATTAAAATTTAATTAATTTGCTTGAATATAAATTAAAAAATATTATGATACTTTAAATCAAATCATATTAATAATGTGTCTTTTAAATTGTGTAATTCACTATAAAAATTACAGTTTTACAAAAATCAGTATTTTACACTATTCATTGAAAAATCAATACTTTTTTTGAAAAATTCCAAAATTCCAACCTAATTTAATCTTGATATGATGATTTAAAAAATTAATTTCATATTATAAAATACATTTTAGAAAATTTCTTTTTACAAATTATAATATTTTCTTAGAAAAATTAATAAAAATTGATTTTGAAGAAAATTTTGATGAATAAAATGTCATTACTAAAAATTGAGTGATTATTTAATAATAATTTATCAATAAATTAATATTGAGTAGAAAATTTATATTTATTTCATAATTTTTTTAATACTATTCATACCCACCAATTTAAGGGTTAGGTTATAATGGTTATATATTTTCCTGGTCATTTAAGCACAATGTAGTGTGTTGTATACACTGTCAAACATAATGTTCCTATTTTAAAATATTAGGGTGTTTTATTATATAATATCAACCATTAAATTCCCAACATAGAATAAAATTACACTCAAGTATGTATGACATGATTTTCTTGGAGGTTCAATCCACAAACATGGACTGAGGAGTTATATATTTGGGATATAATAATTTCTTTTTTTTTGTTCTCATAAATAACTAAACCTCTATTTTTTAAGGTGTTAATTGAATAGTCATACTAAAGTTTCATGATATGAACAAATTTTTAGAACTTTAATAAATAGTAAATTCATTATTATTACATTAATAACCAATGTACCTATTACCATATTATTTTTTGGATCCAACTTAGTAATAATAATGACATATTCCCTTCCTTGCGCTCAAAGAATTATGGGTTGTTGTCATTGATTAACTATAAAAACCATTGGATTTGGGAATTATATTTTATGATTTACATGTTTCTTATAGTTGTAACACTATACTATAGGCTAAGTGATGATAGGAACCTTTTTTCTCCCATCACATTTGTGGGATTCTCTATATAACATTGTCATTTTTTAGCGTGATGTACCTACTTTCAACAAGTAAAGAATCTACTCATTCCCATGAGGTAATTTTTAGGGTACATAATTGCAATTTTTTGACATGTGGGTATTTGGGTTTTCTTTGTTCTAAGGAATCAATCTATTGAACCACATGAATAAAACCCAATTTTACTCTCTTTATCTCTATCCCCATGAGACTGTTGGGAGTCACCAATCTCCATCTTGACATTAAGGGAATAACTGGTAATATATTCATAGATTTTGAATTCTTGAATTGAAAAATATTTTTATATAAATGGATTTAATCTACTAAAGAATTATCCAATCTTTCATTTTTTGTCAATGAAAAATCTAGAGGCGTACGATGAAATACTTGTGAAGTTTACCTCATACGCCACAATAGAATCATCTTATTTTTTCTTTAGACCAAGGAACTACCTCTATATTATATAATGGATACATTAGGGAAAATATTTATTTAATCCTTTCCATTCCATGGAATAAATTGTATCATTAATATTCTTATACATGATTAGTTTCCATGAAGGATCAACTCCCCCCCAAGAAACAAATGACCAGTATACCTTTCTCTTATGATAAGAATTGGAGGACAAATAATATCTTCTAAATGGAGATAATATATTATTCATTAATGAGGTGATCGGAATATCCATTGAAATTTGGTTACTTTATCACATAAAGGGATCACCCCCAATATTTTCTTTCTTAGTGGGAGGATGTAATTCCACGCGATCCATATTATTATTCATAACTTGTGTCAATTAATCGAGTGATTCCCTAAAATTATCATATCCCACTCCCACAAGGATTAGAATATCATTAGGGAAATCATCACATTTCCTATCACATTGGTTATTGGAATAGTTCTTCATATTTCCTTTTATCAACTAAAATAAGGAATTAAAATTAGGAATGAGAATAGTCAAACAAAAATAAATAAAAAAGTGATATTATAAATATAGAAGGGGTAAATTATAAATTAAATGTATATATTAACTTATGATTATATAGGTTTCAATCTAGGTTATCCATGGTAATTTTCCTATTATGTTTTATAACCTAAAAATCTATTCACATCCTTTATAGTTATTCGTAAATAGTTTGGGAATTTTCCAAGGTATATCCCCCGGAAGTGTCAAACTAAGAGTGAAACAAGGCCTATTTATCATGAACTAGGTATATCTAAAGTTAATACCCAAAAATATCTTTCAATGTTAATACCCTTTCATAATTAAATTCCAGTTCCACATCCATTTTTAGTATCTAGGATGAGATTTAATTTCTTGGAAACCTATCACTCTATAATTCATAATAATTCCAGGATATTGTCCTATACATAGACTTATCCCTAGGTTTTCCACTAAATTATTCTGTTCCTAATCCCAAAAAAATAACTATACCTCATTCAGATACCAACAATAGAAACCTGAGTCATTTAAACCTATCATCACATGATTTTTAATATAAATATAAAATAAAAACTACCTAAGGATCAAAAGGCCAAGTTATTTTAAATACTTGGTATAACATAAAAATAAAAATAAAATAAAACATATTTATATTAATATCTATAATGAAATACTAAATCCCTATGAGATAATAATATTGTATAGGATAACCTATAGAATACATAAACAAAAAGGGTGACCTATAAATTACATAGTGCATGGCACTCCATGTGGTACACTTTATGGGTCATCTAGTGCATAAAACCTATTTTGTCCCACATGAGAATATTTTATATGTCAATAAATAAATCATACTCATTCTAACTTTAATACTTTATCATAACTTACAATATTCCATGATGAAAATTGAATAGGGATAACTAAAATTCCTACTCTGAGAGGTAAATTATTATTTCACTTCATGATTATATTCAGTAAACTTTAAAGAATGATAAAATAGAGATTTTATTTTATATAACATGATTCATTATATATTTTTAAAATATTCTAATAAATTTTTTCAAACCCATGAATAAGTGCTTATATCATTATATCACTTATGTCAAACAACTAAATAAACCTTATGTTTTTTGTAATTTTAGCAATTTTTTAATCTTATTACTTATTTCAATAATTACAACCATGTATAAATTTAACCATATGATATAACCCCACTAAAATACATTATTGAGTAAAATATATGAAGAAATATAGTTTGGATAATGGATAGACTTAAGAATTATATTCTTGATACTTAACTCTTTCAAAGTATTTTTGAAACTCATTAGCATCACAACATCAAATGTAGTGATGCTAATAAAATTTGTGGTCTACTTAAATAAATTTTTAGGTTTATTATACTTATCATACCTTGAACCTTTTATATAGTTTTTTGAACTATTTTGGATAACTAATTTATCTCTTTAAATTAACCTTTTACTGACATAACCAAAACCTTATAATATATGAAGTTATCTTAAATTATTATTTTTATTGGAATAAAATTTTATTCATTAACATACATATTATCTAAGTCCAAAAATACTCCCAATAGACTCTGTGAGACTATATTTTCTAAAAAATATATCTATAAGATATAAAATGTCCTTTTATGTTATGAAACAACACTTATATTTAAGTGGGAATATATATATATATAACAAATAAACTAATAATAACCATATCTTATATAGTATTAAATGTATTTGAAGATTCAATCTAAAAATAAGTTTTATTCATTAAAATATCCCACTGATGGTGATGGAATCAAATGCCTCATAATTTAACAAACATTTGGATAAACACCATTACCCTCAAAAAAACATTTTTCTACTTATTTTCTTCTCAATTATCTCATAGAATATGATGAATAAAAAAATTATATCAGAAATATTATCTTATATTTTTTAAAACAGATCATTGTTTAAAAAAATGTCTTATCATAAAATAGAAATGAGAATAAAATACACATTCTTTACCTAGATCCCTCTGAGATTCATATATATTCATATTACATTGAATACAAATTCTTGATTAAGTAAGAATTTTCTTCATAATTTTAATTAAAATAGCAAGATCCATCATTTATTAGCTCTATTTTGAGTTCTTGTATATTTTAAACACTTTAAAAACAAAAAATCAGTTTTATCTAACTTTCAAAATCTAAAATAATTATCTATAACACTAGTGCATTAAATGGAAATTACATAGAATTTCTGTACTCCTTCAGGTATCATAGAAAATTAAATTATATAGAAACAACATACTCCATCATAAATCTCATTTCCGTTGAAGTTAAATTGGATAACATTTATGAAATGTTATTTTACTCTACAACTAAATGAATTCTTCTGGTTTGAATTTTTCTCCACTTTTACTATAAAAAATACATAATAACTTAGTCATCATGTGACTAATTATTCTATTTTCATTAATTTGAAAATATAGGGATACCATCTATTGAAATAATTCACATTTTTGTAATATTTTTAGGAATGATTCCAAGATAAATTCCATAAACAGAACAAGCTATTAAGGTTATATTCAGTGTCATCAAGTATTTAACATTCCCAATCATATTGAATATATGAGAATATATTGAAGTTCCTTCATCCATCTTATATAAAATAAATTTTGAAAACTATAATTGGATCACTATATGATTATTATAAGCATATATATTTACTTTTTGAATAAATTTAACATTCCATTACTTAGGAAGGGGTTACTCTGTTACAATGAATTTTTTATCTTTAATAAAAATTCTTAAAATTTTCTCATGTTTAAGAAGTTTCTTACATTAAACTCCACCTCTTCAAGGATTGAAATAAAAGTAAATTTGGATGATGATGATGATGTTATTTATATAATATATAAGCCTTTATCATATAAGTGTTATGTTTTATATTTATTCAATAAATAATTTTTAATAATCATGTTCCCAATAAAATCATAACCCCGTTTAAATTTTATCATATCTATTACCAATTCATGATCCATATATAACTAATAAATGAGTCTGTTTTTGGATTACTCTATACACATAGCTATTTAGGTATGTTATTATTCCAATCATATCATATATGAATCTCTGATGGTTGATAAGAAAACTCTATCCAATCCATCATATAGATAAACTCAACACTATTCAACTCTTAACCCAATCCTATTACAGCCTCAAATCTATCTGTAACTAAATGAAAATTTCTATAATAGGAACCTAATCATATTAAGGTAACCCATTAATTCATTACCTTACACAAGATAATCCATGGGAACCCATATCTGACATGACATACCTGGAGGAAGATTGAGGTCATTAAAAGTGTCTACCTTGGATAGAATCTAACAGTTAGTAATTTAAATAGGAATCAATATCACCAGATTCTCTCATGTATTCTCTATACATGTATGTATTCTTATAATAATTTAGTTTTTTATACCATTCCACCAACTAAATCAATATGTTAAAACTATATTTATTAGTAACTCTTTAAATAACTCAAATCCTATGTTATTGATCCAAATTAAAAAAGCCAACTATATTTAAACACATACAAATTCATATTATGCATAAGATAAAATAAAATATTTCATGGAAAGGATTAGAATAATTTAAAATAAACAATTTCTATAATATTAATCTTGGAGAAATAGATAACTAACCCCTACATATTTAGCCAAGTCATAAGCCTCCAAGACAGTGAGCAATTTGACCCAACATCCCTCTACCCTATGATACATTACTCTTTATATCTTTCAATAACATAATAATTCAAAAACCTAAAATGCATAAATCATAATTAACTTCTTAATTTAATCTTTTAACATAGTATAAGACAATGTAAAAGTAGAATAAAACTAAATCCATTATGGTACTGAGAATGTATCACCTTATACACATGTATACTAATTTATAGAGGTAATTTAACAGTTTTAAATAAATCATACAATAAATCATAATTTAAATAATTTATTATTGTTAATTAATCTAGGAAAAAATTAAATAAATGTATAATTAATAAAATTATACATTTGATGAACAATTTATGAATAATTCTTAGATAAAGAAATTATAAACATTTAATAATTTAGAAATGCATTTTGGACATTCCATAAATAAAGAAATATAAACACATTATATTTATAAAAAATTTGAACTTTTAATATTCCATTTTATATAAAATTTTCTTAAATATATTATATTAAATGAAACATAGATATTTTATATTAAAAATATATTATGAAAACAATTTACATAATATAAGTACCATATAGTTAATACTATTTAAACATCGGTCATATCAACTATTAAATCCCATTTTGATATAGTTTAAATAATTTCTCAAATAAGGCCATTAATTTGAACAATTCAAATAAAATATTATGAAAAGTTTATTATAGTTAATATAAACCACCTATTATTTTTTCTTATTTTTAAATTTATAAAATTTTTATAAATTACACTTAAAATTTCCATATAAACAATTAATATCCAAATTATAAGTCATTCCATAAAATTTTAAAAATGTATTTAATATTAAAATTTAATATAATGGATAATTATTTACTAATTTTTTCATAAAAATTTATTAATTAAATATATACATTTAGAATAAATAAATTATAAAAACTTTATAAAATATTCCAAACTAATTTTTCTATGATTTATGAAAAAAATTACAAACCATATAATTTGATTCATAATTGAAAAATTAAAAATTAAAAATTTCTACACATACACACACACATATATATAATTGGAATACATCCAAATTTGATAATTTGTGGAATACTTTATTATCTGTATTATTTCACAATAGATAATCGTTCTGCTAGAATATCAACTTCAGTAGATCTGAATCATACTTTATAATAGGTAGGATATCAACCCTATTCTATGATGCTATATTTTCATCACATGAAATAGAGCTAAAAACACATATGATATCATATATCATACAATATTATATATTGAAATGATGAGGGAACACAATGGGCTGTTTCTTATGATATCTTATATCATATACAATAACTATAATATAATCTATGATATGCCATATTATATATCCCACTATAGTAAAAGTTTTCTATATTTTTTATGATAGATATTATGATATTCAATAGATATATGATTTCTTCAATTTTTTACATGGTTTCAAGAATTAATCATTTTGGTGACGATTTGATATCACATATGGATTTTTAAAGAGTAAAAAGCACTTGTTTGAAGCAACATAAAAATTTCAAAATCTTAAATACGATGATATACTATAATAAAACCCAAAACCACATGTAAATAAGAAAATGTACATTGAAGATCCTATATAATTATCTTTATTATCATGCTTTATGAAGAACATTGAGAGGTATCCTTTAGAATACCTCCCTCATAGTGTATCAATGGGTTAGAACTGCATCACCCATTGAATAGGAATATCCCTTTTAAAACCAGTTATATGGTATTATCTCAATGAATAAAAGGATGAAAAATAAAATAGATTTATTAGGAAGAAATAAAAATTAAAATACACACATCTAAATACCTCAACCTCCTTTTATATCCCTCAATAATTCCCCTTGAGTATGTATTCATTTACTTGTAAATTATAAGTAAATTTCTTTAGTTATAATCATTTCATCCATTGGCCAATTCATTCTTCCCTTTACGTTTCATCATATGAAAAATTATACATTAATGACACTTTTTGAATATCATTCAACATTAACACTTCATATTTTTTCCCAATATAAATTTTAATCATGAGACATGAGTCATACCATAACATTATATGTTTATTAGCTTTAAGGAATATGTACTTCATGTAAAACATAGTAATTCACCACCAATGGTGTCCTTAAGTAAATCTGTAATATATAAGTGAAGTTCAATATAATAATTTAACAAATAAAACATAAATATACACTTATCAAATCATGGACTGATCAACTATAAACCCCATATTTACAACACCTACTTTAGCAATGCTAGAACAAGACAAGGATCCCATGGTCCAAACACAAGACATCAGTTTGTATAATACAACACTCATCATTTAAGTAGTTAGTGTGAATAATCAATCACAAAAGGGACTTTTAGAGTGAATTAGGTATCACTATCTCAATGGATAAAGTGAATGAATCCTGCCTACACCATAACCCCAAGGGAATAATCCATCACTAACACATAATCCCTAGGTTAATGATACACCATCAATATATAATCCCAAAATAAATGATACCTCATCGACACATCTTATCTAGGGGATTGATACAACTAGGATAAAAATTCCCTAGGTGAAAGAAACACCTCAATACATGATCCTTGAGTGAATAATATATCACTAATACATAACCCCAAGTTAAATGATACACCATTGATATATATCCCCCTGGGGAATGATACATCACCATCACATAGCCCATTGGTGAACAATAAATCATTGATACATAAACCATTAGTGAACTATTACACATTCTAGGTCACTGATATGTATTTAAAATTGTTTATTTTACTATTATATTCTTAATTTTGGAATTTTTTAGTTTTGAAGGTGTTTTTTTGTCTGAGTGTTTAGAGGTTCTAGACTATAGACCCATCACATCATGACCAAATATGGTTTTAAAATTACATAATGTTAAAGGGTTAAAAATCTAAATATTAATAACCATGTCAAAAATGTGAACCTTTATTTTTAAGATCCTGCGTGATTAGATCTTCATATTTAAATTGGTTTTTCTTAGAGTAGTGATAAATATGGGTAACCTTTGGGAAGTTTCCCAGGGTGTATGTGAGTGAGGGAAAACATGCCGAAAGAATATGTATTCGCATGTGAGGACATTCATTATCCTAATTACCCATTCAGGAACATTGGTAGGCCCCCTGGAAGGGGAATCACTTGCATGTAGGGAAACTCAAGTTCTGACAATTCCTAGATTTTACATTGGTATCAGAGTGGTTCCCATCCATAAGTGAAGTGGCACTGCCATGGTTGAAATTTAGGGTCCATAATAGGGTCAACATGTTCTAGGGGGGTTGTAAAACTCTAAAAAGAAAAAGGGTTCAATTGATAAATGTTACTACACATTTCAACAAGGTGAACCTTTATTTTCAAGAACCTACTTTATTAGAACTCCACAACTAAGGAGGTTTGGCCTAGATTAGTGATTCAGATGTGTAACCACATATGAATTTTCTCAGGGTGTGTGTGAGTTAGGAAAATACACACTCAAATAACATGTGTTAGCCTGTGGGGATATTCATTAGTCTGATTACATGTTCAGGCATGTGGGTGGGCCTCGAGGAGGGGACAACATGTGTATGTAGGGGAACTGGGGGTGGTTTTAAGGCCCATTTTCTACATTGTTATCAAAGTAGGAACCCATCCATAAGTTTTGTGGAACTACCTTGGTTGAGACTTTGGGTCCACTATAAGGACATTTTTCTCTTGGGGGGTGAATGTAACACACCATAATGTTAATGGTTTAAATGGATAAATGTTACTATCCATGTTAACATTCTTTTCCTTTATTTTTGACTAATTACCTGATTAGAAATATAGAAGTAAATAATTTTTTCCTAGAGTAGTGATCAGAACAGGTGACCTCTTGATATTTTTTCCAGGGTGTGTGAAATTGAGTAAAAAAACACTGAAAGAACTTAAGTTTTATTTTAGGGAAATTCATTATTTTGATGACTTATTTGGGAAAATGGGTGGGACCTAGAGAGTGGTCAACAAGTGTATGTGGGGAAGATAAGGGTTTCTATGGGGACCAGTTATTACAATGGTCACACTACTAATAATAAAACCACTATATTTGTAGTTCAAGATTTGAAAATCATCATGTTATGACCAATGTGGGTCAAACATTGACTGTGTTTTTTCCAAGGTTTGTAGTTCTGGACTATAGACCAGTCACACCGTGATGGGAAGGTTACACCGCAATATGACCTTGGATAGAATCCCCAGTTAGTGCAATGAGTTTCATGATGTTATAGGGCTCGACCAATCCATGGTGTTTTTTTTCCAATAATTACAAAAAGTGTTACCAAACTACCCTTATCTAATTTTTTACTTGTATGGCCCCTTTTCTCCCTATTTTTCAATGCACCAAGACCCTATACAAGATAAAAATTTCTCCCTTCAATATCCACTCAATATATGTGTATTTTCACATAGAATCACATATATATCATTAATTTATTGATTACTTCAATCTTACTTTATTTATTCTTCCCTTATCCTTGGTTTTATTCCTTCCCTATAATCATGGGAACCTAGGATTTTTGTTACCTAATTTTTATGGCATGTGTTACTGTGTTTAGGGTTTTTCTATCTATTCTAGGGACCCATTATTCTCTTATCAATTCTATTCACCCACTTATACTAATGTTTTCAAATGATTAACATAGGTAGATCCAAAAACTCCCCTTATTAGTTGAATAATATGTTTTTATCTTTTGAGAAGAGAGTTTTAAAGTGTTTTAAAATTTTAAAACATGTTTTTAAGAATAATTTTACATTCAAGGTGATTTCTAATTTCCTTAATGTATCTTGAATGCTTATTTTTTTTTCAAAAATATGTTTTTTATGAAAACAAAATAATTACCATAAATTATTTGATGAATCCTATAAGATGATTTGTTTTTTAAAGTCTCTTATTCTTAATGGAAAACACTGGGTGTGTAGGAAGGGAACCTAGGACAAAACCTTTATATAGAGATTTACTTTCCACTTTTTGATTGTGTCACCATTACTAGTGGAGTAATAATAGTTTCTATGATTGAACTTATGATAAGGGCTGATATATGGTGGCTGTTCATGGATATTGTGAGGATCATATGAGGTATTATCCCTAGTTACCTTAGGGAGTATCCCATGTTTTTTTAGAAGTGATAAATTTTTATTAGTTTTATTATTTGGTTTATAAAATAAAAAAGGTATAACAAGTTGTTTGTTTTATTAAAAATCATATAAAAGTTAGTCTCATGTAATTATTTCCAAATTAGCATGTATTGGTTTATATGAAAAAGGAAGTTTCATGGGACACCATGTGGGATTCTGTAGGTCTAGTTATGCTCACACAACACATGCGCTAAATTAGTGTATGTAGACCCTGTTTTGGAAGACATTGGTAAAAGAAATGTACCATTTGGAGGTGGAGTACTCAAGTCATCCAGGTCAGGTTCTATAGAGGTGACATGGTGTGATGATCCCTTATGTCACATGAATATGGGTAGTGACTATCCTAATTTATTTTGGATCACTTTTGGTTCAGTTTATATTATTTTTGTACTTTTTTAAAATTTATATTCAGCCTCCATCCAATCTCTCTAATTTTTGAATCTAAAGTTAAATTTTTATATTACAGTTGGATGTTGTTATGTTACTGTTATATTCTTTTATACTTCACAATTTTTTACTCCAGGTTTTTTTATATTTATTATGGGTTTTTATTCAGGTGCATGACACTTAAATGTATATATTTGTCATGTTTGATTATATAACCCATTAATATTAAACCATTGTTTTTAATGAATCCATTCCAAAAGGTAATAACTTTGATTCACATGTACTAGTTTCTAGGCCGTGGGGTTAAAAATTCCCATCGGGCCTTATCAAAGAATAGTTCAGTTAACCAAGTAAATGAATCCCCAAGTTAGTTCATGAAAAATTGGTATCAGATAATGGTTTTTAGTATATGATATGTTGGATTTTATGGTAGATAGAAGATTGGATATTCAGAGCACAAGAGGTAATTGTGAAGGAGTATGTAGGAAAAAAATTTAGTATAAAACATTTTATTAGTAGGGGATGTTAGTAATGTGTAGTTCTAGTTCTGGATTAGATTTATCTCTCAATATGGGTTGGGTTCCTAGGCTTCAGATCATGTACATGAGCTATTCTTTAAGAAAGTGTGTAATTTATTGTATTATTATCATCATGATGTATGTAGTTATTTAATTAGTGTTTTTTATTTAAAGTTCATATTAATTAATTATTTTAATAGTTTCCTTTTTTATTTTATTTTCATTGTTATGTAGTACTATTCCACCTTGAAGACCCTCTGTGAACCCTCTTGATATAGTAGAATATAATTTTTCATGGGTGAATCATTCTATAGAGCATATTATCATTAATACTATGGTATGTATAGTTTGGGATTTATATAAAGGAGTAAAAATAGGCCTAGATCATCATTGATAGGTAGAAGAAGGTCAAATTCAGGATAAGGATAGAGGATAGAAGATCCTATTTCATCAACTACTGACATTAAATGTTAGGAATGATCCCATCAAAGTGGAATATTATTGAATAATATTGAAAGTATAATTTAAATACTTGGGACTCCTGAATCTATTAAAGTGAAATGAACATATTTTTTGTTTGAGGGGCCCATAAAAAAGTTATGGGAATCAATGGTTCATGATAAGATGCATGGGAATCATGAATGGAAGGATTTATAAGTGATGTTCACTGAATAGTTTTATCCAAAAACATTATCATTTAGAAACAAATAGGAATTTGTATTCCTTTTGCAGGGTGACTGGACTTTTATAGAGTATGATAATATGTTTATATAGATTTTTAATTCTTCTATGAATATGGTTTCTAATGATGGATCGATGTATCTCTAATTTTATATGGGTTTCTAACATGAAATATGATCTCAAGACTGTATACTAATGAAAAAAACTTAGGCAGAAGTGGTTTATCAAGATTTGATGGTGGAAATTGGCCATGCCAAAATTTATATGAAATTTGATATTTCTAATATTTCAGAAGGTAGTGAGGGTTATTTTTCTAAAATAAATAAAAAGTTGGATGATTCTAGAATATGAGATAGTGGTTGATCATGAAAACATTCTAAACCAGTTACCTCTATCCCTCTATATGAAGGACTCTTATTTTTCATCAACATGGATATATTGGTAATATATTTCCTTCATTATTAAAGACTCATAAGCCAGTCCATGCTTTTGGGACTATAGTACACCATTAGAGGATCTATAGAATAAACATTTCAGTGAAGAGTGGCACTGGTTCTTCTACTCCTAATGGATTTAAATAATTTTCCTATGCATTTAAATCATACATGGAGCATCCTCATGGGAATGGATGCAAAATAAGTTCATTTTATGTAAAAACATATCTAAGGAATGATACTCAGGAGAGTGTAAGGTCCAAAACATAGAATAAAATTAGGTAATTACATGATATAGAGAAATGTTTCATTGATTTTGAGATAGGGTCAATGATAGTGAGATGTATTGTTCTTAATGGATCATCTATGGTTGTTTCTTTATTTGACACCAGTTCTTCTCACTCAATTATTTCTTCATGTGTTATAGATTTATTGAATCTTTCCTTATATATTTTTCCTTATGTTATGGAAATATTGAATCATATTAGAAAAAAGAATTTTGGACTTCAATACCCCTATTGTTCCATCTTTATATTTGAGGTAGATATAACTTGGGATCTAATTATCCTTTAACTATACATATTTAATATAATTTTCATGATGGACTGGATGAATAATTTCAAAGATAAAATCAACGTTTATTACCAAATGGTTTATTTCAATTCCCCTAATTTAAGTGTTCATATATTTTAAGAGGAATTTGATCCATGTTCTATCTGGGTTGAAATTACACTTCCCAGAGTCAGAAATATTATATTCAAGGCATTGTCTCCTCTATTAGAGATTTATGATAGATTTTTTTCAGAATGAGTTACCTCTAGTGGTTGTGAAATTTTCAAAGGTATTCACAATATACTTCTTAGTATTTACTCATAATTTAGATGTTTATTTCTCAATATATTTTATTTGGTAACATTCCAGTTCTAATAATATTATATATATTCATTAAAGTTCGGTTAATTTCATGTTTAGAAGTTGTAGGATTCATATAACATCCTGTTACCATATTTAAGGTATTCCTTGACCCTAATTTTGATCTTCTTTAATTAGGGTCTCGTTTTGGGGTTGTTTTCAGATAATTTTAAAAATTATGGAATCCCAAGGGGTTGTACATGGTTGGCGCATGGTTAGGAAAAAATGTACATTTTGGACCAGAAAATTGTGTGCCCAGTTGATAGCCACTGGATGGGGGAACATAGTTTTTCCAAACTATGTGGTCACCCTACCAAAATATAATCCTTATGGATAGTTGGGAGTACTTGGATGATGAAAAATTAGTTTAACCATGTGTCGAAAACATTCACCACAATCAGAAGTCCTATAAGGGCTCATAGTTAGGGAACAAGATTTCTCTAACCATGTGGCCCTCCCTAGAAAACCATTTGTGTTGTCTTCAATTCATATGAAATTTATTTTTAAAATTACCTAAACCCTAGTTTATGTTTATAATAACCCCTATTTAACCCTAACATTATTTTTTGGCTCGTGGAGTCTCTCAAGAGGGTAAATTGACTCCTTTAAACACTTTTTTGTAGCGGATCAAAGTAGTATTGGTATCGTTGGATGTTCTATAAGTAAGTGGATATCCTCTTTTGTGGTTTATTAAAATATACATTTCTACACTATATATATTTTAATATATCATCATGTAATTGATGGATCTAAACTAAATTCTGTTGGATCTTCATTAAAGTTTTTGTTCCTAGATCCATTTTCCCTCGTTCTTTGTTAGCATTCCTAGTTGTTGGTGTTGTGCACTGTGATTCCTTGATTTAAAGGTAGGTTGTTCTATAATTATTTTAAATTAAATTAAAAACCTTTATGGGTTGATTTATTTGATTTATTTTTTAAATTATTTGAAATCATGGATTTTATATTAATCAATCATTTATTTGAAATGGGTTTGAAAACTGAGAACAACCCCAATTTTAAAGTAATTGAAATTGTGGGGGTGAATTTGTGAAAAATAATGGTTTATTTTTAAAATATTTTTATGAAATATTTGATTTTTATTTTGTTAATATTTCTTCAATTTAAACATGATTTGAAATGTCATAAAATGATGAAAACCTATGATTTGGTTTTTAAATGATAAAGTCATGTGGAAAAATAAAATTGGTCGATTGTATTTTGAAATGATTTATAATGATTAATTTGTAATTTGATTGATTGATTTATTGATGAAGATAATGTAATCTTATGTATTTAGTATGTAATGAGGAAATTCAAGATTGGGTCATTAATCCTGAGAAAATATACTTTATATAAAAACACTAACTAAACTAATATTGTCTTGATTGCCTATAGTGGCTCCTCGAATGGGGTGTAGATTGATTTTCCCTAGTGGATCTCCAAATGGGGTATTTATTTGAGAGTGAAACATGTCTAGAGATGTTTTGATAAATGAGAAGTATAGAGATACTATTACCCCAAAACTAACTTAACATATGGTTCTTTTTCTTGGTGTTTTCTTTACATTTTTTGATTATTTTTTCCACTGATTATAAACTATTTAATTCATGATATCTGATTTATATAAACTATTTTATATAAAATTTCCATTTAATCATGTTTTAAATTTGTTTTGATATGTCTTCCATCTATTTGAATGAAATAATGTTTTAGTTTAAAATATGAAAATGTAATTTCATTCATTGTTTTTATTTAAATTGATAGCATAAATGGTTAACTGTTATGATATTTATTATGGAATTCTTGATGAGAAACAGCTGGGATTTATAGCTCACACCCTAAATTTTCCTTCAGGAATATTTAGATTTTATTTTTATAGGTTAGAGAAAATGGGATTCGCCAATTGGAGGTGGTGGATGTTCTTGATCCTTCAGACCTAAAGTGTTGGAGGTGACCATTGGAGATGTCATCCACTAGTTTCATGGCATGGTTAAGTTTTATCTTGTTATATGTTGAGTACTTTGATGATGTACAACATTGGTTTTTTGTTATACCTTCTTGTTTCTATAAATTTATCCTTTTGTAATGTTGATCATGCTAACTTATAATATATTATATTCCACTATTTATTGGAAAAAAATCCCTCCTTGATATTGTATCATGTCAGGTGCTAGTCGTCAACCTGTAGGTATTGAGAATGACCTTCAGTCTATGTAGGTGCTGGGTCAGATATCAGGGTACTAGCATATCTGGGTTGGTTCATGAAAATGTTCAAATAGAGGTGCAAGTTAAGAATAATTCCTTGATGTCAGTATGAAGTTTGGGTTGTCCTAGTAGACATGAGGTCATATTGTTGTGATATATTATATATTTACAAGCGAGTTTATAATGTCACATACCTGGTTCACTTGAAAGAAACCAAACCTAGTTGGAAACAAGGACTCAAGAGAACCTCCTTGTATTCCATAGGCTTTTTACTAGTAGCGAGGGTCCATGGTGGTATGGTGTGGAGACTATACCCTCATAATTAGAGTATGTAACACCACAAAATTTTAATATATGAACATCATATTCAATTGCGTATGTGACACACAACAAAAATCGTATAAAGGAATTGAATATCTCAAGAATTTATTATATATTTAATATTTTAAATTAATTCAATCTATTCTATATCTTACAATTCAACCAATACTGAGTTAGATTCCACTACACAAAATAAAGACTTTTTCGATAGCTTGTATTACACACAAGACCATGTTTTACAGAATACTATTAATATTATTATTTAAAATTAAAATTACCTCCTAACCATTAAATTGGAAGTTATGAAGTAGATTATATAACTTATGAAAATATATTGTTTAATTCATTAGTTACCAATTAATTAAAAATGAATATAAAAACTAATTGAATATAAATAATTTTTTTTTATAAAATACTATTTTTATGAACTTCAGTAATTTCATCTCAATAATTTAAATTAATATTTATTATTGGATTTTAATAATGAAATTAATATATTATATATTCAATAAAATGTTTCTACATTGATACAATTTAGTTGATAGGAATAAAAACATAACAAATCCAAATTTTCACAGAAAAATCTATAGTTTCTAAATACAGTTTTGGATCCTTTTAATAATGAATTTTTTTTTAAAAATAAATTCACAAATTTATAGAATATATTTTAAACAATTAACTTCTATTTTTAACTGTAATTTCAAAATTATCTTAGGGTGACTTTTTTCGTATTTTTATGAGAGGTTTTATTTTTTGATGAATAGTAAAATATAGTTAATTTTAATTGAAAACAGACTTTTCATCTAAATAATTTATAATGTTAAATTATATTTCAAATTGATTTTAAGGTAAAATTAGATCTATTATATATATATTAATCCAATTTATATCATTGGAATAAATTTTATATTGAATTTATATATAAAAACATAGTGATCTTTTGAACATTTTCACTTTAAAAACCAGCTTCCTCGTTCCATTTATGGGGTTAATATTAAAGTAATTTTCTCCAATTATGTGAATTGGATTTATAAAAATTAATTCCATATTTTGAATAATAATAATTTTTAATATCTAATTTTTAATCATTTTTTTTACCAAACCGATTAGTGAAAGTAGTTAAAAATAATTATAGCGATTAAGAGAAAAATCAGTTTACCAAGGGACTAAACATTAAACTTAATGGAAAAAATGGCCTATAAACTTCTAAAAAACCCATTATATAGAAATAATACAACCTTATAATTTCTATGATATATATGTTTCAATTATTTTATCCACTTGATATGAAAAAAGTTGGTGTAATTCTCTCTTTTCAAAAAAGATTACAAAAGTACCACTCATCGTCCTTATAAAAGGCCACCACTCTACCCCTCTATTCACATCTTCAAACCCAATTGTTTCAGAAAATAACTTCCCATGTAACTTATATAATTCCATAAAATCATCTTATAATCCTTATATTGGTAATAAATACAACTTAGGAATACATTAGTGAAAACATAAGGAGGATCCTCGAAGAAGAGGTTATGTTTTTCTAAAAGTGTTTTTATTTTATTTCCTTATACTAATCATTTAATTATTATTATATAATGATTATATAATAAAATAATTATATGAAATATACATATAAGTTTTTTTGTTAATTTTATGACCTAAATCACATTCACTTCCATAAAAGTGTGTTACAGAATCATTATTCCTATGTATGACAGACTACCACCTTGCGAACCGATGTTATTTGTTTTTTCATTTACACCTATAAAGGTTATGAATAATGATGTAAATAATATTTATATATGATTTATATGATTTATTTATTATTATTTAATTATTATGTAACACATACCTTTATTCTTTACATTTTTCGGGAATAAGATAACGTCGTCAGTGTGTACGGTGAACTACCACCTCGTGAAGCGATGCCATTTGTTCATGCTATACATTGATTGTATTAAGGATAGTTTTAATAAAAATATGTGATATATATGAAATAAATATGATACAATAATTATAATTTAAATATATATCATTTACTTTTCTTTCTTTCGAGACGACATGAAAATGGAAACAACGTTCATGCATTGGTATAGCATACCGCCACCATGAATGGTGTATTTCATTCATATCACCAAATTTTATGGATTAAATAAATAAATATATAATGAATATATATGATATTTAAATAATGGATTAATTTTTTTTATATTATTTAATCATGATTGACATAAGAAGAAAAAAATAACAAGTCAAAACATACTCGAAAACAAGGCAATTAGCACCTGAAACAATGAAAATAATGAAAGGTTAGTAACAAAAAAGAGGTATGATTTTATAATAGGATCATTTATGATATTATAAATATAAAAAATATTATTTTATATGTTAATAACATGATTAAAACCATTATAAATTATGATTAAGACTGTTAAACCAAAAGTAAGTGTATGGTAAGAGATATTTTCTCAATTTGAATTCCATTGCGACTTATTTTTTATTTTGGACCAATTCACATTTTTTTGGTGTATATAATACCCAATAAAAATGTAATATCATGAATAATTAATTATTCATGTTATTATGAAGTCCAATTTTAATTATTTTATCCAAGGGGATTTTATATGAAAATTACCAAGTGATAAAAGTTATTGTAAAATCTCAATTTCTTTTGTGGTTGTTAACTTTATTTAAAAAAATATCACATTTTTGTAATAAATTTTCATTGATAATTTAATTTATATTAGATATACATATTCTTGTGTGATGGATATTATTATTTGATAAACCATATTACATTTTTTCATATGTTTTTTTCACTAAAAGTTATTTTATTTACTAGGGAAATATTAATAAATCAGTATCCTTTACTCAATAAAAATAATTGATGAAAACATGGGTGAGTCTTGGTTAATGATATCCCTTTAATTATCAGTAGTTTTATGAGATTAATAGGTTAGAAAATTCCTATATATTTTTACCCAGTATTTTTAAACTATCTTAAGAATAGGTCTTTATGGTAAAAGAATCTTGTGCTTGGGAAAAAAGATTTCTAATAATTAAGAATTTCCTGCATTCAAAATTTAGTATTTTTTATCCATGTGATTTTCACTATGATATTGATGTATTTAATTCTCATATTATTGAATAAATGGCATGTGTGTTCAGTTGTTTACCTTTCCTTATTGATTATTTCTTATCTTGTTATCTAAATGGAATGTGTGTTCATTTATTTTAATTTCTATATTAATTATTCATTATTGATTCATGATAGCTTCTGATGTACACAACCCTTACGAAGTAGATTAAATAACCCTTATTTTTTTTACTTTCCCTTATGTATGAATATAAATTATTGTAATGAGTTTCAAGGATTCATAGATTTTAATTTTCTTATGATTTATTTTATTTCCCAAATATAATATGGGTATAATTTTTGTAATTTTGTTTTCCAGAAATTCTAAACTTTTTAGTTCTTTGGGATTTGAATATTTTATCTATACCAATGTAATAAAGTAAGGCATTGACTCTGGGATACTAGGGCCAAGGTTATTAAATATTGTATCATAATAATTTTAGTAGAAAACAAAAAAAAACTATATTTAGGAAAAAATAGATTAGGGAATATAAATATATGATAGAATTTAAAGATATGTATAGAAGAATATCCTAGACTTTTGGTAAGGTATATATTATGTGTTTTTCCTAGAAATACATCCTTGTATGGATACTAAAAGTGGACATGGTTCTAGAATATATGTACCTAGGGGTAATAATGTTGAAAAGGGTGTGTAAGGCTTGACTCGAGTGTAACCTGGTACATGAAAATGGAACTTAATACACACCTAGTTTGACACTCCTAGGGTATATCCTTAGGATAATTCATAATTTATTAAAAAATTATTATGAAGGATTTGAATGAAATGATATCCCCCAAGAAACCATGTTTATAATTATGTGATTAGTTATGGATAAATTTATCAATTTATGATAAGTATTTCACTAGTTTTTGGATTAATCATTATATTACATAATGTTATATACTAATATAGTGTATTCCATTATTTAGAAATAGAACCTGGAAGGAAGAAGGGTATCAATACTCATGGTCAATGTAGCGGTTTCCCTAATGAGAAAGACAATATAGATGGTATTGGAACTAAACAAGTTATGGATATATTAGGGAATCATAATCACGTTATGAAAAATAACCTTTCCTGAATAGATAAAATTATTCCACATTTATATTCTTTGATGTTGGATCTCTTTATGAAATAGAGGCCTCTATCATTCAGTGGGACTACTGATCTAATGGAATATGGGCAATGGATTAAGTCTTTTGAGAACATATTTATAACATTGGGATGTGGTGAAAAGGAAAAGGTTACACTTTCAATGTATTATCTCAATATCATTTTTGATAAATAGTTGTTGTTGATCCAGAATACTAGGGAGTAAGAGGAAATAGAACTCATTTAATGGAATTCTTTTAAGGGTACATTATTTGAAATGTATTTCCCTCGTGAGAAACAAACTGAGATGAAGAGAAAGATTATTAGATTAAAACTAAAGGAATAATAAAGTGTTTTGGAGAATGAATATTGATTTAGAATGTTAGGTAGGTATTATAAGGATTATATATGCAATATAGAGTGAAAAAATAATCACTTATTTGAAGGGATTAAACTAAGTCTATAAAGGTTTCTAGTTTCTCAATGTTTTACTTTATACGATGAAATATTTTTATGTGATAGCAAGTTAAATAAATAAATATCTATTAATTATGTATTCATGGAGAAGTAATAGAAGAACAAGATGACATATCAAATGATGGTTAAATTGAATAAGGGAAATAATAATTTTCCCATATGTCATAACTATAGAAAGAATCGCCCTGGGAAATGCATTAAGGGGTTGGGGGGTTTGTTATAAGTGTCGAGAAAAAGGTCACCAGGAAAAAGAATGAAAATGGAAGAAATAAAATACTACTATTAAGTGTTTCAAATGTAAGGTGATGGGTAACTACACAAATGGATGCCCCAAATATCAAGGGAATATACCTTAGAACCAGCTAAGATATCAAGGCCAAAAATATGTTATTGATACATCTAAAGATGAATGATTGATGTTCTTTTTGTATTTGGATCCAAGAAAAAAATTGTAAAATTATTTTATTGATGTTATTCTCATCATATAAATTATAAAATATATACATATTTTACCAAAACACTATTTCATTAAGGATTTGAACATGTATGTTAAATGGAACTGATGACTAATAAAAATAGTTTGGTGGAAAGTTTATCTTCTTGGAAAAAACACAATTTAGGGAAAGATAACCATTAATATGTTCCTAATATTGAGATAATGGTGGCTTTATGAAGAGATGATTGATATGGATAATGTAAATTGCATAATACTTAATACCTTGGAACTGATTAATGTATTGTGGATAATATTTTTTATTTTATCATTGATGGAGTTAATTTTTTTTTTTTGGATTTAAGGAATATATCCAATAATATTTTTTTACTTAAGGAATAAGGAAGAATTCATTTTTTAGTAAGGTTTTATGGTAATTCATGCCATTATATTTTTTAAGATAATAATGATGACGGTATTCATATGCTTGGAATGTGATTGATCAAAGATACTACTAAAAAAACTAACCAATTATAAGGGGTTATTTTTATGTTTTGAAGGGGTTTTAACCCATTCTAAACACATTAGTGGTGGTTATGAGGAACTACTACTAATGTGCCAGCATACTTCTATTAGAGGTGGTTTTGTGGAGCCATTGGTAAAGTAGTGTAAAATTTAGTTGTGGTTCATTTAGAGGTGGTTAAAACCCCCTAATTTCACTATAAAATCTCAGTTTAGAGGGGGTTTTAACCACTCAAAATTATTGATCTGTCTAACAGCGGTTAGAAACTACCGCTAGATGAGCTGCATGTGCCATATTAGAGGCGGATCTAAGAACCGCCTCTAATTTAATACATAGTAATTGGGGGTTAAACCCCCTCTAAATGAACCATATTAGAGGCAATTTTTAGAACCACCTCTAAATAATAATAATTTTTAATTTTTTAAATCTGTCACATTCCCCACCTTCCCCCTACAATTGAGTTCACTACACCCCACCCCACCATCTGCCACCCCTATTTCACACAGGAGACCCACCATCCAGTTCACAAACCTGTCGTGGTCCCTACAGTTTGATTCCACACAACCACAGTGCGACCTCACATCTAGTTGCAGGCCCACGTGGCCTGTCCCCCCCTTCTCATGTTCACCCGTGAACCCAAGCCCCCCTCCCCTCAAGCTTTTAAGTTGTAAATTTTTTCTCTAGTGGGACTCGAATCCTATATAGACCCACAATGACTATTCCACTATAAAATTGTAGTTTGTTTATTTATTAACTCATATCATTGTATTTATATATATTTCAAAACTAATTAAAATAAATATTATTCGAACAAAAATTTAAATTAATATATACATTTTTATATTATAAATTTATGTGAGTATATTATAATACATTTATGTTATATTAAATTTATACATTTATATAAACTAAATATTGTATATGTGTATTTACATACATTTGAGTATATATTTATAATTCTATTAATGTTATGTATATACACATATATTTATATATTTATAAATATATTTATGTAAATTATTTATATACTTAAATAAATATTTATATATTATGCACATGTCAATTTATATAATATATATAAGTATTTATTTAATATATTTATATAATTTGTTTAAAAATATATTTATATAATGTATTTCAATACATATATTTATTATTATGTAAATTAATATATATTTATCTGTATAAATTTTATTATGTTATATATAATTAAGATTACATGAAAAACAATTTAAATAAATATTATATATGAAATAAAATTTATACAAATATTTATATAATGTTATATGAAATACAATTTACTCAAATATATAATTAATATTATATTAAATAAAATTTATACAAATATTTATATAATGTATTTCAATATATATATATATATATATATTTATTATGAGACACATTAATATATTGGTATTTCAATAAATATAATTCTATAATATTATGTACATTAACATACATGTCTTTCAAAAATATAGTTGTATAATATTGTGTACATTAATATACATTTATTCTTTAAAATTTTATATCATATAATATTAATTATATATAATATAAAATCATAAAAATATTATTTTAAAAAATATTTATATTTATTGTAATATAAATTATAAAAACTACAAGCTTGAGTTTTTACATGATTTATATTTTAAATAAATTATATTTATTTATATATTTATATAATATTTTTATGCTTTTATGTTATATATAATTAATATTATATTGAATACAATTTCTTCAAATATATATATATATATATATGTACATAAAATTATAAAATTTTATTTATTTATAAAAATAAATACAATTAAATATAATCATATAATTTGAAATATATAATATAATTAAATGAAATGTATATTTAAAAAATAAATTTATAATTAATATGGTATACTAAAATATATATATAATAATTATATAATATATATATTTATATATAATAAAATATTTATAATAAAATATATAAAATATATTTATATATATTATATATTATATTTATTTGTATACATAATATAATATAAATTTATTTATACATAAATATATAGTAAAAATGTATTTGATATATTATATGTATAATATAAATCATAATATAAATTTATGGAATTTATAATACCATATATAAATTTAATATATTTGTGTAAATAAATTAATAATTATATTTATATTATATATGAAAATATTTATATATGTATACATTTTTTATATGTATAAGTATTTATTTAAAGTATTTATATAGTGTGTTTATATATATATATATATGTTTATAATGCATTTAAATACATTTTATAGTGCTTTTATGAAATGTATATATATATATCTATATATCTATGTGTGTGTGTGTGTGTGAAAACACACCCATGTACACCCACATATATATTATAAAATTTTAATTTATGTGATATTTATTTTACAAAATAAATAAAAATTAGAAGGGGGGTTAAAACCCCCTCTGATAAAAGGGGTTAGCAGTAGTTCATGAACTCCCTCCGATGTCATAAATTAGATGGGGTTCACAACACCCCTTAATATCTTAAATTATAGGGGGTTCATACCCCCTCTAATTTCTTAAATTAGAAGGGGTTTAAAACCCCCTCTAATCTAAGGGATTAACAGTTGTTCGTGAACGCCCTTTAATTTAAGAGATTTGAGAGGGCTGTGAACCCACATTATTTCCATTAAAATATAGTTAACATGTTATATATATATAGTATCTAATATATATCCAAACTAATAATATAAATCACCTCTAAAATCCAACCGAACATATAGAGCCACTAATTATTAAATTTTCGGTGGTTTTGAAACAACTACCTCTAAAATCCAACCAAATTTTAAAAAGAAAAGATACTAAAAATTATATAGGGTCTTGTGAACCCCCTATAAATTCTATTATTATAAGGGGTTGTGAATAATCTCCTCTTAAATGAATTTATAGTGGGTTGTACATAACCCCTTGTAAAAAACCTCCACTAATTTGCTATTTTTTTATAGTGTACTACATGTAGTTTGGATTAATGATAAGTTTATTTTGTAAATAAAAGATTTGGATATTGATATTTTTTAAGGGTCATATGGTTAACCATTTATGAAATGGTTTATTTTTAACTTTGGATGTGGTTTCGGTATTAATGTATTACATTACCATATGATGAAATCTATTCTAAGAAATAAAGTAGAAATAGATTAAGACACAACCAATGGATGAAAATGTGATTATGATATGGGATGAAATCAAGTCAGTACATGCTCCAATTAAATTTCATCAAATTTGTGAAAAATTATCTTGAAACAAGATTGTTATCCTTTTACACTCATATATGATGAACTGATGGTCATGTAGATTATCATAGATTTATGGATTTGAGCCCCTTAACTGTCTACTGATCACTCACTTTCTTGTGATCAATGTCCTCAATCAATCCCCATCATTATTTGGGTTCTAGTTTTCTCCTTCTTGTCTATGTTTTAATTTCCCACCTATGTTCCCCTACTAGGAAAACTAGTTATGTGATTATTCAATATGACATTTATACTCCATTTCCTCCCTTATTAAGAGGATGTTTCATTACTCTTTTACAATGTGGGTTTTTCAACAATGGTATTTCCAAATTTCAATCCCTTAATTTCCATGATCATGTTTAAATTTTGAGAACACAATTTATTTATTGTGGGGAGAATGTAACACCCTAGAATTTTAAAAATATGAACATCTTATTCAATTGTGTTTGTAATGTGAAACACCAAGCCTAGAAAGGAAAAAATATGATAATTTATGATATATTTTTCTTTTATAAACAAATTAAATATATTTTATAGGCTCCAATTCATGAAATACTAAATTATCTTGAATTATAGGCTAAAATGACATTATTCTATGGCTTGTGTTACACGCAAGACCAAGTTTTACCAAATACTATTAATATTATTATTTCAAAAGAAAAATATCTTTTTATCGTTAGATTTGTAGTTATGAATGAGATAATATACGTTATAAAAATTTATGGATCAATTAATTGGATACCAATTAATTAGAAATTAATTGGATACTAATTAATTAGAAATTAATATCAAAACCAATTGAATTTAAAAGAAATGTTTTTATAAAAGAAAACCATTTTATTCCACAAAATATGTTTTATCTTAAAATTTTATATTAATTACTATTAGTAGATGATATTAATGAAATTTATATATCACATATTGAATAATTTTGTTGAATTTTTTCCAATATATTTTATAGGAATAAGAAAATAATAAATCCAATTTTTTGCATAAGAAGATATATTTTTCTAAAGGTAGTTTTGCCACATTTTAATAGAGAATATGTTTTAAAACTAAATTTTTACACTTTTATAAAAATTATTTAAAACAATAAGATTATATTTCAAAATATTAATGTAAAAATTAGATTAGGGTATTTTTTTGATATTTTTTTGCGAAGTTTCATTTTTTGATGAATAGTGAAAAATACTAAATTTTAATTAAAAACTAAATATTCATCCAAATAATTTATAATGTTAAATTATATTTTAAGTTGATTTTAAAGTAAAAATATATCAATTATAAATATATTAATACAATTTAGTACGTTGTAATCATTTTTATATTTAATTTATATATAAAAATAAAGTATACTTTTGAACATTTTCACTTTAAAAACCTACTTCCTCATTCCCTATAAAGGATTAATTTTAAATTAATTTTTGCCAAATATATGAATTGAATTTAGAAAAATGGATTACATATTTTGAATCAGAATAATTTATAATTTATAATAAGGTCAAATTATTTTTTTTACTAACATGATTAGTGAAAACAATTAAAATTTATTACAATGCTTTAGAGAAAAACGAGTTTACCAAGGGAATAAACAATAAACTTACAGGAAAAATTTACTTAGAAACTTGTTCAAAACCAATTGTATGGACATATTTTTACCTTATAACTTATATTATATATATTTAACTATTATTAGAGCCACTTTAAATGAAAAATATATCGGTGGAATTCTCTCTTATAAAATAATTACAAAAGTGCCGCCCACCTCCCTTATAAAAGGCCACCCCCTCTCTTGCCATCTTCACAAATTAAAAACTAATTTATTTGAACAATACATTCCAAAATAAATTCTAAACTCCTATTATATAATCCTACAAGCCTTATATTGGAAATAAATCCAACTTAGGAAGGAATTAGTGCAAACCTAAGGAAGATACTCAAAGAAGAGGTAATGTTTTTCTAAAAGTATTTTTATTTTATTTCCTTCCCCAACACCTTCAATTATTCTTATATCAAGATTATATAATAAAAATAGTATTTTAAACATACTTATATATTTTTATTTTATGGAAAAAAATAAAACCACACACACTTCCATGAAATGGGTTAGTAAATCATCGTTTGTGTGTACGACAAACTACCACCTCGCGAACTAATGTTCTTAATTTTTTCATTACTGCCAATCATGGTTTAGAATAATGATGAAAATATTTTTTATATATGATATTTTTTATATTTATGATGTATTTATGTTTCTGTAATTATTTTATATCTCATAACATCATTATTTCTATATTCTGGGAATATAATAATGTTTCTCATTTGTACAACGAACTACCACCTTACGAAGTGATGTTATTCATTCACACTTTACATAGAATGAATTAAGTATGGTTTTAATAAAAATATGTGACATATTTGATATAAATATAATAATATAATGAAAACATAAATAAATATCATTTATTTTTCTTTCTTTCAATATGATAAGAAAATGGAAATAATATTCATGCATACATACAGCCGACCATCTCCATGAACGGTGTATGTCATTTCCTATCACCAAATTTTATGGATTACTGTAAATACATATATAACGAATATATCTAATATTTAAATCATGGTTTACATTATGGATATTATTAAATCACGATCAATGTAATATGAAAAAAATAACAAATTAAAACATAATAAAAAAACAAGGTAATTAACACCCAAAACAATGAAAACAATGAAATATTTTTATCAAATAGGTTATTAGATGTTATAAAAGGATAATATATTATATTATAAATATTGATATGGTTCTGGTATAACTTAATAACATTATTTAAAACATTATAAAATAGGATAAATAGCATTCAACTAAAAGGATGCCTAAAGTAATGGATTTGGTCTCAATTTACATTCCATTGAGAATTATTTATTACTATGAACCAATTCAATTTTATATGGATTATTTAATTCCCATTTGAAATTTAATATCATTAATAATTCATTATCCATGGTATTTTAAGTTCTAATTTAAATTATTTCATCTAAGTGGTTTTGATTTGAAAATTACCAAGGCATAAAAGTTATTGTGAAATCTCACTTTCTTTTGTGATTGTTAACTTTATATTGAAAAAATAACATTATTATGATCATTTTTTATTTGAAATTAAATTTATCTTATATATACATGTTATTGTGTGGTGGATATTATTTTTTCTTAAACAATGTACCATTTTTACATACGGTTTCTACTTTGAATGTTATTTGATTAACAAGGGACATATTGGTAAATATATATTCTTTAATAAATAAAAAAATTTGATGATAAGAAAAATTATTAAATATATTATTTGATATATGAGGAATGTTTTGGACGTAAAAACATGGGTGAGTCTTGGTTAAAGATAGCCCCTTTATGCATTAGTAGTCTCATGAGACGAATTAGTTTCCCAAATTAAATGGGTTTTTACCAAGTATTTTTAAACTATCTTGAGAATAGATCATGAAGGTAAAGGGATCATGTTCCTAGAAAAAATGACATAAAATAATTAATAATTTCCTTCATTCATAATTTATTAATTATTATCCATTATATTTTCACTATGAAAAAAATCAATGGATGAATTTCATTCTCAGCTTAATGATTAAATAGCTTGTGTGTTCAATTATTTAACTTTCCATGTGTATTATACATTATCTAGTTGTATAAATTGATTGTGTGTTTATTTGTTTACCTTACCATATTTATTTTTAATTATTTATTCATGATATCCACCACTATACTTAACCCTTAATGATCATTTGAACTCATCCTTACTTTGTTTCATTTCCCCGACATATGAAGTTGAATTCTCAGAATGAGTTTCAAGGATTCCAAGCTTCTAATTTTATTATTATTTGTTTTATTTTAACAATAAAAAACGGGTATAATGTTTATAATATGGTTTTAAAAAACTAATAAAATGTTTGGTCCTTTGGTATTTGAATATTGTATCTAAGAAAATATAATAATGTAATGAAATAGCTTCAGGATATTGTATTTAAGGATGTTATAGAGTATCAAAATGACGCAACAAATAAATAAATAAGGGGAATAAAAATATCAACTAATAGTGGAAGGTAAAGAATTCATATGTAATAAATAATCAACAAAAGAAATATCCAACATCATATAAAAAATATTGCAATGTCATATCTCTAAACAAAATGGAACTGGTAAATGATATCCAACTGTCGCTGAAATTTAGAAAAAGTTTAAAATTTATGAATTACTACTGACTATTGTATAATGGTCAGTAGGGTCAAGCCCACAGGGAAGGTGGAACTACCAATTTTATTTTAAAACATTTCAAAACAACCCCACTGTTGTTAGTAGTAGGGTAATATTTCTATCATTTTTTTAAAAGTATTTTAAAATTTTTCATGTATTTTTTTTAAAGAAGTATTAAGTAAACAACTTTAAAACTAAATTGTGATGAAAATTATGGGTAACCGTAATAATGGACTAATACATTGAAACAATAATTGAGAAGCAGCATATCAAAATAATCTTTCAAAAAGTTTAAAATATTGCTTCAAAATGTTGACTTCTTCACTAATTGTTATTGAAACACACCTCAAAGGAAATAACGAAGAATCTACCTCACTAAGAAATTAAATAGAAAGAGGATTGAGTGTTTTAGTTCACCATTACCAAAATCAATAATACTGCAAAAAAATTTAAAAATAAAACAACTGGAATTAAACTAACCATAAAATTCTAATTGTTTATGGCAGTTAAAGCTTCTATAAATGTATTCTAGATCAATATTGAAAATTGATCTTGATGATGTGAATTTAAAATAATTGAGATGAAAATAATTAAAAGTAATGTTAGAATTAGTCTCACCGACTAATTCTAACTTTGTAAAAATATAAGCTCATGAAGAAGTTTAAAATAAAAAAGGTAGGATTAAATCCCCCGAGCTAAAATTTTTAGAAAAATATCATTTTTACTACATCAATTAGAAATATATGATTATAGATTATTATAATTCAAAAGTAGAAAAGAGAATCCCCCTTCACTCTCCTGCTGCTATGATTTTGTTGGTGATTTGTGAGGATCCCAAGAAATGGTACCCCAATGATCTTATCCTAATCTGACCTACTCTCGAGATCCCGATGATTGATGTGTCATAACTAATTCCCACTGATGTTGTTATGTTCCATAATTTCTGTATATATTTTTTAAATTGTATTGAATTATTTCGAGACCACACGCTTTGACAGCACGTGATTCTGAGGCCCGGTGAGTTCGGAACGGAATTTTGAACTTTTTTTAGTTTGTTTAAGTAAACATGCGAGTGGGTTTTTCTAACTTTTGATCTGTTTCTCAGATCAAAAATCTAAGGGCACTGTTGAACTTAGAATGATAGTATTAATCTAGAAAGGAATTAACTTTGACTAGAAAGGTCCAGATGGAAAAGTTAATTTTCAGACTTTTCAAAAAATAATAAAATAATATAAAAAAGTTATTTTATTTCTCTTCTCACCGTTGAGCAGTAGACGACTGCGCTACGGTGCTATGGAAAGGGAAATTAAAGGAATCTCCTTAATGGCTCATTTTTGTGCAGTGTAACTGATATGATATTTAATAAATGAAACAGCATAACAACGCGACGTCGCAGCGTAATAGAAACATTGCAACGTGTTTCCTTTTAATAATATAACACATTGGAAAGTTTATAATTAAACCATTGAAATTATTTTACAAACATACAACAAGGATTCGCTCCATCGATGAATGATGAACCCTAGTAGGATCACTAGCAAGATCGACGCTTTATGAAGAACGGGGCCGAGAAGTGATGAACGCCAACAGAGCATGAATCCTCAAGGGTGGAGTGCTTCAATGATGAATGTATATTGGGGTAGGGATTTATTTGTTTTATGTGTTCCTCATTCTTAATATAAAACTATAAACGTGAATCAACCCACTAATAGGTTGATTAGCGGATTGTTCATTCGTGCGTGAGGGTGTTCTTCTTGGGTTTTCTACAACGAGATTAAATTATTGTTTATAGAACATCATCCCCAGACCTCCTCGTGTTTTAAAACTCTAATGTGGAGGGCACGAGCTGACATGGACAAGGCCTAGGCCCCTTTGCGTGTGCATTCTTCATGGCCAAGAATTAGAAAGGGGCAGCGAGGTGGATTCAGGACCTTTATTAGGAAGGCGACACCCCACGGAGGCCAGAGACATAGTCGGTACGAAGAACGGACCACCAATGTGGACCTAGTGGCATATGGAAAGACTCCTCAGCACACCGGCCCATGGCAGTGGCCATGAGCGGGTGGTGGCACGCTAGAGTCAGCTGCCTTGGCCAGCTTGGGCCGTGGAATAGTGGGAAGAGCCGTCGACTAGGCCGGTGGTTGGAGGCAGAGACGTGGCCCTTCAGCCGCATTGGTGGAGTGGCCCGCAGCTATGACCTGCACATCTAGGGAGAACACAGTCGATTTATAGTGGGTGGGGAGTCCAATTGGTCATCTGGGGAAAAGATATGGTCAAAAGACCATGGAAAGAAGTGTCAGCCCCGTAGAAGATCTGTGAGGCGAGGGGAGCTGGATGTGACTTCCAACCGCGTCCTGTCCATGCAGACTGGGCATGGCATTGGCTGGACCTACTCTAGCAGACTGGATCCACCACAACAAGCGAGGCCCATGGCCCAACAGGCTCGAATCCCAATGGACCGAACCCAGGTTAGCAGACCCTGGTTGGGTCGGTAGACCTAGGCCAGGTCAGTGGACTCGATTCAGGTCGGGGGACCCCATGTCATGTCAGTGGACCCCAGGTCGGGTCAGGTTGAACTAGACCTGGACCCAACCGACCCCTTTTTTGAAAAAATGCCAATATATTTCAAATAGGGTGTCCTTTTGATGAGCCATTTGTGGCGTTGGTACCCTCAAGACGAGGTAGATATTTTGAAATAATCTATGGGGGATTTTATGGAAGTTGAAATTTTATGAATGGATTGAGGAGTGGTTCTCCTGAGATCAAGTGTGCTACTTGCGGAAACCCTACGGTTGGCTGAGACATAAAACTGTTGACGAGCGACCCTATGTGGGTCAGATACAATGGACTATTGAGAAGTTACTTATGTGTTACCCAGAAGGCCCGTGGTGGGGAGCGACTTCTGTGTGACCCAAAATACCCACAATACTTGATAGAAGGAGTACCTTAGTATATCCATAGGTGGGAAACATCTTTTATGTGACCTAGAATGCCCACGGTGGGGAGTACCTTATGTGTGACCAATCATACCCATAGTACTCATCAGGGATGAGTACCACATCAGCCTTAGGTTAGTGGGATGCAACTGTTGTGTGACCCAGTAGGCCCAATGTACTCATTTTGGAGGAGTTATCCAGCAATCCATGGTGTTCAATGATGTGACTAATGGTCATACTTGCCTACTCTAGAATATACATAGTGTGAGTTATCTTACGTCATGATCATGTTTCACGATCATGCTTTGTGGTTTGTTTATGGATTTATTTGTGTTCTTTACTTGTTTTTTGGGGTCCCCACTGAGTATTTTATTACTCACCCCTGCATGGGATTCACCCGCACATGTTGTGTCTGGTGCAGACGACTGCTGCCTTGATGGAGGACTTGGTGGCCTAGGACCTAGTGGTTCCTAGTGAGACCAAGCATGAAAGAGGAACTTCTATGACTTCCAGTAGCTACTCGACACTTACCTATTAGGGGGGGGGGTTCTGTAGTGGAAAACTTACAGATTTTACTTGTACTTTCCTATTTTTAGTTTATATTTTGTTGGGTTTGTATTCAGACCCATTTTACATACAGTTTTTAATTTTACTCAGTGGGTGTTTAGTGGAATGTTTGTTTACTTTTACATCTTTGGGGTGTGGTTGTGTGTGCGTGCATATAGGTACTCAAAAAAATGCCTCTAATTTGTAGGTTGATGCCTTTGGCGCTAGTCGCCAACCTCTAGCCTTCTGGAGGCGGGCTTGGGTTATGTCACAGCATGGGCCCCAGGGGACCCATCGTGAAAAAGTGGTATCAAAGGTGGTCAGTTCTTCCTCAAAGACCGCGAGTCTTTTGTTTTGTGTTTGGGAATCATTTTTAAATGTTTTGAGTTTAACTTTATGATTCTGGGAGACCAGTGTTGGTGTGGCGGTCGACGTATCCATACACCAGGACTTTGAATTCTGCTTTTCAGCACTATATATGAAAATACTGGTTGCATAAGTGTCTCTGTATGATTTTCTTGAATAAGAGTCAGCTCACCAGGCATAATATTCTAACTGTGGTACATCTTGATCTATTTTTGGATTCCTCCATGCAGACAGCTAGCTAGGATTCTAATATGTGATCATGTGGACAACCTACCTAGCAATGAGGTGTCGGTTTAGGGATTTGTCCTAGAGATGGCATCATCAGGTGGTGCACCAGTGTTGCCACCACCTGTTGATCTATAGTTACTGTAAAAGTTACAAATAGAGGACGCAGGTGAAATCAGTGCCTTATATAAGTTTTAGAGTCAAGGACCTCCCAGGTTCATGGGAGAGATATATCCTTAGGTCACTAAGAACTGGCTTGAGGCAGTGATGTGTGTCTTCTGCTTAGTGAGGACACCGCTTGACCAGATGGCAATCATGGCCATGAGTCTTCAATAGGTATCCATAGGGAGATGGTGAATCTTGACCATATAGACTCATAATGAGGTGACCCTCACCTGGACAGATTTCAAGTGGCTTTTCTGGGAGGAGTTTTTTCCTACGACTTTATTCTATGTGCGCATTCAGGATCTTCTTCACGTAAAATAGGGAAACATGTCAGTGGTTGAGTACTCTGTTAGGTTTACATACCTATATCGCTACTCCAAATACATGGTATGATACCCTTTATTTAGGGCTTGAAACTTTGAGCAAGGACTCGGACGAGAGATCATAGCATCCATGGTGTCTCTTATCATCCCTACTCAAGATGGAGTGCTGGGGAGAGCCCTTATTGTGGAGAACATATTAGCTGAGAAGGCACCAATAGACGAAGCCACCAGCAAACCTCAGGCGACAGAGTCTTCAGTGGTGAGTATCCGAGAATAGACATGGGATCCCAAGCGGGCCATGTATTTCAAGGGATAACCCCAAGACTCGGGGTTGGTAGTACGGGGATCCCAGAGCAGAGGGAGTCTGTAGGGAACTAGGTTGTGCTTTACATGTAGCGGGTAGGGACCCATGGCTCATGAATGCCCGAGTCTCCGCATAAAAGTTCAGAAAACGGTCAAGGGACTTCCAAGGTAGAAGAAAATGTTCTAGCAATGAGATCTTCTGGGCGGAAGACGTGGCAGGGGGAGCAGGCTGAGTGGAAGGCAGTGGAAAGCGATTTGAGGTGGTACCACCACCACCCCCAGGTGTTCCATAATGGGCTCAAGGAGTTGATAGAAAGGGGCGTGGTCAGCTTATGGGGATGGAGGCCTATAACCACAATGCTCTATAAATGATTAAAGGTACAATCTATGTCTTCTCCACCTTATTTACAGTTCTTATAGACAAAGGTTCCAGTCACACTTTCCTTGCCACAGACCTCATTCGATGATTAGAGATTTTGATGCAGTCGTTAGATCGATCCTTACTATTAGATACTTCTATGGGAGGGGATTCGATGATTACACACTGGTTCTGGAAATGTGATCATACTCTTAGAGTCAAGAACTTAGGATGGGATCTTCTAGTAGCGGCGTTGAGGCCTTACAACATCATCTTGGGTATGGACTGGTTATCCACAGTCCATGCGCAGATCGACTGTTTTAGGTGAAAAGTGCAGTGTATCTGTGAGGATGGGACCTGATTTTCCACCACCGGTGAGAAGGTAACTTTTTCACCATATGATGGAATTTCTAATAGGAGGGTGCAACTGATTACTCACTAGTTGGATAACTTTACTCTCAGTACGGTGGAAGAGAGGGTTCTGATATTTCTTGTTGTGGTGTAAGATTATAAGTATTTCTTTCCTGAGGATGTTCTGAGACTATCTCCTCATAGGGAGGTAGAATTTTTTATTAACCTGTACCTCTGGATGGCACCAATATCCACACCGGCATATCAGATGGATCCTGTGGAGCTATGTGAGTTAAGGGTATAGCTGGAGGACTTTCAAGAGAAGGGGTTCATAAGGCCCAAAATTTCACCATGGGTAGCCCCAATGTTGTTTTCGAAGAAGGAAGAAGGGAGTTGGAGGCTCTGTGTGGACTTCCGGTGCCAGAACCAAGAAACCATGATGAATAGGTATCCCCTGCAAAGTATTGATGACCTCTTAGACCAGCTAAAGGGGGCGAGGTGGTTATAAAAGATAGACCTTAGATCAGGTTATCATCAGCTTCAAGTATGGGATAAGGACATACCTAAGACAACCTTTAGATGATGGTATGGAAACTATACAGTTTTGGTGATGCCTTTCGGCATGACCAATGTCTTTATAGTGTTCATGTGACTCATGAACATGATCTTCCAGCCTTACCTCAATCATTTCGTTGTGGTATTCATTGATGACATCTTGGTGTACTCAACGTCAGAGGAGAAGCATGCTACACACCTGCAGATAGTATTGGATACACTCTGAGAGCACCATCTTTACAGTAATCTATCGAAGTGCCAGTTCTAGATTCAGGAGGTCCACTTATTGGGACACATCATCTTGAAGGATGGAGTTGCATTCGGTCCGGAAAAGATAGAGGCAATGCTTGCTTGGGAGCCACCTAGGAGTGTGACTGAGGTGTGGAGCTTCCTAGGGTTGGATGGATACTACCAGAGGTTTGTGCCTAACTTTTCTAGAGTATAAGCACCTTTATCAGCTTTGAAAAAAAAGAGACATCCCTTTATGTGTATAGATAACTTCCAGTAGATTTTACAGGGGTTTAGGTGTAGATTGATGAGTGCCCCCATCTTGAGACTGCCCGAAGAGGGAGTTGGGTATGTAGTATTCTACAACGCATCAGGGACCAGACTGGGTTGTGTCATGATGCAGTCATGAGAAGTGATCACATATGGCTCATGGAAGTTGAGGCAGAATGAGTAGGACTTTGCAACCCATGACCTGGACTTAGTAGTAGTGGTATTTTCATGGATGATGGGCGACACTACTTGATGGGTGAACAATTTACCATATACTCCAACCACAATAGTCTCAGGTTTATCTTCTCAAAGAAGGACCTAAACTTGAGACAGCGGTGGTGGTTGGAGTTCCTCCAAGACTATGAATTTGAGATAGTCTATACTCCTGAGAAGGGGAATGTGGTGACAAACATGATCAGAAAAAGGTCTGGTTTACAGCTGTTGAGTGATGCGATAGAGCAGCTAGCCACGATGCAGATATTCATCATGGATGATGATGGAGAAGCTTACCTTTAGTCAATGATTGTAACTCCCCCACTATTATAGCGAGTTATGGAGGCACAAATTGTGGATATTAACTGTGAGGCCCGACGTGATCAGTTATCCCCCGGACAAGCACATAATGGATTTTCGATAGGTGGGGAGCACACCATCCTTTTTAGGGGATGGACTATTGTACTAGTGACATTACAAGAGGATGTGTTGGGGGAGTTCCAAACACTCCCTTTCGCGGTACATCCTGGTGTAGCATAGATGTACCAAGACCTCCGATGTCAGTACTGGTGGTCAAAGATAAAGAAAGCGGTGGCAGAGTTTGTTTCACGATACCTCACTTGTTTGCAAGTGAAGGCCAAGAATCAGTTCTCGATAGTCTTGGAACAACCACATGAGAAACTAGAATGGAAGTGGGATGGTATCTTCATGGACTTTGTGACAGGGATACCACTTATGTTCAGGGGCCATGATTCTATCTGGGTGATCGTTGACTAACTTACCAAGTCATCTCACTTCTTACCCATCCAAGAGCAAGGATCGGTAGAGGGCATATGATGCCTCTACATTCAAGAGATAGTGAGGCTTCATGGGGTGACTTCAAAGATCTTCTTAGACCATGATTCTTTCTTTACATACTGATTATGGAAGGGATTGTAGGAGGAATTCAGAACTTAGTTGCACTTGAGCACGACCTTTCACCCTCAGACAGATGATCAGAAGGAGCAGACCATATAGACCCTATAATACATGCTTCGTGTTTGCATCCTTGATTTTGGTCGAGTTGAGAGGACTACCTACCACTGGTGGAGTTTGTATACAACAATACCTATCACCCCACCATTGTAATGGAACCGTTTTAAGACTGGTATGAGTGGCCATGCAGGTTATCTCTATGCTGGAAACACCCAGGGGAGTTAGTACCCATGGGTCCAGAGTTGGTACAAGATGCCACTGAGAAGGTGAAGATCATCCAGGAGTGGATGATGACTGCAAAGAGTAGACATAAATCATATTTTAATAAGAGACGAAGACCCTTGGAGTTCTAGGAGGGAGACCATGTGTTCCTTTGGGTCTCACCCTGATGGGGTTTGCATAGATTTGGTCGGGGAGACAAGTTTTCTCCGAGGTTTATCGAACCTTTTCAGATTCTTAGAAGAGTAAGAGAGGTGGTGTACCGCCTACCTCTTCCCCCACATATGTACTAGGAGAATGATGTTTTTCACGTGTCACAGTTGAGGAGGTACATGCACGATCCATTACACGTCATCGACTGGGGAGAGATGGAAATTGATGATGGGGAAATGTTTAAGAAGTTCCTAGTAGAGATAGAGGATCGACAAGAGAAGGTCCTTCATGAATGGTTTATTCCTCTGGTGCATGTTTAGTGGTAGCATGAGAATCTATAGGAGAGAACATGGGAGTGGGAGGCTCGGATTTGTGCTCAGTACCCCCATTTGATTGATTATCCCTTTTTTGGATATCGGGGATGTAAATCCATAAGGTGGAGAGAATTTAATGTCCTGGAATTTCAGTATAATTTTTTTTAAATTGTATGGATTTATTTCAAGACCACATGCTTTGATGGAACATGATTCCGAGGCCCAGTGAGCTCAGAATGTAATTTTGAACCTTTTTTAGTTTGTTTAAGTAAATGTGCAGGAGAGTTTTTATAACTTTCGAACTAGTGCTTGGATCAAAAATCTGAGGGCAACGTTGAACTTGGAATTTCGGTACTCACCTAGAAAGGACTTAACATAGACCAGTAAGGTTTGGACGAAAAAGTTAATTTTCCAACTTTTCAGAAAATAATAAAATAACTTAAAAAAAATATTTTATTTTTTTTCTCACCATTTAGTGGTGGACGATGGTTCTGCGGTGCGACGACTAGGCACATTAATTGAAGATCTTTAATGTCTTGTTTTTGTGTAGCGTAACAGATATGTTGTTTCATAAATTAATCAGCGTAACGACACAACATCACAGTGTAACAGAAATGTTGCAACATGTTTTCGTCGAATAATCTAACACATTGGAAAGTTGAGAATTAAATCGTGGAAATTCTTTGATGAACCTATGGAAAGGATTCCCTCTAACAACGAACGAAGAATGCTGGCATGATCAATAGAAACATATACACTTTATGAAGAACGATACCACAAAGCGATGAACACCAACAGAGCTTGAATCCTCCAGGGGGGAGGGCTTTAATGAAAAATGTAGATCAAGGTAGGGGTTTATTTGTTTTACATTTCCCCCCATTCTTATTCTAAAATGATGAACACGGATCAACCCACGAACATGTTGATCTGCAGATTGTTTGTTCATGCGAGAGGGTTTCCTTCTTGGGTTTTCTAAAGCAGGATTAAATTATTGTGGATAGAAAATCATCCCTAAACCTCCCTATGTTTTAAAACTCTAACGCGGAGGGCATGGGCCAACACCAACAAGGACCAAGCCCCTCTGTTTTTTCGTTATTCATGGAAAAGCATTCGAAAGGGGCGTCAAGGTGGATTTAGGACCTTCATACGGAATGAGATAGCCGACGAAGGTCAGAGGCATAGTTGGTATGAAGAATAGACCACTAGTGCGGACCCTGTGGCCCGCAGAAAGACCCTCCGGCCCGTAGCGGTGGCCGCGGGTGGGTGGTGGTGTGGCCCAATGGCGTGCCAGAGTTAGCTTCTTGTGGTCGTCTTGGGCCACAGCACAACGGGAAAAGTTTCCAGCTGGGCCGGTGGCTCGTGGCAAATACGAGGCCCCTCGGCTGCATCAGTGGAGCGGCCCGTAGCCGCAAGCTGCACATCTCAGGAGCATGCAGTGGATTGACTATGTGTGGTGAGTCTAGCTAGCTGGATTGGTCGGCCACATGGAGGTAGGCTGCGTTCAACAGACCGCGACGGGAGGCGTCGGCCCTGCGGATGACCCTTGGGGTGATGGGAGGCCGACGCGGCTTCCAGCTGCGTCTTGAGCGGGTCAGACTAGTATCACAACAGACCGGACTCTGGACGGGTCGGGTCCGAATCTGGTCGGCAGACCTAGCTCAGGTTGGAGGACCTGGGTCTGGTCGGTGGATCCCATGTCGGGTCTGGTTAGGTCGGTCCAACTGGGTCGGACCCTGACCGAACTGACCCCTTTTTGAAAAAACACCAATATCTTTCAAACCAGGTGTCCGTTTGACGTGTCACTTATAGCATTGGAACCCTCGAGAGGAGGCAGATATTTTGGCATACTCTATTGAGGATTTCATGGAAGTAGAAATTCGACGAATAGATTGAGGAGCAGTTTTCCCGAGAAAAAGTGTCTACGTGTGGAAACCCTGCGGTTGGGTGAGACCTAAATATTCTTGACGAGCAACCCTGTGTGAATTAGATATTATGGCCCATTGGGAAGTGGCTTTTGTATGACCCGACAGACCCACGGTGGGGATCTACTTTTGTGTGACCCGACAGACCCATGATACACGACAGGAGGAGTACCTCAGTATGTCCATAGGTGGGAAGAGGCTTCTATGTGACCATGCATGCCCACGGCGGGGATCAACTTCTGTGTGACCCATCATACCCATGGTACTCATTAGGGATAAGTACCATAGCAGTCCTAAGTTAGTGGGAAGCAGCTTCTGTGTGACCCGGTAGGCCCACTATACTCACTCAGGAGGAGTTCTCTAGCAACTCATGGTGTTCGATGATGTGAGTAATGGTCCTACTTTACTTCTCTAGAATATACTTGGTGTGACCTATCTTTCTTCATGATCATGATTCATGATCATGATTTTTGGTTTGTTTGTGGATTGCTTTTTGGTTTTTTCTTATTTGTTTTGGGTCTCTACTGAGTATTTTGTTACTCACCCCTACACGAGCTTCGCCCGTACATGTTGTGTCTAGTGTAAATGATTTCCGCCTTGATGGAGGACTTTGTGGCCCAGGACTCGGTGGTGCCCAGTGAGACCAGGCGGGCGGGACACACTTCTATGACTTCTGGAAGCTACTCTACACTTACCCATCAGGTGGGGTTCTCCAGTGGATGACTTATAGAGTTTACTTGTACTTTCCTGTTTTCAGTATATCTTTCGTTAGGTTTATATTCTGGCCCATTTGACCTACATTTTGTACTTTTACTCAGTGGTTGTTTTGTGGAATACTTGTTTACTTTTTCAGATTTGGGATGTGGTTGTGTGTGTGTGCATACAAGTACTCAGGCAAATGCCTCTCATTTGAAGGTTGAAACCTTCGGCGTTAGTCGTCAACCCCTGACCTTCGGGAGGCGGGCTTGGGGTATGTCATAGCACAGGCCCCAATGGACGGGTTGTGACAGCTGCTTTGTTTTAATACCTCTGTCAAGCACCACAAGCGACCCCCTATTTTCCACCGAATTCAAGCATTCTTCATTATTGAACTGCACACGTTCACTTTTTAGTGAAACACACATCGCTTTATTTTTTCCCCTATTCTTAACTCTTGATTAGTTAGTTGAATGTTCTTGGATGTGTTTTAGGCTTCTTCTTGAACCTATGTATGAAACAAAGTATAAATAAAAGTTAAAACATTTTTAATAAAAACTTAATGAATTAGATAAATCGTTAAATTATTATAAGTTATTCATTATTAAATTAGATTTTGTATATTTATAACTTTGATAAAAAAGATTATAATTAATATTATTATTTTAAGATAAAAAGTTTATTATTTTATTATGTTAATTATTTAACTTATTTTATAATATTATTTATGTTTATTTTAATTAATTTTATAAGTTTATTATTATAATTAGCATTCATGTATTTATCTTAAACATAAAAAGATTAGTTATTTTAATATTATTTAAAGGCCATGGCGGCATCCTGACCTCATGACGATGGCTCTCCTCTCACTCTCACAATGCTGCGCCTTCAACTTCATCCCACGACCATGCCATTCAACATCAGAGTCTCAACGGTGGCCCGCTTCACCTAGTTCTTAGATCCGGCAGACCATCCCTCCACGACTACCTGGCTTCCTCTTTGCGGCAATAGCTCACGGCGGCAGCCCTGCTCTGCTCCTCTTGTGGAGGACAGATCAAAGCGGCTCGGTTTTCGCAGCGGTGAAGGAGTTTTTTCCAGATCTGAGAAAATTCCAGATCTAGGTTTGAAATGTGAAAAAGGATTGAAATGATCTACCAAAAAATAGTTATATTGTTGTGTGTTTGATCTGTGGATGCACTATAGATTGAGTCTGGTTAGAGTTTGTGTGATGATGGGTTTCTGTGGGAGATGGAGAGTTGTGGCTGGGAGGGGAGCATGAGGTGAAATGGGTGGAGTGAATTGTAGAGGAAATGTTGGTGAGACCGTGGATGGGCAATGGTCTGTCGGTATCACTGACGATGATGGAAATAGCGTGAGACCGACACTGATAGTTGGTGTGTGTTCACTTATTTAACTTTCCATTTTGATTATACCTTATCTAGTTATATAAATTGAATGTGTGTTTAGTTGTTTACTTTACCATATTTATTATTCATTATTGATTCATGATATCCACCACTGTACTTAACCCTTAATGATCATTTGAACTCAACGATACTTTGTTTCCTCTCCCCGACATATGAAGTTGAATTCTTAGAATGAGTTTCAAGGATTCTAAGATTCTAATTTTATTATGATTTTTTTTATTTTACCAATAAAATATGGGTATAATGTTTATAATATGGTTTTACAAAACTACTCAAATGTTTGGTCCTTTGGTATTCGAATATTGTATCTAAGAAAATATAATAATGTAAGGCAATAGCTTCAGGAGATTGTGGTTCATGATGTTACATAGTATCACAATGATGTAACAAATAAATAAATATGGGGAAGCATAATATAAACTAATAGTGGAAGGTAAAACATTCATATGTAATAAATAATCAACAAAAGAAATATCCAACATCATATACAAAATATTGGAATGCCATATCTCTAAAAAAATGGAACTGGTAAATGATGTCCAACTGTCATTGAAATTGAAAAAAAGTTTAAAATTTATGAATTACTACTAACTATTTTATAGTGGTGAGTAGAGTCGAACCCAAAGGGAAGGTGGAACTACCAATTTTCTTTTAAAACTTTTCAAAACAACCACACTGTTGTCAGCAATAGGGTAAACTTTCTATCATTTTTTTAAAATTATTTTAAATGTATGTGTTTGATCTTTTAAATAAGTATTAATTAAAAAACATTAAAACTAAACTCTGATGAAAATTATGGGGAATAGTAATAGTGGACTAGGACATTGAAACAATAATCGAGAAGCAGTAGATCAAAATAAACACTCAAGAAGTTTAAACTATTGGTTTGAAATGATGACTTCTTCACTACTTGTTATTGAAACACACCTCAAGGAAATAATGAAGAATCTCCCTCACCAAGAAATTAAATATATAGAGGATTGATTGTTTTAGTTCACCACTCCAAAAATCAATCGAACTGCAAAATAATTTAAAAAGAAAACAACTGGAATTGAACTAACAATAAAATTCCAATTGTTTATAGCAGTTGAAGCCTCCATAAATGTCTTCAAGATCAATATTGAAAATTTATCTTGATGATGTAAATTTAAAATAATTGAGATGAAAATAATTAAAAGGAAACTTAGAATCAGTCTCACCGACTAATTCTAACTTTGTAAAAATATAATCTCATGAAGAAGTTTAAAAGAAAAAAGTTAGGATTAAATCCCCCGAGCTAAAAGATTTAGAAAACTATCATTTTTATTACAAAAATTGGAAATATATGATTATAGAGTATTATAATTCAAAAAGAGAAAATAGAATCCCCCTTCACTCTCTTGGTGTTATGCTCCTGTTGGTGATTTGAGACAATCCCAAGAAATGGTACTCCAAAGATCTACTCCTACTCTGATCTTCTCTCTAGATCTCGATGATTGATGTGTCATCACTAATTCCCACTTCTATTGTTATGTCCCGAAATTTCTGTATATTTTTTTTTTAAATTATATGGAATTATTTTGAGAGCACATGCTTTGATGACACGTGATTCCGAGTCCCGGTGAGCTCAGAAAAAAATTTTGAACTTTTTTTAGTTCGTTTAAGTAAACATGCGAGTGGGTTTTTCTAACTTTTGAACTGGTGATCAGATCAAAAATCAGAGGGCATTTTTGAACTTAGAATGCCAGGATTCATCTAGAAAGGACTTCACTTCAAACGACAAGGGTCAGACGGAAAAGTTAATTTTTGGACTTTTCAAACAATAATAAAATAACATAAAAAAGTTATTTTATTTCTCTTCTCACCGTTGAGAAGAAGACTACTGCGCTATGGTGTAGTGGCAAGGGGCATTAAAGGAAGCTCCTTATTGGCTTGTTTTTGTGCAGTGTAACACATATTTTGTTTCATGAATAAAACAACGTAACGACGTGACATCACAGTGTAACAAAAACGTTGCAACATGTTTCCTTTTAATAAGATAACGCATTGGAGAGTTTATAATTAAACAATTGAAATTATATGACTAACCTAAAGCAAGGATTCCCTCCATCGATGAACGATGAACACCAGGAAGATCGCTAGCAAGATCAACACTTTACGAAGAAAGGGCCCAGGAAGTGATGAATTCCAATGGAGCTTGAATCCTCGAGGGTGGAGTGCTTCAAAGATGAATGCCAACTGAGGTAGGGGTTTATTTGTTTTATGTTTTCCCCATTCTTACTCTAAAACAATAAACACAAATCAACCCACATATAAGTTGATTCATGGATTGTTCATTGGTGCATGAGGGTGTCCTTCTTGGATTTTCTACAGTGGAATTAAATTATTGTCGATAGAATATCATCCCCAAACCAACTCGTGTTTTAAAACTCTAACGCGGAGGGAACGAGCCAACATGAACAAGGCCTGAGCCCCTTTTCTTGTGTGTTATTTGTGGCCAAGCATTTCAAAGGGGAATCAAGGTGGATTCAGGACCTTTTCAGGGAAGGCAACACCCTACGGAGGCCAGAGGCATAGTCGGTATGAAGAACGAACCACCGATGCGGACCCAAAGGACCATGGAAATACTCGCCAGCACACCGGCCCATGGCGGCGGGCACGGGCTGGTGGCGGCACGCCGGAGTTAGTTGTTGCGGCCAACTTGGGCTGGGGCACAACAGGAAGAGCCACTGGCTGGGCCAGTGGCTAGAGTTAGAGACGCGACCCCTCGGCCGCGTCGGTGGAGCGGCCTGTAGCCGTGGGCTGCGCATCTCGGGAGCACGCGGTCGATTTACTGTGGGTGGGGATTCCAGTCGGCCACGTGGGGATATGATGCAGTCAAAAGACTATAGAAAGAAGCATTAGCCCCATGGAAGATCCACGAGGTGAGGAGAGATGGATGCAGCTTCCAGCCACATCCTGGACAGGCAGGGTGCGGGCTAGACCTGCTCCAACAGACCAGACCCGCCCCAACAAGCGAGACACATGGACCAACGGCCCCGAAGCCCAATGGACCGAACCCAGTTCGGGCCGGTTCTGGGTCGGGTCGGCGGACCTGGGTCGGGTCGGTAGACCTAGGTCAGGTCGGCGGACCCTGGTCAGGTCGAGGTACCCCGTGTCGTGTCGGTGGACCCCAGGTCGGGTCGGGTTGAACTAGACCCGGACCCAACCGACCCCTTTTTGAAAAAATTTCAATAGCTTTCAAACCGAGCGTCCATTTGACGAGCAATTTTTGGCATTGGAACCCTTGAGGCGAGGTAGATAATTTGAAATAATCTATAGGGGATTTCATGGAAGATGAAATTTGATGAATGGATTGAGGAGTGGTTCGCCCGAGATCAAGTGTGCTACTTGTGGAAACTCTACAGTTTGCTGAGATATAAAGACTGCTGACTAGAAAACCTATCTGGATAAGAAACTATGAACCATTGGGAAGTGGATTCTATGTGACTCGGAAGGCCCATGGTGGGGAGCAGCTTTTGTGTGACCCGAAAGACCCACAATACTAGATAGGAGGAGTACCTCAGTATGGCCATAGGTGGGAAGCAGCTTTTTTGTGACCCAAAATTCCCATAGTAGGGAACGAATTCTGTGTAACCAATCATACCCATAGTAATCATTAGGGATGAGTACCACATTAGCCCTAGGTTGGTAGGTCATAGCTTCTGTGTGACCTGGCAGGCCCACTGTACTCATTTAGGAGGAGTTCTCTAGCAACCCATGGTGTTCAATGATGTGACTAATGGTCATACTTTCCTAATCAAGAATATAAATGGTTTGTGTTGTCTTACATCATGATTATGTTTCACGATCATGCTTTGTAGTTTTTTTGTGGATTGATTTGTGATCTTTTCTTGTTTTTTTGGGGTCCCTACTGATTATTTTGATACTCACCCCTGAACGGGCTTCTCCTACACGTTTTGTGTCTGGTGCAGATGACCGCCACCTTAACAGAGGACTTGGTGGACCAGGACCTAGTGGTTCATAGTGAGACTAAGTAGGCAGGGCACACTTTTATGACTTCTAGCAGCTACTCTACACTTACCTATCAGGTGGGGTTCTCCAGCGGACAACTTACAGAGTTTACTTGTACTTTCTTGTTTTTAGTTTATCTTTCGTTGGGTTTGTATTCAGGCCCATCTAACTTATAGTTTGTACTTTTACTAGGTCATAGTTTAGTGAAATGGTTGTTTACTTTTCCAGCTTTGGGATGTGGTTGTGTGTGCATGTGTATATGTACTCATGAAAATGCCTCCTATTTGAAGGTTGATGCCTTCAACACTAGTCACCAACCCCTGGCCTTTGGGAGGTGGGCTTGGGGTATGTCAGGACAAGGGCCACGGAGGACGAGTCGTGACAAAGTGGTATCAAAGTTGGTCAGTTTTTTCTCAAAGACTGGTAGTCTTTTGTTTTGTGTTTGGGAAACAATGTTAAATGTTTTGAGTTCAACATTATGATTCTAGAAGTCCAGTGTTAGTGTAGAAACTGACGTATCCATACACCAGGACCTTGAATTATGCCTTTTGGATATATACATGAAAACACTAGTTGCATAGGTGTCTCCGTATGATTTTAATGAACAAGAGTCATCTCACCAGGTATAATCTTCTGATTGTGGTATGTATTGATCTACTTTTGGATGCCTCCATAAAGACATCAAGCTAGGATTCTAATACATGATCGTGTGGATGGACCGCCTAGTGATGAGGTGTCGGTTCAGGGACCATTCCAAGAGATGGCCTCATCAGGTGGTGCATCGGTGTTTCCACCACCCGTTGATCTGTAGTTACTATAAAAGTTACCGATATAGGATGTACATGAAATCAGTGCCTTGCACGAGTTTCAGAGTTAGAGACCTCCCAGGTTTATGGGAGAGATAGATCCTGAGGTCACTAAGGACTGGCTGGAGGCAGTGATAGGGGTCTTCTGCTTAGTGAGGACACCGCTTGACCAGATGGTGATCTTGGCCATGAGCCTTCTATATGACTCCATAGGGAGATGGTGGAGCTTGACCATCCAGACGCATGATGAGGTGACCCTCACCTGGACAAACTTCGAGCGGCTTTTCTGGGAGTATTTTTCCCTGTGACTTTTCTCTCAGTGCGCATTCCGGATCTGCTTCACCTACAGTAGGGAAACATGTCAGTGTCTGAGTACTATGTTAGGTTTACATACCTCAATCTCTACTCTAAATACATGGTATGAGACCCTTTCTTTAGGGCCAAAAACTTTGAGCAAGGACTCAGATGGGAGACCAGGGCATCCATGGTGTATCATAGCATCCCCACTCAGGATGGAGTGCTGGAGAGAGCCCTTATTGTGGATAAATTTTTAGTTGAGCATACACCAATAGCCGAATCCACCAGAAGACCTCAGGTGATCGAGTTTTTAGTGGTGAGTAGCAGACAATAGAGATGGGGTCCCAAGAAATCCATGTCTTTCAGGGGACAACCCCAAGACTCAGGGTCAGCAGTATGGGGATCCCAGAGTAGAGGGAGTCAGTAGGGAACTATGTTGTGCTTTACATGTAGCGGGTAGGGACACATGGCTCCTGAATGCCCGAGTCTCTGCATAGACGATCAGAAAATGGTCGAGGGACTTCCAAGGTAGAAGAAAATGTTCTAGTGGGGAGGTCTGTTGGGCGACAAATGTGGAAGGGGGAGCTGGATGAGTGGCAGGTAGTGGAAGGCGATTCGAGGTGCTACCACCACCACCCCCAGGTGGTCCGCAATGGGCTCAGGGAGCCCACAGACAGGGGCGTGGTCAGATTTTGGGGATGGAGGCCTATGACCATAGGGCTCTAGAAATGATTTGAGGTATGATATGTGTCTTATCTACCTTATTTTTAGTTCTTATAGAAAAAGGTTCCAGTCACACATTCCTTACCATGGACCTCATTCGATGCGAAGAGATTATGATGGAGTCATTGGCTCGATCCTTTCTATTAGAGACTTCTATGGGAGATGATTCGATGATTACACAACAGTTCCTACAGTGTGATCATTCTCTTAGATGTGAGAGTTTCAGTTGAGATCTTCTAGTACCAGTGTTGAGTCCATACAACGTCATCTTGGGTGTGGACTGGTTATCCACAGTCCATGCTCACATAGACTATTTTAGGTGAAAAGTGTGGTGTATCTATGAGGATGGAACCAGGTTTTCCTTCTCCGGTGAGAAGGGAAATTTTGCACCACATGATGGAATTTCTTGTAGGAGGGTGCAGCTGATAACTCACTAGTTGTCTAGCCTCACCCTCGGTGTGGTTGAAGAGAGGGTTCTGAGATTTTTTGTAGTGGTGGAAGAGTATGTGGATGTATTTCTTGAGGATACTCCAAGACTACCTCCTCGTAGGGAGGTAGACTTATGCATTGACCTGTACCCTGATATGGCACGATATCCACACCGTCATATCAGATGACTCCTATGGAGCTATGTGAGTTAAGGGTATAGCTACACGACTTTCAAGAGAATGGGTTCGTAAGGCCCAGAATTTCACCATGGGTATCCCCAATGTTGTTTTCCAAGAAGGCAGAAGGGAGTTTGAGGGAATGTGTGAACTTACGACACCTGAACCAGGAAACCATGATGAAAAAGTATCCACTGTCAAGGATTGATGACCTCTTAGACCAGCTGAAGGGAGTGAGGTGGTTCTCGAAGATAGACCTTAGATCAGGTTATCATCACCTTTGGGTAAAGGATGAGGACGTACTGAAGACAGCCTTTAAATGCAGGTAAGGCCACTATGAGTTTTTGGTGATTCCTTTCGGTGTGACCAATTTCCTTAAAGTGTTCATGGTACTCATGAACATGATCTTCCAGCCTTACCTCGATCATTTAGTGGTGGTATTCATTGATGAAATCTTGGTGTACTCAACGTCAGAGGAGGATCTTGCTACACACCTGCATATAGCATTGGATACAGTCTGAGAGCACTGGCTTTACGGTAATCTCTCTAAGTGCCAGTTCTAGATTCAGGAGGTCCACTTTTTGGGACATGTCATGTCAAAGGTTGGATTTACAGTCAGTCCGGAAAAGATAGAGGCAGTGCTTTCTTGGGAGCCACCTAGGTGCATGACTAAGGTGTGGAGTTTCCTAGGGTTGGATGGATACTATCAGAGGTTTGTGCCTGACTTTTCCAGAGTAGAAGCACCTTTATCAGCTTTGAAAAAAAGGCACATCCATTCATGTGGACGAATAAGTGCCATTAGAGTTTATATGAGTTGAGGCATAGATTGATGAGTGCCGCCATCTTGAGACTACCCGAAGAGGGAGTTGGGTATGTAGTCTTCTGCGATGCATCAGGGAGCAGACTGTATTGTGTTTTGATGCAGGCGTGAGCAGTAATCGCCTATGGCTCACATAAGTTGAGGCAGCTTGACTAGGACTACGCCACCCATGACCTAGAGTTAGTAGTAGTGGTCTTTTCCTTGATGGTGTGGCAACACTACTTGATGGGTGAATGGTTTACCATCTACTCCAACCATAATAGTCTTAGGTATATGTTCTCAAAGAAGGAACTAAACATGAGAAAACAGTGGTGGATAGAGTTCCTCCATGACTATGACTTTGAGATAGTCTATACTCATAGGAAGGGGAACGTGGTGGTAGAAATGCTCAGCAAAAGGTCTGGTTTACAGCTGCCAAGTGAGGCGACAGAGCAGCTAGCCATGATGCAGATATCCATCATGGATGATAATGGAGAAACTTACCTTTAGTAAATTATTTTCACTCCCCCACTCTTACAGTGAGTTATGATGAAAAAACTTGTGAATATTGACTATGAGGCCCTACGTGCTCAGTTATCCTTAAGAAAAGCACCTGATAGATTTTATGTAGGTGGGGAGAACACCATCCTTTTTAGGGGACACACCATTATACGAGTGACGTTATGAGAGGATGTGTTTAGGGAGTTCCATACATCCCCTTTGAAAGTAAATCCTGGTGTAGCATAGATGTACCAGGACCTCCGATGTCAGTACTGGTGGTCAGGGATAAAGAAAGTGGTGGCAGATTTCGTTTCACGATGCCTCACTAGTTTGCAACTAAAGGCCAAGAATCAAGTCCCATTAGGATTGGAACAACCACTTGAGGTAATAGAATGGAAGTGGGATGGTATCTACATGGACTTCATGACATGGTTACCACATATGTGCATGGGCCACGATTCTATCTAGGTGATCATTAACCGACTTACCAACTCATCTCACTTCCTACCCATCCAGGAGCAGGGATCGGTAGAGGGCTTAGGATGCCTCTACATCCAAGAGATAGTGAGGATTCATGAGGTTCCTTTGAAGATCGTTTCAGACCATGATGATTTCTTTACATCCCGATTGTGGAAGGGATTTCAGGAGGAATTCAGAACTCAGCTACGCTTGAGCACGACATTCCCCCCTCAGACAGATGGTTAGACGGAACATACCATACAGACCCTAGAGGAAATGATTCATGCTTGCATCCTTGATTTTGGTCGAGTTGGGAGGACCGCCTACCACTGGTGGGGTTTTTATACAACAATATAAATCACTCCACCATTGGCATGACAACATTTGAGGCCTTGTACGAGCAGCCATGCATGCCACCTCCATACTAGATAAACCCAGGGGAGTCAGTATGCATGAGTCCAGAGTTGGTATGAGATAACATTGAGAAGGTGAAGATCATCCAAGAGCAGATGATGACTACACAGAGTAGACATAAATCATATTCTAATAAAAGACAAAGACCCTTGGAGTTCGAGGATGGAGACCATGTGTTCCTTTGGGTCTCACCCAGATGGGGTTTGCCGAGATTTGGCCAGGGTGACAAGTTTTATCCTAGGTTCATCATAACTTTTGAGATTCATAGAAGAGTTGGCAAGGTGGTGTATCACCTACCTATTCTCCCACATATGCACTGGGTACACGATGTTTTTCACATGTGGCAGTTGAGGAGGTACGTGCATGATCCATTGCACATCATTGAATGGGGCAAGATGGACATTAACGATGGGGAAACGTTTACGAAGTTCTCAGTGGAGATAGAGGATCGAAAAGAGAGGGTCCTTCATGGATGGTTGATTCCTCTGATACGTGTTCAGTGGTAGCACATGAATCTTTAGGAGAGCACATGGGAGTGGGAGGGTTGGATTGGTGCTCAGTACCCCCATTTGTTTGATTATCCTTTTTTTGGATTTTAGGTATGTAAATCCATAAGGTGGGGAGAATTTAATATCCCAGAATTTCAGTATTTTTATAAATTGTATGGAATTATTTCAAGACCACACACTTTGATGGCACATGATTCTGAGGCCCATTGAGCTCAAAATGAAATTTTGAATTTTTTTTAGTTTGTTTAAGTAAAAGTGCGGGAGATATTTTATAACTTTTTAACCGATGCTCAGATCAAAAATATGAGGGCAACATTGAACTTGGAATGTCGGTATTCACCTAGAAAGGACTTAACTTAGACCAGAAAGAGTTAGAAAAAAATGTTAATTTTCGAACTTTCGGAAAATAATAAAATAACTTAAAAAAATTATTTTATTTCTTTTCTCACCATTTAGTGGTGGACGATGGTTCTGCGGTGCGACGATGAGGCAAATTAATTGAAGCTCCTTAATAGCTTGTTTTTGTGCAGCGTAATTGATACATTGTTTCATAAATGAAACAACATAATGATGCAACGTCACAACGTAACAGAAACGCTGTGACATCTTTCCATCTAATAATATAACGTGTTTGAGAGTTGAGAATTAAACTGTGGAAATTATTTGATGAACCTACAGCAAGGATTCCCTCTAATGAAGAATGAAGAAAGCAGGTAGGATCACTAACAACATAGACACTTTATGAAGAATAGGAATGGGAAACGATGAACACCAACATAGCTTGAATCCTCGAGGGAGGACCACTTCAACGGAAAATGTAAATTGAGGTAGGGGTTCATTTTTTTTACATTTTTCCCGTTCTTATTCCAAAACGATGAACACGGATCAACCCACGAACAGGTTGATCCAAAAATTGTTTGTTCATGCGAGAGGGTGTACTTCTTGGGTTTTCTACAGTAGGACTAAATTATTGTTGATAGAAAATCATCCCTAAACCTCTCCATGTTTTAAAACTCTAACACGAAGGGTGCGGGCCAACATGAACAAGGCCCAACCCCCTTCGCTTGGGTGTTATTCGTGGAAAAGCATTCTAAATGGGTGTCAAGGTGGATTCAGGACCTTCGTAGGGAATGTGACACCCCACAGAGGCTGGAGGCATAGTTGGTATGATGAATGGACCACTAGTGCAGACCCAGTGGCCTGCAGAAAGACCCGCCGGCCCATAGTGGTGGTCGTGGGTGGGTGGTGGTGTGCCCCAATGGTGTGCCAGAGTCATCTTCTGTGGCTATCTTGGGTCGTGACGTAGTAGGAAGAGTTTCCAGCTGGGTCGGCAGCTGGCGGAAAAGATGAGGCCCCTCAACCGCATTAGTGGATCAGCTCACAGCCATGGGTTGCACATCTCAGGATCAAGCGGTGGGTTGAATGCATGCGGTGAGTCTAGCTAGTTGGATTGGTTGGTCGTGTGGAGGCAGGCTGCGGTCAACAGACTATGGTGGGAGGCGTCGACCCTGAAGATGACCCGCGGGATGAGGGGAGGCAGACGTGGCTTCCAGCCGCCTCTTGGGCGGTCCAGACACACGACCCAACATACCGGACCCTGGATGGGATGGGTCCGAATCGGGTCGGTGGACCCAGGTTGGGTTGGATGACCTGGGTCGGTTTGGTGGATCCCATGCCGGGTTTGGTCAGGTCGGTCCAACTGGGTCGGACCCTGACCCAACTGACACCTTTTTGAAAAAATGCCAATATCTTTCAAACCGTGTGTCTGTTTGACATGTCTCTTATGGATTTGGAACCCTCTAGATGAGGCAGATATTTTGGAATACTCTATGGAGGATTTCATGGAAGTAGGAATTCGACGAATGGATTGAGGAGCAGTTTTCTAGAGAAAATGTGTGCTACGTGTGGAAACCCTGCAGTTGGATGAGACCTAAATACTCATAATGAGTGAACCTGTGTTGATCAGATAATATGGCCCAGTGGGAAGTGGCCTCTATGTGACTCGGCAGATCCACGATGGGGAGCGACTTTTGTGTGACCCGACATACCCATGATAATCGACAAGAGGAGTACCTCAGAATGGTCCTAGGTGGGAAGCGGATTCTGTGTGACGAGGCATGCCCATGGTTGGAAACAACTTCTGTGTGACCCATCATACCCACAGTACTCATTAGGGATATGTACCACAATAGTCCTAGGTTTGTGGGAAGTGACTTCTGTGTGACCCGGCAGACCCACTATACTAATTCAAGTGGAGTTATCTAGTAGCCCATGGTGTTCGATGATGTAATTAGTGGTCATACTTTCCTACTCTAGAATATACTTAGTGCGACCTGTCTTGCTTCATGATCATGATTCGTGATCGTCCTTCGTTTTTTGTTTGTGGATTTCTTTTTGGGTTTTCTTTATTTTTTTGGGGTCCCTACGGAGTATTTTGTTACTCACCCCTGCATGAGCTTTGCCTGTAAAATGTTTTGTATGGTGTATATGACCTCGTCCTTGATGAAGGACTTTGTGGCCTAGGACCTGGTGGTGCCCAGTGAGACCAGGCGGGAGGGATGCACTTCTATGACTTCCAACAGCTACTCTACACTTACCCATCAGGTGGGATTCTGCAGCGGATGACTTACAGAGTTTACTTTTACTTTCATGTTTTTAGTATATCTTCTGTTAGGTTTGTATTCTAGCCCATTTGACCTACATTTTTTACTTTTACTCAGTGGTTGTTTTGTGGAATGCTTGTTTACTTTTTTAACTTTGGGATGTGATTGTGTGTGCATGCATACAAGTAATCAGGAAAATACCTCCCATTTGAAGGTTGAAACCTTCAGCACTAGTCGTCAACCCCTGGCCTTTCGGAGGCAGTCTTAGGGTATGTCACGACACGGGCCCCAAGGGATGGGTCATGATAGCTGCTCTGTTTTAATACCTCCATCATGCACTGCAAGTGACCCCCTATTTTCCACCAAATTCAAGTGTTATTCAATATTGAACCGCACACGTGCATTTTTTAGTGAAACACACGTCGCTTTATTTTTTCCCATGTTCTTAACTCTCGATTAGTTAGTTGAATGCTCTTGGATGTGTTTTAGGCTTCTTCTTGAACCTATGTACGAAACCTAGAATAAATAAAAGTTAAAACATTGTTAATAAAAACTTAATGAATTAGATAAATCATTAAATTATTATAATTTATTCATTATTAAATTAGATTTTGAATATTTATGACTTTGATAAAAAGGATTATAATTAATATTATTATTTTAATATTAAATTTTTATTATTTTATTATGTTAATTATTTAACTTATTTTATAATATTATTTATGTTTATTTTAATTAATTTTATAAGTTTATTATTATAATTAGTATTAATGTATTTATCTTAAACATAAAAAGATTAGTAATTTTAATTTTATTTATAAATTATTATTAATATTTTAGTTTTATATATTTAAATTTAATTTACTTATTTGAATAACCCCCCGTGACACTTCAACATGCTGACATCAGGGGGATTTTTTTATATGCGTTTAAAAAAAATCTGAAAAATAGATTAGGTTATTTTTTTTAAAAATACGCTACAAAGGTGACATCACCGATGCTGCCTTTGTGTTAGTGCGCAAAGGCGACATCGGTGATGCCACATTTTCTCCCCCGCACCACCTTTGGCCCGAATCAATGACATGGAAAAGGCAGCCGGGGGGAGGCCACCTTGGCTTGAACTCCCTATAAAAAGGCGCCCCCTCTCGTCACTTGATCCTTACCTTCATCTCTCCTATATTCTCTCTGTATCTCTCTAAACAATTCATTTTATATTCAGGTTTTTACGAAGCTTCATTTAGAGTTATGTTTCTTTATTTTATTTAAGGTTTTTATTTTTTTAATTTAATTCTTTTTGGTTTTAAATATTTCATTTTTTATGTAGTTTAGGTAGTTCTTAATATTTGGTTATTTAGTTTCTGTTATTAGTTATATATAGTTTGAAATAATTCTTGTTAGTAGTATAGATTAAGTATAGATTAACTTAGGATTAAGTATTTTGAAATTTTTGTAGCTTAAAGATTATGTGGTTATCTAAGCAATTAAATTCCTGTCTAGATACAAACAAATGGATGTGGCTCTAGAACAGATGTACATAGGGGTAAAACCTGAAAACACCGCTTTGAGCTGGACTTGAATGGAGTCTATAGTATATCTTACCCAACCCGGCATAGAGATGCCGAGGATGGTAAGTCAATAAATTTCCATTAGTTTGTTTATTGAATTATTTTCTAATTCAATTTGAATATATTTATAGGGAAGTCACACAGAGTAGCTTGTTCGCATGAGTGATGAAGAGGAGTAGGGTGTATTTAGTCGGGCAGTCGTCCATGCTATAGCGCTGGAGGTGAGGGCATCTTTTCATGCACTTTTGGGGAGTATCTTCGCGCATCCAGCTCGGAGAGAGGAGGTTACTACCCTAGAGGAACAGCCTAAAGCTACTGCTGGTGCTAAGGAGCAACGACCACGGCGGCGTAGACAGTGTCGTGCTGCATGTGAGGCCTGGCGTATTCCATAGGAAGAGGTCATCCCTCTAGTAGTCCAGGATCAGCCGATTTAGGATGTGCCTCAGGTGGCCTGGGATCTATCTTTCCTGACAGGATATCCATAGTTTTATCCATCTTGGGTTTCGGATCATTCATAGCCTTGGGATCCATCACAGCCTTGGATTCCAGATCCATCGTCGTTGTCTTGGGGTATAGCTCAATCGCAGGCTTGGTTCTCCACTGGGATGGAGGTAGGTCCTTCTACCACCCTAGTGGGAGAAGGATCCGGATACCAGTATGAGATGTAGTTGACAACTCCTCCCACTGACACACAGATGGAAGATGCGCTGGTCGAAATTCTAGTGCCTGAGGATCAGCCTTCTCCAGGTTATCAGACTCCACTGTGCACTCGATGCAGACGTCCTATTCGCAGACCACCATGTGGGACAGAATCTTCTCACCACAGACATAGGAATTTATTGTACATTATTTTTTACATGTTTTATGTCAAATGAAATCAAAATACTATTATTACTTGTTGGTCATAGTGAAATATCAAGAAGGGGGTGAATTGAGTTCAAATTTAAGAAATGTTTAAAATTTCATTCATATCGATCTTATAGTTTATATTATATTGGCCAGCAAAGTCATGTACTTGAAACATTTTTAACTTTCAAGTAGTTGGATTTGAAAGGTTATAAATAAATTTTCACCAAGATTTTTTAAGAAGTTATTTTTATTTTGGACTACTAGTTAAATGTTTAAGAAATTTTTAAAATGTCATTCATATAGGTCTTATAGATTATATTATATAGTCCAGCAAAGTCACATACTTGAAATATTTTAAAATTTCAATTATGTGGATTTGAAAGGTTATAAATAAATTTTCACCAAGATATTTTAAGAATTTTTTTTTTATTTTGGACTACTGGTTATATGTTTAAGAAATGTTTAAAATTTCATTCATATTGGTCTTATAGTTTTTATTATATAGGCCAACAAATTCATATACTTGAAACATTTATAAGTTTCAATTAGGTGTATTTGATAGGTTATAAATAATTTTACACCAATATTTTCAAAAAAATTATTTTTATTTTGGACTTCTTGTTATATCTTTAATAAATGTTTAAAATTTCATTCATATTGGTCTTATAGTTTATATTATATTGGCCAGAAAATTCACGTACTTGAAACATTTTAAAGTTTTAAATAGGTGGATATGATAGGTTATAAATATTTTTTCACCAAGATTTTTTAAGAAATTATTTTAATTTTGGACTAATTGTTATATTTTTAATAAATTTTTAAAATTTCATTCATATCGGTCTTATAGTTTATATTATGTAGGCCAACAAATTCATGTACTTGAAACATTTTTAAGTTTCAAGTAGGTGGATATGATAGGTTATAAATAATTTTTCACCAATATTTTTTAAGAAATTATTTTTATTTTGGACTACTTGTTATATTTTTAAAAAATGTTTAAAACTTCATTCATATTGGTCTTATAGTTTATATTATATGCGCAAGAAAATTCATGTAATTGAATAAAATATAAATTATGTTGAAATATTAAGTTTTATTTTTATATATATAACCATACGAACCTAATAATAAAACATTAAAATTTTAAATATATAAAAAATATAAATAAAAAAATACTGTTTTAGGGTAAAGGCAGCATTGGTGATGCCGCCTTTGTAGCGTATATTTTAATTTTTTTAACCTATACGGTTTTTTAGAATTTTTTTAAAATGAATTTAAAAAAAAACTCACAGCGGGGATTCAAAGGCCATGGCGGTATCCCAACCTCATGATGGTGTCTCTCCTTTCACTCTCGTAATGTTGCGCCTTCAGCTTCATCCCACGACCGCGTCATTCAACATCAGGGTCTCAAAGGTGGCCCGCTTCACCTAGTTCTTAGATCCAGCAGACCCTCCCTCTACGACTGCCTAGATTTCTCATTGAGGCAATAGCTCACGGCGGCAACCCGGCTCGGCTCCTCTTGCAGAGGACGGATCAAAGAAGCTCAGTTTTTATAGCGGTGAAGGAGTTTTTTCCAAATATAAGAAAATTCCGGATCTAGGTTTGAAATATGAAAAGGGATTGAAAGGATCTACAAAAAAATAGTTAGATTGTTGTGTGTTTGATCTGTGGATGCAATATGGATTTAGTCTGGTTAGATTCTGTGTGATGATGGGTTTCTGTGGGAGATGGAGAGTTGTGGTTGGGATGGGAGCATGAGGTGAAATGGGTGAAGTGAATTGTTGAGGAAAAATTGGTGAGACCCTGGATGGGAAATGGTTTTGGTGAGATAAAAGTGAAGGAGGGGGGATCAGTAGAAGGATTGAAAGTTGGGTTTGACGGTATGTGTAAGAGGAAACTGAACAATGGGATTTCTCATCGATAGTTATAGGTGATACAGAGAAAGGATTTCGGTGTGTGAGTGAGAGACTGACAGGGTGTTGTGTCGGTAGCAAAGGTGAAGGAAGGAGGCGAGATGTGTTGGTGGGGACAAAAAAGTACATTAGTAGAAGGGTGAAAGGATTAGAGACCGACACTAGTGTCATTGGTCTCATTGACGATGATGGAAGTAGTGTGAGACCGACACTAATAGTTGGTGTTGGTATCCACATAAAAATTTCACTAGCGGTAGCACATATAAAATAGAACTATCCGTCTCCTTGACGGTGCAAAATAATTAACCTATAACAAAAAAAATCTAAAGTAGATTAATTAAAAGAAACATAAACTTAAATTAATTAAAATTAATCATTTTATTAACTAATAAATTAAATACATAAAACTGAAATAAACTTAAACTAAAAATTAAGAACAAAAATAAAATAATGAAAAACTAATTTAACATTTAAATTAATTATAATGGTAAACTGATTAACTATAAAAACATTAAACTAAAAATGCTTAGAATAAAACAAAAAAATAAAGACAAGTTAACAAAATAAATTAAATCTGGATTATTGATTAAGTTAAAATTATGTATTATAATTAAAAATCTAAATTTTTAATTGAAAACACTTAAATTAATAAACCGAATTAATATTAAACTAAATTGATAAAAGAATAATGTTAAAATCTGTTAAATAATTTTATTAAAGGGAAATTGGTGAGTTAAAATGAATTGCGTCAGTGACTGAATTAGTCATCGATAGTAGCAAGCGAAGGGGGTGTGTAAGTAGCTTGTGCTACTAACAGTTAGTGTGTGAGCATTAGTGAGATTGACAAACTAAAAAGACAGTGACTTAAAATTTTTACTGCATATAGGAAATTAAAATATTGAAGTTTTAAAAATCTAAATTAATTAATTAAATCACAAAATGAATACTTAAAATAAAAAACAAATTATTTAATTAAATTAAAACTGAACTTCTTAACTTATATTGAAAACTAACTGAACTATTAAACTAAATAATTAATAAGGATAATTATCTTTAATTAGTCTAGATTAAGAGATAAAATTATAAATTACATTCTAAGCTATTTAAATGAAAATAAAATGATTATTTAATATAAATATCAAATTATTAAAATGTTACATAGATTTAAAACAACCAAACAAATTGGTAAATTATAAGACTATAAAAAACTATTACGACTAAATTAATTATTTTAATGGCTAAAAAATACATAATTATTTATAAAGATTATTAATTAATAAATTTCATTAAAAAAGAACAAAAATGTTAATATTTATCAAAAAGTGTAAAAATAATTAATAAAATTATTAAAAATATAATTAAAATGATGTGGAAAGCTGTGTAAAAATAAGGCCACATCAGTAAACATGGAAACATTCTCACATACATACAAGTATATCAAAATAACCAAAAATACCAAAAGGATAACTCTAGATAGAATAATTATCCATAGATCAGTATTGTGCTCCACATTCCCATGCTATAACCAAACCAAACAACAATAAGTGAGTGCTTGAACTTGTACCTACCTTCATCCACACAATTTACTCAGGTACCATTAGTGACCCTAATAGGGTGTAAGATAAACTCACTATGCCACCACAAATAGTGTCAATAAATACATAGTAAGTTCATATAATATGAGTAGTCTGAAAATTTAATAATGATAAAAAGTAATAAAAACTATAAAAAGGTCGACTCTCATTCATGGAGGACACGAAGATGAAACTACTAGTTTCATCCCTTATCAAGAAAACCTCTAAACAAGTGTTATCATTTTTATATACGTATAAGTTTATATGAATGTTTGTATATATGTGAACTATATACGTAGGGACATTTATATCCATATATACACATACATAGTGCTATACAGAACTCTAGGAATCACTCAGGTGTCCATGTTTAGTCATTAGAGCTTCATGAAATAGTAGGGTATGCCATTCACATGTATAATTAGTCATAATGGCCGCCATGATCATGTATCATAGTATAGGGACATAATTGTTGAGTATCACTAGTACATGGAAAGCCATGAACGTGTATCACAATATAGGGACACCATGCTTGAGTATCAAAGTATAGGTTCGCCATGCCCGAGTATCACAATATGATACACCATCAGCAAATATCACTGTATAAGGTCTCTATGCTCATAAAACATAGTATTGGGACACCATGGAAGAATATAATATTATAGGGTCTCTAGGAAGATACATCTTAGTATAAAGAATCCATGACCTTACATAAAACTATAGGGATGAAATAAATCTACATCATAGCATTGGGTCATCATGCCCATATATCAAAATATTAGTAAACAACTAAGGATTTAGGAAGACCTAATATATATTTCATAGATCCTTATCTTTCCTCTTTAATAAGGTAATGACCATTGTTACATTTAATCATGTGACGTGGTTGCACCAATCTCTTTCAATTCAGTTCATTATAGTCATCACAATTAGGAATGAAGCCAAAACTATATAGAAGATGGTTTGATAACTTACGAATTTATAGGACCAAGGGAAATTCGAGGGTCACACCACAAGGGGGTGGAAATAGAAGAAAATGACCTATCAAAACATGAATAAATGGATAATTGGTCATTTCTATCAAAGATAAACTTATACATGGTTCATGTGTATTTTAAGGCAACACACTGAGAATACGACGAATGGTATCATGAAACATAATATAAATAAACAAGCATTGAGGGGTAATTACTAGACCACCCACTTTATGCCTATATATAAGAACTCATCCAATATCGGACTTCAGTTTGGTCTAGATCAGAAGAAACTAAAAAAATAGGCAAACACTATGATAATAGTGAATATGATATCACACGAAAATAAATCCATCAACAATAAGAATAATGAATAAAGGTTCCAAAGGATTAAAGAGCTTACCATTGGTGATACGATGTGGTAGACAAAATTCAAATCAGTGTTCGGATGGAGGAACAACACTAAAACCTAGACTAGGATTGAGGAAGATCAAAATGGAAAGGACGATAGGTTTTGGATACTATAGAGGGAAATAAAGGGATATATAGGTCAAATAGGAGGAGGGGAAAACCTGTAATTCTCATCTTTGGAATTGGTCACATGGTTTGACTGCACAGTTGGCCAAACCATGTGCCAAACATGCACACCCTATTATCTAGGGATCACATCTCACTCATTTTGTAGTGTATATTTAGAAAAACCATGTGAATCCCATGCGAACTCTCTAAATTACCCCTGAATGGCTTCATTCTTCGTTTAATTTTTTAAAAAAATCATGTTGAAACCCATCAGGGCCACACGGTTAGCACTAACCATGCGCTAATAATGTGCCTGTCCTATTTTCTCTAAAACTCAAAGCTCCGAGCACCAAAAAATTCCCATATACTCATGAAACTCTACTTAAGTGATAATACTATTACATAAGGATAAAATTAATGAAAACAAATCAAAATAAAATTTTTCACACTTCATGTAAAATTTGGGTCTTTATGATCTTCCCCCCTTAAATAAACTCATCTCGGATTTTCCCTTCCATGTGTAATATAACATCATCTGAGAATAACTCCAGCCAATGAGCACATATGTCAGACTCCTTCTCCCAGGTATCATCCAATACATGTCAATTCTTCCATATAACCCACACTAGAGGGAAAAACCTTCCTCATAGATCCTTTATACTCCCATCCACAATAAGGATAAGATGCCCCTATAAGGACACATCTACCTCTAACTCAACCTCGTCAGGATGAAAGATATGAGATAGATCTGAAAATTAGGGAGAATATATGAAACATATAAGAGGTTTTACATAGTGAGAAACCTCTAAGGTATATTTAAGCAATATAATACTAGCTTTAATATCTCAACAACATAAAATAGTCCAATAAAATAATGTGAAATATTCACCTACTTTCTAAATAATTGATGCCCAAGTCTAGCTGAAACACATAAGAATACCTAATCCACAACCTCAACCTCTAGTGGTCAATGATGATGATTAATGTATGACTTATTCCTAGACTAAAATGTATCAATTCCCTTTCTAATCAACTAATCCTGCTCTAAAGTCTCTTGAATGAAACAAGGTCCAAGTAAAGATTCCTCTCCTACCTCTAACCAACATAGAGGTGAACGACATAACCTACCATATATATCCTCATAGGGAGACATCCATATTGTCTCCTAAAATCTATTACTATAGGTGAAAATGAAAAGAGGTATATGTTTCTCACAATATCCTCTTATATCATGGACACATGCTCGGATCATGTCCTATAGAACCTGTATCATCTGTTTTAACAGGATGTTAGTATGAGGGTGAATGAATGTGATCAAAATTAGTTGCATATGATAATCCTTCTATAACCCATTCCAGAACCTTGATGTCAAATTATAATCCCTTTCTAAAATGATAGTGTGAGAGACCTTTTTTAAATGTATAAATATACAAACACATTGTCTCCAAATCTCATCCACTGAGAAGGTATCTCTGATAGGTAATAAATGAGTGACCTTTATGAGCTTTTCAGATCCTATCAAATATTTGTAGGATCCCAAACATGTTCATAAATGAATAAAATCTCATCCGCATCCATGACCTAACTAGGAGGTGTGACTTCACTAAAAACACTTTCACTTAAGGCTAAGCCCTCAGTTTCTAATAAATACATCATCTTCAATCTCTCTAGAAGTAAATAAGTCACTAGAAGAAAATAAATTATAGACTGTCCATGATGGTCCATAACCTCTATGTGTATCTAAAAATAGGTTCATAAGATTTCACTCATTATTGGCCTCCTATGTTTGAGTCCTCATTATCAAAACATTAGAAACTATACTTTATTTCCCAGGCATACAATCTAGCTCAATGTCAAAAAAATATAGGTACTCAACCAACATTCTCCTCTTAATGTTGAAGTCATGCTATGTGAAAATATACTTGAGTCTTTTGTGGTACGTAAACACCAAAAAAAATTCCCTAGAAAAATAATGTCTCCAGACACATAAGGCATATTATACAACTTCCAAATAAAAATTTTGAATTGGGTAATTACTCTCATGTGTTGTCAACTAATGAGATCCATATTCCATGACTCGATCATCCTATATTAGAACTGATCCTAGGCCGATACCTTATGCATCACAATAGACTGTATATATTCTTCCCAACTCTCTAATAATTGGGATCAACACCAAAGTAATTGTCCCTTTCATTTTATGAAAGTCTATCTCATAGGCTTCTGAGCACATAAACATCACACCCTTCTTATTCAATCTTGTAAGAGGTGATTATAGACATGAAAAGTCTTGTATGAAGTTCTTGTAGTAACTATCTATCCCTAAAAAACACTGTATATCATGGAAATTATTGTGTTTCTCCCAAGTAACTATATCTCTCACCTTCTATGGGTCAAATAACACTCATTCCTATGAGAAAATATAAACCATGAAGTGAAACTTATGTACCAAAAAGTATAATTTAGTGATCATAGCATACATTTGGTGATCTCTTACTGTATTCAGAATGATCTCAAGCTATTTAGCATGATCCTGTCAAGTGTGAGAATACACCAAGATGTTTCCATAAAAACCCTCATGAAGGAATCCAATTTGGTGTGGAAAACCCTACTCATTAGAGACATGAAATCAGCTAACGTGTTTGTTAAAAAAAACAACATAAACAGATACTCATAAAGACCATACCTACTATGAAACACAATATGATGTATGTTTGAAGGTATAATATGCACCTAGTGTTATCCTTAACTCAAATAAATCTTGTGGAAACCCTCTCTCCATGTATCTGATAAAAAGGTCATCTATATGAGGAAAGGGATATCAATTATTCATAGTTATGTTGATTAAAATTTGGGTAATCCACACAAAGCCAGAGGGTTTCCTCTATCTTCTTGGTGTAAAGTACTAGTGAACCCTAGGGAGAAGCACTGGTATGTATAAAACCCTTATCTTCTAAATACACTAGATATATCTTGATCTCCTTCAACCCAGTATTATCTATTTTATAAGGAGGAATGGACCCAAGTGAAAATTCAAGAACTAGCTCCATCATAAATGTTTCCTCTCTCATAGGAGGTAGTTCAGTGAAGTCGCCAGGTAAAAAATCCATGAAATAGTCTACTACAGGAGGGAAATCAATATTTTGTAGTCCTTGACCATCCATCTAAAGACTATAAATTTGGGTGGGTACTCCACCTTGTCCAAGATGCTCTAGTCCAGTTCTTCTTTCTTAGATATCACATTAACCATTGTGAAGTCAAATACTACCATTTTTAATGTAAATGATGCCCTATAGTGATATCATTCCACATAGGAAGAATATGGGGCTACCAATCCATCTTGATAATAACATAAAAACCCATCATCTCAATGATGAAGACATCCCATAAGAAACATTGGCTACCATCCATAAGGGGGAATTCCTTGAAATAACATAAACTTTCAAATAAAATTCCTAATGGTGTATCGAGTCTCATTATTCCACAATAGTACTTAATATCAAACCCAGATATTTCCAAAATATCCATATGGATAAAGGACTTTTAATCACCGATATCAAATAAGGAAGACACAATAGTAGGGTCTATTATAATAGTACCTTGAATTATAGATGGTCTAACATCCTGATCCTCTATTATAGCCCACACTGAATAATTAGGGCCTGATCCAAGGCCCTATTCTTCAACCTAACTACACTGAGAGGGTCCATTATATTAGCATAATGTTTTTAAATATTGACTACCTTGGAGAAAACCTTACCCTTTGCCTAAATGGCCAATAGTAGACCACCTTCAACCATGAAATAGAGCTACTGATCCTACTTCTGGAGGTAGAGTTGATATAGATCCTCTCCCACTAGGAAAATATGTTAATTTCCTTAAAAAATGTTAAATATTCCCCAATATTGTACATCCTTGACATTGAATGGGGCCTCTGGGACCCTGGGGCCTTTTATCCCGTAGATTACAACATTGGTGAAAAACCATATAACTATTAGTGGGTGTTATCTAGGTATTGTTCCTCCCACGTGAAGTCTTAAAGCATTATTTCTGACTTCTAGTTGAACCACTTTCTTGTTATGGTTCTGAACCACCCTAACCCACATTTTTATCTTCCCTTGGGTTCTTCTCGATAATGAGTTCCTAGTTTACTATTTTTGAAATAGAGGTAAACTAAAAAAATTTACTTGAGATGAGAAAGAAAATATGATCCCATCTTCAAAACATTTCACTATCGCCAATGTGCCACCATCTAGAGTCAAATAAAATAGATAGATCTGTGTGAAATAAGAAAAATAATCCATCATGGATATAGTACCCTACTATAGATGTGGAAACTCTCTAACTCAATACTCTCTTACCATCCAAGGAAATAAATAGTGATAGAAGAATGTATGAAATCCATCCCATTCCATACCCTGATAACGACCTTCTTGGGTAATAACATCCCACCATCTCTTGGAATATTTTCAAAAAATAAGTGTGGTGAGTTTCACTCTCCTCTCATGAGGTGTCTCATGATTATAATAAATAGTTTGCATTGGTTCCAGCCATGACTTTGTAGCATGAGGAACACTATTCCCCAAAAACATGGGTGGATGTTTCTACTAAAACTCTTACTTCAGCTCTTCCATAGAAGGTGAAATACACAATACTCCCTAAATAAACTATATAATATTTAGAAATACCTCATGAAACTAGGAATCCTTACCAATATCATGAATAATAGCAGGTTCCACTAGAGGTATTGTTGTAGGTATCATTGGTGGGTCAAGGACCACCTCCTCTAAAGCATAATCATCACCACCCTCCTGGTGCATGAATCGAGGACTTCAGGGTGTCATATCTCTACAAATTCTAAGAACACACCTCATAAAAAAATACGATAATGGAATAATCCCCTAGTGTAAGGATACAATAGGTACAAATCCTTTTTATACCAAAGTTTCACCCCTTTTACTGCTCTGAAAGTCAGGTCTAAGAAACATAAAGATACATGAACACCATAGATACTACCCACTACCCACTACTAATGTCAGGTCAGTGTCAAGTTATAAACTATATGTCATAAGTCCCATTATATAGAGTTTTAATTGAATTTTATAGAGGAAACACCCTTTAAATTTTAATAACAATACATATTTAATGGTACCATTTCGTTTGTGAATTTAAATTTATTTATGTTCATATTTATTTATATCAAAAGTCTTAATAAATGGTTGATTTATATATACTACCACTTTTAATTTAAAAAGGACCATAAAAATTATAAATTTTACTATGGTATACATTTAATCGCAATCATAAACACATTCCATATCATGTGAATAATGGTCCATGGCTCAACATTCCATAATTGACTACCTATGGTGTCAACATCAAGCTATGTAGGAAAAAACTATTATTTGATGCATGAACATTAAGTAATAAATTATTTTTCTCATTACCCTAAAATAAATTTTGCATTATTATATTTATAGAAATCATATCACTCATATAAATCAAATGCAATAAAATCAATGAGCTTTACCTATATAGCATGACATAATTCATGACATGTGAATCTCTTCATTCATACAATGATGCACGGGTCAACACTTCCATTCCATTTTCAGCCAATGGTAAAATTAAATCCTCAATAATAATAATAAACATTACACATCATGTGTATCAACAAAAAATATAATCAAATCAACCATAACAAGTGGAATCCAAAACAACAATTCCCATATATGGATATATGGTTTTTCACTATACATGGGATAACAAATCCTAGGAACAATCTCATTACCCAATTTTGATACATCCTAGTATACTTTATAGCATTCAAAAATAATAAGTTAATGAAATAAAACCTATGATTTAAATTTGTAACATCCCAAACATGGTTCACTCATAAATAACCAAAACTGATTAGCCATAAGGTCTAAAGCGTGCCTCCCCGTATGCTAGAGGCTTTTGACTACCAGAAAGTGTACATGGTGGTATGGTATGGAGACTAGATCCTCATAATCAGAGAATCATAATGATTTAATGAATGAATAAATAGTGTAAGAATAATATAAACAAACAATTCAATTTAATGCATCCACATGTAATAAATAACCAAAAATAACAACATTTAGTATCATATACAAAATGGTGCAATGTCACATCTCTATAAGAAATGGATTTGGTAAACATGGATGAAGGCTCCCATGCATATAGGTATATTGAAATAACAAAAAAGAACAAAATAATATCTCTAGATGGAATCATGATCCATAGCCCGATACCATATTACACACTCCCATGCTTTAAACAAATCAAGAATCAACAACTAGGCTATTTCACTAGTCCGTACCCATATTCAAATATTCTTCCCATGTAACATCAGTGGCCAGAATTGGGAGTGAGATAAACTTATAATTCCACCACCGATAGTGTCTATAAATACCCAGTTAGTTCATATAATATAATATGTGTAAAGATATAATAAATATAGGTAGTAATAAAAATTGTAAAAGGGTTGTCTTGGGTTCTTGGAGGACACCAGGCTGACACTACCTACTTTATCCTATGTTAGAAAAAAATCTGAACAAAATCATCATGGGAATATATGTACAAGTGTATATGAATATATTTATATATATTTACTATATACATAGGGTTGTTTTTAGACATATATACACATACGTAGTGTAATCCAAGAATCTAGGGATAACTCAGGCTATCATGTTTAGTCATTAGAGTTTCATGAAGTCATAGGGTATGCCATACCAGAGTATCCTATGTCATAAGGGTTTCCATGGCCAAGAATCATAGTATCGGTATGCCATGCTTGAGTATCACATGTGAAAGGGACACCATGACGATGTATCATAGTATATAGATTCCATGCCTGAGTATCATAGTATATGGTCTCCATGCATGAGAATCCCATTATAGGGACGCCATGCACAAATATCACAATATAGTGTATCTATTTTCATACATCACATTATAGGGATTCCATGCTCGAATATCATAGTATACGATCTCTATTCCAGTACATCATAGGATAAGGATTCCATTCCCCTACATAAAAGTATAAGGATTACGTAACTGTACATTATAGAATAGGGTATCCATGCCCGTATATCATAAAAGTAGTAAGTATTCAAGGCTTTAAAAATATATAATATATTATACATAGATTGTTAGAATTCCTCTTTAAAAAGGGCCCGACCATGGTTCCATTTAAACATGTGATGTGGTATCACCAATCACTTTCTATTAATTCATTATAGTCATCAAAATTATGATCCAATACAAAAAAAAATATATGTTGGTTTGTTCATAGATTCATTTATAAGACCCAGGAAGATTCCATTGGCACCACTCAAGGGGGTGAAAACAAATGACGGGGGACCTAACCTAACATGAATATAGGGATACCAGGTTATTTCTACCATTTATATTAAATGAAACATGGTTCATATATATTTTACAGAAACTTAGGGAGAACCCAGTTTGTGATATCATGACATATAGTATAAAGAAACAAGACTTGAGTGATAATTACTAGACCACCTACCTTATTCCTGTAGAAGATAACTCGTCCTATATTGGATTTTGGTTTGGTCTAGATCAGAAGAAAAAAAATAGATGATTGCCATAATAATAGTGAATATGAAATCACACCAAAATAACTCCATCATCTAGAAGTAGAATGATAAAATGATACAAAGTATTAAAGTGATTACCGGTTGGGATCCAACATGATATAGAATAGTTGAATCAGATTCCAAATAGGGGAATCACACCAATGCCTAGCTTTGGATTCCTGAATCTAAAAAGGGAGAGTATTGGTGTTGTGCACAAGAGAGAAAAATAAAGGGGATATATGGATTAAATTGGAAGAGGGATAAATAGTAATTCACCAATTTTTAAGTGGTTTCGTGGTTTGGTTTCACTATTGAAAAAACCATGCATTATTCATGTGCACCCCACTGTCCAAGGAGCACACCTCACATGGATTATAGTTCATGTTTTGAAAAATCAATAATATCCCGTGTTAAATATATAACTTATCCTCACATGACCTTACCCTCACTTATATGGTTTTAACAGACTATGAAACACCTCATTAGGGGCACATGGTTTGAGGTGAATGGTTAGCACTAATCATTCACTATCCGTGTTCCTTTTTTATTTTCTCTAAAACTCATATCTACCGGCTCTAAAGAAGCCCCAAAAACTCCTAAGACCCTATTTAAGAGATTAGGAATGTTCATAAGATTAAAAGTAGGGATAAAAATAATAATAAAATGTTTTGTGCCTAAATTAAAATCCAGGTCTTTACAGAGTGCCTGGAAATATGTCATCATAATGAGACTTAAGTCACCATTGGTAATCTGGGAAAGATTTCTTGAGAAATAATTTGATATAATTATTTTCCTTTCCATGATTTTTATTTGGGTGTGTGGAAATAAAAATCTTGAAATATTATTTGATGGGATTGATATTCTCGTTCCACTTATTTTAGTTGATGATATAAGTAGTCTTTTAATGTTTTTATTGATTTATATTGATATTATGTAGCATCATTAATTCAAGAATATGTGTGAATTGGACCTAGGAGGAAGTCATTAGTGAACCATAGTGCGAAGATCCTCCCATGGACTCTCTGGGATATGAACCTGCACCAATTCCCATTCAGGATCCAATTATAGAACCTCAAAGGGATGAATCTCAGAATCCTACTCAATATTTTCATTTCTAAAATCCACCTAAATTTTAAGGATCTAATTATACTTGAGATTCTAATTATTGGTATAATAAGATATATAATCTTTTTGATCTCCTAGAAATTCCTAAATCTATTAAGGTGAAACGTGATATCTTCAAGCTAGTAGGGCCTAATAGGAGATGGCGAAATTCAATGGTAAAAGAAAATAATCATGAGGGTTCATATTGGAAGGATATAATAGTTATTTTCACTAATTAGTTTTATGTATAATATATGGTACATTCTAAGGCTATGGAGTTTTTCAACCTCTATAATATTTATAGAACTGTGTTGCAGTATGTGAACCCCAATGTAAAGATTATACAATTTTCACATGAGATTGTATCAAATGAGTTGATTAAGAATCAACATTTCAATATGGACCTCTAACCTTATATTATTTCAAACTTTTTCTTACTGAATCACACTTTGTAAGCTGACATATTGAATAGAGAATTGATGGCTGATCTTGATATATCTAGCTTGTTATTGTTGATATGAGTTCTTTTTACTCATAATGATAGTTCTATGAATCATTTTAAGGGAAATAGAAAACATGATGAGCTTCATGGTGGATTTAGACAAAATGGGTCTTAAAACCCTACTATAGTTCCTAGAAGAGGACCTTTGACTTGTTTCTAGCATGTCAAGGTGGGGAATTCAAAAAGGGGTTTCTTTTAGGAACCTAATATTTTTAGTTCATGTTGTCTCTCAAGCCACCTACAGAAGTTAAAGAATATTTTTTTCCACTTTTCATAGCGTCATGGGATCATCAGTTCCTAAAAGTACTATTGTAATTCAGATTCATCAGAAAAAAAGGGGTTCCAAATATAGGAATTCAGATAGAATATTCTTCATGTAGTGTAAAGGTATCCATAAGAAGAAGATATGAGTCCAATAACATTCAGAGGTACCATCACTATAGCCTCATATTTAGTGAATACTTTATTTGATACTGTTGAATCTCACCCATTTATATCAACACAAATCGTAGACCTTCTAATGATCTTTATGGATATTTTATCTTATGTGATAGATATTACTATTATCCTCATAATTATGAGAGAGTAGGGTCTCCATTTTCCTACTAGTATCCTCTCTCTATCATAGATTAAGCATGTATATAATTTTATGGTTCTTGAAAAGAATCACCTTAATGTCATTCTTAGGATGGATTGGATCATTTCTAAAAGGTCCCAATTTACTATTATCATTGGCTCCTCTCATTTAATATGCCTGATGGGTTGTGTTGTGTTTTTTGAAGAGAGTGGTACTCATGGTCGAGTAGAGATGAAACTTCTTATCCAGAGTTAGGTAAAGTAATATTAGTGTTTTCTTTTGATCATAAGTACGAGTATTTTGGTAATGATTCCCCTATAGTTATCAATGAGTTTACTAACATGTTTCATTCTAATTTCATTGGTTTTCCACTTATAAAAGATGTATATTTTTATATTTATTTAGTGTCTAGAACTCAACCAATGTCTTTTCCTTATTACCATATGACACTCGTTGAAATGAAAGATTTGAAGACTCAGTTAGATGTACTCTTGGGGAAATGATTTATTTGCCTGAGTGGATCACCTTGGGTGGTTCCTATTCTCTTTTTTTATGAAAGTAAATGGGATACTTTTCCTATGTCTTGATTAATGAAAACTCAATCAAGTAATCATGATGAAAAAGTATCCATTACCAGGGATCAAGGATCTATTTGAATAGTTGATGTAGTAAAATTAGTTCTCAAAGATTGATCTTCAATATAGTTTTCACCAGTTGAGAATAAAAGAATATGACATCCATAATACCACTTTCCAATGCAGCTATGGCCATTATGAGTAACTTTTTATGTTATTTGGTCTAAAAATGATCCTATAATCTTTATGTAATTTTTGAATAGAATCTTACATGAATATGTTGATATGATCATGGTTGTCTTTGTAGTTGACATCCTTATTTACACTCAGTCTAAGGAGGATCATGTGCATCATTTGAGAGTTGTTATTGAAATGTTTATAAATTCAAAAATCCATGTGAAGCTATCAAAATGGGATATATAGATTTAATAAGTGAAGTTCTTGGGTCAAATTGTCTCTAAACTTGGTATTTTGGTTGATCTGGATAAGGTGAAAGGTATTATGAGATGGGAGTAACCATGAGACATTTTCCAGATTCGATGCTTCTGGGGGTTTAGCAAGGTATTATCGCTCATTTATAAAGGATTTCTCAATGTTTGATTCTATGATGACCAAAATCACTTCGAAGGGAGTGTAGTTTACTTGGGATGATAAATGATTGATTTATTTTGTTGAGTTGAAATATATTTTGACTTCTGTGTTAGTTCCGACACTTCCAATGGATGGGCAGGGCTATGTGGTCTATTATGACACATCTAGTTTTGGTTTGGGATGAGTTATTATGTAGGGTGGTCATCCTATAGCCTATGATTATCAATCTCTTAGGACACACAGGAAGAATTATCTAACCCATGACCTTGAATTCTCAATCATGATGCATGCTCTTAATAGTTGGAGAAATTAACATTCTAAGAAAAGATTTCCATGTTTTTAGACCACAAGATCCTGAGTTACATATTCTCCCAAAAAATATTTTAACTTCTATTTGAGGCATTGTGTGGAGTACCTGTAGTCTTTTGACTTCAACATTACCTAACCTTGGGGAAGGTCAATTTTATTGCTAATGTTTTTATTATGAAAATTATGAACTAGGATATGAAATAACCATCATAAGAGTTGAAATTGATGTCTGTTTTTCACACTTTCATTTAGGAGTCCAAAAAGAAGAGGCTAAGGTTGTTTTTATAAGTGTTCAGTTTACCTCTACTCTTCTCAAGTGGTTTCTTCAGGTGCAACAGCTTGATGATGAATTATATTGAATTAGGGAATATATTTATAGTGGGGATACCATTAGTTAGTTGTCATTATCTTCTAATGGATTTCTATGTTTTCATAATTATTTTATTGTGAATTTGTCTGTGAGAGATGTTTCTATGGGGGGTTACTGTAATTAGGAGATAATAGTGTACCTTGTAACTAAAATGATTTTTAATTATATGTAGTGATTATTCTTGTGGCCAAATATGATATGGGACATTGATCACTTTGTTTCTCATTGAAATTCATTCTATAAGGTCAAGGCTAAGCACCAATGACCTTTGGGTTAAATTTATCTAGTTTTAGTGCCAAAATGTAAGTGGGATGAGATTTTTGTGGAATTTTTGTTTTTTTTCCATATACCCCTCAGAAAAATAATACGATATGGGTTGTAATTGATTGAATGATGAAATCATATCACTTATTACCCGTTCATGATACAAAAATAGTTGAGTTCATGGGTCATCACAATGTGAAGAAGATTATAAGATTTCATTGTTTCTATTATTATATAGTTTTGGATAGGAATCCTTGTTTTAATTCTTGATTCTGGAGATGAATCTAGGAGGAACTGGGATCTCAAGTATGTTTGAGCATAGAATATCATCCGTAGATAGATTTCTAGTCAGGGAGGGATATAAAAATTCTTAAGAAAATGCTTCATGCATGTGTCCTTTATTTTGGTGGAGATTAGGATGTATATTTTGAATTGGTTGAGTTTACCTCCAATCATAGTTACCAGTAAACAATTTGGATGGATCCTTTTGAGTTATTGTATAAATTTCTTTGTAAATCTCTATTGTGTTGGTCAGAGATTGGTGAATGTTCCTTGGTTGGATTGGGTTTGGTCTAAGAGACGACTCCAATGATTTAGTTGGGTCATCATAGATTATTAACGACATAAAGATGGTATAAATATTATGCATACTACCATAGGAAACCATTAGAGATTTTCAGTTTGTGGCCTATTATTTTTGAAACTCTCACCCTATTTGGGTCCATAAAGGCTTGTAAAATAAGAGAAAATTTAACCTCAGGTTGTGGGAAATTTTTAGGTATAGATTAGGTGGGGAAAGTGGCTTACCATTTAGCACATCAACCGTAGATGACATTAATAGATAGTGTGCTCCATGTTTCTCATCTTATAAAGTGTATTTATCACCCATATTATGCATTGAGTTGGGAGGATCTTGATATTGAGACTGATTTATCTTTGACTGAGCATCAAGTCAGGATTATTTATTTTGAGACAAAGGTACTATATGGGAGGATGATACCTTTAGTCCATGTTATATGGAATCATGGTTAGGAACCACATGAGAAGTGGGAGCATGAGGAATTGTTGAGAGAGAAGTTGAATCATCTCTTTGATATGGTGCCTTTATGATATGAAATCCAGGGACATAACATTTTTATGGTGGGGAGGTTATAACATCATGTTATCTTTTTCAAGTATTAACTTACCCTTGTTTTGATCTTCTTTAATTTGGGTCTTGTTTTGGGGTCATTCTGAGAGAATTTGGAGAATTATTTAAGCCTAATGGTCTATGCATTTTTAGCACATGGTTATAAAAAACCATATAGTTTAGCCCATAAAACCTTGTTATAACCACAAGAAGGGGGCACACAATTTTTCCAAACCATGTGGACACCCCTCAAAACATAAACCAAATGTATAATGTGGATTTCCAAGTTAGAATATGGATAGTTTAACCATGCATCCAAACTGTACACCCCAAACAAAATAACATTAGGGGTGCACACTTTTTCTAATCATGAGACCCTCCATAGAAAACAATGTGTGCAGTTATTAATTACTCTAAAATTTATTTTAAAAATATTGAACCATTGGTTTATGTTTCTAATGGTACCCATTCACCCCAAACATGATTTTTTTAGATCATGGATGATGTAAAGATGATTAATTAACTCCTCCAAATACATTTCATAGTAGATCAAAGCAGTATTAATATCGTTTGATATTATCAGAGTAAGTGGATCTTCTCTCTTATGGTTTCTTATGATTTATCTTTTTTATAATCCTTATTTTTTAATAGATCATCTCATAATCGATAGATCTAAACTATATTTTTTTGGATCTTGATTATAGGTTGTGTTCTTATATCTCCTTTTCGTCGTTCTTCATTAGTGTTCCCCATTATGGGTATTGTGTGTTGTGATTCCATGATTCAATGGTAGGTTATTACATAATTATTTTCTATTAAATTTAAAACCAATATGAATTTATTTATTTGGAAAGTGTTTTTAAATTATTTAAAAACATGGATTTGATATGATTCAATCATTTATTTGGAATGGGTATATATGCTGGGAAAACCCCCAATTTCAGTGGAATTTTAATTATGGAGTGAATTTTTGAAAAATGATGGATTAATTTTGAAAGAATTTTGATGAAATGATTTTATATTGATCTTGATAAAATGTATTAAAATGAAATATTATTTTAAATGGAATGAAATTATAAAAACCTATTATTTGGTTTTGAAATGAGAAAGGCATGTTGAAAAATGAAATTAGGATATTATATTGTGAAATGATTTGAAATAATTAATTTTCAATTTGATTTATTAATTGACTTATTTATTTATATGGATCATTTAAAACAAGGTAGTTAGTAGGTATTGAGGAAAATCATGCAATGATCTTGATTTTCTAGAAAATAGAATTATGATGAAAACACTGACTGAACCAAGATTAGCTTGATTTACCATAGTGGATATCTGAATAAGGTATAGATTTATTACACATAATGGCTCCCCAAATGGGGTGTTAATTTGAGTGTGCACAAATAGATAGAGCCTGGTTGATAAATGAGTAGTGTGAGGATCCTGTTACCAAGAAACAAAATCACCCCATAGATATTTTTCATGGGGCTTTCATTGATTGATTTGATTATACATGCAACTGATTATGAAATATTTTATTCATGCCAATTGTTTTATATAAACTGTTTTATATAAAATGTCTATTTAGTATTATTGGAATGTTATTCTGTCATATCTTCCTTCTATTTGAATGAAATAATTTTTTGGTTTAAAATATTGAAATATAATTTCATGACTTGTTTTTATTTAAATCGATAGCATAAATGGTTAATTATTATCGTAATTATTATAGAAAACTTGGTTAGACCCTAAAAGGATTTATAGATCACACCATACATTTTTATTCAAGAATTTTTATATTATCTTTTTCTAGGCCTGGACAAAAGGAAATCACCACTTGGAGGTGGTAGATGTTCTTGATCCTTAGGACTCAAATTCTCGGAGGTGACTGATGGAGATTACATCTACTTTTTTTCCATGGTATGTTTGTGTTTTATCTTATTAGATATCAATTAAATTGATAATTTAATCCTTTGGGTTTTTGTTATTCCAATATATTTGTATTACATTCTCCTTTTTTAGTTTTGGTCATACTAACTTATAATATTTTATCTTCTTATATTTTGAGGAAAATTAATTACCTCATTCATCTTTTATGATGCCAGGTTCTAGTCATCAACCTATAGGGATTATGAATTCCCTTCAGACTATGTCAGTGTAAGCTCTGGTATTAGGGTACCAAGGTATCTAGGATGCTTCATGACAATTTTTTTTAATTTTAAGGAGTTTCCATTCTATTTCAAGGATACTATGTGATTATCACATGGTTAGAGTAATAATAATTATTTTCCTTATACAAATTCCCTAAGGAACATGTTTTGAAGTGAATATTTTTGTGTGAAACATGTTGTGACTCTTACATTGGTGGATTTAATAGTTCAATTTGTTAATTAATAGTTTAGAATCTATGGGTATCACATGATTTTGTGTAAACTATGTGAGGTATAGTATAAACTATAAGATAACCCTTACAGAAAGTTTTTATTGTGCAAGATTTTATCCTACTTAGAGAAAACCAAACACCGAGTATAAGAGGGTGCTATACTTTTAATTGTATAGTTTTTCATGGTTGGGGAATAGTTTGGTAGACCATGTGGCCAAACTACGTATTTTCAAGTGAGATTCTTTTTCAAGCCATAGGTTTCACCAAAACGTAGAGACTAAACATGAACACATTCCATGTGTTTTATTTTTTTAATTATATCTTTTCCCTTACCCAATTGTATGGTGTTAAACCCCATTCCCCCACCACATTATTTCAGCCAACTCTAGAATAAATGATAAGTACCTCTTTCCTACCTCTATTATTTATTTTTATATTCTTCATCCTTATTTTAGGTAGATTTTTAAGGTAAAATTCTTCTTCCTCTTTATTTCATCCTCCATTCCACCCTCTTTTCCTTTGTCACCTAGTTTATTCCATTCTCATGAACATTAATGGATTTATAGGTAGTATTTCAGGTTTGGAGAGGTTCAATATTTGGGTTTTGGTTGTTAAAGCTTTTAGATGATCTATTTTTTCTCATTTGAGTGTTATTTATTGAAGAATAAGACTTATGGATTGATGCTCATTGAATTGAAGTATATTTTTTATGTGTTTCAATTATTTGGCATATAAATTAGTGCTTGATTTTTTAAAATAATTTTTTATACCATTACTATATGTGATATTCCAAATGAATTTTAGAAATCATTTTGGATTTATTCTATACCTAATATTAAAGGTATTTAATGGATCCAAAAATAATGTTTGTATGCTCAGTGGTTTAAAAAATTTCTTGATGATTTGTTTCAATGAATCTAATTTCTTAAAAGATATTTTCCCCTATTTTGGTCATTCCATGGATAAAGGGTGGTTTCCTTAGAATTATTTTAAATAAGAGAAATTTTTTCCTTTTTATATGGTTTGAATTTATAGGTGAAATGTTTAATAAATAGTTTAGAATTAAAATGATTTTAAATATTTTTATAAATGGTTTGTTTTGAATAAATATTTAAAATGAGATTTTAAAAGTAGACTAAGGTGACTTGGAATTATGAGTCTATTTTAATAAGGGATTATTTGACATTTCTAAATGAACTTATTAGAATGAATATAAGACTCTTGATGATGCTTATTTCCCAATAATATGATTTTATATTATAGATTACCTTTTTGGGGTTGTTTCTTGGAAGGGATATAGAGGTTATTTTAGATTAAATTGTGTCATTTATTTATCATGTGGGTTGTTTGATTAATCATGTATCATTTATGATTCATGGGATTACTATGTAGTATGTTATAGTTATAGATTTTTGATACACTAGTTATTTGGCACACAACTAGTGTCCCACATAGCATGGGATAGACCAAGGTGGGGGTACCATACAAATAATATTTGTGTGGGCTAAACGGGTGGTTTGTGTGGTTTTTGACGAAACATATTCCTTCAGTTGTTCCAATGGATTTTTTAAATCCTAATACCATCTTAACATAGGACCTAGTTTGTTTTCCATGATAATAGTTGACTTTATATGGGACTTTCATTTTCTGTTTCCTAGCATTATTTGAATTTATGGAATTGTGACTTCTGATTGCCTGCATCATTTCATTGGTGATGTGGTGCTGAATGTTTTTCTATCAATATGACACTTAATTTTTTTCAAAAAGGTATTCCAAATTACTTTAAAAGGTTTTATTTTTAAGAAGGTTTTTAAAATTTGATTTAAATGGGTATTTTTGTAGAAGAGTCATAGGCTGAAGAAATTATTTCAAAATGATTATTTACATTTAAATAAAATTAATTGATGTTTATAAAATGGTCATAGATGTGGTATTTGGATTTAATGTACTGTTTCATGAAAAATATATTATAAAATTGTATTTTAAACTAGAATGGATGAAATTTAATTTGAAAGGAATAACAGAAAATCATTAGTGGGATCCTGTTGTGATTGTTTTCCCTCAAAACCAATATACAACATTCAGTTTATATAGAAGTTATGGTTTACTTTTAATTTACCTCTATTTGATCCCCTAATTTATTTAAGTGTTCTGGTTATTTGGTGATGGTTGGTCTGGGATGTGATGTGTGGACATAGGTTACGTGTATATGGTCAAACTAGTATATTTTTTTTGGATATTATTGTTTCATCATTACCAACATGTACTTTTTATTTTATTTATCTTTTATCATGATGATTATTGTTGTTATTTCTCAGATTATGAGTTGCATTTATTCACTTTAATTTCTCTAAAGAAAATATTTGGATAATATTATTTATTTTAAATAGTTTATTTTTATGTGTGAATTACCAATGTATAGATATGTCATGCTACATTTTATAGAATGGATTCCATGATTTGTATTTTTTTGAAGGGTGAAATTGTCCCCAATTGATTAGTTTTTATACCTTAGAAACTTCTTCAATCACTGGGTGATCAGGAATGAACCTTGAGTATGTAAAAGTCTATATTGGGTAATTGAATATGTGATTACATGGGTTGGTTAATGAAAAAATGGCATTAGAGAACCCTCGTGTTATTTTAGGTTTGTATTCATGGAAATTACACTATGAATTTCATCAGAACACAAGTAGAGGGTGTGTGAAATTTCTTATTCACCTAATCTTTTCATATATCTATGGGTTTCAATGGGTTTTTGGGATTTGAGTCTTAATTTTGAATTATTTTTTAATTTTCTTTGATGGATTTTGATAGGTGATTGGTTTTGGGGGCCACATTGAGTTTTAAAGGAAAATTTAGAGAAAGAACGATAACTTTACAGTTAGTCATCATGTTCTTGTATTCTATTTAGAGATTGTATAGATAGTATTAGAACCAACACAAAGAATGTTGCAAAATTATCTCATAGTTTACAACCCAGTGTGACCAAAACATGCATAATGTTATTTCTCATATGAAATTATTTTTTTTCCTGACTTTATATTCAAACTAAATCAAATGGTGGTTAACATGTGTTTGAGTTTAAATAGAGGGTTTTATATTGTGAAGATGAAATTTTTGGGCTTGTACTTTAAATGATGATTATGGGTTGATATTTAGACTTCCTTTAGGAACTTGTTTCATGTTTGGGATGAATTTTTTTGAAAAGGAAAAAGGCGATTTAATAGGGTAATTTTTTTAAACCATTTTTACAGTGGTTGTGAAATAATTTTGATACCCATTAAATATTTTAAAGTATTATTATTATGAAATAAATTGGGGAGTCTTTTATTATGACTATGAATATTTATGAAAATATTTATATTATGAAGAAAATTTAGGACATTTTTTTATTTTAAAAAGGGGTGTTTTAAATTGATTATATAGAGTGTTTAAAAAAATAGACCTTAAAATAAAATATTGAAATTATTTTAGAATGAAAATGGTTTAAATTCTTATAAAATGTTTTAAATGATATTTTTTTTGAATTATTTTTTGTACGTTTTTTGGGATGTTATAGAAAAAATTGTTTATGATATAAATTTTATAAATAAATAGAAAGTACGGTTTTGAAAATATTATTTTTAAACCTAAATGTGGGTTTATGGGTGTTTTCATGAGTGATTTATGTTTTGAATATATTTTATTGTTGATGGTGATATGTAAATTAATTTATGTAACATAAACTGATTTGGGTTCATGTCTTTGGTATTTTGAATATGCCTTAAAGGGTGTATTTTAAAAATGGTGGAAGGGTTGTCTAGTGGGATAAAATTTACAATGGTTCTTCTCATCATTTTGAAGTGGTTCCTCCACATGTCGAATCTTCCCAGACTCAAGGTTGAGTAGTGGAGTGCAAATACTCCTAGATTTTGGAGTCTATTTAGGACCTCTTGAATAAATCAAGTCCCGATCCTAATAATGTAGTTTTTATGGTCAAAGATGGTATATAATCTTATCCAAAGGTAGTTTTTAGATCCTTTATAGTGGATATTATTTATAATGTTTTAATTTAATATAATGGGGTGTTTTTATATATAAAAATAAGTATTTGTATGGGTTTAATATAGAAGGGAAAATTGAGTAAGGTCAACATATTTAGAAGAAAAATAATAAGAGTTTTTTATGTGGGCTTTTAGTGTAGACCACCTTTGCATTCTAATTAATTATATTTTAAAGTACCAAGGGTCTATCATTAGTGTGTTAGATTAGACCATCTACAATTTCTTAAAGATATTCTATCCAAAATTTAATCCTTGGGTGTAAGCTAATTTCAGGTTTTGTTTTGGGATCTTTATTTATCATGTTTCATGTTTCTCAGTTTTATTTTATGGAAGTTATTTAATTTGATACCTATGTGCATAATTTTTTGTTTATAGTGATTTTTTATAGAGTTTTGGGTTAGTGTTTATAATGAAATTATTTCATTATTGGGTTTTCATGGTTTGAATGTGGGAGACTATTCAGTTTATTCTGGGTGACTAGGACTATTGTGGCCTTAGAGATGTTTATAACTTGTTAGTGCTAGTTTTCCCTTATTTGGTTCATTACGGGATGGTGATCCATGTTAGAGGTCCTTGGTTAACAATTGGGTTTATAGAACCATGGTCTTTATCCCATGTAGTTTTATGTTGATAAGTATGGTGTTTTTTTCCTCTTATTCTTATAGTGGATTTTTTGGTTTGTTTTCTATAACAACCCCAACATTGGAAGCCAAGAGTCCATAGTTACTTTATTTCATATATATACGATCCAAGTAATAAAATACCAAAGGAATGAATAGTTCAGTGGTCTTTTTAAACTATTTAAATTCTTGAAATTCATATTATAATATGAAAAAAACAAAAAATGTTTCTTTGAGAAAACCATTATTTCTCATAGCGTATCCCTATATATCAATCATAAAAAACTTCCTTGTATCCTATGGAAAATAAAAAATAATAAAGGGTTGAGCTCAGATTATTAGTAAGTGTAGTCATACAACATAATATGTTATTAATAAATAATCATTATCAATATGGAATTCTAAATAACAGAATCACATCCCATTAAATAAATAAAACTAAGAAGAATATGGAAGAAATAAAGGATGATCATATAAATCCATATAAATGATCACATAATATTAAAAATTATCACATAATAAGATAATTTATAATTTTATACATCAAAATAATACCATCAAGACCTTTCATAAGACAATTTAAACCTATGATTAGAAACTCATGTAATTTGGCCAACTGATTTGTCTCATGAGACCTATGGGTGGATCGAGGGGCTATCTATAACTAGGTCCCACCCATCACTTAGTAAGTCCAATTAATTACTAATATGAAAGGGGTGAAACATAATCAACATAAAAATTCATATTATAAAACAAACATATGAAATTTTAATACGTACCCCAATCAAATAAACATAATCATAAACCATCTAAACTAATACAGTGAATTGTAATAAAATTGTAAATCCTCAGTCAAACGGGTAATAAACCATCGAAAGAAAAAATAATGATGATATTGATTTAATATAAACCCATTGGATCATAATTACAATAATGGTTTTTTTTCATTGATGATAATAAATACCATAAAATTGTTTTTAAAAATATTTTTGAGGAAAATAACCATTTCACTTTGAAAATATTTTTAAAATAAAAAAGTTAACAATGTATTTTGAAAATATTTTCCTTGAAAATAACATTTGAAATTTTGTAAAATATTATTTAAATCATTGAGTGGTATTGAAGAAAATAAATTTGGTTCATGTTATACAAGTTAAAATAATTATTCCTTTCACATTTTTGGTAAAAACCAAACAAACATTGTTTGGAAAACCACATGAAGATTCCTTTCAAAAAACGATGTCAAAAGTCTAAATGGGTAAATTTTTTGTAATAAATAATTTTAAATGGTAAAAAATAGTTTTTAAAACATATTTAGAAAACAAGGATTTTGAGGAAAAAGGAATTTCTACCGAAGAGTGAAATAAAGTTAGATTTTATTAAAATCATTTTATGAATAATTTTAAGTGAAAAAGAGTGTGAAAATGGTACTATTAAATTAAAATGTTCATAAGTAATACTATTAGAATAAAAATATATTGGTTTTAAGATAGTAATATCAAACAGTTCTTCCCAGGAAGACTTAAAAAAATCACGAATAATGATGAGATTGTGAAATAAATCCTTACCACTTTGGTAAATTTTGAATCATAAGCCCCAAGAATAAAATAACCAAACATGAAACCATAAATAACATGAATAAAAATTATTTAATGATATAACATAACAAAATGGGAAATATATACACCACACAAAATAATTAGTGGGGAATATTGAATATGTCTCACAGAAGTAAATGTGAGACGAGAAACCCTTAACTCAATTTTGAATTCCTTAATATGTGTCTGAAACTCATTTTTAATTAATATAGGTTTATTATAAATCTATTAAAGAACTTTAATAATATATATCATACCATATATTATTTACCTATTGACTTTTATTACCCATTTATTAACAATTATTTGTTAAAATCACTGATTCAGGTGATAATTGCTTCATTTTAGTTACATGTTTTAGTTGTATGATTTTGGTATTTTAATTTGATAATGGAAAAAAATATCAATAATTTTAAAAATTATATAAATATAATATATATTTTATATATATGTATTTGTAATTATCTATTAAATTTAGAGATAGAAAATGGATTGCATTGTTCATATAGACGGTAGGCCGTACGTACACATAAATAATGTTTCCATTTTTCTCAATAGATGGGAAAAGGAAAATAAGTATTAAATAATATTTATAGAATTATTATTATTTCATATAGATAATTTTTATTAAAAAAAATAAAGCCTTATTACCATCCATGTAAAAATAGTGTGAAAAACATCTCACATCTCTATGTGAAGGTGGTAGTTCACACGTACGCATGAGTGACAATATTGTTTTCCAAAATATTGAAAGGTAAGAAGTTATATGTGATATTATATTTCAAAAAATATTTTCCTTTCATAAATATCACACATATTCATTAAATTTAACCATAATATCTTCCAAGTAATGCATAAGAGAAAAACGAATCACATTGCTTTGCAAGGCGGTAGTCTGTCGTAAAAATGAGCGACATTATTGTATCTCCTATAGAAAGAAAAATAATAAGGTATATGCGATATAATAATTAAAAAATTATAATATTTTTAAAAATATCATATGAGTATTTAAAATACATTATTATATCCATTCTTTAATGGTGGTGATGGAAAAAATCACATCGGTTCGTGAGTCTGTAGTCTTTTAAACACACGATCGACAATCTCGTTTCTCATTAAATGAAATTGAAGATGGATATAAGTTATTAAATTAAAATAATAACATATAAGTATATATTATATACTGGTGTTATTATACTATCATTTTTTAATTAGGTTTTAGGATGTTTAAGAATAAATAAAACAAAATACGCACGTTTAAGATTTTTATCTCTTCTTCAGAGAGCCTCTTTAGGTTTATTAATAAAGACTTAATATGAGGGATTAATAATAAATATAATGTATATAGGATCTATTTAGGAAAATAAGTAATTTATTTTGGTTTTAATGTTTCAAACCAATGGGTTTTTAAGTGTAAATAGGGGTTGAGAGGTGATTCCCTTTTATAAGTGGGGGAGAGGACACACATTGAATTTTTGAAAAGGTAAAGTGATAATCATGTTTATATCATTCCAAAAGCCTCCAAAATGGTCCATTATCAAACCATATAGGTGATAAGGTCTAAATAAGGCCATAAAATGGGTTTTTTTGACAGGTTTTATGTCATTTTATCCCTTATCTTCTTAGTTTAACTCTTGGTAAACCTATTTTTACCATATCCATGATAATTAATTTTTACTATTTTCACTATTTATTATGGTAAAAAATTAATTTTAAAATATAAAATGATATAAATTATGATGATTAAAAACATTGAATCCATTTTCCAAATTCAATGCACCTAAGTGGTTGAATTCAATTTAAAATTAAACTGTAAACGCGACGAAATAACAGTTTTCCAAAGAGAAAACTATCATAAGTATAGAATGTTTTAATATCAAAAATCAAAATTAAATTGATTCAAATGAACTAAATTACTTAAATCTTAATATAATTTAACTATAATTATTTTAAATAAAAATTTAAATATAATTTAACTTTTTAAATAATTTAAATGAATAGGTAGTTTTTAATAAAAAATAGTATTTTTACTATTCATAAAAATATTAATATTTTCAAAAAATTATACAAAATTAACCCATATATAATTTTGATACATATATTTAAAAATTAAAGTTTAATTTTTCAAATAAATTAACAAAAATTGGTAAAAAATAATTTTAAATTATGTGTGAAATGCATGACTAATCCGCATTTAAAAAAAATACAACATTCAAAAAACATATATTTTTCATTAAAGTGGTTCTTATTTTACTTATAATAAATAGATAACCAATGAATTTATTTTATACATGTTTAAGTCATATAATTTTCATAATTTAGTTATTACTATCAAAATTCTCTATCTTAACATTAAAATTATAATTACCATGTTTAAATAATAATATTGTAATTGATTATCGTGTTTTGGTTATACTCAGTGTTGTGTGCATCGAAAGATATCAATGAGATTTAATTTAAATAAATATATCATAAAATATTGGAGTGTTATATATTCTTCAAGTCTTGGTGTTTTGTGTCATAAATTCTATCGAACATTATATTCCTATTTTAAAATCTCACGGTGTTACATTCAACCCCCACCAATAAAAAAATTGTGTCCTTACAATTTAATTGTGATCTTGGAATTGAAGGATTTAACATTTTAGTATAAATTTTCTTGAAATTTAAATCATAAAATGGGTTAATACAAATTCTTCTTTATAAGAGAGTAATAGAATTATGAAGTTCATCTAGAATAACAGATTACTTGGTTTCCTAGTAGGATAACATTAGTGGGAAATGAAAACATAGAAATAAAAGATAAGAATAATTACCTATGATTAATAGATAGTGATAAAAAACATGGTCATGAGTAAGTTAACCACCACAAAACCATAAACCTATTATTAGTTAAAATACCATTGATTTATTAGAAATTAAATTAATAAGACACCTTTTTTTCACAATTTTTTTCTAAACATTGAAGGATTTTGTTAACATTATAATAGAGAAAACTAGAAAATATAATTAAAGTGTCATATTTTGTATGTGATTTTATTAATTACTACTTCATCTCTCACTCTTAGAAAAGAATATTCTATAATAATTTTTATGTATGAAGAACTAAAATTGTCATTTAATAGATCATTAGCTCAATAAAATAATGGAAATTCATTCCTTGTATCATTAAATATTTTCCATAACCAAAATGGTAATCACAAGTTATCCAATTATAATTGAACATAAACTTAATCCATTCCATAAATTGTTAACCTTAAGAATCATCCAAAATATGTCTGACCAAATTCAAACTCCAAAAATTTAGAAGTGAGGTCACTAAATCAAAATTATTTTCTCTAAAAAAATATAAAGTTGATCTTAATGTAATATTCTAATTATGTGAATACCTTTATCACCATAAAAACTTAATGAAAACATAAATTATTTTAGAAATAAAATCTCACATTTCCAAATATATTTTGTAAATATAAGCATGAAGTAAACTCAAATAAATATGACATAAATTACTAACTAATTTTGTGGTTAACAATACAATCCCGTAATCATATATTTATCATTATTATCTCAAAATGAGCCACATATCAAGGGTTATATTCACTTGATCAAGTGTTTTCAAAAGAGTTCAAATTTCTATAGAATCACTTTTCTTTGTTGTAGATACTATTCATCATATTCTTTTGGATACATAAAGAAAAGTTATTGCAGTATAATAATTATACATTGTATAATTCTTATAATTATATTATTATTGATAAAATACTTTTACAATATATTTATTAAATCCAAATGAAATCACTTCAATCATTCTACTACAATTGTATCAATTGCATTATCATAACCTTGATCCCTTTTCTTTTTCTCGGGTATATTCCATTGATGATTAGAATATTCGTTTGTGTAGCGACCCATATCATTATAGTTGAATCATTGGAAATTATAACATTATTTCTTTCGATTGAAATCATGGTCATAATGGCCTTTCTATCCACACACATAAAAAACTCCCATTCCCTTCAATAAAATACAAAGGTGTTTCTTTCCACAATTATAACAAGTAGAAAAATTATTCTTTCCCTTATTCCATTTATCTACATATTAATATACCATCCTCTTATTCTTTTAATTTCCATCACATCCATAAGTATTGGAGATTTATTTATCTATATTGATAGCACATTATACTTTGTCCTTGTATAATGGGAATTTTTGGGAGACTAATTTCATTTTAAGGATAGTCTTTAACCCATTAAATAAATTTTCAATATTAATATTTGAATTAACGAAATTGTTCATAACATGTCTTTATAACCTAGGAGACTTGGATTTATACATAGATACATTTTCATATTTATTTTTTCTTCGACTAATAAATTATCTATCCATATATGCTCATTGCTCTCGAGGAAAATACTTTTCTAATTTGTGTGCCATAAAATACCTTAATTCCTTGATTGTTATTTCTTATTTATCTTTAGTTATTTTAATCAACAACCACCACTGATATGTATCTCCTAAGAGATGATAAACTTACATTAAAACCATATCCCTTTCATTACTTTCCAAAGAGAGATATATCATTACTAATGAACTTATCCATTTCTTAGCTATAAATGGATTTATGTTTATATTTAATAATGAAGTTTTTTGATACATAAATCGGTATAACATTGTTATACCATGTGGTGGATAATCAAGCTACTCCATATGGGAAAGTTTATTCCTCATAACCAAATTCAGCTTCCCCAATATGGTTATAATTTCATCCATTTCAAATGTAACTCCATCTCAAGCTTTATTATCTTTCCTAGGAGTGAAATCTCTATATGGGTCATGTGCATTGATACAATTCAAAATAATTCCACTATTATCCATTTATAAATAATGGAATAAATTAGATTAGATCATTACGTTTTGAAATATAATACATAATTCCAATACTCGCAAAATACATAACATAAATTAAACAAAATTAATGATTGGATAATCTCATAATCATAAACGAGGTTTCTTTGGAAAAAATTTCAAATCATAAAAACATTTTAAAATACTTCATAATGGTTTGTAAATAAAATGTGAATTATCATTGGAATATCCCACAAGATTATCAATCCAGGTATGCAGTAAGGCCTATTTTTATGTACTAAGAAACACTCGAGTCAAGTCTCACAAGGATTTTTCAAAGTTATTACCCATAGGTACATCTGTTCTATAACCACATATACTTCTAGTATCTAAACATGGATGTATTTCTAGGATAAAAAATAATCACTACCTTAAAAAAACATTAGGATGTTATTTTATACTTATCCTTGATTTTTTATCACAGGGTTATATTCCCAAATCTATGTTTTCATAAACCTAGTTACCAAGGTTACTAACAAACTTCCTTTGATACCAACTGTATAGACCATAACCCCAGTAGATCGGAGTCAGTGATAACTTTATTATATTGGAATAAGATAGGAGTGAAACCCATTCCAAAGGACCAAATAGTTTCTTTGTCTTGGTAATCTTGATACATAATTGAAATTCTCATTAAAATTGAAAACATAAAATACACAACGTTTTTTCTTTGAGAACACTATTATTCTTTATAGCATATCCCTGAATATCAATAAAAACACTTATTGGTATCCTATGTATAATAAAAGATAAGGAATGGGTGACCTTACTTCAATGGCCCGAAGACCTTCATTTTTTATTGATTTTTGAAAATCCACCTTTCAAGGGATGAGGTGGAACCCTTACAAGGCCCGTAGGCATAAGTATTACATGGCCCATAGGCCTTATAGTAATTCATTGCCCGTAGGCTTCAAACATTACATACAACCCAGACTAACTACTTGGAACTGCTCCCCCCCAGCATCTTCATCGTGAAATCAGCTCTCCACCTTCATATGGCTATTCGGCTAGGCTTTCCTGTGCATGCACAGGCTTGTCCCAATGGCAGGTGCCATACCCTCTCATTCTTGCAATCCGTTTAGCTTCTACTATGGTGAAATCTCCTTGCTCCTCCTCATATCCTCAGTAAGGGTAAGAATATAGTGGAATATATCCTAAATAAATAATAATAATAATCAATATAGAAAATAAAATAACTAAAACACATTCCATTTAATTAATAAACTGATCATAATATAAAAGAAATAAATTATGATCAAATTACACCATATAACTAATTACATAATCTTAAAAATTATTAATGGATATTTTAACTAATAAAATAATTACCTGGAAATTAATAAATGATCTCATAATATGGGAATACATTATTCCATACATCTAAAACATACTTTTAAGACTATTCATAAGATTGTTTAAATCTATGTGTTGAACCACGTCTAATTTGGGAAACTGATTTATCTCACGAGGACTATAAATACATTGAGGGGATATATATAACCAAAAACCACTTGTCACTTACTAAGTTCAATTAATTCTTTTAGTGAAAGGGGTGAAATATAATCAACATAAACAACTATATTTAAAAATTGAAATATGTAATGTCAATACTTACCCCAATGAAATGAAAATAACCATAAACCATCGATAATAATATGGTGAATGGTAATAAATTTGTATATACATAAAAAAATGATCATAAAACATCCAAATAAATAATAAAGATGATATAAATACAATATATACCTAGTGGATTATAAGTATAATAAATGGTTGATGTCATTAAAGAATATAAATTATATAAAAATGTCATTAAAAATATTTTTGAGTAAAATATCCTTTTCAGTTGGAAATTATTTATAAAGAATTCAAAAAATATTTTGAAAATAATTTTTTATAAAAAAACCCTTTTTAATCTTGTAAAATAGTATTTAAAACATTTATTTGTCATGATAGTGGAAAATTTTGTTCAAGCCATACAAGCTAAAAAAAGATTCTTTTCATATTTTAAGTAAAATCCAAATGGTCCTTGATTGAAAAAAGACATGAATTTTCCTTTGATTTTTTTCTAAAAAGTCAAAATGGGTAAAAATGTGTTTAATAAATAATTATTAAAATATTAAAAACATTTTTCAAAACATTTCTAGAAAACATGGATTTGGATGAAAAAGGATTTTCAACTGAAGAGAGAAATAATGTTGAATTTTCTTAAACACATTTTATCAATAATTTTAAGTACCAAAGAGTATAAAAATGGTAATATAAATTGAAAAATTTATTGAATAAATAGACTAGAATAAAATATATTTATTTTAATATATTCATATAAAATAATTCTCCCAAGGAAGACTTAAACAAAAACAATCTAGAATAATGATGAGATTGTAAAATAAACCCCTACCACTTATATAACTGTTGAATCATGAGCCCCATGAATGAAATAACATAAAATAAAAAATTAAATACTATGAAAAGAAATAAATTAACAATATAAAACATCAAAATTGTAATTATATACACCACACAAAAGAAAAAGTGGTGGATATGACGCGTGACTCACAAAAGTAAAAGTGAGACGAGAAACCCTTACCTCAAGTTTGAATTCCTTCGTATGTGTCTGAAACTATGATATAATAAATATAGGTTCATTATAAATATATTAAAAAACTATAATCATATTTATATCATACAATATATTATATAATCATAGTCTTTTATCACCATTCAATTAACAATTCTTCTAAGAATCATTGTTTCTAGTGACAATTGCTTCATTTTTCATGTACGTTTTAGTTCAGTAATTTTTGTCATATTAATTTGATCATGGTTAAATAATATCCAGAATATTTACCATGATGTAAATATTATATATATTTATTATATATATATTTATAGTAATCTATTAGTTTTGGATATAGAAAATGGATTACACTGTTCATGGAGACAGTAGGCCGTATGTATGCATGAATATTGTTTCCATTTTTATCAATGGATGGATATAAAGGAAAATAAATAATAAATAATATTTTATGAGTGATTATTATTTTTTATATGGAATTTATATTTATTAAATTCATCCTTATTAATATCCTTTGTAAAAATAAAATGAAAACATTTCACATCTTTACATGGAGGTGGTAGTCCACACACACACACAAGAAACATTATTATTTTCCAACAGATTAGAAGGTAAGAAGTTGGATAAAATATTATATTTCAATAAGTCTAGTTATGTCATAAATATAACATATAATAATTAATTTTAACCTTACTACCTTCCATGTAATGTGTACCCAAAAAATAAATCGAATCACTTTGTAAGGCGGTAGTCCACCGTAAAAACAAGTGACGTTATCATATCCCCCAAGGAATGGAATGCAAGAAGGTACATGTGATATAATAATTAAATAAGTATAATAATTTTATAAATATAATATAAATATTTTAAATACATCATTATATACAGGCTTGAATGGTGGTTATGGAAAACGAATTAAATCGGTTCGCGAGGAGGTAGTCCGCCGTATACACGACTGACAGTTTGGTTTCTCATTTGATAGAAGTGGAGATGGATATGGGTTATGATTTTAAAATAATAATATATTATTATATATGATAAATAATGTTATTGTATTAACATAGTTTAATAAGGTTTTAAGTGGGCATAATAAGAAATAAAACAGATACACATGTTTCAAAATTTTACCTCCTCTTTGGAGAGCCTCTTTAGGTTTACACCTAAAGCCTTCATAGGAGAGCTTAATAATATAAATAAGAGATATAGGATTTTCTTAGGTACTTACAGAGGGGATTTGTGTAGGTTTTTTCCAACCCAAAGGGTTTTGGATGTTTAAATAGGGGAGGATAGGGGGTGTCATTTTATAAGTTGGAGAGAGAACACATATAGAATCTTTGAAATGATAAAGTGATACCAACATTTTTATCATTGAAAAAGCCTAAAAAATGGGTAATTATAAAAAAATAATGGTAATTAGATTAAAATATTTCCATAAAATAGATTTTACAAATATTTATGTCATTTCTATCCCCTTTCTTTTTAGTTAAATCTCGATAAACCAACTTTTACCTTAATCGTGATAATTATTTTTTACTAATTTCACTATTCATTTTAGTAAAAAACTGAGTTAGAAATATTAGATAATATAAATTTTTATGATTATAAATATGGAATCAGTTTTTTCCAATTTTAATTAATGTAATTTTATTAATTCAATTTCAAATTAAACTGCAAACGCGATAAAAGAATGGGTTTTCAAAGAGAAAATTCTCATATGTATAGAATGTTTTGATAAAAAATTTAATTTGAAATTTATTGAAATGAACTACATTTATTAAATTTTAATATAATTTAAATAATATTACTTTAAAACTAATTTAAAATATAATTTAACTTTTTAGGTAATTTTAAGGCAAAGGTAGTCTTAAATAAAAAACTGTATTATTAACTATTCATAAAAAAATTAAAATTTTCATAAAATTCCCAAAAATTCACCAGATTATAATTATTAAATTAATATTTAATAAATTAATATTATTTTAAAAAAAAAAATTATAAAATTTTTAAAAAATTATTTTAAATTATGTGCTCAAAGAGTGACTAATACGCCTTAAAAAATACAGTTTTTCAGAAAAAAATGTCTTTCTCTTTCAAATGGTTCTTATTATATTTATAATAAATATATCTACATTTAATTTATTTTATTCATATTTAAACTATATAATTTTCAAAAATAATTTTTTACCATTCATACCCTCCATATTAATGTCTAGGTTATAATGGTTACGTTTAAATAATATTTTTTAATAGAGTATCATGTTTCATTAAAACTGGGAATTGCATGCATCTTACACTAAAAAAAAGTGATTTATAGAGGTTGTTTATTATCATAGGTTCTAGTAACCACATCGAGTTATATCTGGTTAAAAATAATAATATAACGCTAATTTTATCAAAACACCTCTATATTATTGTTATCCTAACATTTAGCAGTGGTGTTAATTAAAACGAAATTGAACATTTTAAAAAATCCCCTAATTCCCCCCTCCCCCCTAACAACCCCAACCCATTTCCACCACTAAACGCTTCCTCTATATTTATTTATGGTGAACCCAACCCCACGAACCCCGTGACCCCTACCCCTTTGAGCTACCTTCTATGTTCTCATCAGAGACTTATACCCTCACGACACCACCCTATGAACATAACCCCCATAACCCCCTATGAACTCCCTATCCCATCACGTTCTTCCCCTCCTCAACAGTGATGCATAACACCCCCATACTTCTTTATCCTCAAATCGGTTCCCCTCCTTAGCAGTGATGTAGAACCCCTATCCGACCTCCCTCTCCCCAGCTCTGATCCCCTCCTCAGCAACAATGCAGACCCCCTCAAAGGTTTCATCATCCTCACCCTAATAATCTCATTTGGAGCACAAAATTATTCAGGTTATGTTGTATGAATGTATTTTTATAAATTTATTTTATATAAGGTTTCTTTGTCACCCATTTTATAGATCAAACAAATAATAATTATATGTTATTGTATGAAATATCAGAGTTAAAGTTAATCTGAAATATTTCTTATATTTTCATTCATGTATTCTATTTTTAACCCCATCACATTCATATGTTTTCATAAATATAAAAAATAATATATTAAAGTAATCTTGGAGTAGTTATTGATTGATAAAAAAATCTCTTTAAATAAGACAACCCAAATTTTCTACTATGAGACACTATGAATAATATAAATATATGTGATTATACCACCACAAAATGAGAATGTAAATTGGAATTTCATGCGTTTGGACCCAAAAAATTTGAATATTATGATTAATTTTCTATTTTTTTCCTTTATTTGATAGATTACACTTGGATAAATGCTGGATGAAGGGAATTTTTTATGACACATTGTATTTATGGAAGATAGTGAGTGAAATGGACATTAATAATGTTTTCTAATTCAAATCAAATTTCTAAAATTTATTTTTAACATAGTATTAATAGAGAATTTTTAATGAGTAATTTCCATGTTATAAATTCACTTAGAGAAAACATTTAAAGAATCTTGTTTTAGGTGTATGTGACATGGATATTTATTGAAGACATGAAAAATATAGTTCAAAAATTGATAAAAAGAGAAAAATGTGCATCCAATATGTGGTGTCATTAAAGAAAGTTTATGTTTAAGAGGAGGGTTGATTATACCTTAATAACACATTTTATTCTATAATTAATTAAATATACCCAAATCATTTGAAATGAAGGAATTACAAGAACAAAATATTCAGGATCCTAGCCGATCAACATCTCAGAGCAGACCATCACTACCATCAACTTCTGTGGATCATAGTGATTCTATTTTACATGGTACTTCTAGTGAGCCAGTTGTTTCCTCAGATGTCATTGGTATCCCACCACTTGATTCACCTCAAGTGATGGGGTAGTTAATCACTAATCTATCTAGGGGATATTAGCGATTTACTGTTACTGGTATGTATGTCATTTCCCAAAAAAGTTTATATTTTATTAGTTGTTCAATGTATTTTTAAAAAAGATAAAGAAAATCTTAGAAGGGATTCAAATAATATCACGAATGATGTATGAGACTTGAAGGAAATCAAGATTATCATTCCATTTAATGAGTTTGGGGTGCTTACCGATGATTCTTCTAGAATCTATGGGTAGATTCTTGGGAAGCTTTCTTGTGAGATAGTGAGATTTTTCATTAATTACACACATTGGAGGCATATTCCTATAGCTATGAAAAATGACATCTTTGATACTCAAGGAAAGGTAATATTAATTTAATATTCCTTAGAAACTAATTTTAAATAAATGAGTAATTTTGTTTAATATATTGATAAAGTGTTATGTTTTTTATTTCTATATGTATTTTAATTTTGATGTCTCGAACACTATTTCATTCCCATGGACTTTGAAATATTTTGGAAAAAATAGAGATATTTTAACTGGAGATTATGGCATGAGTTTAATGAAATTTATCTGAGATCATGAAAAATGTATAAGAATGTGCCTGAAGGAATTTATCTTGAACAATGAATGATATTTTTCAACATCAACAGAGATTCATCTCATGAGGTTATTGCATATTTTACAAAATATTAATAACAAAATAGAATAAAAATATATTTTTTATTAATTTTTCTACTTTGTAGTAATTATCTAAAAACATTATGGAAATTGTAAGAAACAAGTCATTCTTCACATTGTAGAGTCTCAAATTTTTTTTTCTAAAAAAAGAACAATTTTGGTTTGTATTTTATTCATTATTATTTGTCATTGTATTATTACTCAAGGTTTTTTCTAACTAGTTTACATTTTTTAAAGGATATTGAATTAGGTCACTCTATTATCCAAACATATATGTGGTTTAAAGTGCATATGGAACCAGATGGAAATTTTGTAAATAATCATAACAAATAAATTGGAGTAAGTAATTTTCATTACCATTTCATATTATTTTACTACCATAAAAATGTAACAATGAAAAATTAATTATAAAAAATAACAAGACATAAAATAAATTAAATGGGGCCAACTAAATGGATAAAATGATGAAAATTTAGAATCCTTTGATATATATAGCAAGCCCAAATCAATTGGTTTTAAGGATTTTTTGTTGTTATAATATAATTTTAAATATAATTTTTTTATATTTTTGAAATGATAATAAATACTAATAAAAAATTTATTAATTATATAGAATTATAAATTTAACATATTTTAAAAAATCATTATTAATATTTTATATTAATGGGTTAAAATTCTAGAATTTAGGGATGCGAACCCTTAACAATCAACATCGATTTACCAGAACGAAGCAGTTGGAATAGTTTTTGGGAAGGGGCATCTTGGAAGTGAATAAGGGATGCATGTTGGGCCTACTCCATCATATTTATTTAGTTAGAAAGTATCATCAATTACTACTACACCTAATGTAGGTATGAGTAGTGGCCTTGATCAGAAATCCCAAAGATACATTGCAATATTGAAAGAAAATGTGAAAGAAAAATACTCTGTTGGGAAAACACAAGATCAATGATAGTCGCAAATGGAATATTATTTAATTTCTGTATTTCATAAGATGACCTGTATGATCCTTGGAGAAATTTTAAACCTTATAGCTCATCATGCTGAGGTAGATTCTAAATTCTATAGACAATTCAAACATTTTCAGAGAACACAGACCAAATCAAAAACTAAAACTAAAATAAAACTTTTCTATATAAAAAACACATTTCAATTAATAATGACGACATATTGTGCTATATTGACATTTGGTTTATTCCTAAACATTAAAAATAAATTATAGGTCATTATTCATATGTTGTAAAACAAACCTGCCTTATTTGATCGATTATGAATTGGTAAACACTTCTAAAAGGTAAAAAATCCTTCAAAAACAAGTGTTCAGGAGTCAAAACCCAGGAAAAAATATCATATTTCCTTGAAATCATGATACAAAGACCATATATTTAATTGTAAAATATAGGAACTGATGAAACATAATTCCAAATTATGATATATCTGTTATGGTCATAAATACATTTTTTGTGTTTTAGAAACCTAAAATGTGTGTGAATTTGTCAAAACCATAGAAAACGACCGCAGATTAATTTGAAATCATGTGAAAACAACCACTGAGTAGTTTTTGATATGTATTCATAGAAAACACATCAATTTGATGTGTGTTGTAGTCATAATTACTCAGTATACACTTCTGAAAGGTAGAAAAGTTTTTAAAAACAAGTGAGGGGGGGGGGGTCAAATCCAATAACACAACATTAGATTTCCCTAAAATCACGTGGAAATGATCGTATATTAAATTTTGAAATGTAGGAACTGAAGAAACATCATTCCAAATTATTGTTTTACCGTTATGACCATAAACATGTTTTCATTGTTTTAAAACACTAAAACATGCACGGAATGGTACAAACCATTAAAAATGACCTCATATTGATGTGAAATCATGGGGAAACCACTACTGACTTTTTTTTGATGTGTAATAGTAGAAAAAATATCAATGTGATGTGTGTTGTGGTTGAAATTACTTGATATACCCTTCTGAAAGGTACACAAGCCATTAAAAACCAGTTTCAGGTGGTCAAAACCAAGAAAATGATGTCATACTGCCCCAAAATATCAAGAAAACGAAAATAGATATAATTTTAAAAAGTAGAAACTTAAATCACATAATTCTAAATTATAGTTTTCCTATTATGGTTGTAAACATATTTTCAGTGTTTTAAAACACTAAAACATGCGTGGAACGGTCAAAACCATGGGAAACAACCTCAAATTGATGTAAAATCATTGGGAACCCGCTGATGAATCGATTTGGATGTGTATGTATAGAAAACATCTCAATATTATGTGTGGTGTTGTCAGAATTACTCAGTATAAACTTTTGAAAGGTATAAAAACCTTTAAAAATGAGTGTAGGGGGGTCAAAACCAAGAAAACGATGATATATTACACTAAAATACTTGAAAAACGATCTTATATTTAATTTTGAAACGTAGGAACTAAGGAAACATCATTATGAATCACATTATTCCCATTATGGCTGTAAACATGTTTTTAGTTTTCTGTAAACACTAAAACATGCGTTGATTGGTTAAAACCACCGCAATAAACCTTATATTGATGTGAAATCATCGATCAATCACCTTTGAGTTTTTTTGATGTGTAGATGTAGAAAAAATATCAACACGACATGTGGTGTGGTCTAAATTACTCAATATATACTTCTGAATGGCACAACATCCTTTAAAAACAAGTATCGGGGGGGGGGGGGGGGAGGGGTCAAAACTAGGAAAAATATATTGGATTGCCCTAAAATAATGGGAAAACAACTGTATATATAATTGTGATATGTTGGAACTTAAGACACATCATTCTAAAATACTATTTTTTTCTAATGGACATGAATTCATTTTTAGTGTTTTAAAACACCAAAACATGCTTGGAATGGTCAAAACCGTAGAAAACAAACTCAAGATGATATGAAATCAGGGGAAAACCACTATTGAGTTTTTTTAACATGTATGTGGAGACAACACGTCAATCCGACATGTGATGCTGTTGGAATTACTTGTTATACATGTTTAAAAGGTATAAAATCCAATTAAAACATGTGTCGGGGGGGGGGGTGGTCAAAACTAGGAAACTGATGTTGAATTGCCCTAAAATTATGTAAAAATAACCAAATATTAAATTTTAAAATGTAGGAAATAATGGAACATCATTCAAAATTACTATTCAACCATTATGGAAAAAAATATTTTTTTGGTGTTTTAAAATAATAAAACATTCCCTGGAATGGTCGAAACCAATGAAAAAAACCTTATATTACTATGAAATCATGATGAAACCACCAATTAATTGTTTTGGACATGTGCGTGTAGACAATATGTCAATCTGATGTGCAGTGTAGTCAAAATTACTCGGTGTACACTTGTTAATGGTATAAAAGAATTTAAAAACATGTGTCAGAAGATCAAAACTAGTAAAACGACATTGTATTACCTTAAAATCATGATAAAACAACTATATATTTAATTGTGAAACTGAGGAACCAAAAGCATTTCATTTTGAATTACAGTTTCCCCATTATGGTTGTAAATGCATTTTTAGTGTTTTACAACACTAAAACGTCTGTGGTGGGGTAAAAATCCTGGCAAATGACCACATATTGATTTAAAATCATGGTACAACCACCATTGAGTTATTTTTGAAATATAGGGTAGGCAGTGATATCAATATATTTAAATTTTTTTATTAAATAAATTTCAAGCACACCACATGTCACTTTAAAAGTAAATTAGAATATTTACTCATCCCTTTTTAGTTTCAACTATTTACTATTATATTAAATAGGCATGTTTATATTTTCAAAGTGTTTTTCATTATATATTATATATTTTATATTAAAATGTATTTTTTTATTAATAAAATGACTAATTTTTTGTGCAGCATTATAAATATATTCTTTGTCATTTCTCTTTCACATTTATTTTATTAAATGTTATTGTTTTAATTTTAGGAGAAAAATACTGATAGTATGTAAAAGATTTACCATTATGATCCACAAAATTCTTTATAATTAATTATTGATGGTTCTTCGTTTTTGTGGTATGTATAAATTTATCAATTATTATATTGCAATTCTGATTTATTATGTGTAGTTTTAATTTTTGTTTTATTTTTTGTTACTGTTGGTGAGATGATGTGGTTAGTTTTAGTCGATGAAATGATGTGGAGGTAGAGAGATGTAGTGGGGTTTGTGACATGGATGTATATCAGGCATGTGTTTTTGTTGGACATATTGTTTATGAACATTGATTGATGTATGGGTTAACATAAATTGAGGTTATAATGCCTAGATGTTTTTATATGATTGTGGATGTATGATGGGTTTATCATATCTATTTTTTATTTTATAATATGTCATTTTTTTTTATATTTATAGTTTTTATTAATTTTTTAAAAAAAGAAATATGATTTACTTGTAGTTTTATGTAACCACTGCTAAATACATTTTATATAATATGTTTAGTAGAATATACGCTTAACTGCCTCTAAAATCAACTACCATTAATTTGTTTTGTGATGGTTTTTTATTTTATTTATATTTCCCCATGGTATTTATTCATTAAAAACTACCACTAAATAAAAAATTAACTACTGCTAAATTCTTTAAAAACAACACACAAGAAAACTACCACTAAGTTAAAATAACCAAAACTAAATGACTGGCCATCATGCAATACACGACGATTTTAACAATCGCTACTAAATTATGAGGTGGCAATTTAAACTACTACTAGTTTAAAAAAAACCACTGATACTTGAATTTTTTTTGTAGTGGTATGATATCAAAGAGATTTAATTTAAATTAAATATATTCTAATATCTTGGAATGTTATATTATCTAGTAAAATTAGTGTTATGTGTCATACACAATATCGAACATGATGTTCCCATTTTAAAATATTAGGGTGTCACATTTTCATTTCATGGATATAAAGGTATTTTGATTTTTTTATTGATGAGTTTTAGATCAGTTCTATAATTTAAATCTAGTTTGGTGGGTTTTTAGTGGTAAATTTTCTTCTTTAGGATGTTTTATTTCAATTTTGTTTCACTTCTATATTATGACATTTCAGATTAATTCTAAATGATTGGGAGACTTTTTCTCAGTCTCTGTGTCTTTATGTTCTTTACTTTGTGTACATGTGGCTTTTTTCTTGGAGATGACATTTTTGTTTCTTTGAATTCATTATGTATAATGGTCTTCATCATTAGGATCTTTTTTTTCTATTTTCCCAACCCAAGATACCACTTTCTTGGGGTGTTATTGAGGTGTTTCTTCTAGTAATTACACTTTTATTAAGATTTTATGTGAAAAAAGTGGCATGATGGGGATATTGTAACACCCAATGTCACTGTTATTATATATATACTAATTAATTTTGAAATAATTTAAATTTTGGATATTTTTTGATTGTTGTTATGATTTTTAATGGTTATTTTTTCTGTTTCATGAGTTCCACATGACCATTGCATGGAAAGAGTAAGATTGTGGATGAACCTTACATAGGTTTCAAGAGGTACATGGTTAGAAGTGAACTTCTTGGTGTGAACCATATAGGGACCCATACATAGTGGGGTTTCCAGTTCAATTTTCTATTTCATGATTTATTGTGCATGGGTAATACAAATTTTGGGGTAAACTATGTGATACTTAGTGTAAACCATACATAAATCCTTATGTGTAGGTTTAATGGTGTGTGACCTACGCAATGTTAGGGAAAACCATGAGACAAGATTGCGATGGGAATTGTATATTTAAAAATGTTCTTTCTCTATTGGTGTAAGGTTTAGTAAACTGTGTGGAAAAACTATGTGTTTTCTAGTTAGTGTCCAGTGAAATCCCCATGGTTGGAAGACATTTTACCAAATACAATGGGATGACAATGTGTTTAAATTTTTGATATTATATCTTTTCCTATCCCATATTTAAAGGGGATAAACTCAATTTTCTTTCCCCCATATTTTGGATGAATCTAGGGAACATGAGAGGGATCTCCTCCATCCCTCTATTCATTATTTTGATCTTCTTTATACTCATTTACAGTGGTTTACTCAATTCAAACTCCTTATTCATGCTTGTTTTATTATCCTCCTCCTTTGGTAACTCCATTTCGTGTGATCCCTAGGGTATACTATGGTTGTATTTTAGGTTCAAGGTGATTTAATATTAGGGGTTTTTGTTATTAGGGCTTATGGGGGATCACTCTTTGTTTGTTTTAACATTGTACATCAAAGGTGACAACTTCCAAATGGATTTTTGTTGAATCAAGGATGGTATTTTTTGTTTATTTAGAATATAATTTGGTTTTCAATGTTTTAAAATTTTTTACTTGTTAAAATATGTATAAACATGATAGTAAAAATTTATTTAGTAAATGTTTTTGACTGATTTTGTACTTGTATTATAGGTTATTTCATGTATTTTTTATTTATAAAATTATATTAAGATTCCCAGTGGTTAAAAATGGCCTATTGAATTATTTTATTGAATTTTATGTCTCTAAAGTCACTTGTCCTTGTTTAGGTTATGCCATGGGTAATTAAGGATTTATTTGGAATTGTTTTAAATGAGGAAAAAAATTTACCCCTTTTTAAATGGTTTGAATGGATGGATGAAATGTTGTAAAAATGGATTGGTGTTAAAAAATTTAAGATTTATTGAAATGGTTGGATATGATGAAAATTTTATAAAGGTATTTCAAAGTGTTATAAAGTGATATTTCATTTCGACTCTATTTTAATAAGGCCTAATTACGAATTTTAAATGAACTTCCTATAATTAATATGCAACCCTCAATGATCCCCCTTCTCCTTAGATATGGTTTTATGATATGGATGACATTGTTGGAGAAATTTCTTATGAGGGAGTTAATTCTGAGGTGAGAGTATATTGTGTTTCTATATTAATCATGTGGCTTCTCTAATTTCCTACCACTTATTGTTTCTTCAAGGGATCACTAGGAAATGAGTGAGTGGTATATATTTATGATACACTTGTCAGTATACACATCATTAGTATCTACCCTAGTGTTAGATAGGCCTGGGGGGGGGGGGGGGGGTAGCGTCCCGATGACACTGGTGTCAGATAGTTGGGTGGATTTTGTGTTTTAGGATGCAAAATATGTCAATAGTTGGTCTAGTGAATTTATTAAACTCTAGGACCATATTTACTTAAGACCTAGTGTGTTGTCCATGATACTAGATGACTTCGTAGGGGAATTTATTTTGTACTCCCTATATCTATTGTAATTTACATCATTATGAATTTGTTTTTACCACTTTATTTCATTAGTGTCGTAGTATCTTAATGTGTCCTTAAGCCCCCCAAGACTTGCAAGGGTTCCCCCTCAACCCTAACAAAATGGGGGATTATCTAAAAATAAAAAAAAATTAAGGCCTTCAAGCCATTCAGGAGGGCATTTAAACCAAAATAAATTAATGTTTATAAAATTCTCATAGATTTGATATTTTTATTTATGTACTTACTAATGAAAAATTAATTTTCTAATTATATTTTAACCAGAAATAAATAAAATTACATTTTAATTTAAAAACAAAAAATACTTAGTAAAATCTTAATAGGTTTTTTTCTCTCACTCCAAGCATACACCATTGGATGTATGCTGCTCTTAGAGTTTTCCTTTAATGTGACTTGGATTTGATAACCTTTAAGATTTTGGATTTTGGGTTATTTAGTGATGGTTGGTGTGGGATTTTATATTATGAAATAACCCAGATCATCCCTGAATAAGACACTCGAGCTAGCCCATAATAAGAACTAAAGAGTGTTCCTGATCTCCATGGGATAGAGATATGTTCTTGGTCATCCAAGAATATTCATTTGGAATGATTTCACCCATATGAAAATATTAAAACCAGAATCAATCAATAGGAATGGGAATAAAACCACATCATATCATATAAAATAAATAAAAGAAACTCCGAACAATTATGCTTCATAGAAAGAAGAATCTAGATATAAAGTAAGAAAAGACAGAGGTTTCACAATATAAATAAAAGTGTTAGTATAAAGAAAAAAGTAAATAAAATAAATGAATGAAATATATTTACATGTTACATGTGGGTTAACATCTCACCAGGACACTACCATAACACAAACATTAACAAGATTGAAAAACCACTTCTGTTGATCAATTCCTTTCTCATTCTTGTATCAGACATGGAAAAGTCTATATATATCCAAGTGGATATAAGCAAGGTGTGCACTGAATAACCAAGTAAGGTCTCACGAAGTTTTTTATAATTATAATTTTAAAAATAAATAATTTATGATTAATTTATATAAATAAAATACTATGAGATATGTTCTTTTTAATCTTGTGTAAGATGAAGAAATTATCCACTTTAAAAATCTCTCAAAATAGAGGCATGAAATAAATTTTATGCAGTTGAAAACAAATCATCAAAATCAACAAATCATTAAAATTTTGAGAAGAACATGTTAATAATGAATTTTTCAAAAAAAAAATGATCATCAATATGGGAAATAAAACCACATAAAGTAGTTTAGAACCATGAAAATTAGGCTTTGGGTAAATTGGGTTAGTGATAGCTAGTATCCTCACACCTCAGGTTACTATGTAAAATAAATAAATGAGTGTGCACACACTAGGATCACCATCTTATGTCTCCATACAATATAGGTTATTAGATAAAGATGTAGTGTAAGTGCAATAAAATTTAGAGCTAATAATTTTTTTCTTGTCTAAGACTACCCACCTAATACTTTGGACCCTATGGGACATTAGAATTTTTAAAATACAAACCATTTCAATGGGACATTTTATCTATAAAAATCCAACTGAATTAATGAAAGAAAAACTTTCCCAAAACTAGGAATAAAAATTCCTAGAAAATGATTTATCCATTTCAAAAAAAATATCCAAAAATCATGTTACACATTTGAAAATTTAAAACCTATTTTGAAACAAGAATGAAAGTAAGATTCATAAAACAATTTATTTTTATGAAAACATCTACCTAAATCACTTAGGCTAACCAAAAACAAGATGAGATCCAAGAACTGAGGTGATAAGAGAATCTAAAGAGGTAATTTAAACCCCAAAATAAAAACTCTAATTAGTAAATTATATATCCAATAAACTCTAGAATTATATAGCCTTATGGTTTATGAAAAATCCAAGATATGGAGGAAATGATCAATAAAATATGAGAGAATCAGATGACTTTAAAGATCTTTGAAGATATATCGTGAATCCCTACCAAAATTATACCATGAGTGAAAGAAGAAGGGTGTATGTATGAGATAGGAGATTCTAGGTTTAGTTCTATCCAATAAAAGTGACATAAGGGTTAAATTACATTAAAGGAAAAAAGGTAAACAACTCATTATAAAATTTTATCGGGAGGTTTATGGTGTCAATCATGGATTCATGATGTGAATCCTTCCTACTCAATATAGTTCAGGGGATAAAATTTGGTTCATGATATGAACCAATGTTACATAATTCAAGTCTCCATGCCATAATAATTCATGACCATTAATGATGATAGTGCCTTATTCACATCATAAACTACTAAAATAATAGGGTTGTATATCTTCCAAAGAGTCAAAATTCCAATTTTTTTGAAAAGTCAGCCAAATGACATAAAACAAAAATAAATGGATTTTTCATACCTAAATGAAAATACGAGATTTGATAATCTCCCCACCATATGAATTTCTATCCCAAAAAATCTATGTAGATTATGTTTGATCCAAAAATTAGTAAGACCATTTCTATATCACGAATGATTATCACTCAAAAATTTCATAAGAATTATTCACATGATACCATAACTCATCGACCAATGGAATAGATGAAACATAGTGGGTATTTTCTTGGGAATCAACTATTTGAAATAGCTACTTGACTGTGGACACATCCGACTCAAATTCATATTCCTCCAAATTTAGAATGTGAGAAGGATAAGGATGATACTTCTTGAGCTGAGATGTAAGAAAAACATAATATATTTAAGTCAACTGCTACTGTAATTCCATGAGATATGCCACCAATACAACCCTCTCAATAATCCCAAATGGAACTTGGTTTCTTAGAGCTAATTTTACAAGCTTACTAAACTATCAGTGACCCAACCAAAGAGAAAATTTTAATAAAACCTATTCATTTACCATGATTCTAATGGGTGGAGGCAATGATAAACTTACAATTTATTCTAACTGTGATCCATTAAAAATTACTAAATAATAGTATGGATCATTCTCATAGTCTCTTAAATGATTCTCGATCTAACTAAAGGAGATTCACTAACCTCCGACCAAAAGAGGAGTGATCTACATGTTTTTCCATATAGAGCTTATGAGGGAGCCATTCAGATGGATGAATGGTAATTATTATTATAGGAATGATCGACCGGTCCCAAATTACAATCCAAAGTACCTACAAGGTATAGGACACAAGAAGGGACCATATACTTTATAATTTTACTTTCTCACTTTTTTCCATACATCTGAGGATGGTAGGATATAATTATCCTAACCTGGTATCCCTTCATATCCTAGATAACCTTCCAAAACCAAGAGTTAAACTAGGGGCTCCTTATCCAACATGATAGCTAACAGAAACTATTGTAACCTCATAATTTCTAGAACATTTATATTTCTAAAGTCTTAAACAATAGTGGTATCCTAGATTGGGATAAAATGAGATAATATAGTCAACCAATCCACCAATTTCTATATAGTTGTCCTTCCTCAAGGATTCTATGTAAATCCAACAATAAATTCCACGGAAACCAATTCCTATGTCTCTATTGGTACGTGGAGTGGTTAAAGAAAATTGGAAGGCTTTCAGTGCATGAATTTAACTTATTTACATATGTAACAATGGGATGATAAATCAGTTATGCCATGATTCAAAGGATATCACCAAAGAATATTCTTCACGCAACACCCTGAGATTTTATGAATTATTATTTTTTAAAATTAATTTAATTAATTTATATTTTTTATTTCACACAACACTGAACACAACTTTGGTTTTATGAAAGCATTGTGTTTGGATTATGTTATACGCAACACCAAGTTAATTTTATGCTACACAACACACTATGATTAGCTTTTTATAAAAAAATAAGTCTATTTTTCTTATGTTATACATAATATTGAGTCCCATCAAGATATTTTGTTACACAAAATGACAAGTTTAACCAAACTATAATATACTAAAAATATTGTTATTAAAATATTATTATAGTTACCCCCTAGACATTTGAATTGAAATTATAAATAATATTAACTAAATTATGTTGATATGAATTAAAAATATAAAAATTTATTCTCTGGGTATTAATTATTTATAAATGAAATTAATAAGCATTTGAAAATAAAGAAATAATTTCTATAAGAAAATAATTTTTTAGTACAAACACAGTTTTTCTCAATAAATTAAAAAAATTACATTTGATGAATGTTTAAAAAAAATTATATATTAAATAAAATTATTTGAAACTTGTCCAATACATTTGATAGGTATACGATAAGAATAAATCTAATTGTTTGAATAAAAAATGTATTTTTCTAAAAGGTAATTTTACACCCTTTTAATTTCACACATAATTAAAATATATTTTAAGAAAATTTGATATTTTTTATTTTAAAAAATAAAAATAATTTTTTAAAAATGAATATCAAAATTTAAATTGCGTGATTTTTTTGGTATTTTTCAAAGAAGTTTTATTTCTTGATGAATAGTGAAAACACTGAACTTTAATTGAAATCTAGTTTTAATTTAATTTATTTTTAAAGTTAAATTAAAATTAAAATTTGTTTTAATGTATAATTCATTAAAATATAAAAAAATAAATCCAATTTAGGTCATTGGAATCAATTTTAAGTTGAAATTAGATATAAACACATTTCAAAATTTTGAAATTTTTTACATTTAAAACCATCTTTCACATCATATATGCGGGATTAATTTTCAAATAATTTTGGCTACTTTTTCAATTTTAATTTTTCAAAATTGATTCCATAATTGAAATTATTTCTAATAAGATTAACTAAATTATTGAAAAAAATATCTTTGAATGTAATTAAAATTAATTACACAATTAAGGTCAAAATAAGTTTATTAATATTTAAACATTAATCATAAAGAGAAAAATTACCTAAAAACTTATCCAATAGAAATTATATGTAAATATTTCTACCATTTAACCTCTTGTATCAAAAATCAACCATTATTGGAGGTTCATGATGTAAGGGACACATCTCAATAGTTTTTACCTTTTTATATTTACAAGAATGCCACTACTCATCCTCTACTATAAAAGGGAACTCACCACCCCCTCAATTATTAAAAACTCCCGAACTCTTTTGTTTAGAAAAAAAATCTAAAAATATAATCCCAGTTTCCCTCCATTAATCCTAGGGGCCTCACTTTTTTCATAAGTCCATCCAAGTAATCCCTTTGGTGCAAAATAATAGGAGTTACCCAAAGAAGAGGTAACATCATTCAACAAGTAATTTTGTTTTATTTCATACCCCACACCCTAAATTATTCATATTCCCTTATTAAATAATAACATCTGTAACATCAATATACTAATATATTTTTATGAAAATGGTACACCCTATACTCATACACACTTTCATAAAATGGGATACACAATCATCGTTTGTGTCTACAGGGGACTACTACCTCACTAATAAATGCCATTCATTATTCCATTACCACCTTTCACGATTGGAAATAATGATTTATTTTCTATTTTTATATGATATATATGATATTTATGATGTATTAATGATTTTTGAATTATTATATAGCACATAACTTCATGATGTATATTTCATTTAAATACAAAAACTTCGTTTGTGGACGTGTGGACTACCACATCCTCAAAGTGATGTGATTTATTGACACTTTACATTGAATGAATTAAGTATTGTTTTAGTAAGAATATATTCTAAATTTGACCGAAAAATGATACTGTAATGATAATATATATGAAAAAAATATATCTTGTTATCTTTCTTTCTTTCAATGTACCATTAAATTGGAAATAATGTTCATGCATACGTACAACCTTCAGTCTCCATGAATGGTGTATTTAATATCCTATTTCTATATTTTATAGATTTTTAAAAATATATATATACTAAATATATATATGATATTTATGTAATTTTTTACATTCTGGGAATAAGTAAATCATAATCTAAGTAAGAGGACCAAGAATAACAAGTCCAAACATATACAAAAAACAAAGCAGTTATTACCCAAAACCTAACTTTAACATGATATTGTTAATAAACTGGTAATATTAATTTATAATAGAATCATATATGGTATGATTTATAAGAATATGGTTTTATGGTATTTTTATAATAAAATTATATTTATTATACATGAGGTTTGAACATGTACAAAGAATGTCAACACATATGGTAAGGATTTTCTCATCTCACTGTTAAATCTGTGAGATATATGATATATTCACCACTTATTCTAATATTTTTGTGAATATAAATCCCTATTAAATGTTATTTAATTATATTAAAAGTATCAATTGATTTTATTTTTTCTTTGATCCCAGGATTCAAAAGTTACTCAAGTTTTAAGGGGACTTCTAGTCTCACTTTTATTTTTGTGAGACTTATGCCTTATTAATAACTAATTTCTTTTATGTGGTTTATATAATAACCTTGAATATATTTTATAATTATTTTTATTAAATTAATTTGTATTTATATATCCACTTTATTATCTCTATTTCATGGTGTTATATGGTTTAAAAGTACCCAATTGGTAAGGTAATTTTGTCTCAATTTTCATTCTTTAAGACACATGTTTTGTTATCCACCTATATTATTTTACAATTTGTATATAATGATATTTGAAATGTTATATAATGAATCTTCTTATTTTAAATATATTTTAAGCTTTGTTTAATTTTATTCCTTCATGGGGACTTTTATTAAATGTTATAAATGTAGAAAGAGTTTATTGCTATAATCACATCATTTATCAGGATTTTTTATGATTATTCTTCCATTGATGAAATATTATGATCCATATCTCAATAATTCTCATGAAGTTTCTTATATAATGGGTTTTAATGAAATATTCATGTATTGTTACCATTTTTACACTCCTTGGTAATTAAGATAATAAAGAAAATGTTTTTCAGAAGATCTAACTTCATTCTTCTCTTCGGTGAGAAATCTATTTTCTTCAAAAACCATGTTTTATAAATATGTTTTAATTTTTTTTTGGAATGATATTTTATTATTATTTTAAAATAAAAGTGATTTAAATTATTTTAATTTATTCCTTTATAATTTTTCAAATATATTGTCAGAGGAAAATGTTTTCAAAAGTCTTTCATGATTTCTTTATATGTTTTTAAATTGTTTTCAGAGAAAAATGTTATCAAAATGCTCTCAAGATTTATTTATAAGTTCTCAAATTGTTATAAAAGAAAAAAGTTTTTAAAATTTTTTGAATTCCTCTTTATAAGTTTTCAAATTATTTTCATTGAAACAGGTTTTCAAAATGTTTCCAAGATTCCTTTATAAGTTTTCAAATATATTTTCAAAGATAAAGGTTTTCAAAATGTTTTTTGTTTTGAAAAATAAATTGATATAGGAAAATATATTTTACTCAAAGAATGTTTTAAATTAAATTGAAATTAATTTTTTATAAGAAAATAATTTTTGAAAAGGATTTATGAAATTTATTTTCAAACAATGTTTTTTTCCTTAAGAAATGTTCCAAGTGATCTTTTATAATCCTTCTCCATCTAAGATGAATTTATTTGAAATATTTTATTATATACTAGGGATATCATCCAAGGACACCATTATTGTTATTCCTTTGAGTGTTTTATGATTAATATGTCAAGTTGTTTTTGAAACCCGTTTCTCTTCCACGTGTTATACAAGGATAAAATGCTTATAAAACTAGCTTCATTTCATGGGTTATTATATGATGAGTTGATTATAAAACATATATATTTAAAATAGGTTATGATGTGGTGAAATTATTATTACACCCATTTCATTTCATGGGATATGATATGATGTTTTTTAAACCCATCAATTTTTATGGGTCATTATATGATGAATGATTTGTTATCATGTGGAACAAATATGTATGATTTTATTATGTGAAAGGTGTGACCTATATATCACTTCAATGCATTAGGTAAAGATTTATATCTCATGAGATTGAAATTTCAATAATGGGGTGTGAACTTGGTTTAGTAAAGGACTTTGTCTAGTAAGATGGTATTAAGAGTGAACATTGGTTATTAAGATAATATTGGGATTGAACTTCAACTATTAAGATGGTTTGGGGAGTGAACCCATTCCAATAAATGAAAAAGGTTGCGACTAGGGATGATAATGTTTACTACCCAGTTTTTGTATCCACCATGAAGTTCTTGAATAGGCTTTGGAAAAAATCCTTGGCTTATAGGAAATTATTTTATATGATTACGTGAATTCCAAAAATTCTATTTCTTATTCATATGTTATGATATCATGGATTATTATCTTGATTCACCTGTGATTTATGTCTTATTAACATCCAATATTTCTATCATCGATCATATATATAATCCTTGATATGTAGGGTATGATGTTAAAGTGTTATTCTCATATTATCATACCCTTATGCCCAATATTATGATTACATGTCTCATTGTTTACCCTTACCAGACATCTAATCTTACCCCTTTGTTATGTTTCCCTTCCCTAGGTTATAAAGAATGTTTTTAAGTAGGATTACTATAGGGGAAGATCTTTATGGTATATTTTGAAGATAATTTACCAAATTATATGAATATGTTCCAAGTTTCCAATGATACTAAACTATTATAGTCCTTTGGCATGTACATTTTTAATGTATTGAATATTCATATAAGATGATGTAATATCCATGTATGTTAACCCCGTGTCATTATAGTTAGTATCAAAGGATAGGATTATTAAAAAAAATTAAATTAGGATTAAAAAACTTTAGTGAGATTCCTTGGAATATTTCTAAGGATATGTCTAACTATGCCTATAAGGATACGTCTAAGGATGAGTTAAAGTATAGGAAATGTCCTAGGATTTCAATAAAGGATAGAGTGAGTGTTTTCCTAATAAGTAATCCCTGTATAGTTTCTAAATATGTATGTGTCTCTGGAATAGATTTATATATGTGTAACAACCATAAAAACACCATATTAAGCTAGACTCTATTGGGAACTAGAGCATGAAAATGGGCCTTGCTGCACATATAGTTTGACACTCCCAAGGGATATGCTTTGGGAATTCATAAACTCTTAAGGAACCATCATGAAAATTTTAAATATAATTTTACTATGAATAACATATGATAATCCTAATATTTCTTATATTAAATGTGTCATTATTTAGGCATCCTATAAGTGATTTTTCATGATTATGAGGTTTTCTGCAATGAAATGTGTTACTCATGATATGATTTATGGTTTTAGTGAATGGATTAAACCAGGAGTAACTGTGTTAAGTTTGAATGTGATAGATGATTTTTGGATGAGCATCAAAATAACATGATGATAGGAGTAATGATTGTTCAGATTATTCCTAATTAGATATCGAGGTATATGATTAAAAACATGTATTTTTTTGAGATTCTTGACATATTTAATAAGATAATGATGGGATTTTATGATTTTTTTTGTATAAATGAACATAGAGGAAAAAATACTTACCTTCTAATATGTCATAAATGTGGGAAGAAAAACCTTACAAAATACCTCAAATAGAGTGTATGCTGTTATCTATGTGGCAAAAAGGGTCATAGAGTGTCTAATTACCAAAGAGTTAAATGTATTATATATGGAGAACATGGGAATTACCCAACTCAATTACTAACCTAGGAATTTACTTCTATAAAAATGATGGACCTATTCCATACCAATAATTAATGTAGAAGGGTTAATTTATTTACGTACTTTGATTCATTAATTATGAATTTTGAATTTTGTAAGGATTTTTTAGTGTCTATTTTTTGCTAATAATTTACAATAATATGTTGAATGGTTTTTATGGACTAGAGAAGTAATTTAATGGAAAGGTGATATTAATGGAAAACATATGATTAATGAAAATATAATACTTAATATGTTCTATATTTTGAGATAATGATGTTTGAATAAAGATATTATGGATATGAATAAGTAAATTGGACGTTACAGATTACCTTGGAACTAATTAATAATTTTTTGAAAAAGTGGTTTATGCTATCATGGATAGAGTTTACAAAATTTCTGGATTTAAAGAATATATCCAAAAATTTATGTTTTATGGAAATAATGAGGAACTATCCTTGTTTTTAATAAGGATTTATGGTAATTTATGTTATTACCATGTTTGACGAGAATACAAGATGATGGTATTCACATGTTTGGTATGTGTCAAACAATATATACATTATGATATATGGGGATCAATGTTAAGATGATTTTGAGAAATTTAGTGAAATTTTTTGTAATGTTTTGGTTTTTTTTCTTTTGGAAGAGTTATATGGTTAACCATTTCTGTAAATTTTAAGTTAATCTTAAGATGAGGTTTATGAAATTAAAGTATTATCTCACCATATGGGGATTTATAAATTTTATATATAATATGATAACCATTTTACCTGTGAGGTTAACTAATGTAATGTGGAATGACTTATCATTATACCTCATGATCTATTAGTAACTCAAGAATGAAAAATTCACCCATATTTCTTGGAGTAAGAGATGATGTGTAAATCGAGAAAGGCACAAACAAAGGGTGAGATTTATCATATTAAAAGTAATACAATCATGTATGTGTATTTAATTATGTTATTATATTGAAAAATAATTCCTCAAATCAAAGAAAATGATATTGAAAAGTATTTTTCCTAATACCTTCATTGCTATTGAACCAATGGTCTTATAAATCATCACATATTTATGGTTTTGAGCCCCTTAATGTTCTATTGATCATTTAATTGCTGCTGATTAATGATCATTATCACTCTCTATATTATTTAATCTTTTATTCCACATCCAATATTCATTTCCAACCTATGTTATCTAATGTGAGAATCTCTTTATGTGTTACTTTGGGTAACCATTATGTTTCCAACATCCATTTTGTAAAGGAGGTTTTTTATGATGTGAGTTTCTGTTAGTGGAAAATTTAAGTATTTTTTGGACTCATCATGTATTAATCATGTTTTAATGATAAAAAATCTTATTCAGTCTATAAACCTTGTTAGATCTATGTAATCTATCTCACATCAAATGCCCAGTTGTTTAATAAAAGATATCTAAAGCTCTTAAGTTCTATACACTCACTTTGATTACTATATACTGTATATTGATCTACATTATAATGACTTCTCTGAAAAATGATTGAGTTTAATCGATTGCATAAATATCAATACTTAAGTCTGAATACATATATTTTCCTAAGTCGAGACACCGTGAACAGGCAGACACCGTGACATCGAGACACCATGAACAAGCAGACACCGTGACATCGAGACACTGTGAACAACTAGACACCCTGACATCGAGACACCGTGAAAAAGCAAACACTGTGAACATGAGGCACCATAAACTAGACACCATGAAAATTAGACATCATGAACCAGACACCGTGAACCAGACACCGTGAACCAAACACCGTGAACCAGACACCGTGAATGAGACACTGTTTCCACGACATACTATGACACCATTTCTTAATATGCTTTGTCATATTTCTATTTAATATATAATGGTCATATTTTATAATTTTAAATGCACTGACATAATTAATATTTCTTTTTAGACAAGTTATCTGATAGTACGAGGTATGAGGTGCAGAATACATGCAACCTGTCGGCTCAAACACATGCACTCCAAGATAAAAGAGTAATGTGGCCCAGAAACAAAATATAGTGTGGAATGATACTAAAAATTGAAATAAGTGGGTGGGTGTGAGTGAAACAATGAATAACACACTTAGATAATTTTTGAAGAAATAATTGTGTCATACAACTCGACGCTCCTGAAGAACACACGAAGCATACTTGAATCACAGAATCAAGAACATCTCCGCACTGTCAAAAATCACGAAGAATACAAGCCAGATCTGTCTGACTTGCGACACTCTGTTTTCCATAAGAGGAATTGATTTTTGCATCTGCTTTATCTCAAAATTCCAGAGCTATAAATACAACCATTCAGATCATTTCTAAACCTATCTCAATATTTCTGTTATGTTGTGTATCTTTTTACTAGCTTTTGAGTAGTGTGTGTATCTGTATAACAACAAACTATATATCCTACATTAAACTAAATGATACAATATATCCTTACTCAAACATCTTTTTATAATTGTATACCCACTAATAAGTGTGGAAGAGGTCCCTGTGTGTCCCGGTTGTTTGTACCCAAGAAGAATTGTTGAAGAGGTCACTGTGTGACCTGGACAGTCTTGTTTACTGTTGTTAACCCTGATCCAGGGTGTGGATCATGTTTATTTATAGAAACTTCTTGGTGGCAAGTGATCACCAAGTGGAGTGGATTATGTCTCATCTTGATACTGAACCACTTGTTTCATATCCACTGTGCTTCTTAATTTAGTCCTCTCTGTTTTACTGCTTTACTGTATAATTCCGAAATTACTAAATTCACTTTGATAGTTAATCTTGGAAAAAAGTTGTATTGTCTTGGTATAATAGCTTCAAAAGTAATATTAATAACTAAAATTAATATTACTAAGAACTAATCAATATTCTAGGAAGTTATTTAAATAGTCAAACCTTCATAACCGTATAAATTTGATTAACTGAGCTGTATTTAACCTTATTAGGAACACTGTTTAAGAATACTTTTTAACCTGAAATTTTTATAGATACTCAATTCACCCCCCTCTTGAGTAATATACTCCGACCAACATTTGGTGACAAATTTGGTTTATTAATACTTTGTTTAACATTATTCAACTGTGATTGTAGTTTTACATTAAATATCTATAAATTTCTGTTAATTCTAAATTTCTAGATCTTTAAAAGTTTTTATGTGTTATGGATAATAGATTGGAAGGTTCTGCAACCAACAGACCACCGTTCTTTAATAGAACCAACTATGCTCAATGGAAAATTAAAATGAAAATGCATTTAGAAAGTATGGGTTTTGAAATTTGGTCTTCCATTATAGATGAATATAGGATTCCTGCTACTAATAGAATCACATGGGATAAACCTATCAAAACATCCTACAATAACAATTTCAAAGCTGTGAATGATTTATACTGCTCTTTTGGAGATGAAGAATTCAATAGAATTTATGCTTGTAAAACTGCCCATGAAATTTGGGATACCCTGTCAGTCTCACATGAAGAAACATCTAGTTTAAAAGAAATGAGACTTAATAATTATACTATTAAATATGACAACTATAAAATTAAACCTGATGAGACTATCTCTTACATGTATCTTAGGTTCAATGAGATTGTGAACAAAATTATTTCTCTTGGAAGAGAAGTCACTACCAAGGAACATATCATGAGAATTATCCGATGTCTGCCTGATCGATGGAGAGGAACCTCTGTCTCTGTTAGAGAATCATGCGACATCAGCAAGATACCTTTAAAATAAATCATTGTGAAACTGATGATGTATGAAGAAGAGATGAAATTAATCAAGGAAGAATAGGATGCGCCAAAAAGGAAATCTGTTACATTCAAGACCACCACCTCTAAACACAAATACAAAGGGAAATTGGAAACTTCTGTAGAAAGTTCAAGTAGTGAATAATCATCACCTGACAGGGATGAGGAGATGGATCAATTAGCCAGAATATTCAAGAGATTTTACAAGAATAAGAACTTTTTATGAAAGATTAACTTCAAGTGAAAATATTACCAAAAAAGAAGTTGGAAGAATGATTGGAAAAGAAGTGAAAAGACTGATGAGATTGTCTGATATGAATGTAACCGAAAAAAAATCAAGGTTGAATGATATATGAGGACAAGGATAGGAAGTATAAAAATGGCAATGAAAGAAACCTGGAGTGATTCTAAGGACATTTCAAGAGACTCAAAAAAATCACATGATGAACAAGACAACAAAGCCAATATGTGTTTTATGACAAACACATCTAAGGTAACACTGACTCTCCTATACATAATTCATACTATTATGAAGATGAGAGTGACTCTGAAAATATGACTAATGATGAAATGTTTGAATACTGTAACATTATTGAAGAAACATGAAATGAACCAAAAGACAAATATAAATCATTGAAGAAAAAGTATGCTCTTACTGTGAATGTTAAATCTAAACTCACAACTGAAAAAGACAAAAATGATCAACTGATAAAAGAGAAAAATGAATAAAATATGTCTAATGAGAAATTGAAGAATGACCAAGAAAGGTTTACCATTGGGAAAAATACCCATAATCAAATTCCAGGTAAACAAAATTCCCCTAAATACAACACTGGCAAAAGAAACCTTGGTAGAACAATTTTTTTCTAAATATAGGACATATAGTTTTACTCCCGGTTCTAGACACAAATCAATTAATTCAATTAACGATACACTTTCTACTGTTTCAAGTTTTTCTAGACCAAATAGATTTTATTTTTTGAATACTTTACATAATTCTTATATGAAACCTATGCGGCAGATATGGGTTCCTAAAGCACTTATTACTAATATTAATAGACCCAAACAAGTATGGGTACCAAAATATATTTTTTCTTAATCATTTTGTAGGAAATCTACTAAAATAGATCATATAAAAGTTTTTGGTACTTGGACAGTGGATGTTCAAGACACATGATAAGAGAATACTCATGCTTCAAGAACCTAATAAAAATATATAGTGGACATGTCAAATTTAGTGACAATGCCAAAGGAAATATTATTGGCCTCGGCCAAATCGGTAACTCTAGCTCAGTTTTAATTTCTAATGTACTATTTGTTGATGGATTAAAATATAATCTACTTAGTAACTCACAATTATGTGATGATGGATTTCATGTTATATTTGAAAATGATGCTTGAAATGTCTTCAATTCGAAATAAGAATTAATGTTTTCTGCATTAAGAAAAGAAATTGTTTACTCTGTTACCATAGATTCCTTAGCTTCTCAAAATGCTTCATGCTTAAGTATATTTAATAAAGAATCTTGGTTCTGGCATAAGAGACTAGGACACTGTAATATTCACTCCCTTAGAAAGATAACTAGAATAAGATTAGTTAAAGACTTATCCAAACTTGAGTTTCCAAATGACAAAGTGTGTAATCCCTGTCAAAAAGGAAAACAACATAAAATTTCCTTCAAGCCAAAGAAAGAAGTGTCAACTTCTCAACCTCTCAAACTAGTTCACATGGATTTTTTTGGACCATCTAGATTTTCTAGTTTAAATGGGAATCACTATGTTTATGTTCTTATAGATTAATTTTCTAGATATACTTGGATTTTTTTCTGGCTCACAAAAGTGAAGCCTTCTCTTATTTTAGTAAATATGCCAAGTCTGTGGAAAATATTAGTGGACTTAGAATTAAATCTGTAAGAAGTGATCATGGACGTGAGTTTGAAAATCAATATTTTAAATCCTTTTTCTCACAAAATAGTTATAGTCACAATTTATTTTCCCCTAGAACAGCTAAAAAATGGAGTTGTAGAAAGAAGAAATAGAACCCTGCAAGAGATTGCTAGAAAAATGCTTGGTGAATATGACCTACCTATATATTTTTGGGTTGAATCTGTCAATACAACATGCTACATAATCAAAAGAGTGTTGATCATACCTATTCTTAAAAGGACTCTTTATGAGTCATGTAACAATCGAATACCCAAGGTTAACTACTTCATAGTTTTTGGTTGCAAAGTCTATATCCTTAATATTAAGGACAATCTTGAAAAATTTGCATCCAAGAGTGATGAAGGTATCTTTTTAGGATATTCCATGTCTAGTAAAGCCTATAGAGTGTTCAATAAAAGAAATAAATGTGTGGAATAATCATCTATGCCAAATTTGAGGAAACAGATCCACACGAGTCTAAAACCATTCTAAAGAACCTAGAGGATGATTTATCAAATATTAACATTAATCCAAAATCCACAAATTGTTCTGTGAAAGAATCTGTGAAAACTTTTGGTTCTGGAAATTCCTTAGACTCAAGTTACAATGAACCTGAACCCGTTGATGAACCTAAAATCACTAGTCCCTCATTTTCTAGAGCCGTTAAAACTCTTAAGAACCATACCTTAGATGTTGTTGTAGGATACCTAGACAAAGGAACACAAACTAGAGCTTATCTTAGAAATCAGGTTGAACATCAAGTCTTCTTATCACAACTTGAACCTAAAAACATTAATGATGCTATCAATGATGAATTTTGGGTGATGGCTATGCAAGAAGAACTTAATCAGTTTGAAAGGATCAAAGTTTGGAAACTTGTTGAAAGACCCAAGGACACATTCACCATAGGCACTAAATGGGTGTTTAGAAATAAGGTAGATAAAGCTGGTAAAATAGTTAGAAACAAGGCTAGATTGGTTGCACAAGGCTATAATCAAGAATAAGGAATTGACTATGCGAAGACCTTTTCACCAGTAGCTATACTTGAAGCCATCATAATCCTACTTCCTTATGCTACACATCTAAATTTCAAACTATATCAAATGGATGTTAAGATTTCATTCTTAAATGGGTATATAGCTGAGGATGTATTTTTTGAACAACCCCTGGTTTTACAAACCCCCATTTTCTAAATCATATTTTTAAATTATCAAAATCTTTATATGGTGTAAAACAAGCTCCAAGAGCTTGGTATGATAGTTTGAGTACTTTTCTTATTTCCAAAGGTTTCACAAAAGGAATAGTTGATCTTACCCTTTTTATAAAATGAATTTATAATGATTTTTTAGTTATTCAAATCTATGTAGATGACATTATCTTTAGATCTTGAAGAAATTATTTATGTGTTGGTTTTTCTAAAATGATGCAAAATAAATTTGAAATGAGTTTAATGGGTGAACTAAAATTATTTCTTAGATTTCAAATCTTTCAAAAATAATGATGGTATTATTTTAACTCAAATTTAATATACTAAATATCTTAAAAAACGTTTTGGATTGTATAGAACTAATAGTAGTGACACTCCCATGAGTACCACTTGTAAGTTGGATCTTGAAGAAGATGGAAAATCAGTTGATCAAACAACTTATAGAATAATGATTGGAAGTTTACTCTACTTAAATGCTAGTCAACCTGAAATTATGTTTAGTGTGTGTATGTGTGATCGTTTTTAATAAAATCCTAAGGAATCTCATTTAAATGTTGTAAAGATAATTTTCAAATACCTAAAGCATACACCCAATATAAGACTATTGTATCCTAGAGGACAATCATTTGAATTAGTTAGTTATTCTGATGCTGAATTCAGTGGATGTAAGTTAGATATAAAAATAACCTCTAGAACATATCACCTTTTAGGAAAGTCACTAGTATCATGGTGTAGTAAGAAACAAAATTCAGTTGCATTATCTACTGCAGAAGCTGAATACATAGCTATTGGCAGTTGTTGTGCACAAATCTTGTGGATGAAACACACATTACTAGATTATGGATATCAATTAAGGCATGTACCTATAAATTGTGACAACACATATGCTATTAACATCTTGAAAAATCTTGTTTCACATTCTAGGACAAGGAATATTGACGTAAGACATCATTTTTTGAGACATCATTATTAAAAAGGTGGTATCACTTTGGAATTCATTGGTACTGAATATCAGCTTGCTGATATATTTACCAAACAATTAAATTCTGAAAGAATAGACTACATCATACATGAACTAGACATGATAAATCTTAACAAATTGTCTTATTATTTTATATCATACTATTGTATATCTTACTATTCCATGTTTATGGTCTCATAGTTAGTATTTCGTGATTACTGTATGACAGTCACTATCTCACCAAAAGGTTCAGTCACTGTCTCGCCGTAAGGTTCAATCACTATCTCAATGTAAAGTTCAATCACTATCTCACTATAAAATTCATTCACTGTCTCACCATAAAGACCAGATATGGTCTCACTGTAAAAATTCTTTATGATTTTCATTTACAAATTAAAAACTTTATCGTGGTAATTATTTATTTCACCTTTTTATTTTTCCCACACTTTTAATTTTGTGATGTTTGATATTCCTAGATTATAAAATAAAGGAAGTGTCACTTTTCCTTCAATTGAGATTTATTATATTCACTCAATTTGTAACCCTTATTCAACCCTTCAACCCTTCTCTCTCTCGAAACTTTGGTGAATGAACAGGATGAAATGCCTTTCGTCGTCGACTCCTGAGAAACATAGCTCAAAGAAGATGAAGGTAGTACCTAAGCAGAACCCGAAGGTCCTCTAAATCCAAATCTAGTGAACTAAGTAGTAGTACCTAAGAAAGAGATATGCCCTAAGTGTATTCTATTGAGTAAGTCTCTGGTTTTAAAAGTTATAAAAGAGAAAGACTGGTTAGAATGGTTTTTGAAGAAAGGTAGACCTATCTACCCTAAGCTAGTGGCTCAATTTTATCAGTATGTTCAGTTCTAGATTGATTTTGAAGATGGTTATACGATGAGAAGCTGGATAAATGACCATAAATTGACATTCTCTTCGAGGTTATGGGATGCATGACTTAGAAAACCTCATGAATGCATCTGTGAGGACTATCAGAGGGGACCTCCACCTTCTAGTGAATTCTTTGTTTTGGAAGATTTTTTTGAAAAGCTTAACCAGAAATAGAACCAAGAGGAGAGCCATTACTGCCGAACTGAATAGAGAATCTAGACTTATGTTTAAGTTTATACAGAATATTATTACCCCATAAAAGGTGATTTTGCTGTACTAAAATATCAGTATGTGTTTCTGATTCATCTTATAAAAAATGGGTGTAAGATCAACTTTGGTAAGTATTTCATACACCATATGTGTGAGCTGATCAAAACCACATCCATGTCAACCTCCCTATTTTATTCTCAGATTATCTCAGCCATGGTTCATGTCAAAGGTATGGTTGGACCTAATGGAGAAGTTATCAAGGATTGTGAGTTCTGTCTTTCAAAATTCATTATCAAGATGATGAAAATCAATTGGAATCCTTGGGAAAAGGAATGGGTGGAAGACAAGGATAGGATTTATGAAAAGTTCAATCTAGTTAAACATCCCTCAAGACCAAAAGATATTTCTGATCCTAGTTTGGAACCAAATGAAGTTGTTGAGTATTCTGAAGAATAATAAGAAGAAGAGGCTGTTGTGCCTCCCAAGGAAACTGTTTCTAATAAGAAAGACAATACTCTTGTCCAACATGTAGTAAGTGAAATATAAGTCTTTACTTCTAAAGATGTTATTAATCTGGAAGATCAACCTGAAGTTGAAATAGAATCTGTTGCTAAAGAAATCAAAAATAATATTATAGAAGATATTATAGAAGAATAATTACCTGTTATGCAAGAAGTTGTCCTTGAGGAACTCCCAGTGGAATAATATATTCCTAAAGTCATTTCTTCGACTGAGGAAAGACTGGAGCTAGATTTTCAGTTGGATAGACAAGAAATGGGTGAGGAACTAAGAGATTAATTCATGTAAATATATCAAGACCCTAAGACTCTTAATTTTGAGAAGGATGTAATTTTTGAGGGGGAGAAACCCCCCAAATCTAGAATCTATTGAAGTACCAAACCCGATTGATCAAAGCCCTGTAGACACTCGGTATAAATTCTTCAGCTTTTATGATGTGAATGACTCTTTGGAAGTCTCAGTAAAAGTACTTGACCTTTATACTATGTTTCAATTGAAATATGTCTCTAATATTTCCCCTAGAAAATATCCTAAGACCGTATTAGTCTCTATATATGAACCTTCACTAGAACAACCATCCTTGCTGAGTAAAGACGATTTAAAAGAATTTAGAGATACCCTTTTGTCTGGAGTTGAAAAAATCCCGAATACCCAACCAGCTCATGTAACAAATCTAAGTGAGAGAGATGGATCACTATTGTTGGAAAAAGTTATTTGGAAGATTCAACCCAAAATGATTCATGAGATTCAGGATGTCAGAGTTGAAAACAAACTGCGTAGTGATGAAGTGAATACTCTAAGAGGTATGATTGAAGACATGTAGAAAGTGATGAATTCGAGATCAGATCTGGCTCCTCATCCTGTGGATCCAATTGTTCCTCAAACCCCACAGAATATCGTCTCTCAGATTTAACCTCATTTAGCTTCCTTAGCTGAAAAGGTTGCAGAAAGAAACAAACATATTTTAAAAGAGATTCAAGAGATTGTTGTTAGTCTTAACAAGCTCACTGATGAGTACATGGGGTGACTTCAAAAAGTGCTTAATCAACTGAAATCTCTTACCTCAACTATCACTGCTTCTAAGGCATCTATAAAATCATCTCAATCTTCCTTATATAGTGACCTGCTCAGAACAGTGGTCAAAAAAGAACTTTAGACTATGATTAGTGGTTTCAATAAAGATTCTATATCTGAAGTTATCAAGAACAGTGACATAGTTCTTGATCTGGTCCAAATCTATTCCAAAATTTCTAATGATTCTCATCAAGAAATTTCCAAGAAAGTGGATTTATACTTCAACCGAATCTTCTCAAATACTGACATGACCAATCATTTCAAATATATTGTAAAACATCTAAGGATTCCTCCTGTTACTCAAGCTTTTAAGACTCAAGTCCAAAAGCTAAAAGAGTTCACTCATCTGTTGGATAAGTTTATGGAAAACAAGGATGAATTTGAAAAATCTATGTAGTATGGTGGAGATATCATTGATGATTTTATCAATATTCTAAGGCCCTATATTCATTTGTATAGTACAACCATTGTTGCTCCTATGGTTGTACCTCTGAGACATGGTTTTCAGACTTTCACCTCTGCCCTAGCCTCCACTTCTATGTTTGTCAGTTAGGCACTGAGTCAGATCAGGCATGTGATCCTTGATCAACAACTCCCTCAGTCTTCTGCTATACCTAAAATGGCTCCCTCAATCTTTAAAGGTCTTACTTTACCTTCTTTATCAACCATCTCACTCCCTTTTTCTACCTCAACCTCTGCTTTTATGGCTTCCTCTTCTTCTTTTGCTGCTAAGGGAAAATAGAAGACCATCCAGTTAAGAAGGAAAGTGCTAACTCTATTTTTATGGGAATATTATTACATTTGTTTTCCTTTTTGTAATGACCCTATTTTTATCTAATACATTATCCAATTTTTGGTCTCTTTTGTCATTCTTTTTCTTGCTACTTTTTGATAATCCCAAAAGGGGGAGAAATCTCTATAGGAGGAGATAACAATCACTCTATATATGTTATATGCACATTCAAACTATGTTGTTAGAAAAAATATACACTCTAAATATACATTATTTGTGATCATCCAAAAGGGGGATATTGTTGGAATCCTCATGTATTAATCATATTTTAATGATCACAAATCCTATTCAGTCTATAAAACTTGTTAACTCTATGTAATATATCTCACATCAATTACACAGTTGTTTAGTAAAAGCTATCCAAAGCTCTTAAGTGATATACACTCAGTTTGATTACTATATACTGTTTCTTGATCTACATTATAATTACTTTTCTGACAAATGATTGAGTTTAATCAATTCCATAAATATCACTACTTAAGTCTGAATATAGATATTTGCCTAAGTCGAGACACCATGAACAATCAGACACCGTGACGTCGAGACACCATGAAAAAGCAGACAGCGTGACATCGAGACACCGTGAACAATGAGATACCGTGAAATCGAGACACCGTGAACAAGGAGACACCGTGACCATGAGACCCCATGATATAGACAGCATGACAACTAGACACCGTGAACCAGACATCGTGAACTAGACACCGTGAACCAGACACTATGAATGAGACACCGTTTTCATGACATACTGTGACATTGTCTCTTAATATGTTTTGTCAACTTTTAATTTAATCTCTAATGGTTATATTTATAGATTTTAAATGAACTGACATCATTAATATTTCATTGTAGACATTTCATATGATAGTACGAGGTACGAGGTGCAGAATACATGAAACCTATTGGCTCAAACACATGCAATCCAAGATAAAAGAGTAATGCGGCCCAGAAACAAAAATATAGTGTGGTATGATACTGAAAAGCAAAACAAGTGAGTGGTCATGATCATGAAAATGAAGAAAACACTTAAAGAATTTTTTAAGAAAGAATTGTCTCATACAACTCGACGCTGCTGAAGAATACACGAATCATACTTGAATCCTAGAATCAAGAACTTATTCACATTGTCAAACATCACAAATAATACAAGCTGGATCTGTCTGAATTGTGACACTTTGTTTTCCATACGAGGACTTGTTTTCTACATCTGCTTCATCTCAGAAGTCCAGAGCTACAAAGAATAACATTCAGAGCATTTCTAGACCTATCTCAATATTTCTTCTCTGTTGTGTATCTTTTTACTAGCTTTCAAGTAGTGAGTGTATCTATATAACAACACACTCTGTCTCCTATATTAAACTGAAGGATACAAGATATCCTTTCTCAAACATCTTTTTATACTTATATACCCACTAATAAGTGTTGAAGAGGTCCATATGTGGCCTGGTTGTTTGTACCCACAAAGAACTGTGGAAGAGGTCCCTGTGTAACCTGGACAGTCCTGTGTACTATTGTAAACCCCGATCCAGGGTGTGGATCAAGTTTATTTATATAAACTGGTTGGTGGAGGTGATCACCAAGTGGAGTGGATTAGGACTTGGCTTGAGACTGAATCACTTGTTTCATATCTGTTGTGTGTCTTAATTTAGTCTTCTCTATTTTACTGCTTTACTGTATAATTCAGAAATCACTAAATTCAATTTGATAGTTAATCTTGGAAAGAATTTATAATTGTCTTGTATTAGTAGAATAGCTACAAAATTAATATTAGTAACTGACATTAAGATTACTAAGAATTAATCAATCTTCTAATAAGTTATTTAAACAGTCAAACCTTCATAACCATATTACTTTGATTAATTGGGCTGTATTTAACATTATTAGGAACACTGTTTAAGAATACATTTTAACCAAATTTTTTTATAGATACTCAATTCACCCCCCTCTGGAGTAATATACTCCGAACAATAATATTAAACCTTGTATAACCCAGAAAATTTTATAGGGGTAAATAAATTTTAATTGGTGTAGAATTTTTGACTCTAAGAGTTTTGTTATTTTTCGAATTAATTTAAGTTCTTTTTATATTTTTCATTTCATGCAACACTTAATATAGCTTTTGTTATATGTATGCACTAAGTTTGGATTATGTTATACACAAAACCGAGTTAATATTGTTCTATACACAATAATTATATTACCTTATGATACACAAAACACTATGTTTTTATTACGTAACACATAATAATGAGTCTCATCAATAGATTTCATTACAGTCAAGGTCAAGTTTTACCAAACTAAAATATACTATTATTGTTGTTATTAAAATATTATTATTGGTACCACCTAGCCATTGGAATGGAAGTCACAAATAATATTAAATAAATTGGGATGACATTATTTACATATGTATATAAAATTAATCCTTTGGTTATCAATTAGTTAGAAATGAATGTAATAACTATTTGAAAATAATGAAATTCATTTTCTAATAAATTTATTTATTTATGTACAAACACAATTTTATATCAATAAAAAAAATTATGAATGTTTTTAAAAAAATTTAAATATAATATATTAAATAAAATTATTTAACACTCATCCAATATATTTTATAGGTATAAGATAATAATAAATCCAATTTTATGAATAAAAATATATATTTTTGAAAAAAGAAATTTTATTACCTTTTAATAGAGCACCTATTTCAAATATAATTTTTGACACAATTTTAATTTTTATTTGAAAATAAATTAATTTTTTAAATAGGAATATAAATATTTACATTGAGTAATTTTTTGGAATTTATTTGAGAAGTTTCATTTTTTAATGAATAGTGAATAATACTGAATTTTAATTGTAACCTCCCTTTTCATGTAATTTATTTATATAGTTAAATTATATATTGAATTATTTTAGAAGTATAATTAGTTCAATTATAAAACAATTAATACAATTTATGTCATTGGGGTTAATTTCACATTGAAATTGAATATAAACACATTTTAAACATTATAACTTTTTTACTTTAAAAACATGCTTTCCCATCATGTCTGTGGGATTAATTTTAAATTAATTTATGCCACTTTTTTTAATAGAATTTAGAAAAATTGATTCTATATTTTTAATTAGAATAAATTTTAATTTATAATATGTTTAAATTATTTTTTAACATGAAAATTAATGTAATTAATTAAAATTAATTACAATAATTTTGGTTTAAATGAGTTTAAATAATGGCTATTCATTAGATTAAATGTTAAAATGATCTATTTTTTTTTCAAAAATACATTAAATGGACATATTTAGTCCATGTAACCTATTGGATAAAAATGGACCATTAATGGAGGCATATTATATAAGGTAGACCTCTCAATTGTGTTTACCTTTTATATTTACAAGAATGTCACTCCACCCCCACTATAAAAGGGAACTCTCCCCTATCACTTCTTTGCACCTCTCAAGATATTTTTCTTAGTAAAACCCCATAAAATTTCCATAAAATTACCTCCCTTCATCATAGAGGCCTCACTTTTGGCATAAATCCAACCAAGGAATCCCATTGTTGCAAACCAAAAGGAGTTACCCGAAGAAGAGGTAACATCACTCAACAAACATTTTTATTTAATTTATACCTGTATCCTCTTTATTCTTATTATTCCATGATTTTATAATAAAATAAATATCCTAAATATACATATATGTTCTTATTATTAGGTCAATACCTCAACTCACACACAATTCCATATAATGGGATACACAATCATCATTCATGTGTATGGAGGACTACCACCTCATGAACTGATATCTTTTGTTCCTCCATAAATACCTTTCATGGTTGGGAATAATTATGAAAAATATTTTTTATATGATATATATGTTATTTATGGTTTATTTATTCTTATTTAATTATTATATAACACATACCTTCATCCTTTCCATTTTGTGGAAATACGATAACTTCTTCTGTCGTGTGTGTGGATGACCGCCTCCTCAAAATGATGTGATTCATTCACACTTTACATAGAATGTATTAAAGATGAGTTTAGTAAAATTATATGATATATGTGAAATAATAATTATACTATAATATATATATATATATATATTTCATTTAAATTCTTTTTTAATATGCCCTGAAAATAGAAACCGCATTCATGCGTACATACGACCTACCATCTCCATGAATGGTGTATTTCATTTCATATTTATATATTTACTATAATATTATAAATAAATATATAATGAATATATATATTATTTATATCGTTTTTTATATTCTGTAAATAATTAAATCATAATCATTGTAAGAGGATCAATAATATCAAGTCAAAACAAATATGAAATACAAAGCGGTTATTACCCGAAATGTAACTTTAATAAGAAAATTATTAGAAAATAGGTAATATAAATTTATAATCGTATAATATGTGGTATTATATATAGGAATATGGTTCTACAGTATATTTATAATAAACATATATTTATTATATAGTATATTTGAATGCGTATAAAGGAATTCAAGACTTAAGGTAATGGTTTTCTCATCTCACATTTATTTTTGTGAGATATATGCTATATTCTCCATTTATTATTATTGTGTGGTGTTTTACCTGTCCCATGAAATGGTATATCATGAATTTAATTTATTTAATGATATTCGAAGTTTCTAATAATGTTATTATTTCACAGATCTCATGATTCAAAAGATACTCAAGTTGTAAGGGGATTTATAGTTTCACTTTTATTTCTGTGAGACTTATACCTCATTAACCACTAATTTATTTTGTGTGGTGTGTATAATTTCTATGAATGTATCATGTAATTCATATAAATAAATTTATTTGTGTTTACATACCCATTTTATGATCTCTATTTTATGGGGTTATAAGGATCAAAAGGTACCAAATCGGTAAGGTAATTTTGTTTCAATTTTCTTTATTTGAGTCACAAGTTTTATATGCACCTATATTCTTTTACTGGGTGTATATAATTCCCATTTAAATTTTATATAATGAATATACATATTTTCAGGATATTTTAAGCTTTGTTTAATGTTATTATTTCATAGGAATGTTTATTCAATGTTACAAAATTAGTAAGAGTTTATTGCTACAATATCATCATTTATCAGGATTGTTTATGTTCATGCTTCCTTTGATGAAATATTATGATTCATATCTCACAAATTATAATGATTTTTATTATAGTCTATTTTTCATGATATATTGATGTATTGGTACCATTTTTCCATTCTTTGGTACTTAAAATAATTACAAAATGATTTTAAGAAAACATGACCTCATTTCTCTCTTCAGTAAAAAATTTGTCTTCTTATGAAACCAATTTTTATAAAACATTTTGAATTTTTTTAAATGAGATTTTATTATTATGTTTCAAAAAAATTAATTTTAATGATTTTAAATATTCTTTTATATTTTTTGAAAGTTATTTTCAAAGATAATGTTTTTTAAAAAGTTTTCAAGATTTCATTATATGTTTTCAAAGTGTTTTCAAAGAAAAAGGTTTTCAAGAGGTTTTAAATATTTATTTATATGTTTTAAAAGTTATTTAAAATGAAAAGGTTTTAAAAAAATTTCTACCTCTTTGTATAACGTTAAAAATTATTTTCAAATAAAAAAGGTTTTTAAAAGGTTTTCTAGATTATTATACATGTTTTAGATGATTTTTTCTAAGAAAACGGTTCTCAAAATTATTCATGTTTTAAAAATAATATCAAAATAAAAAATGTATTTTTCTCAAGAAATGCTTTGAATGAAATATCTTTCTTTGTAGGAAAATGATTTTCTAAATGGCTTTATTAAAGGGATTTTCAAAGAATATTTATTTTCCATATAAAATATTCCTAGTGATCATTAAAAATCCTTCTCCATCTATGGTGATTTTTTGAATAGTTTATTCTTTACTAGGAATATGATCCAAGGACACCATTAATATTACTTATTTGAATGGTTTATGTTTAAGACGAAAAGTTGTTTATGAAACCCATTTCTATTCTATATTTTATACTAGGATAAAATTATTATTAAAATATCTTCCTTTCATGGGTTATTCTATAAGGAAATGATTATGAAACATGTATATTTCCCACAGGTTATGATATGATGAAATTATTATGATACTCATCCCATTTAATGGGTTATGATATGATTTTTATGAAACCCATCTATTTTTATGGGTCATGATATGATGAATGTTTTATTATCTTTTAGAACATGTATGTATGATTTTATTATGTGATGGGTGAGACCTATATCTCCCTGCAATTAATTTAGAAAATATTTATATCTCATGATATAAATATAGTTTGAATGGGGAGTGAATTTGGTGTAATAAAAGACTTTTTTCACTATGATGGTCTTCACAGTGAACCTTGAATACTAAGATGATCATTGGAGTGAACCATTACTATTAATATGGTTTGGGGAGTGAACCCAATCCCCTAAAAGGAAAGGGATATAATTAGGGATGATGGTGTGTCCCGCACAGTATCTGTATCCCCCATGAAGTTCCCTGATAGGTTTTGGAAACATGCCTTGACCTATAGTGAATGATTTTATATGATTACATGTATTCCACAAATTAGATGTGTTATTATTATTTTATGATCTCATAGATTATTCTATTGATTCCCTAATGATTCATGGGTTATTAATTTCTAATATTTATATCGTGTTTCATGTATATGACACTGGATATGCAGGGTATGATCTTCAAATGTTAATATCATGTTATCATACCCTTATGTTCAGGAATATTATTACATATTTACTTATTTACCTTTATTGAGAATCTGAGAACACCCCTTTCTTATGTTTTCTTTCTCCAGGCTATAATTAAAGGTTTTAAGTAGTAGTACTAAAGGGGAAGATATCTCTGGGATATATTCAATATCTTTCACCAAATTAGAAGAATGTGTTCCAAGTTTCAAAGGGCACTAAACTATTACGGTCCTTAATCATGTACTTTTTTAATGTGATAAATATTTGTCTAAAATGATTAATTATCTATGTATGTTAAGCCTAAATATATATACATCAAAGGGTATTACATATTAATAGTTCCAAGGTGAAAACCCACTACGAGTGATGAATCTACTCCATCACAACCTTTCTTATAGCTGAAGCAACAACACACTGGATTTGGATGTAAAGAACAACCTCTAGGGACAAATACCACTTAGAAAATTGTCTCTCCACTAGATATTTAATTCTAAAATGTATTGGAATTCACCATCCATTTTCCTCTACTAGAAATAAACACAAAAATATTATGTAAGAAATGAATACTCACCACATAAACATTAGTTCTTTTATCATTTGTATCCAGGTGTATAACGACCAAAGTACCTCAATCATAATTATTAAATCATTACATATGAATATTCAATACATTTTATAATAATATATTCTTGAGGCTCATAAAACATTAGCTTATTTTGAATCAAAATATATAACTAAATTATTTCATAAAATATATTCAATATACCCCAAAATTATCATCTTTTTAGTACCATTCTAGGAATATCACACATAGAAAATCCCATAATAACCTATGGAAGGAAAACATAAAAAGGGTGAGAATATATTCTCATTAATAGTAAAAATGGGAGATATCATTCCTAATAAATAATAAAATAATCATAAGGTTATAATAAAAAAATCATGTGCATGTTCTCAATGTAATAGATTCATACCTAGAAAAGAATAGATAATGAATCTAAAATCATATTTTATAAAGAATAATAATCAATAAGGGTGTTAAATAAGTAATAATAAGTATTTATTCAAAAACTAAAACGTTTCATCATAAAATGAAAAAACCATAATCCTACGAACATAGGTAATTACAATCATTTCCGTGCATAATCTAGTGGGAATAGCTATAAATAAATCATTCAAAGACATGAAAATGTGTACATAGACATCTTAAAACATGTCCATGCATAATATTTTAAGAATAACTAGAATAAATCATACTCATTCATAAAATTTCGAACATAGAAATTCAAAATCGTGTACACATACAATCCATTGAGAATAACTATAAGCAACCATACTCATTCTTCAAAATGTGAACAAAGTTTTTCACAATAATTTTCATGATTATCATCATAATCCAGTGAGAAATCAATATCAAAATACCCAATGCATTATAGGGATTTATAATTCTATTACCACCACTATAATAATGACAATCCATTCATAAGTGTTCTATAAGATCATAAAATATTCATCATATCATCATAACATAACCCATGGAAATTAAACGAGTTTCATAAATATCTCATCACCATAATCAAAAATCATCCAAAGTGTGAATACATATAGTATAATTGGATCATATTCCCAATAAATAAAACCTAACATCAAAGAATTTTATCATAGATGAAATATAAATTTAAAATATCATTCTAATATTTCTTATGGAAAATTCTCTTTTCATTTTGAAATCAATTATTTAAAGTATAAAAATTTATAATATATTATAGAACACATTTTATTTTAAAAGAGACATGGAAAATTATTAAATAATATTCAAAGTAAAGAGTATTCAATATTTTGGAAAAATATGTTCATGCTCTATATGTTAAGAAAAACATTTCATTCATACCTCTTGTAAAAATACCTTATTTGAAAATGATAAGAAGATTCCTTTTAAACATTTTTTTAGAAAGACATATATGGGTAAAAATGAATTAAATTAATAATTCTATATTATTAAAACCATTTTTGAAAATTTTTTAAATAAAATATTGACATGGAAGAAAATGATTCTTTAAAAAAGAATAAAGAAAGTCTATTCTTATTAAAAACATTTTATTGATCATTTTAAGTACCAAAGAGAGGAAATTGGTATTATTAATTGAAAATTCCATTAATAAAAAGGGGATAAGAAAATTTATAAGGTTAAAAAGAAAATATATATATAATTTTTATGAATTGAAATTTAGTTTAGGAAATCTTGAAAAGAAATAGTACGGTAACCTAAGTCTCTTACACCAAGTCTCATCTTTCTTTATTCCTGTTTGAACATCCAATTTCTTGAGAATACACATTTTCTATACACTTTAAGTCCTAAAGGGATGGTATTTAAAAAATAAAAGAATGATAAAGTACATGGGGAGAGAATCTAGTATGGTATTAGGGAAGGTATTGGCATACATAGAAGTCTCAAAGTTAGTGAATAGGGGAGGAGATGAGGTGCCCTTTTATAAGTGGGGGAAATTCCATACATAGAATTACTTAAATGATTATATATATATATATCATAATCATGTCATGTAGAACCAAGGAACCAAATAATATACTATAATATTTTATAAGGTTGAAATAGACTCAACCAATCACATTTAGACAATTCTTCGATACATTTTAAGCCTATATCCTAGTCAAGCCACTTTAAATTAACTTTAACCGTAATCGTGATAACATAATTTTTTTAGCATGGTAACATAATTAAATGAAAAAATAAAAGTGAAATTCCAAAATAATTTTAAAATTATAATTCCAAATTTGTAAACCATTTTATCAGATTATATTTCTATAGGTTTCATAAATTACTTTTAATATAATAACACAAAAAATATGAAACATAATTTTTAGTAAACTACATTATTTAAGAATAAAAACAATTTCATATTGAAATAATGTAATTATTTGGTTTCTATTTAGTTTTGGATCAATAATAAAAAAGTAATCTTTTTTTACTTTTAGATCAATCCAAAAATGAGTGTTATCTTCCAACCATGCCATTAAATTCTAAGACCGAAAAATTGTTTTTAATTTGAATAAAATTCAACTTATGTTCACAGAAGTCAAGATTGGGTACCTAAATTCAAAATAATACTTTAAAAAAAATATTTTACTCCTTTAAAATATATTTTGTCAAGAAATATTTTATCAATTTACTAATTCATGCTTACAACCTAATAATGACATATATTTGAAATTTTTTGAAAAATCAAAATTTTCACTATTCAAACAAAAATCAATTATTTTAAGAAAATATAAATAAAATTTCCCAAAATTAAATATTATATAATGAATAAAAAAATGAAATAAAATTTTCAGATAAAATTTTTAAAATTGTAAAAAATCATTTTACAATAATATCACAATACACAACAAAAATGTATAAAACCGGATTTATTCTTATTCCATTAATAGTAAAAAACATTGGATGAATACTAATTTTATTTATTAAATATAAAAACTATAAATTTAATAAAAATAATTCCTCAATATAGATTTATTTAATTTATGAAGATAAAAAAATTATTCACATAAAATCATTTTTCTTAAAAAATATCTCCTTTACTTTAAAATGCATTTATTTTAACTTATAACCAATTTATAAGCAACGAATTCATTTTATATGTTTGTTAATAATAATAATTTATAATATAGTTAATCATATTCACTTACACCAATCTAAAAGCATGGAGATAACAGTCACATTAAATAATAATATTTTAATAATAAATCATGGTTTATTAAAAATCAGCGTTGCATGTAATGTAGGATATCAAAGAAATAATATTTATCTAAAGAGAAAAATATCCTAAACTATTGTGCTGTTACATTATAAACCCCTTATAAGAATTTCTACCTTGAAATTCCATCACTCTGATATAAATATGTGGGGATACTTTTTTCTCATAACATACTTGGGTTCCCATGTAGCTTCCTCAAATTTATTAATTCGCCGCAAAACATTGAACCTCATGAGTTGTCTTATTTTTCACCAATTTCTATCTTTGATATGGAATCTAAATTATTTATTCCTCATAAGAAATATATTTTTCCAGTGGTATGACCTCTGTGTATATTATATGTTAAGGATAAGTTATGTCCTTCCTTAGGAGGGATACATGAAATGCACCAAGAACTTGAGAGAGATTCATATAGGAGAAAACTAATAAGAAATTATCCCTACAGGATCATCAATTTTTAAGGGATTGATATATCTTGAGGTTATATTAAACTTTATTCCAAATATCATAACCATCATCTAATTTTATATTCAAATTAATACATTATCACCCACTTGGAACTCCAGATATCACCAATAATTTTCAATATAACTTTTTGTATCAACTTTGAATTGACCCGATGTGCTACTAAATGTATCTACCATTCTAAATTATTTCCTCATCTTTCTCTTATCCCAATAGTTTTCTTTCTTTATCTGCATCCCAACACATTGGAGTTTTTCACTTACTACCATATAGGGCTTCATAAGGATCTATATAAATGCTTGAGTGAAAGCTATTACTATATGAAAATTCAACTTGAGAAAGGTGTTAATACCAAACACCTTCTGAAATTCATAGAACATGATATCAATATATCCTCAAGGGTTTGAATGGTCCTCTTAGATTGACCATCTGTTTTTGGAAGATTTATATTGCAAAAGTTAAACTCTATATCCATTTCTAGTTGTTGACTTCTCTAGAACTTTATGGTGAACCCAGGATCTTGATCAGATATAAAAGAATTTGGTACCCCATTAAACATTACCACTTTTTAATATATACCCAGGAATGTTTCTCAAGATAAAAATATTAACTAATTGTAATGAAATTTTTTGACATCGTAAGGTGGTCAACTATAAATGGAATACCATTATTTAATTTTAATATTGTAGGTATTCCAACAATGAAATCCATAAATATTTTTTCCTTTCCATTATATTATGGGTAATGGTTTTAATTTCTCCTAATACATATATCTCTCAGCCTTAACTTTCATACATACTAGACATCAAGATACATATATAAAATATCCCTTTTCTTGTTATCCCACCAGAGATACTCTTTTATATTTCTATACATTTTCATAAACCTAGGATGAATATAGAATAACGATCTATGATATTCATCCAACATCTCCTTCTACAGGTCTATTATTGAATAGAAACATAATAATTTATAAAACCTCATCATTCCATCATAATCATGGTTGAACTCGACAACATTTTTCACCTTATTTTGAAGTTTCATATCATCATTCTTCTCATTTTTAATCCTCACAAGGATGGATGGTTAAACATGAATATGATTAAGATAAGATCTTTCCACCTTCCATATAATTTCAAGATCCATATTTAATTAATCCATAAACATTGGATATATTTTCATCCTCATCATTGAAAATATTATATGGTCTTTCTGACTCAGAGCATCATCCACCATATTATTTATCCCAATGTTTTAGTATAATGATAAATTATAATCCTTCATCAATTACAACCATATAACTTGGTTTATGTTCAACTCTATATATGTGAATATATATTTCAATCTTTTATGGTCCATGTATATATATCACACCTTTCACCATAATTATAATTCCTTCATATTTTAAATAAAAAAATTACCACTACCATTTCTAAATAATGCATTATGTAATTTATCTCATTTATTTTATATTGGAGATAAACATATTCTATCACTATATATATATATATATTATTGAGGATTTACCCAACCACCTTCTTCAATTAAAAACTATAGATCACAGACCTTTCTCCACTACATGATAGTGTGAGCATATGTGTGCTAAAAACAATCTTTTCAAATCCTAGAATTTTTTATCACATTCATATATCCATAGGAACCTATATCCCTTCTATGTGAAATTGGTTAATGTATAAGATATCCATGATAAATTCTTCACAATGTGTTGATAATATCCATCCATGATTATAAAACTATGGATCTCAGTTACCATGGTGGGTATGGGGAATTGGTTAATAACTTATTTAATTAAAGGATCTACAAAAATACCATTTTATGAGATTATATAACCTAATATTTTAAACCTTTTTATCCATAATTCACACTTTGTAATTTTGGAATAAAAATTCTCCTTCCTCAGGGGCATAAAAATAATCTGCAAATAACCTCTATTCTATTCAAGGATCATTGAATATATAATAATATCATCTATAAAGAATACCAAAAACTGATCATGGTAATCTCTAAAGACGCTATTCATTACATCCATTATGACAAAAAAGGCATTAGAATGTTAAAATGACATTACTATAAATTCATAATTCTAATAACTCATATGAAATGTTTTTTTGATATATCCCCATTCATGACAATCAGTTGGTACTATCTAAAATGATGTTCAATATTTAAAATTATTGAGATATATGAAGTTGATTAAATAAAGAATAGATATATAGGAAATGATACTTATTATTAATAGCAATCATGTTATGTTATTTATAATCAATGTAAATATTTATTGACCCATATTTCTTTTAAAAAAAGAACAAGTGCTCCCCATGGTGACAAAATCTATCATATGACTCATTTAACAAGACTCTATTTGAGTTTCTTCTTTAATTACCACAACATAATCAGGGCCATTCTATATGGATTCTTTGAAATATGTGTTAACACTAGGTAATATTTATATTAAACACTAAACATCATGGTTCATAGTAATAATAGGTAAATATTCCAAATATACATTATCCTAATCTATAGAAATTGGAATATCTTTGATTTTGAGTTTCTCCCCATCCATTTTAGAAAAACAACCCTCATTAATAGGTAGTAAGACCCATAAAATGTAAGTAACTTCCATTGGAACTTCATATTAATCTTCTTAGTGAAACACAATTATATATTGGTTTAGAGTATCATATATGACTTCCCTTAAACAAAAATTGATATGGGACTTATATAGATAAATCCAATACATTCCATAAATCAAATCAAATTCAACTAGAGAGAGAATCAAAAAAATTAAAGGAAGCGCAATCCTGCAATATTCAATCCAAGAGGAGATATATACATTAGATGTGATCATTTTTCAATTATGGGGTTTTAATACTAACTCAATATATAATCATTGATGTGGTGATCTGATGTTATAATAAAATTTTTGAGATATAAAAGACTTGGTAGATATATAATAAAATAATAAATTTATAGTGATAGAGTGAATGATAATTGTACCTTTCACCATTTCACTCTCATGCCCCACTTTAGATGTGATAGAAAAGGTATTTCACTTTATTATTTTTCATTTGGGGTTTTTAAGGCCTATAATAATCATTTTCTCTTGGATTAGGGTATTTATTTCCACAATTTCCAATCTCTCTTTATCTGAAACATTTAACTTCATTAGTTTAATCCTTCTTCTCCTCTATATAATTTTACAAACTTTTCAACCACATTGAAAATCACTAGTTTGATGGATATCCTTTCCACAATTTAAGAATTTCCCAGTTCTTTTTAGACAATAAAAGTTCTTTCCCCTAAATTTTTTGCATATAGGTTGATGGATTTTCTTTCGTCCATGGGATTTACCATTCAAGTTTCCCCCAAGCTCCATTTTCTCTTCTTGTCACTAAAAATATAAGAATAATTAGGGATATCACTCTCCATTTTTACCATCATATAAAATTGAATGATTTATTCATTATAACACATAGATATTTTATAAAATATAAATTTTAAAATAAACTTAATTTCTTTGATATATTTATTTATGTGCAATACTAAGTTATATTAAACCACAATATACATTTAATATTATTATTAAAAAATGACTGTAATAACCTAGTCATTAAATTTGAAAGCATGAATAAAAATAATAACCTTTTGAAAAATATGTATAAAGGTTTTAGTTAAAGAATATATTTTTATTAATAACAAAATATGTTCTATTAAAGTTTTTAAATTCTTTGAAACTACATTTTCTTCGTGAAATTATTTTTATTATTTAAAAAAAACAATAAAATTAATTTTTTCCACAATTAGATTTTTTATTTGAAAAAAATAATTTATTTTTTGAAATAAGGATGTAAAAATTATATTGGGGTTATTTTTTGGGAATAATCTTAAAAAATTAATTTTATAACGAATACTGATTTTTTTTGATTTTTATTGAAAATTGCCTTTTCATTTAAAATATATACAAGGTTAAATTATATTTTAAGATATTTTTAAGAGAAATATTAATTAAAATATATTATTATTAATCCAATATAGGTCATTTAAAAAAAATATGTTTAATTATGACATAAAAACTTTTTATACTTATGAGAATATTTTCTTTCGAGAACCACTTTTTCATCACATCCATGAGTTTAATTTTTAAATTAATTCTACCATTACAAGGAATTGAACACGGTAAAATGTATTACACAATTATAATAATAATAATTAATTTTATATAAAAATTAAAACTTAATTTTCTTGTCATAATTAAAAGTAATGATAGTAAAAAGTAATTGTCACCATTAAGGTCAAAACGAGTTTACCATGGGGTTAAACTAAAAAGATAAGTGTTAAAATGAACTAAATAAATTCCCAATTATTATTTTTTGACCATATTTAGACATTATAGTTTCCAAGGTTTTATAATGATTCATTTTATATCCTTTTTGGGTCTTTAAAATGTATGTATAATTTTTTTCTTTTCAAAAATTCCAATTGTGTCATCTCCCCAACTTATAAAAGGGAACAACCTACCCTATCCTCTTCACAATCCCAATTCTTTTTTTAATCCAAGAACTGATCAATTATATTACATACATATATAGACACGTTTTATTGGACTTTCAATTATTATTAAACCATCCTATGATTCATTTAGGTGTAAACCTAATGATGTTCTTCGAAGAAGAGGTATAGTCATAACAATGCATTATTTTTATTTATTATTCCACCTCATTAAAATTTTATACACCTATGATGATATAATAACATAAATATATACCATATAATTTTATTATATTCTATTATGTTCATAATATTTATCCCTCTCCCCTTCCATCAAATCGGAATTTAAACCGTTGATCCTGTGTACGGAGGACGACCACCTCACAAACCGATGTAATTTGTTTTCCATCACCAAATATCACGGATCGATAAAATGATTTATTTAAAATATTTTTATGATTATTATGAAATTATTATAATTATATAATTATAATAAAACCTATAACTTATCACATTCCAATATTTTGTAAAATGACAACATCACTCATGTGTTTGTGTGTGGACTACCACCTTCACGAAGCGATGTGATAAGTTTTTCATTTTATTTTGACATGGATGGTAATAAGAATAAATCTAATGAGTATATATTATTTCTATGATATATAAATTATTATTTAATTGTGAATTAATATTTTCCTTTCTTTCATTCCATCCTTCAAAAAATGGAAATAACATTCATGTGTTCGTACGACTTACCGTCTTCATGAATGGTGTACTTCATTTTACTATATCTAACTTTTATGAATGACTATAAATATTTATATAAATAATATATATTATATTAATATAATTTTTGAAATTATATTTATTATGAAATGTCATGAACCGAATCGATCGCCACCAAAAATGGCACCAAACCCAGCCCATGACAAGGCCCGAAGGGCGTTCCCGATCCCCACAGGCTGGCACAAGTGCCCGGGTATCATAAAATGAAAATTGGGAATGATTTATCTGAGTTTATAAACATAAAACAAAAAAAATCCAATGAAACAAATCTGGATTTTTCAAACCAAACAATCTTTTACAAAAATTCAGAACTGAATTACATAGCTTAAAAAAACTCAAAAGGTCTATACCAAAGGTACAAAACCAAATAAGGACAGTCCAAGAACCCTCATGGAAAGGGGCACCGCCCTCAAGCCACCTCCACAAGACTTCACCACCAAGGACCTGCTAAAAACCCGAACCACTGGAACAAAAAACTGTACCCAACCTGCGACAACCAAAATAAACAAGTCTACTTACACCCAAGGGTGTAAGTAGGGTGTGAGCCAATGCTCAGTAGGATACCACCACTAAGATATTCCATGTGATAAACATTTAAAGACGGAAAACATGCATGTTTTCAAAAACATGAAAAGCTAGTTACAATATCTAAAAGATGCAACTTTGAATAAAAACAGTTTTCAAGTGGGATATCATTAAGAATAAACACTTTTAAAAATAATGTAAACACTAGTGAATTTTCCAGCCAACTATACCGTATGCTGCCGGTAAGTACAAAGTAAATAATGAGCACAAGAAATAGGAAATAACCCCTAGGCACTAGCTAGCTGTGGGTCCCAGGTACCTCGTATCTCGGTGAGAGTAACCATCAAAAATATCCATTCTCGTGCATGAGCCACTAGTACGGAACATACCCATAACCTAGTGGTCCCCAATCATCATCATCATAGTTTATTTAGAGTTGTAAGCGTCAATCTTGCTAAGTGAAATTGAGGCCAAACCCCACGGATTCACTAGCATACTAGTACACGTCCACCCACCTAGATACCCAGGTTTTCCCCTTGTGCTCAAACAAGTTCAACAAGTCATGAAATATACATTGAACATGAAAATATCATTTCCACATCAAAAATTCAACAAACAACCCATATGTATACCACACAAGTCACAAAAATCCATTTTTCATTCAAAATGATTTTGAAATCCGAATTAGACCAAAATAGTCCACAACACATTTCAAATTTCTTCAACACTTCCACAAAACCGTTAAAAATTTTTATAAAAAAATTATAAGATATTTAAACTCATATAACATACCACACACATGGAAAATAACACTTCTTTCATAATCAATAATTCAATTTTTCACATCACACTCACAAAAAACACTCCACATCACTTTCACATCACTTACACTCCTCAATATCTCCTTCAAACAATTTAATAAAATATTTCCAAGATGATACATATCACATAACAGCATTTTCAAAAATGAAATGGACCTTTTAAAAATATAATCCTACCAAAACAGTTTGCTGACATAGTTTCACCTATTACACAACCCAATAAACCATTTAAAACTTTCATAAAACAATTATAAAGAGTATACCCAAACTTTGCACATAAAATCCATTTCAAAAACCTCTTTTTAAGCCAAAAGCACACCAAGAACCTACCAAAAAAGAATTGGCATCCCAATAAACATGTAATAATCCACTTTCAAATGTTATATAATCACCTTGAATAATATCACAAAAGATACCCATGAGAACACACAAATCCATAAAACACTTTCAAGGAGTATAACAAGGTTATACAAATAAAACCATTCAAATACACCCCCTTTTTAGGCCCACATGGAAATATATCATTACCCAACCATAATTGGAAGCCCCTTTCAACAACTAATAAATCACTTCCACATTTTATAAAACTATCACAAGAGATAACACATGAAATACATTTGAAAAATACACACTTCAAGAAAAAATGTAACATTAAAAACAAATGCTTTACTATTGCTACCAAAAATGGTTTTCTCATAATGAAAAACACATAAGGAACATGCAAAATTATTTAATCAAGAAAACTAACTCACCATTAAATGGTTATCCACAGAATCACCTAACAAATATGTCAAAACCCTCAAATATTGGGGCGAAACATCAACCGCACGACCGCCGCACCTCAAGGAAGATAAAAGAAACATAAAACCTCAATATTTCACCCAAAATATAGTAATTTAGAACCTAGGAATGAACCCTAACTTCTGTAATTTTTATAATTCAAGAATTAGGGAAGAAACCCTAAGCAATTTGAAAGAGGAAAGAAATATACTCACCTACTTGAAGTATCCTGAATTAGTCACTCCTAAAACAATAGTTGCTGAAATTTTAAACAGCCAAAATTTAGGTATTGTTCGAACAAGATTTAGGAGGTAATTTAGGAACTGGAATGGAGGGAAAAGAGTAATAATTGTGAGAGTTAAGAAGGGATGAAGTTACCTCTTCAATTCTGGACGATTTGATACACACTATGAAGATCAGCCCTAATTAGCGATTTCAAAGAGCTCCAAGGAGTGGAGAAAGGCAATGGGAGCGCGCCTGGGTTTCTTAGGGTCGAGGGGGAGGTGGAATCACCGAACAAACGCAAATAGTGAAGGATATATAAAAAAACTAAAAATTATTTTTAATGCAGGAAATGGGCCTTCGGGCAGGCCCAATATCTTAAATAAAAACCCACATCCACCATGATTAGGGATTTATAAAGGCTCAAAATTTATATTTTGGTGTTAATAGTTCAGAGGAGACCATTTAGGAATTTTAATGAGGGGGAAATATTAAAAAATTAAAAATTTATAAAGGAAAAAAATTTATTTTTAAATCTGGAATTGGGCTCACGGTTTGGCCCAATTCATTAAAACTCATCTATTTCTCCATAAAACCTTTGGAAAGAATCCAAAACAAAGAATGGAAGGAAAATAAATGAAATTTAACTTCAAAATAAGTCATATATGTGACATAAAACCATAAAAAATTTTAGATGACTAAAACTACCGAACCAGAACATACAAGAAAAATGAAGCAATTATTTCATAGAATAATGATTTTAGTAAAAAATTATTAATAAACGAGTTATAAAAGGTTATATGTAAATAATATATGGTATGATGTATATGAGTATGGTTCTGGAATATATTAATGCTAAAAATATATTTATTATACATTATATTCAAACATTTATGAATAATGTCCATACTTGATGTAAGAGATTTTCATCTCGCGTTTATTTCAGTGAGACAAATGCTATATTTCCCACTTGTTTCCATTATGTTGTGTATATACTACCAATAAATATATTTTCTTATTATCTATGTTAAAATTACATTGATTTAAATATCAATATAAGTTTTATTCTTTCATGGTTCTTATGATTCAAAACTTACTAAAGTGGTAAAGGTTTAATAAAACAGTATCATTGTTTATGATTATACTTATAACGATGAAATATTATGATATATCTCACAAAAAACTCATTAGGTTTCTTATACTCTATTTATTTTTGGTGAATAAATTTTTTCATTTCATTATCATCTTTTTAATTACTCAATATATCTAAATAATGAATTTAATAAAAAACGACTTTATTTATCTCTTCGGTTGAAACCCCTTTCTATTCTATGACCAAGTTGTATAAAAATATTTTAAATGATGCTTTTAATATTATCAAATGATTATTTAAATTAATTTTTACATTTTTTTAATTTTTTGAAAATTATTTAAAAGGAATCATATTTTCATTTTATGAAATATGTAATTCTAAATTTTTATTGAAAATGAGAAATGAATATTTGTTTTAACATGTATAGAATGAATTGGGTTTTCCACTTTCATAACTACTAAATGATTCAAAGATTCATTAAAAAATTTCCAATGTTATTATAAAATAATTTTTTTTTCTATTATATTTTTAAAATTAATATATTTTGAAGATGTTATTTCAAAATATAAAGGGTAATTTTCCCAGTAATGTTTTAATAGAATTTATATTGTTCAAATACAAAAAACTTTGGTGTTACTTTTATTTTAATCAGGATGTGATCCAATGGTACTATAATTATTCATCATATGGATGGATTAATATTATGATTATGATATTCTTAGGAAACCCATTTAATTTCCATAGGTTATGCTATTATGTATTAATTAAATGTATAAGAAACCCATTTTCATTACACATGTTATGATATAATGAACATTTTGTTATCCTGTTGGATTCATATGTATGGTTTAAATTTTTTGATGGATGGGAAAATTTTAATTATGGGTAAAAAAGTTTATCTCATGAGATTATTATTAAAGACAAGTCAATGTTCTTGATCTGTTATGAGAAAAACTAAGATTTTATTCACACCTTGTGGGAAACAACTCAATGTTATTAATCCACTATGGGATATGGGTAGTGATGTATGATCCATTATGATATAGTAAATATTTTGATATGCCTGATCCAATATGATATTATTGTATTAGTAGATAAACTTGACATATTAAATGTATTATATACTTGTGATGGAGCCACACTTATATGACATGAAATTATTGTTCATATTTATTTATGATGATTTATTACACTTTTGAACCATTTACTTTGAAATGATAATTTTATTCCATGAATCATGTTTACAATTCATGATATATTAGGTATGAAAATTTTAAGTTATATTTATTATCTAATACCCTTATACATATCTTATGGTTTCATATTATCATCAATTGATATCTCTCATGTTTTTCCTTTCTAATAATTTGAGCTCACCCTTTTTATGTTTCCTTTCCACATGTTTTGATGAAATGTTTTATGTAGGGTATTTCTATTAAGAGTACTAAATGGAAGTATCATTATAAGATTTTTTGAATATTCATCATGAAATAAAAAGATTTTATATATATTCTCCCAAGACACTAATCCTTTATAGTCATCGGGTGAGTTTTCTTGAAATGTATTGAATATTTATCTAAAAGATGTAATATGTATGTATAAAAATCATGGGTCACCATAGTTGTTATCATAGGAATGTTTTTTTCCCTTTAGATTATAGGATGAGAAATATTTAGTAAGAACCCTATGGATAAGTCAAATTATAGTAAAATGTTAGGAATATTGTTGAAGGATAGAGGGAGATATTTCTAGGAAATTATATCCATATATGGATACAACAAGTGGATGGGGCTATATAAAAGTTATTATTTGGGGTAATATAAGTAAAAAGGAAGAATTTTAATTTTAATTTATCATCACCTGGTTCATGATAATGAGCCTTTTTGTACACTTTGTTTAAAACTCATAGGGGATATGTTATGTAAATTCCCAAATCATTATAAACCCCATGAAGGATTTGAAATGATGAACATAAAATCTCTATATTAAACCTACGGTTTTATAGATTTAAATGAAGGTTTCATGATTCAATACATCCTATAAATTATTTTTTTCTTGATTATGGGGTTTATAACTATGATTATTCTTACTCATAATTTTATTTTGGATTTTATTCATTGGTTGGAACCTAAAGGAACCATGTGAATTGTGAATTTTATGGACAATGTAATGATTTTCCTCTTAAGAAAACAAATTTCATGGGATATAGAATTCAAAATCACATTTCTATTCTCAAAAAAAATTCTCAATATAGGAATCATATTAAACTTATAAACTAAAAAGTAAGGGAAAAATGTTCTTTTTATTACTTTATGAGGAAACAACCTCCATTATCAGTGGTTCATATAATATATTAATTGATGATAAATGTATCCATAAAACTAAAAATATATTTTAAATTCTCTGGTGTTTGAAGCATGAAAAAGTAATTTTTGTTTTTTATTGTTTGGAAGGAGAAATAGATTAGTGGAAGAATCTTATCAAGAACATGATTTAACAAGATGAAATTTAATCTATGGAGTGGGATGAGTTTAAAATCTTATTTTTCATTAAATAATCTCCATATATTCTTCTTTAAAAATTGATAATTAATTCCATGAGAAAAAAATATAAGGATAATGAATATATTGGTACCTTTGAGGAAACTTTTACAAGACTTGTGAGGTATGATTGTAATATTATCATCCAACCTTAAAGTAAGGTTGATAAATTATTTTTTGTCCTAACAAATTCTATAAAAGGCATTATATATTAGATAATTTAATAGATATGAATAAATCCTTTTATGTTCACTCATGGTTTGAATATAAATATGTAATTCCAACCATTATCATTGCGTTGATATGAAAAGGAAGATGAAGTATCATGAAAAATAAAATAAATAACCTGATGGAATGAAATTAAATACATATATATTACATAAATGTGGGAATAAAAAAACAAGGGAACTACTTGAATGGACTTGGGTGGTAATTTAAATGTGTAAGGTTGTGTCATAAATCCCATGAATAGAAAAAGTAAGTTAATGCATTAGGTAATGAAATGAAAGATAAGAATCCACCCACTAATGCAGAACCCATGCCCTAATGCTTCAAATTAAAGCAGTACGTGCATTAGGCTAACCAGTTCTCAAATATGTTGGTTAATGATGATGATTAATGTTAGTAACCTATTAATAAATAGGGAAAAGGGAAATCTCATGTGATCCCTATTTCTAAAGAGAGGTATGATAAAAATGTGTTGAAAGGTACATGAACCATAAACACTATAACTAATAATGTCTTATTTGAATTTGGATCTAACCAATTTTTTATATTTGAAAAATTTTATAAGGGTGTCAAATTGAAAACTCTGATGATTATATATTGAATAAGAAATGAAAAATATTAATAGAATGATGATCACCTCACAAGTATATGGTTCTTCTCCTATTGAGGTTTATGATAATGTGATTCTTGACAATATTGTTATTCTCCCTCTAGTTGAATCTGATGTTATCTTAGGCATGGATTGGATTTATCTATAAAAATAACACATCAATTTCTGAGGAAGATAAATCACATTTGATATTCTAAACCAACCTATAATCATATATCAATGTAATGATTGATATGTAATTTTGATAGAGATCAAAACTATTTTCTAGGAATTAATTCCTATTCAAAAGGGTTTTCTTATCTTATATGGTTCAGGAGAAAATCAAAATAGATGATATTATGATTGTGTGTGAGATTTTTGATGTATTTTATGAAGAGTTTCCTAGTCGTCCACTGAGTTGTGAAGTTTAATTTTAAATAGAACTCATACTCGGTGCTACATATATTTCAAACACTCTCTATAGAATGGCCCCAATTGAGTTGTAATAATAGAAGAAGCAACTCCTAGAGAATCTTGATAAGGGATTCATTATCCCAATTGTGAAAACTTTTTGTGAAAATTTCCTTTTTTTAATAATAAATATGGATCGATGAAACTCTTTATTTATTATCATGATTTGAGAAATATTAAAATCAAGAAGTATGATCCACCCTATATTAATGACTCTATTTGATCATCTATCCAGATCTCAATACATTTCCAAGATTATCCTTCAGTATAGATATCCTCAATTAAGAGTCAATGGGGATATATCCAAGACAACATTCCATGTAAGTTATGGAAACTATGAATAGATAGCGATTTAATTTAGTCTTACTAATGAACCACATATCTTCATGAATTTAATGAATAGAGTCTTTTGAGATTACCTTGATCAGTTTATAGTAGCATTTATAGGTTATATTCATATATATTCAAAGATAATAAAAAATCATTATGATCATTATAGAATTTTACTAAATACCCTAAGTAATGATAAACTATTTAAAAATTTTACAGTGTAAATTTTTCCTATAAAAGTTTTCATTTTTGGTTTATAAAATATCAACCAAGGGTATATCAATGGATCCATCAAAGGTGGAGGATACTAAAAATTGGACCAGACCAACCATGGTGACTAAGATCCATATATTTTTTCGTTATAATGGATATTATCTAATTTTTTGGATATTTTCTCACAGATATCCAATCCCCTCACCAACATAACTCAGAGATATAAGTTTCTTTTGACATAAGAATGTGAAGAAACATTAAAGGAACTACAAAGAAGGTTAGTTAGTGTACTGGTACATACATTACCCTACAATGGATAAGGTTTTTTAATCTATAGTTATGTATAAAATAAGGGATTGGGATGTTCTATCATGGAAAATGGCATGGTTATATATTATTCCTCACAAAAAACTAAGTTTCATGAGAAAAATTACCCATATCATGATTTGGAGTAAGTAGTGGGAATTTTTGACTGAAAATTACTTTTTTTATTTCCAAACACTTTTAAGGGAAAGTGAGAACCCATGACATCAAGACTTAAACACAAAAAAGGTCTCCAATATACCAAAACTCAAGTTCAACAACAACGCTCACCATAAAAGAGAAGCTCCTCCTGACAACTAAAAACCATAAAGTCCATCTTCCATTGTCTCATCGCTGCACGACTAGCTGACCCGTGCTAAAGAGCATGGGCATGGTACCAATGGCCAAAGCCATACCCTCTTAATCTTCTGATTCTGAAAATCCATGAAACAATAAAACCTCTTGGACCTGAACCTCATATGAAGCATCTTTTTGTAAGAAAACATTGTAGAATCCCTTGAGTCGTGACATTCTGAGAAAAAAATCAACATCACATCCAGAATACCACCATTGTCAAGAAAACATACCACCATTGTCAAGGCATCACTACCAAGTGAGATCACTCACTTGGTCTGCACAAAAAAATGGCTTCAAATTATATTCAACATTAAATAAATATGGTCTTCAATGAAAAATCCACAATCAACTGCACACAACCTGACAGAATCCATTTTAAATCTGAATAGCATGACACAAATCAGCTTTACGCTATCCGGTTCAGCACAAATCACCCCGAACCAAAAACCCAAACACTTAAAATCCATCACCGGTCACCAGAACCGAAGGCAGAGCCCGACATCGTCGACACCGCGCACCACCAAGACCACCGAACAACCAAAACCAAAAAATCACAGACAATGTTCAAAAAAACAAACCAGATTAGAAAAAGGAACATCTTGAACCCCATATCGTTGGAAGAAGTCCCCTCTGCATATCAGAGAAGCGGATCCAGATCCTGCTGTTGCCTTCAAAATCACACTCGGAGACCATATCCTCTCTATACACCCGTAGACGACACAAAATGCGACAACAACCCCAAGACCACAGTAACTAGACCTTGCACCCTGGACCAACACCGCGCCGCCATGAGGAACCCTAACCAATTAGAAGGATAGTTCGAGAAGATGGCCAACCGCCGATGAGGTTTGTTGAGGATGTTGAGCCCACATGATGTCACTACAAGAAGAGAGCTCACTCCATGAACATGTTGAACAAATGCACCAGGGAGAGAACCACAGTCGGCCCGAGACGACGAAGAAGAAGGTGACATCAGGGAAAACCTAGTGATGCAGAGCCCCTTTGTAATACCCGAGATTTTTATTACTAATATTTTGTTCAAAGGAATCTTTCACTACACACTTGCTTGGCTTACTTTACACGCAATCGCGACCTTCCTCGATAGCTTGCGTCGTACGCAATACCAAGTTTCACTAAACAACGATATGCTATTAAAATATTATTAAAACTAGCCGTTATGAATAGTAATAACCACTTTTTGAAATTTTATAAATTTTATTTTTCAAAATGGACTTCATTTTTGGATTCGGAATACCGAAATTAGCCTAGGGTAAAATTTTGGTATTTTTCTGAAAACTTTCAATTTTTGATGAATAGTGAAACCACTAAGTGGTAGGTTAAAAACTGAATTTTGCATAAAACTTAATTTTACCGCTTTTGTGAATGGAATTTCGAAAATCCGACAGACACGGTTGATATCAGTAAGTAAAATGTTGTTCAATGAGATAATTTTTTTTTTGGTGAATAGTAACTTTTTACTTTTTTTTACTGCGGTTAATAGTAAATAGGGTAACTAAGGGTAAATATGATATTACTATTACCCTACCACATTTCCTAATTCTATTGGATAAGTTTAATTCGACCAAAAACAACCTTATGAATAAAATATGACCATTTAGGACCACTTGAGTTAGATTAGGACATTTATTATTAATTTATTTAAAGAAGGGTTAAAATAGTTAAAATCAAAGTTTAATAAGTAAATCATTTTTAATATGGGGTTATACATAATACAAATTCGACAACAAATATTCATTAGAAAGCTAAAAAGATTTCCTACATAATGGTATTTTATTTATAATTTTTAGACCTTAAATAATTTAATTATGACACAACGATGATGCAGTAATTATCTTATTTATGAAATATTGACATAATTGATGTTATAAACACCAAAATAAATGTAATTTGAGACTTTTTATGAATTACACTAATTTTATAGGTTACTATGATATATTAGTGTTTATTTAATCAACTTGGTTGGAACATATAATTCTGTTATGACTTTCACAAAAATCATATATCAAATAGTGTCAAAATTGACACAAAATAGTTTTTAAATCAAATATTATATTATTAATTGTTATTTTATTCCTAAAAATCTAAGGTTCGTCCAAATGACTTAGATAAGGATATATATATTAATAATAAACAATTTGGGGTTCGTTTGGCATGTTATAGTAAGTGTATTAACCATATAGTGAAAGAAAACAAAAAGACATGGTAAAAGTTAAATTATTTAACTTAGAGTTAAATCTAATTGATAAGGTTAAAATAATACCCTAAACTTGTCTAAATCCTATTGGTTGATAGGATTTCGACCCATCCCCACTTTATCTTTGAAATAAGACCCTTTGGAACCATTATAAACCGATTTTGACTTTAATATAAAATAATATTTTGAGATATTCCTAAGGTGCCCCTCTCCTCCCTTATAAAAGGGCACCTCCTCCCCCTCCTCCTCACACCAATTTGAGCACTCAAGATCGGCCAACCCCTGCAATTTTCTCCTCTCCACTTCCCTAGAATAATCCTAGAGGTCCTGGTATTCTTCAAAGACCAATCTTAGTTCTCTAAGTGGAGGATTCAAAGAGGCGTTCCAAAGAAGAGGTAATATCCATTACCGATCTTTTCAATTTCTTTCTTCTTCAACTTATTCTTCTTTAGTTGTTTCATTATAAAGTAATAACATCAGTATAACTTACATACTTATATGTTATTATAAATATTAAACAACCCTAATTCACCTTCTATCTATCCTACGGAAAAATAAAATCACCGCGCGTGCGTACGTACGGAATACCGTCTCCACGCCGTGGTGTAATATATTTTCCACCATCACCTTACAAGGATGGGTATAACGGTGTAATGAGTAACTATTTATGATTATTATAATGTAATATTGATACTGAAATAATATATATATACTCAAATACAATTCCACGATCATAGGAATGATATCATCACTCGTGCGTACGTACGGAATACCGTCTCCACTATGTGATGCGACTCGTTCTACATGATCATCATTACATAGTAATTATATAAATGAATTGAATGAATAAATATGATATATGTTACACTAATACCATTCTGGATATAAGGTATCTATAACCTTAAAAGAAGAATAAGAATTTATTCGGCAAAACACGCATAAGAACAAAAGGCAATAAAGACCCGAGTAACAAGTAACAATGAAATATTACTAACAAGAAGCTAAGAATATGACCATATATGATATCATATCAATATGTATGATTCTAGAATAAGTAAATAACATTATTTAAACCATTATACAGGATCTTTGGACACATACAAAGCAAATCGGACCAAAGTTAAGGGAAATATCACAATCTCATTTTTATCCGAGATTGTTTATTCGTAAGTATTTACTGGGGTGTATTTTATCATCCACATCAATGTTTCATCAATATGTAATATTATTTCCATCCACCTAAAATTGTTTAAATCCATTTTTACCCTTCAGTGAGTTTTTAATAATATGTATGAAAGGAATCTTTTGTCGTTTTTCATACGAGGTACTTTTTGACTTTTTCGACAAAAGTACGAAGAATGTTTTTTTTAACTTATACGGCATGAATGGATTTTTAAAACATTATTTCCAAGAAACTTCCTTTACAAGTTTTAATGTTTATTTTTAATCAACTTCTTTTATTTTAAAGTCGTATGACATGTTATGAAAGGAAAAATGTTTTTGAAGTAGAAAGGATATTTTCCTCAAGAATGGAGTTCATGTATTTTATCAAAATTATTTTCCATCTAAGATAATAAAAGGGTTCTGTTTTTATCCCTATTATTACATTGGTTTGATTATGTTGTGATGGAAATATTTTTATGAATTCCTTTATCTTATATGAATTGTTTTATGATGTCATGTTGTTTAAGAATCCCATTTTTATTACATGGGTTATGCTATGATGTATGGTTTATGATTATGTGGCACACATAAGAAAGGATTAATTATAAGATGGGTGGGACCTATATCTCCCTCCAATGCATTGGGTAAAGATTTTATATCTCATGAGATAGACATGGCTGGAACAGTAGGTTATACCGGTTCAGTGAAACAGGACTGGAACGAGGGTGACTCGGATCAGAAAGGGACTTTGTCCACTAAGATAGTCTTGGCAATGAGTCATGAGTAACAAGAAATGATTTTCCATGATTATGTGTGCATGCCACAAAGTTTCAAGTTTCATGTGATGATTATGGGGATCTCATTTTCACTTCTATGATTTGTTCCATGTTAAGATATTATGATCTCTTTTGCAGGTTATGATTTTCAAAAAGATATGATATGATTTTTATTTACTTTATTTTCCCTTACTGAGCATTTGAGCTCACCCTTTTATGTTTTCTTTTCCCCAGGTTAGGAAGATGGATATTAAGTAGAATATGCTAAAAGGTACCCTAGATATGATGAAATAAATGGGAGACACTGTAGAAGATTTATGAACCAGTTGTTTATGTTTCCCAGTTTCTAAAGACACTATACCTATACGGTCCTTTGTGGTTTTGTCATATGTTGTAATAAGTGTGATTCAATTTTGAAGTATTAACAATGTATGTAAAGTATGGGTCGTTATAGTTGGTATCAGAGGAAAGATATAGTCAACCTTTGGAAACTAGGATGTGAAAGCCTTAGTAAGAACCCTAAGGATAAGTCTAAGCATAGAGCACAATCTTAGTGTTTTATAAATGGCCATGAATACCCTAGGATAAGACCTTAAGTGTGAAATTTTATCCTTGATTATGTGGTTTTCCTATTATAATTAGTGTTGCTCACACTATTCTTCTTGGTTTTAGTCAATGGCTGGAACCCGAAGGAACCGTGTTAATGCGGAATGCAATGGGCAATGCAATGATTTTCCCCCCTGAGCAACCAAACGATATGGGAGATGGAATGAAAAATCTTGTAGCCATACTCACACAACTTTCTCAAGCTATGAATCATGCAGGACTTCCAAACGAGCAAAGGAAGGAGCAACATTCTGTTGAATCCTTCATGAGGCAGTGTCCACCTTATTTCAGTGGGTCTACTAATCCATTAGTTGCTGAACAATGGATTAGTACTACTGAAAAGATATTTTCAGTTCTTCAATGTTCTGAACGTGATAAAGTCATCCTAGCAGTGTATCGTTTGGAAGGAGATGCTGATCAATGGTGGAATCTTATTAAGAATACGAGGCAAAGGGATGAAATTGAGTCTATGGAATGGGACGAGTTCAAGAACTTATTTTTTAATAAGTAATTCCCTCGTATTCTCCGAACAAAGATGGAGAAAGAGTTTCTTGAACTGAAGCAAAGGGATGATGAATCTGTTGGTACCTATGAAGCAAATTTTACAAGACTTGGAAGGTACGCTTCTGGTATTATTATCCAACCTGAGAGTAAGATCGATCGATTCTTTAGTGGCTTAAAACCAAGTCTTCGAAGGGCGTTAGCCATAAGGGACTTCAATAGCTACGAGGAAATCGTTCGATGTGCTCTCAAAGTCGAGATGGAGATTGGAGTAACCCATCAGTCACATGGGTTTGATAAGAAGAGGAAGATGGAATTCAAAGGAAAATCTAAAGAGAACACTGAAAAGAAGATGAGATTTCCCTTATGCTCAAAGTGTGGAAAGAAACATGGAGGGAGTTGTGTTAAAGGGACAAGTAAATGTTTCAAATGTGGAAAGGAAGGTCATCGGGCATTTGAATGCCGCGATAATGGGAAGAAGATGTCTAATGATTCAAACAAAGGAAGGGATACACAGAATGAACCTACTACACTTCAATGTTTCAAGTGCAAGGAGATGGGGAATTATGCCAATCAATGCCCAAATCCAAGGGTTGATGATGATGGTCGACGTCAACAAAATCTTAAGGCTAAAGAAAAAGGAAAGTCACATGCAATTTCTATCAGCAATGTGGAGTACGATAACGAAGTGGTGAAAGGTACACTTACCATCCACTCTAAAGTAGCAAATGTTTTATTTGATTCTGGATCCACCCACTCTTTTATTTCTGAAAAATTTTCTAAGGGTATCACCGTATTACCTCAACAATTAGATGTTGAGTTAGCTGTGACAACACCTAATGGCACAACAGTCGCATCAAAAGTTTATAATTCTTCTCCGATCGAAGTTTGTGGGAAAGTGCTTCCTGCAAATCTTGTGATCCTTCCTTTAGTGGAATTTGATGTGATTCTTGGAATGGATTGGCTTTCTCTACATGGAGCTCATATCAATTTCCAAATAAGGGAAGTCACATTTCATATTCCAGATCAATCTACGATCGTCTATCGATGAAAGGATGAATATAACCTTCCAGTGGAAATTCCTTCCATCTTATGGGTCTTGATTCCACTAAATGAAGGTTATTTATCTCAAATGGTTGGTGAGAAAATTATGATTAAGAATATTCCCATCGTACGGGAGTTTGATGATGTCTTTCCGGAGGAATTACCGGGTCTTCCACCAAATCGTGAAGTTGAGTTTTCAATAGAACTCGTACCGGGTGCTTTTCCTATTTCAAAGACACTTTATAGAATGGCTCCAATTGAGTTGCAGGAATTGAAGAAGCAACTCCAAGAGAATCTTGATAAGGGATTCATACGCCCTAGTGCATCACCTTGGGGAGCACTTGTTCTATTTGTTAAGAAGAAAGATGGATCAATGAGACTCTGCATTGATTATCGAGAACTTAACAAGATCACAATCAAGAACAAATATCCTCTCCCATGCATTGATGACTTATTTGACCAACTACGCGGAGCTCAATACTTTTCCAAGATTGATCTTCGTTCAGGGTATCATCAATTAAGGGTCAAAAGGGAGGATATACCAAAGACGGCTTTTCGTACAAGGTATGGACACTATGAATTTATAGTGATGCCATTTGGTCTTACTAATGCCCCTGCTATCTTCATGGATCTAATGAATAGAGTCTTTAGAGACTATCTTGATCAATTTGTGGTAGTCTTTATAGACGATATTCTTATCTATTCAAAGAGCAAGGAAGAGCATGAATATCACTTGAGAATTATATTAATGACCCTGAGAAAGGAGAATCTTTATGCCAAATTTACCAAGTGTGAATTTTGGCTTCAAAAAGTTGCATTTTTGGGTCACATAATCTCAAAAGAGGGGATATCTGTGGATCCAGCAAAAACAGAGGTTATCGAAAGATGGTCAAGACCAACAACAGTAACTGAGATCCGAAGTTTTCTTGGTTTGGCTGGATATTATCGACGTTTTGTAAAAGATTTTTAATGATTATCTAATCCACTCACCAAGTTGACTCGGAAAGGAGTTAAGTTTGTTTGGACAGAGGAATGTGAAGAGAATTTCAAGGAGTTGAAAAGAAGGTTATCCAATGCACCTGTGCTCACACTGCCTTGTAGTGGAGAAAGGTTTGTGATCTACAGTGATGCATCCAAGAAGGGATTGGGGTGTGTTCTTATGCAAAATGATATGGTGATAGCTTATGCCTCATGATAGTTGAAAATCCATGAGCAAAATTACCCAACACATGATTTGGAGTTGGATGCGGTAATCTTTGCATTAATGATTTGGAGGCATTACCTTTATGGTGAAAGGTGTGATATTTATACTGATCATAAAAGTTTAAAGTATATTTTCACACAAAAGGAGTTGAATATGCGTCAAATAAGATGGTTGGAGCTGATTAAGGATTACGACTGCTCAATCCATTACCACCCTGGGAAAGCAAACAAGGTGGCAGATGCATTAAGTCGACAAGACCATGCTAGTTTATCCATGATGAGGATCACAAAAGATCCGATATTTATAGATTTACAAAGGATGGATCTTGGAATTATAATGGAAGAGGAAAAATCTTATCTTTCTCAAATGAATGTTCAACCATCTATACATGTTAATATTAAAGAGGAATAGAAAGAAGATGTTGAGTTACAAAAGAATGTGAGAAATGTTCCTGAATTTAACCTTGATTGTGATGGGATAATAAAGTTCCGGAATCGGGTATGTGTTCCTCCCATCCCCGAATTAAAGAAGGAGCTGCTGGATGAGGCTCATAGTTCATCATTATCTATTCATCCTGGAAGCACAAAGATGTATAGGGACCTGAAAGAGTACTTCTGGTGGGATGGCATGAAAAGAGATGTTGCTGAATATGTCTCTCGATGCTTGGTTTGTCAACAAGTTAAAGCTGAGAGACAGAAGTCTAAGGGGATGTTACAACCTTTACCCATACCCAAATGGAAATGGGAAAACATCACTATGGACTTTGTCACAGGACTTCCTAAAACATCCAAAGGCAATGATGCTATTTGGGTCATAGTTGATCGTCTTACAAAGTCTGCACACTTCATTGCTATTAGAGAGGATTTCTCTCTAGATCACCTTGCCAGGATATATGTAAAGGAAGTGGTAAGATTGCATGGAGTACCACTTTCTATTATATCTGATCGGGATCCGAGTTTTACCTCGAAGTTCTGGAGAAGTCTTCAGCATACTCTGGATACAGAGTTGAGTTTCAGCACTGCTTATCATCCCCAGACAGACGGTCAGTCTGAGAGAACAATTCAAACCCTAGAAGATATGTTGAGAGCTTGCTCTATGGATTTCAAAGGAGGTTAGGATCAACACCTACCTTCGGTGGAATTTTCTTATAATAATAGCTTTCACTCCAGTATTCTGATGGCTCCTTATGAAGCTCTCTATGGAAAGAAATGCAGGACTCCAACTTGCTGGGATGAAGTTGGGGAAAGAAAGCTATTAGGACCTGATCTCGGTGATGAAATGGAAGAAAAGGTCAGATCTATTCAACAACACATAAGAACAGCTCATAGTCGACAGAAAAGTTATGCCGACAACCGAAGAAAAGACCTAGAGTTTGAAGTGGGTGATAAAGTGTTCTTACGAATATCTCCCTGGAAGAGGGTTATGAGATTTGGAAAGAAGGGGAAGTTGAGCCCTAGATATATCGGTCCTTTCGAAATACTGGATCGTGTTGGAAAGGTAGCTTACCGATTGGTGCTTCCAACGAATCTCTCTCAAGTTCACGATGTGTTCCATGTATCTCTCCTGAGAAAGTACATACCTGATCCTTCACATGTACTCAGCTCAGAAGTTGTACTGCTGGAGAAAGATCTTTCTTATGAAGAACAGCCGATAGAGATTCTGGATCGTAGCGAAAAAGTCCTACGAAACAAGACCACTCGATTGGTGAATGTTTTATGGAGGAACCACCAATTAGAAGAAGCTACATGGGAGCTTGAGGATATGATGAGGGAGAAGTATCCTCATCTGTTTGTTACAAAGTGACGAATTTCAAGGGCGAAATTCTTTTTAACGGGGGTAGAATGTAACACCCGATATTTTTATGAGTAATATTTTGTTCAAAGGAATCTTTCACTACACACTTGCTTGGCTTACTTTACACGCAATCATGACCTTCCTCGATAGCTTGCGTCGTATGCAATACCGAGTTTTACTAAACAACGATATGCTATTAAAATATTATTAAAACTAGCCGTTATGAATAGTAATAACCACTTTTTGAAATTTTATAAATTTTATTTTTCAAAATGGACTTCATTTTTGGATTCAGAATACCGAAATTAGCCTAGGGTGAAATTTTGGTATTTTTCTGAAAACATTCAATTTTTGATGAATAGTGAAACCACTAAGTGGTAGGTTAGAAACTGAATTTTGCATAAAACATAATTTTACCGCTTCTGTGAATGGAATTTCAAAAATCCAACAGACACGGTTGATATTAGTAAGTAAAATGTGGTTCAATGAGATAAAAATAATTTTTTGGTGAATAATAACTTTTTACTTTTTTTTACTGCGGTTAATAGTAAATAGGGTAACTAAGGGTAAATATGATATTACTATTACCCTAACACATGTCCTAATTCTATTGGATAAGTGTAATTCGACCAAAAACAACCTTATGAATAAAATATGACCATTTAGGCCCACTTGATTTAGATTAGGACATTTATTATTAATTTATTTAAAGAAGGGTTAAAATAGTTAAAATCAAAGTTTAATAAGTAAATCATTTTTAATATGGGGTTATACATAAGATAAATTCGACAATAAATATTCATTATAAAGATAAAAATATTTCCTACATAATGGTATTTTATTTATAATTTTTAGACATTAAATAATTTAATTATGACACAACGATGATGCAGTAATTATCTTATTTATGAAATATTGACATAATTGATGTTATAAACACCAAAATAAATGTAATTTGAGACTTTTTATGAATTAAACTAATTTTCTAGGTTACTATGATATATTAGTGTTGATTTAATCAACTTGGTTCGAACATATAATTCTGTTATGACTTTCACAAAAATCATATATCAAATAGTGTCAAAATTGACGCAAAATAGTTTTTAAATCAAATATTATATTATTAATTGTTATTTTATTCCTAAAAATCTAAGGTTTGTCGAAATGACTTATATAAGGATATATATATTAATAATAAACAATTTGGGGTTCGTTTGGAATGTTATAGTAAGTTTATTAACCATATAGTGAAAGAAAACAAAAAGACATGGTAAAAGTTAAATTATTTAACTTAGAGTTAAATCTAATTGATAAGGTTAAAATAATACCCTAAACTTGTCTAAATCCTATTGGTTGATAGTATGTCGACCCATCCCCACTTTAGCTTCGAAATAAGACCCTTTGGAACCATTATAAACCGATTTTGACTTTAATATAAAATAATATTTTGAGATATTCCTAAGGTGCCCCTCTCCTCCCTTATAAAAGGGCACCTCCTCCCCCTCCTCCTCACACCAATTTGAGCACTCAAGCTCGGCCAAACCCTGACATTTTCTCCTCTCCACTTCCCTAGAATAATCCTAGAGGTCCTGGTTTTCTTCAAAGACCAATCTTAGTTCCCTATGTGGAGGATTCAAAGAGGCGTTCCAAAGAAGAGGTAATATCCATTACCGATCTTTTCAATTTCTTTTTTTTTCTTCAACTTCTTCTTCTTTAGTTGTTTCATTACAAAGTAATAACATCAGTATTACTTACATACTGATATGTTATTATAAATATGAAACAACCCTAATTCACCTTCTATCCATCCTACGGAAAAATGAAATCACCGCGCGTGCGTACGTACGGAATACCGTCTCCACGCCGTGGTGTAATATATTTTCCACCATCACCTTACAAGGATGGGTATAATGGTGTAATGAGTAACTATTTATGATTATTATAATGTAATACTGATACTGAAATAATATATATATACTCAAATACAATTCCACGATCATAGGAACGATATCATCACTCGTGCGTACGTACGGAATACCGTCTCCACGATGTGATGCGACTCGTTCTACATGATCATCATTACATAGTAATTATATAAATGAATTGAATGAATAAATATGATATATGTTACAATAATACCATTCTGTATATAAGGTATCTATAACCTTAAAAGAAGAATAATAATTTATTCGGCAAAACACGCATAAGAACAAAAGGCAATAAAGACCCGAGTAACAAGTAACAATGAAATATTACTAACAAGAAGCTATGAATATGACCATATATGATATCATATCAATATTTATGATTCTGGAATAAGTAAATAACATTATTTAAACCATTATACAGGAGCTTCGGACACGTACAAAGAAAATCGGACCAAAGGTAAGGGAAATATCACAATCTCATTTTTATCCGAGATTGTTTATTCGTAAGTATTTACTGGGGTGTATTTTATCATCCACATCCATGTTTCATCAATATGTAATATTATTTCCATCCACATACAATTGTTTAAATCCATTTTTACCCTTCGGTGAGTTTTTAGTAATATGTATGAAAGGAATCTTTTGTCGTTTTTCGTACGAGGTACTTTTTGACTTTTCCGACAAAAGTACGAAGAATGGTTTTTTAACTTATACGGCATGAATGGATTTTTAAAACATTATTTCCAAGAAACTTACTTTACAAGTTTTCAAGTTTATTTTTAATCAACTTCTTTTATTTTAAAGTCGTATGACATGTTATGAAAGGAAAAATATTTTTGAAGTAGAAAGGATATTTTCCTCAAGAATGGAGTTCAAGTATTTTATCAAAATTATTTTCCATCTAAGATAATAAAAGGGTTCTGTTTTTATCCCTATTATTACATTGGTTTGATTATGTTGTGATGTAAATATTTTTATGAATTCCTTTATCTTATATGAATTGTTTTATGATGTCATGTTGTTTAAGAATCCCATTTTTATTACATGGGTTACACTATGATGTATGGTTTATGATTATGTGGCACACATAAGAAAGGATTAATTATAAGATGGGTGAGACCTATATCTCCCTCCAATGCATTGGGTAAAGATTTTATATCTCATGAGATAGACATGGCTGGAACGGTAGGTTATACCGGTTTAGTGAAACAGGACTGGAACGAGGGTGACTCGGATCAGAAAGGGACTTTGTCCACTAAGATAGTCTTGGCAATGAGTCATGACTAAAAAGAAATGATTTTCCATGATTATGTGTGCGTGCCACAAAGTTTCAAGTTTCATGTTATGATTATGGGGATCTCATTTTCACTTCTATGATTTGTTCCATGTTAAGATATTATGATCTCTTTTGCAGGTTATGATTTTCAAAAAGATATGATATGATTTTTATTTCCTTTATTTGCCCTTGCTGAGCATTTGAGCTCACCCTTTTATGTTTTCTTTTCCCCAGGTCAGGAAGATGGATATTAAGTAGAATATGCTAAAAGGGACCCCAGATATGATGAAATAAATGGGAGACACTGTAGAAGATTTATGAACCAGTTTTTTATGTTTCCCAGTTTCTAAAGACACTATACCTATACGGTCCTTTGTGGTTTTGTCATATGCTGTAATAAGTGTGCTTCAATTTTGAAGTATTAACAATGTATGTAAAGTATGGGTCGTTATACCCTTACAGGTTCATCTGTTGGAATTTTTGCATTATGTATATAGATTCATTATCTTTACTGAGAAAGGTGTGACATATATAATGATCATAAATGATTAAATTATATATTCATATAGAAGGAGTTGAATATAAACTTGAGAATATGGTTGGAGTTAGTTTAATATTATGACTCCTTAATACATTATCATATAGGGAAATAAAACAATGTAGTTGATTCTTTGAGTAAAAAAGATCATGCTAAATTATTTATAATAAGGATATATAAGATCTAATATTTCTATATTTTTAAAGGATTCATCTTGAAATCTTGAAACAAGGGGGGAATAATTGTCTTTCTCAAATTAGTGTTCAACTATCTATCCATGTTAAGATTAAAGAGGCACTAAATGAATATGTAGAGCTACATAAGAAGGGGGAAAATGTTCTTTATTTTAACCTTGATTGAGATGGAATGATAAGGTTTAGAAATCATTTATGTATTCCATCCATACCAATTTTAAAGAATGATAGTTTTGATGAGGATCATAGTTCCTCATTCTCTATTCATCATGTAAGTACAAAGATGTCTAAAAATATGAAAGAGTATTTCTGTTGGGACAACATAAAGAAAGATATTTCTGAGTATGTTTTTAGTTATTTTGAATTTTAGAAAGTTAATGCAGAGAGATAAAAATATAAGGGAATGTTAAAAAAATTACCTATACTAGAATAGAAATGGGAAAACATCACCATGGATTTTGTCATCGGACTACCCAAAAAATCTAAAGGGAATAATGTTGTATTGGTAATAGTTAATCACCTTAAAATTTTAGAAAACTTCATTACTATCATACAATATTTCTCTCTTGACAATTTTTCCAAAATATACATTAATAAAGTGGTAAAATTTCATAGAGTACCATATTCTATGATATCTAATTAGGATGTGACATTTACCTTGAAGTTATGTTGAAGTCTTCAGCCATATATTGATATAGAGTTGAGTTTCATAACTATGTGTCATCATCAGACATATGGTCAATATAAGAGAAAGAATAAAACATTATTGGATATGTTGAGATCTTGTTCTATAGATTTCAAATGTTGTTGGGAACAACACATTTCTCTAGTTGGGTTTTCTTACAACAATATATTTCACGCAATCATTACGATGGATCCTTATGAATACCTATATATAAATAAGTGTGTAAATATAATGTTTTAGGATGAATTTAGAGAAAAAAATTTATCAAGAGCTGAGCTAGTTGAGAAAATTGCATACAAAGTTATATTCATTTACCCACACATCAATGAATCTTAGAGACGACAAAAAGGTTATGATAATAGTATTCTGCAAGATTTGGAATTTGACGTTTGTGAGAAAGAGTTTCTAGGAATTTATATGTGGAATAAGGTTATGAAATTAAAAAATAAAGGAAATTTGAGATCTATGTATATTGGCCCCATCTAGATTTTTGATCATATAGGGATGATATCTTATCACTTTTTGATCCACCTAACCCCTACCAAATTAATGACAAGTTCCATATATATCTCCTAAGGAAGTACATACTCTATCTATCACTTATACTAAACTCATAGTTCATTCCATTTGATCATTATATTTCCTAATAATAAAAACTATTAGAAATCTCAGATCATAGAATAAATTGCTATGGAATAAGACTAATCATATAGTTAATGTTATATGGAGGAATCAATAGTTCTAAATTCTAGGTGGAATCATAAGGATGTAATGTGTATTGCCCCAATAATTTACATTATTTTCATTTTTGAATAAATTTAATTTTTTTTCTATATTTATTTATACACAAAACCATGTTAAGCTTATGCTACACACAATAATGAGTTGGCTTACATTACACGCAAGATCGAGTTTTACTAAATAAAAATATATTATTTAAATATTATTATTTAATATAATAATGTATAAAATTGATGTTAAGTTGGTGGTTATAAATAGTATTAAATAAATCATGAAAACATATGGTTGAATTTATTGGTTACAAATTAATTATAAATTAATATAATAACTAAATGAATATAATGAGGTTGTTTTTATAAAAACTATTTTTATGATCTAAATGAAATTTTACCCTCATAAAATAAATTAATTACTATTGGTGAATTATATTAATGAAATATATTTTTTATATTCAATAAAATATTTTTTACATTCATATAATATATTTTATAAACATAAGATATGAACAAGCCGAATGTTACACATAAAACCCTATATTTTTTTAAAGATGGTTTTACAGCTTTTTGATGAAGAACCTATATTAAATCCAATTTTTGAAACTTTTATATATTATTTCGAAAAAAATAAAATTATTATTTTAAATAGGAATTTAAAATTTACTTTGGTTTAATTTTTGGTATTTTTCTAATAAGATCCATGGTTTGAAGAGTAATGATAAAATACTGCAATTTAATTGGAAACAACGTTTTCGTCTAAATAATTTATACTATTAAATTAAATTTTTAATTGAATTTAAATTATAATTAATTCGTTATATTATCATTTAATATAATTCATATCCTTACAATCAATTTCATATAGAAATTTGATATAAAAACATTCTGAACTTTTTAATTTTTTTACTTTAAAACCCGTTTTTCCATTCCGTCAGTGGGATTAATTTTAAATTAATAAACCAAAATTATGTGTTTTAAATTTTTAGAAATGAATTGAATATTTTTAATTAGTGGTTATAAATTATGTAAATAGGTTCCTTTTATTTTGGGGTGTATGAATAATAAATTTGGTAATATTCTAATTACCCCAGTTAAGGGTAAATCAAGTAATTAAGGGTAACAATAATATTATAAGTATTATAAAATTAAACTAATACTTGTAATACTTTTATTTGATAAGTTATTTTTGAAAAAAACATATTTTTTCCAATTTTATGGTAACTTAAATCCACATGGAAAAATTTAATGGTTTTATTGAATTTTATTCTATGGAAAGTCCAATATGTCTTAATCATGTTTCTAATAAGTGTTACAGTTTTTATATATGGTTATTAAGAAGATATCTCCAACTATTAATATTAATTAGAAACCTAAAATGTTTATATTCATCAATAAATTTATTTTTAATTTTTGGGGAAGAAATAATTAAATTAAAGGCTACCATAATGATGATTTATTAATTGTTCAATTAATGGACATATCAAATTAATGTTATTAAAAAATTTACAATAAATATAATTTGATATAATTAATGTTATAAACTATTTATAAATATTACCTAGATATATTTAGGGTGTATTAAAACTTTTTTTATATGTTATCTTGTAGTTATGATGCTTTTAAAAAAGTCAAGTAATGAATAATGTCAAAATTGAAACTAATGATATTTTAAAATAAATTATATCTCATTAAATTATATATGATTCATAAAAAATTAAACATTGTAAGAAGGATTAGAAAAAGTTTAAAAGGTAAATCATGACACATTTATGATCCATAATTCATTTTACTGTTACTATATTAATCCTTGAAGAGTAAAAAATCAAAGTTGTCACTCTAAGAGTTAATGGGTTTAAAAAAAGATTAGTGCCAAAATATAAGGGAAATAATGTGAACTAAACTTTTATAAAAATTATTGGTTTAGATGATTTAGACCCATAATTATAATATATTCTAAATAACTCAATTTGGATCTATTTTTATTAAAAATTTAATTTATATTAATTTAATAGTTTGAGAGTTTCCAAATGTACCCCTCACCTCAGTTATAAAAGAGAACCTCCTCCCTCCCTTCTTCACACCACTTTGAGCATTATAGATTAATCAAAACATTCTCAAATAATATCACAACATCCCTCCCCTCATCTAATAATACTACCATGAGGTATAAATCCAACCGAGTATGTATTTTGGTGTAAACTAAAAGGAGTTATCTAAAAAATAATTAACATTATTCAATGATCACTTTAGTTTTATTTCTTTCTACACACCCTAAACTCTCATTATTCCATGATTATATAAAAAAACATTATGATAAATATATTGAGATTCTTTTATGCTATGTGTTCAACATACAATTATACACAATTCTATATAATTGGTAACAAACATACTATTTATGTGTACGATGAACTACCTCCTCATGAAATGATGGTTGTTATTTTTTCCATTACCACCATTCATGATTGGGAATTGTGGTGGAAACTATATTCATATATGTTATATATGATATTTTTTATTTCTTTATTCTCATGTAATTATTTTCTAAAAAAACCCTTATACCTTCCAATTTGTATTAATACGATAACTTCGTTTGTGGATGTGTGGACTACCGCCTCCCCAAAGCAACGTGATTCAGTCACGCAATAAATGAAATGTATAAAGGATGGTTTGAATAACCACATGTGAAATATATGAAATAAATATGATACTTTAATTATAATGTAAATACATAACATTTAATTTTTATTATTTTAATATGGAAATGAAATAAAAGTAGCGTTCATGCGTACGTACAACCTACCATCTCCATGAATGGTGAATTTCATTTACTATATTTAAATTTTATAGATAATTATAAATATATATAATAAATATATATTATATTTAAATCATTTTTAGGTCCACTAGGTTAGATAACCTGAGAGGGGGGTGAATCGGGGTATGACAGATTAAAATAACTGCCATTATTGATCTTGTTTCGCTGTTAAGAAAAACTATTTTCTCTATCTTTCCCATAGAAAAGTATAGACAAAAATTAAATCATGAATGGGACACTATGATTTTTACATGGTTCACCCTCACTAGGATAAATCCAAGGAGCATATACCGGTAATGTGCCGATGTACCAAATCCACTATAATTGCACTGATGTTTACAAGTTCGAAGAAGACTCACTGTCCCTCCTAGTTTACAACCAGTCACAATATGAAAGCTCACTGCTCTCTCAACTGAAGTGTGATCACTTAATCTTTAGAAGATCCACTCACATTTTATAGACCTGTAGGTATCTTCATTATCACTAATTAAATATTCATCTTTAACTGTTGATAGATGCTCTATTGATGTTCAACTTTCACCCGCAGATAAATCTCACTTTGGACCGGATGTACCGGGCAACCCCATTTTTTACATGTAGCCCTTACAACACCTTGCACGTAATTCCCATGCCTTGCGCGAAATAATTTTTTTGCACAACTCCTCTTTTGCATGCCACCACCAAATTTTACGCATAGCCTCTACACTGCCTTGCGCGTAATTTTCTACTTTTGTGCGAAATCCTCTTTTCTCACAACACCCATTTTACACGCAACGAATTATTTTACGAGAAATAGTTTTTACGCGCAAAATTGTTGTTTTCGCGCAACTACCTTGTGCACTCCAATTTCGCACACCAGAGCTCAGATAATCTCTATGTCTTGTGTTCTTATCGAATGAGGGGGTCACTTCATATTTATAAGAAAAATCAACCCTGTGCAAAAAACCCTCCTTGAGCGGATAATTCTCTTCAAGCGCGAAACACACATCTTCCACACAACACCATTTTTCGCGCACGACTCCAATATTTCACGCCCCTCATTCCTTTGAAAATTTCCAAGCTTCGGACCCCAAAACACCTCTTACGTGAAAAACATCATCCCTTTATTTCATGCATCCCGCAAATATTTCGCGCACCCTGCTGATTTTTTGCGTGCCACGATATTTTTCACGCACCATGCTGATTTTTCGTGCAACACATTATTTTTTCATGCACCACTCAGATTTTTTGCTCTCCTCCCTTTTCCAAAAATGCATCTCTCCATTTTCCAATTTTCAGGCCAAAAAATTTGGCAAACACTAGAAAATGGCACCACCTTATATCTTCTCTTTTTGTGCCACCTCCAGATCATCCATTACTTTATCGAGGTTCTTCAATCAATCATGGATTGTTGAAAGCATCCCTTGGACCCAAAAAATCACTATTTAATCCCCCTTTTTCAACACACTCATACACTATGGTCTGCTTTATCAACAAACAAAACATGGAGGCCCACTTTTTCAACAAACACAATCACCTCAAAAATTCTTCAATGATGCCTTGAGGATTTTTTGCCGAAAAATATCCCCCTTTGGGTTTGTTGACAACTCTTCTAATAAAGATTCTCAGAACTTGATATCTCATTAAGGCTCTTTCCAGCCACTACCACCATTCACCTCCTGCGATTCTGATAGCGTTGAAGGATTCACTTAACACGTACTCTAAGACCACATGAGCAATGCTCGACATGAGAAACAAGAGTAAATGAGAAGTTCATAAATGAAACACTTAATTTATGACACCTACTGTTGATACCAAACTGATACCAATTACTAAACTGATACCAATTTTGGATCGTTGGAAACCTTCTTTAACTATCACTCGTCTGCTTTTATCACAATCTGTAGCTATCATCTCATGATTTCTATTCTTTGATTGATCACTTGTAGCATCACCAGATTTAATACTCTCCCCCTTTCTCATTAATCCCCCTATATTGATTCTCCACTTGTCATTTTCTCCCCATATCATTCATGATTTTTCAAATAGCCATATTGTCACACTATCTCCCCCTTGAACAATCACTATTTTCTCCCCCTTTGTCAATGAACCCAAAGGGCACTCCTTTACAGTCTGTAACAGGGTAAAAACACATATTAGTACATTAGGGTAAAAGAAATAAGACCTCGGGGATGGGGGGGGGGGGGGGTCCACATCCACACTCTTTTCAGTGCGGGGAGTCGACTGAACTCCTAGAGCTAGTCAATGTCGTTCAAAAGCTTCCTTGGGTAAGGCCTTTGTCAAAATGTCTGCAACCTGTATTTATGTAGGAACATACCCCAATTTCATGATCCCCTAATCAACTTTATCTTTGATAAAATGATTCTTTATCTCAATGTTCTTTGTCATGGAGTGATGGATGGGATTTCTATTGAGATTTATAGCACTTGTGTTATCGCACTAGATTCCGATCAGAGACTTCACTTCAACTCCCATATCATCAAGCTGCTGCTTCATCCATAATAATTGTGTGCATGCTTGAGTGGCTGCAATATACTCAGCTTCTGCGGTGCTCAATGAAATGAAATCTTGATTCTTTATCAGCCAATAAATACATAGTCCATCAAGATAGAATGCACCTCCTAACATTGATTTCCTATCATCCACTGAACCTGCCCAATCCGCATCAGTATATCCCAATAACTCTGTTTCAGAATTTTCATTATACATCAATCCGAAATCCACCATGCCCTTAATATACCGAAGTATTCTATTCACTACAAGCATGTGGATTTCCTTGGGATTACTTTGATATCATGCTGCTTGGCATGTGGTGAAAACAATATCAGGTCTCGTCGTTTCCCATTACAGTAAACTACCAACAATCTTCCTGTATTCTGTAATATTAGATACATTTCCATTATCATATTTTGATAATTTCATCCGACTTGCAACCAGAGTCTTCATCTCCTTGGAATTTTCCATTCCAAATCTTCTCAGAACCTCCATAGAATTTTTTTATTGAGAAATGAATGTATCATTATTTCATTGTGACACCTGTAGACCAAGGAAAAATGTTAACCCTCTAATCATTGAAATTTAAAAATCACTTTTCATGAATTCAGAAAAATAACTTCACTGAGCTTCATTTGATCCACCAAATATTATTCCATCGACATAAACCAGCACCATAATCCTTTTATTACTGTTATTATTGAAATAGAGATTGTAATCAACTCCACCACGCTGGAAACCAAGCTTCTTAAAGTACTGATCATGCCTTGAGTACCATGATCTTGGTGCTTGTTTCAGCCCATACAACGCCTTCTTCAGTCTGAAAACCTTATTCTCATTATCATGAATGAGAAAACCATTTGGTTTCTCAATATACACTTCTTCCTCTAGAACCCTATTTAAAAATGCAGATTTGACATCCATCTGAAAAACTGTAAACTCTCGTTGCACTACAATGGCTAGAAATAATATGATTTTCGCTAGTCTTGAAACCGGTGAAAATGTCTCATCAACATCTATTCCCTCTATCTGGGAGTATCCTTTGGACACCAGTCGTGCTTTGTTCTGAATCTTTATGCCATCTTCATTCATATTATTGCGATAGACACATTTAATCCTAATGACATTCTTATCTTCTAGCTTAGAAACAATCTCCCACGTCTAATTCTTCTCAATTTGATCAAGCTCTTCATTCATTGCGTGAACCAAGTTTTCATATTTAGCTGCATCAACGAAGCCTTTCAGCTCAACCTGAGATAAAAAAGATATTTTCTGTAGTGATTTAATTCTTCTTTTCTGAACTGGAGATGATTGATCACCAATGATGTTTTGCCTATCAATTTCAACTTGACTACTTGGCTTCTATGCAGATACGGATTGTCCTTCTTCATTCTCATCATCATTATCTTCTTCTGAATCAGCAGCAGCCACTTCTTCTCCCTTGCGTTGCTTTCCTCCTCATCGCTTTCATCAAGAAATTTTTCACTGTGCAGTTGAATGTTCTCATCATTTTACACAACAGTGACGTCATTGCTCTCAACTACTTTTCCCAGACTTTTATTAAAGAATTTATATTCTTTGATTTTTCTAGAGTATCCAAGGAATATTCCACCATCTCCACGTGACTCAAATTTCTTATGTTTTTCTTTATTGAGTATAAAGAACTTACTCCTAAAGATTCCAAAGTACTTCACCATTGGATTCTTCCCGTACCACATGTCATATGGAGTCTTTCCTTCCTTTGGACACAACAAATCCCTGTTAGAAATGTAGACCGATGTCAATACTGCTTTTTTCCAAAATTTCTCTGGTAGGTCTTTTTCTATAAGCATCATTCTGTCCATGTTGTTGATGATCTGATTTCTCCTTTCAACCACTCTATTCTATTGGGGAGTTAGTACTGAAGAAACTTGATGCCTTATCCCATGTTTCTCGAGATAGTCTTCCACCTGACTGTTTGTGAATTATGTACCATTATCAGTACTAAACTTCAGAATTTTCTATCCGAGCATCCTTTCGCACTCCCTCGATACTATTTTAAGCAGGTGAACACATCTGACTTATGGGAAATAACAAATACCCATTCCGTTGTTCTATATTAATCAATTAAAAGAACATAGTACCTCTTTTCGTCAATTGATCTTGGTGTGATAAGACCACAAACATCAGCAAGTACCAATTCAAGCACTCTTGTTGACTTCTTTTCCTTTTCCTTATACATCTTTCTGATGATCTTCCCTTGTTGGCTTACATCGCACGTGTGAGTACGATCATGTGGTATCTTATGGAGGTCTCTTGCTGAATCACACATTTCCAGATCTTCCAGGGATGGTTGGCATAGATGACCAAGTCACTTATGCCACAATTTTTTCTCTTCCTATTTGGATAAAAAGCACATATATTCTTCTCCACTTACAAGGTAGAGATTCCATTTTGTCCTGTTTCCCTGTATTATCACTGTACCATCCCTTCCCATGATGACACATGTATTCTTGGTAAACCGTATAGAATGCCATGAGTCACAAAATTGACTAACACTGAGAAAATTTTGACTGAGACCTTCTACAACTAAGACATCAGCACGTCTTATTTCTTTGCCCCCAAACCCAGCCTTTCTCGATCCAATTATCTTTAGGCCTTCATCATTTCCAAACTTGAAAACTCTTTATTTGTCATATTTTATGCATGTAACAATATCCTTGTTTCTTTTCATGTGAGACGTACAACCACTATCAAGGATCCACACACCAGAACGATCTGATGCATTAAGGGAAATTTCAGCAACCACGGCCTTCTCTACTCTATTCTTCTTGGTCCATATTTTTGTCTCCACAATAGATATAGATTGAGAATTAGGATCATTCTAAGAGTATGACGGACCTAATTCATCTTGAAAAGCTGCAAATCTATTTTGCGTTTTCAACTCACCTCTCGGTTCATTAATCTGCTGCTTGTGAACATTTTGTTTCTGCTTTGGCACATTCCTTTGTATGGTAGAAGTGAAATACCTAGCCATGTGCCCAAATCCTCTGCACTAAAAATAATTTCCTTCAAAAAATGTTTTGGGGAACGATTATTTGTTTGGCTTACACCTTTGTTCTTGTTCCCTTCGATATCTTCTAGCTATATAACACACACTTTGTGAGTGTCCCATCTTTCCACAATAATAACACCTAATGAAAGGTGCATTCCTACGTGTTGCTTCTGTACTACCAGTAGTCCCTTGAGTTCTCTGAGTTTTCTGATTCTGCTTTGTACCCACATCAATTTTCATATTTTGAATAGGCTCTTGTGGTCTGACTTCAACTCTGACTGATTTCTGTTTCTGATCAAGCCCTAAATCATCCTTAACACCGGAGCTTGATTGCTGATTCTTTCCTGTTGAACTACTAAGCTCCTCTTTCATCTTTACAGTATTCAGAATATTTTGTTTCCCAAGAACATGTTGGGAATAAATGGTTTTTCATGATCCTTAACTTTTTCCACAGACCGACAACTTTCTCTTCAAGATATTCGATACACTTGACGTGATCCTTCACGGTGATATTCGAGCCATCGATCTCCTTCTTCTGTTCTTCAATCCTGAGTTTATACTCACTAACTAATTCTAAATTCTCTGGCACTGATGACCTGAGTTTCTCAATTTCATCCATTAACTCAGACTTCTCTTATTTTTTTTAACTGTATGTAGAGTTTTGCGTCATGGACAACTTTGTTGGATTTATTTGTTTTAGCCCTCCAAACATATATCTCTTCAAGAGAAGCCTATAACTCATCTTTCATATCAAATCTTCCTTCAACTTCTTATTCTTCATAAATGTTGTTTTCTTTTTTATTCTGAGCACTAATGACAATTGATACCATAGCATTTTCCCCATGATCTTTGCAATTTTTAGTCTCCTTATCCTTTTCATCGTCAGACTCATCTGAACTTTCAAATTCTTATGAAAGAAGATTCTTCTTCTTGAAGAAATTTCTCTTGAATTGTTTCTTCCCTTTCACAAATGTTGAAGTCTTCTTCTTGTGAATTTCAACTTCTTCATCATCATTATCGTTATCTTGAAACTTTTTTGGGCACCTTGCCACAAGATAACCAACCTTTCCACATTGAAAGCATGCTAGTGGAAGATTCCCTTTAAACTTTACTTTCCTCTTTGCAGATTTGAAGAAAGGAATGACATCACCTCATATATCTCTTCTTCTTCTTGAGAATATTCAATGGTGAGCTTCTTCATGGCCTTGAATGCCCCTTCTTTGGATTTTCCATTTTCCACAGCATCGTTATCATCATTTCTCATTTCATATGCAACCAGTGTGCTGTGTAGGTTATCCATTGTCAGCTCTTTAAGGTCTTTATCTTCCAAAACTGAAACTTTCAGATTGAATCGAGTTGGAATTTTCCTCAAGATGTGCTTAACTATTTTTATATCTTCAATAAATTCTACAAGACCTCTAACGTCCTCCACTACAATATTTACCCTGTCAAAGAATGCATCAATAGATTCATTCAGGTTCATTATCAAATCTTAATACATATTCTATAACACTTGTATCTTCACTTCTCTGACCTTTATGTCACCTTCATATATGTTCAACAACTTTTCCCACATAGCATGTGATGTTTTTCATGACATCACCTTGGTATAAATAGCATTGGATAGGGATCCCCCTAAATCATTGATTCCCTTTGCATCGCATCCAATTCTCTTCGCTCATCTTCGGATAATGCACCACTATTAATATCAACTGTGATACTGTGCATTGCTTCTATAAACACATCCATTACAAAAGATCTAAAGTAGTGTTGGATCCAATTCTTCCATAGCTAAAAATTGTTCCTATCGAAGATCAGAATTCCTTTATGATTGATGACCTCCATCTAAGAGAGAAACTAATACCAAGATTTCCCTATGATACCAATTGTTAGGTCCACTAGGTTAGATACCTTGAGAGTGGGGTGAATCAGTGTATGCTAGATTAAAATAACTGCCCCTATTGATCTTGTTTCACTGTTAAGCACAACTATTTTCTCTCTATTTCCCATAGAAAAGTATAGATAGATATTAAATCATGCACAAGACACAATTATTTTTTACTTGGTTCAACCTCACTGGGCTACGCCCCAGGAGCATACACCGACAATGTGCCTATATACCAAATCCACTATAAGCGCACTACTGTTTACAAGTTCGAAGCAGACTCACTGTCCCTCCTGGTTTAAAACCACTCACAATATGAAAGCTCACTCCTCTCTCAACTGAAGTGTGCTCATTGATTTTTCAAAAGATCCACTCACAGTTTATAGACCTGTAGGTCTCTTCATTATCACTAATGAAATCTAAATCTTTAACAATTGATAGATGCTCTGTTGATGTTCAACATTCACCCGCAGATGAATCTCACTTTGGACTAGATGTACCGGACAACCCCAATTTTTATGCACAGCCCTTACGGAACCTTGCGCATAATTCCCTTGCCTTGCGCGAAATTCAATTTTTTCACAACTACTCTTTTATACACCAACACCAAATTTTACACATAGCCTCTACACTGCCTTGCGTGTAATTTTATGCTTTTGCACGAAATCCCCTTTTCTCGCAACACCCATTTTACACGCAATAAATTATTTTACGCACAATAGTTTTTACACACAAACTTATTGTTTTCACACAAATATGTTGTGCACTCTAATTTCACACGCCATATCTCAGATACTTTATATGTCTTGAGCTCTTATCAAATGAGGGGGGGGGGGGGTCACTTCATATTTATAGGTAAAATCAACCCCACACGAAAAACCCTCCTTGAGTGCGTAATTATCTTAGAGCGCGAAAATCACATCTTCCGTGCAACACCATTTTTTGTGAACAACTCAAATATTTCGCGACCCTGATTCCTTTTCCAATTTCCTAGCTTCGAACCTCGAAACACCTCTTGCGTGAAAAACTTCATCCCTTTATTTCGTGCATCCCGCAAATATTTTGCGCACCCCGCTGATTTTTCTCACGCCACTATATTTTTGACGCACCACGCTTATTTTTCGCACAAAACATTATTTTTTCTTTCACCACACAGATTTTGCGTGCTTCTCCCTTTGAGAAAAATGCATCTCTCCATTTTCTGATTTTCAAGCCCAAAAATTTGGCAAACATTGGAAAATGGAACCACCTTGTATCTGCTCTTTTTTGTACTGCCTCCAGATCGTTCATTCCTTTGTCGAGGTTATTCAATAAATAACGGATTGTTGAAATCATCCCTTGAACCCAAAAAATCACCATTTAATCCCCCTTTGTCAACACAATCATACACCATGGTATGCTTTGTCAACAAACAAAACATGGAGGCCCACTTTGTCAACAAACACAATCACCTCAAAAATGCTTCAATAATGCCTTGAGGGATTTTTGCCCAACAATCATGTTGTACAATATGGAGAATAATAATTCATGATATATATAATTGCAACTACAAATAAAAAGTCAAAACATACTCGAAAAACTAGGCAATTAACACCCAAAATAATAAAAACAATGGAAGATTTTTGACAAATGGGTAATGAGATATTATAAGAAGTTGATATATGATATTATAAATATAATTATTATTATAGAATAAGTTTATACAATTTTTAAACCTTTATATTAGACGTTAAAGAATGTTCAACTAATGGAAACAACAAGGTAAGGGGTTTCTCATTTCACTTTTACTTCTTTGAGATATATGAGTTATTAACTACTTATTTTTTGGGGTTTTTATATTCCATATTGACATGTTATATAATGAGTCTCATTATTAAAATTATACTATAAGTTTCATTAATTTTTTTCCTTTATTGGGATTTTAATTAAAAATTTTCAAAGTGGTATGGGGTACTTTGGAATGTTTAAAGATTATTTTCATCAACGATTTTTCAAAGAAATCATTTAAATTGTTTTCATATATGTAAAAATACTTTGTTTAATATTATCCTTTGTTGAGTTTTATCTCTTATTATTCCGTTTTATTTTTTAAATGACATGTGTATCATTGGTTTACCTTTCCATATTTTTTATTCCATATTTACTCACAGTTTATGATGTACACTTACCCTTACTGCGCATTTTTTCTCACCCTTTCATTTGTTTCATTTTCCTTCGGATTTTGAGAAGTATGTTATGAATAATATATAGGGATACACAAAAGGAGAATAATGAAACCCTAAATTAAATTCTTTGTGTATTTTTTGTTTCAAAATTTAATGTGTATTACAAGTATGTATCTAGTTTACCAAGACTACTATGCTATTCTGTCCCTTGGGATGTGATTACTTATATCTTATAGAAATGTATTAAAGTAAGGAACCTCATTAGGGATACTAGGGTTGGGTTCATTACATTTGGTATCTAATAAATTTTAGTAGAAACCTTGGAAACATGATTTATAATACAATGATTAGGGAACATACCCCCAAGATAGACTTTGAGGATAAGTATAGAAGAACATCATAAAATGTTGGTATGATAGATATTATATGGGTATTCATAAAAATAAGTACCTATTTAGATACTATAGGTTGATTTAGTTTTGTAATATATATACATAAGGGTAACAATATGGATAAGGTGCATCGTGCCTAACTTGGCTAACCTGGTACACAATAATGGGCCTTACTGCACACCTAGTTTAACACCCTCGGGGGATATTCTTAATATAATTAAAATTTTATTTATAAACCATTATGATGGATTTAAAAATAAATATTTCCCAAAATAAACCATGTTTATGAGTATGAGATTAGTTATGAATAATTTTTTATTTTAATTTAAGTGTTTTACTAGTTTGAAATTATTCATTTTGATTAATAACGTAATCTAATGTATTCCAATGTTTATTTATTAGTGCCTAGTAGATGTAATGGAAACTATATCAACACATGTAATCCATATAGGGATTTCTATCTAATATAACATAATTATGTTTGAGTTGTAGCTGCAACTGGTGCTAAAAAATTTATAACCATACCATGAAAGCTGACTCTGACTATGAAGAATAACCCTACTTTTTTGGAGCATCCTAACCCGTAATGTGGAGGAATAATGTTAGACCGCTTCATGAGACAAAAAAACACCAACATTTAATGGGGATAAAAATCCATTTGAGGATGAGCAATGGATAACTTCTTTAGGAAATATATTTATTAATTTGGGAAGTGAGGAAAGAGAGAAATTTTATTGGAAACTTATCATATTTATTAAGATGTAGATTAATGGTGGTCATTGATTTAGAACAATAAGGAGGATGAGAAGGAAATAGAAAAAAAGGACTGAAATGATTTTAAGGAACTTTTCTTAGAAAAATATTTCCATTGAAAAAAGGGAGTAAATATTGAGAGGCAATTTCTAAGTCTAAGGAAAAAGGAGGATTAGAACGTTTCTCAGTATAAAACCCACTTTATAAGGTTAGAAATGCAACGACAGACTACATATGTTACCCAAGGAGTAATATTGATTCTTTATTTGAACGGTTAAATCCATTACTTTGATGGGAACTAGTCTCCCAAAAATTTTCATCATTTGGAGATATATTCTTCATGTGCAATCAAGATAGAAAAATAATTTTTTAGGTCTTATGACTTTAAAGGAGAGCAAGAAAAGAAGGAAAATAGAAATAGAAATATAGATAAAGTGAAGAAGGGATAGAAGTATTTTTACAAATGTGATAATTATGGAAATAATCATGCTAAAAAATGATTGAAAGGAGTTGGTGTTTGTTATAAATTTGGAGAAAAATTTCATTAATAAAATGTGTGCAAAGAGAATAAATAAAAGACTGATGTTCTATTTTTCAAATGTAGTGAAATGGGGAAGTACACAAATAATTGTCTTAATAATCAAAGAAATAAACCTGAGAAAAAGAAAAGTGATCAAGGTAATTCTTAAGATGTTACTACAGTCGAAGTGGAATAATTAATATATTTGTTTTTTTTGGATTAAATAATTATGTTATTATATTATGGTTATAATTATTATGGAATATATGAATATTATACTGGATTAATTTTTTTTAAGGATTTGAGATCGTATGCTGAATGGTACTAAGAAAAGTAATTTATTAGAAAGTAATTTTTTTGGAAAACACATGTTTGACGGAAAAATAAGACTTCATATATTCCTATTTTGAGAAAATGTTATTTGGGAAAATTGATTATTTAGATAAAGTAAATTGGATTGTACCGATTATATTCATACTTATTAATGATTTGTTAACAATGTAGTTTACGCTATCATTTATGGAGTTTACAACAGTTTTGGATTTATTATATATATCAAAAAAATGTTATTTACTTAATTAATAAAGAGGAATGTATGTTTTCAATAATTTTTTATAGTAATTCATGTTATTACCATATTTTTATGTTTGGAGTGTGCCAATTTAAAGCTTATTTGTGTTGATTAAAGGATAATGATAAGTTCATTTTTGAAAATTCAGTGACCTTACTTCTAAATTGTTGGATCATAATATTTTGGAAAGGGTTACCATTTCTGAAATGTTTTATGTTTTACATTGGATTTTGTTTTATAGATTGATACATTTATTTACACAATTATGCAACTTGTGATAAGATATGAAATAGAAATAGTTTAAGGAATAATCAAGGGAAAATATTGTGTTTATAGAAACATAAATTTACTTATATTCATAGAGAGTGAAATAATTTATCAACTCCATGAAAAGGGTCTCGAATTTTTTTTGTCCTACAATCATCATTTTTGATGATATCAATGACCTTTATTCACACCTATATTTTATGGTTTTGTGGTCAATAACTTTTTCATGAAAATGTTATCTATCACTCTCCTTCAGAACATGATAGTTAGATTTGTCTTCCATATAATTTTTTTCACTAACATTGTCAAATGTGAAATCCTAGTTTTGTGTTGAACTTCACATGTCATTTCCCTCTTATTAATAATATGTGTTATTGAACCTATTTATGATGTGGGTTTTTCAACAATAGATTATTTTTAAAAATCAAACCCTAGAATACCAATATAAAGTTTAAATTGAGAGGAAAGAACTTAGTTAAAGTGAGGGAATGTAACACCCCATGACTTTACAATTTTTTCATTTTTGAAAAACTGTAATTTTTTATAGCCTGATTTATACACAACACCCTGTTAATCATGCACTACAGACAACAATGAGTTGTCTTGCACTACAAATAGGATCGTGTTTTACCGAACAACAATATATTATTAAAATATTATTAATTAATATAATAATATATAACATAGCTATTGAGTAGTAAGTTATGAATAGTATTAAATAACATAGGAAAATATATGTCTGAATTTATTGTTTACAAATAGATTATAAATGAATATAAGAACCAATTTAATATAGTGACAATGTTTTTATAAAAACAATTTTTATGATCATAAAGAAATTTTACCTTAATAACTTAAAATAATTACTATTGGTGAATGATATTAGTGAAGTATATATTTTATATATTAAATAAAATATTTTTGACATTCATAAAATATATTTTATACGCATAAGAAAAGAAAAAACCCAATATTACACATACAATCCTACATTTTTATAAAGGCTGTTTTACCTCCTTTTGATGAAGAACCTATTTTAAATCCAACTTTTGACATATTTATATATTATATTTTAAAAAATAAACATATTATTTAAAATAATAATATAGAAATTTCCTTTTTTAAATTTTCTTGATATTTTTATGATAAGTTTCATGTTTTTATGAATAGGGACCAAATATTGCAGTTTAATTGAAAATATTTTTTTTGTCTACAAAATTTATAGTGTTAAATTATATTTTCAATTGTTTTTAAAGTATAATTTGATCATGTTTTTATTATTTAATCCAATATAGGTTATTATGATAAATTTTACGATGAAATTGGATATCAAAATATTGGGAAGCTTTGAACTTTTTTACTTCAAAAACCTATTTTCCCATTCAGTAAATGAGATTGATTTTATATTAATAAATGAAACTTTTGTTTTTTGAACTTTGAAAAATGGATTCCATATTAATAATAATAGGGTCAAAATTATTTAAATAGATTTCTTTTATTTATGAACATATTAATAGTAAATTTAGTTATATTCTAATAACCATGGTTAGGGTGAATCAAGTAATTAAGGGTAAAAATAATGTTATAGGTATTATAAAATTACCGTAACACTTGACCTAATTTTATTGGATAAGTTGGTTTATATAAAAAACATCATTTGTAATATTTTATGGCATCTTGGAGCCACCTGGATGACATTAAGGCTCTTATAATGTTTTATTCTAAGGAAAGTCCAATATTTCTTACTCATATTTATAATAAGTATTAAATTTTTTATATGTTGTTATTAATAAGGATTATTTCAATATAAATTTTCATGAAAAAGATAAATTTTTTATATTCATCATGATAATTTATTTTTAATTTTTAGAAAAGAAATAATTAAATTAAGGGCTAGCACAATGATGACGTAGTAATAGTATAATCAATGGACATATCGAATAAATGTTATTAAAAATATTAAAATAAAAATTATTTATATAAATGATGTCATCAAAGAACTTTATAAATTTTATAGACATATTATGGGTATATTAAATGTTTTTTCAAAGTTATCTTGTAGTTATGATATTTTCAAAAAAAAAATAGTAATGAATAGTGTCAAAATTAACATTAATGATATTTTAAAGTAAATATTATTTATTTTATTGATAGAAAATTCGTTAAAATATAAAATTCAGCCAAATGATTGGTATAAAAATTAAAATATCAAAAAATGACTAATTTATGTCCCATTTTTCATTTTTTTATAACTATATTAACCCTTGAAAATTAAAAAACCAAGTTGTCATGGTAAGAGTTAAATGGTTTAACAAAGGTTTAATGCCAAAAGATATGGGTAATTATGTGGCCTAAAGTTGAATAAAAATTATTCGCTGTAATTATTTAGACCCATTATAATATTAACATTGAAATAAATTACTTTGGTTCCATTTTTAATAAAAAATGAATTTATATTAATTTAATAGTTTAGGAGTTTCCAAATATACCACTCACCTTATGTATAAAATAGAACCTCCTCCCTCACTTCCTCACATCAATTATATCCTTATATATAAACCAAACCATGACTAAATAAGATCAGAAATTACCAACCATAATCCTATAATCCTCACTTTGGGAAGAAATACAACTAAGTAAGTATTTTGGTATAAACCAAAAAGAGTTACCCGAAAAAAAGGAAATTTTCATCAACGATAACTTTAGTTTTATTTATTTCTCCACCAAATGAACTATCCTTATTAAATAATTATATAAAACAAAAATATCCTAAATATAGTGAGTTGTTTTTATTTTAATATATAATCAGTAACGAACATATTGTTCATGTGTATGATGAACTAGCGCCTCACGAAATGATGATTGTTCATTTTTTTCCTTTACCATCTTTCATGGTTGGGAATTATCATTTAAAATATATTTATATATGTTATATATGATATTTATTTTTTATTTATGCTTAATTTATTTGTTTATAACACATACCATTATGGTTTCCTTTTTTTATTTATATGATAACATCATTTGTGGAAGTGTGGACTACTGCCTCCTCAAAACGATGTGATTCATTTATGATATACATAGAACGTATAAATGTTGGGTTTAATGATAATATGTAAAATTTATGACATAAATATGATACTATAATTATAATATAAATATATATCATTTTCTTTTCATTCTATAAATATGAAATGAAATAAAGGTAGAGTTCACGTCTATATACAGTCTACCGTCTCCATTAACGGTGCATTTCATTTAATATCTCAAAATTGTATATATTTTTATATATATATATAATGAATATATATTATATTTAAATCAATTTTTACATTTTGGATATGATGAAATTATGATCCAAGTAATTTTAACAAAAAATAATAAGTCAAAAGATACTGAAGAAACTATGCAATTAACACCCAAAATAATGAAAATAATAGAGGTTTGTTAATAAATGGGTAATTAGATATTGTAATAAGTTAATATATGATATTATAAATACAATTATGTTTCTTTTATAAGTTAATAACATGCCTAAATCCATTATATAGTATGTTAAAGAACATTCAACAAAAGGAAAGAATAAGGTGAGGGGTTTCTCGTCTCATGTTTACTTATATGGGATATATGCCCTATTAACCACTTATTTTTTTGTGTATATATTGATCCTTTTATATTATATATCATGAATATAATTATTCTCATGATATTATAAGTTTAATTAATTATATTCCTTTATGTGTCTTTTAATTCAATTTTTTCAAAGTGGTATGAGAAACTTTGGAATGTTTAAGGATTATTTTTTCCCAAGAATTTTTAAATGAAATCATTTATATTATTTTCATCTACGTCAACATCCATTGTTGAATAATATTCTTATATGTGATTAATATAATATGATACCATAAACCATATTTTATTAAATATTTATTATTATTTTGATGGTGGATGTTTTATTTTGATACCATTCATGGTTTATTATTAAAGTATTCACATTTCATAGGTGAGTTTTTTCATTTTGAGTTTTCATGATGTTCATGTTTCACCACATTAATGTGTGGAATGAATTGAACATAGTATGTGTTAAGAGAGGTATGATACTCCCCCTTTATCCATCAATAGGTTTCATGTTACAAAATCATTTGGTGACAAATCCATCACGTTTTTTCCTTACACTTTTAACTTTTATAAGGGTAGATCTTGACAAAAATCAGATCGGTTTCTACCCCAAGACTACTGTCATGAGGATAGTTCTTCATATTAACTATCGAGAAGATATATATTGATTGTTCCAACATCAACCATTATAAAAAGCATCATTATTATTATTCCATGTGATTATTTATATAGAAAGTGTATCAGTTATTTACCTTTCCCTATTATTTATTCCATATTTACTAATAGATTCCAAAGTATTATTACCATTAATAATCATTATATATAACCCCTTTCATATGTTTAATTTTCCCATGATTTTGAGAATTATTTTACGACTCATATGCAGGGTGACACAAAGATGGAACAGTGGAAGACTCAATGAAATTATTTGGGTATTTTATTTTTCAAAATTTAATTTGGATTAAAAGTATATATCTAGTTTAACAAGAGAACTAAACTATTGAGGCCATTCAGATACAATTCCATGTATCTTATTCCAATCTATTAAAGTAAGGCACCGACTCTAGACTACTGAGGTTGGGGTCGTTATATAATGAGGTATAAGTATATTCATTTTTTTAATCGAAGTGATGGTGTTTCAAGGTAGAAATTAATTTTAAGGGGGTATAATGTAATACCTCTAGATTTTATGAAATATACATTTTTTTCAAATAAATTAAATTTATTTTATATCTTAAATTACTCCAAAAATTGAGTTTTCATAAACCACAACATACTAGAAATGTTATTATTTAAATGTGACTGTTGTAACCTAGACATTAAACATAGATATATAAATAGTAATAAATACATTTTTAAAATTATTTATAAATGTTTTTGATAAATAAAATAGATTGGTAAATAAGAACTTAATTTTTTTAATGTCTTCAAATGCTTCAAAAATACAATTTTCCTAAAAGAATTTTTTATTATTTGTGTGAAAAAAATTAATTCTTATACTCTTTTGGATTTTGAATTTGAAAAAAACAATTATTTATATCAACATGTAAAAATTATCTTACGGTGAATTTTTGAGAATTTTCATAAAATAATAATTTTATGATGAATTGTAAAAAATACTACTGTTTATTGAAAACTAGCTTTCCATTTAAAATATTTATAAGTTTAATTGTATTTAAAAATATTTTAAAGAGTAAAATTAGTAAAATTATATTATTATTTATCTTATTTATTTAATTTAAATAAATTTTATGGTCATATATAATAAAATTTTCTTTTGGAAAAATCTTTATCTTCGCATTTTTATGATTAATTTTAAAATAAATTATTCCACTTCTTTTAATTGAATTTGATTTAATAGATTACATATTTTTAATAAGAATAATTAATATTATATAATAAGTCCAAATTAATTTTTAGTCAAAATGAATAATAAAAAAAGAAAAAACTAATTACCATAGATAAGGTGAAAAGAGGCATTCCATTAGGGTTAAACTTTAAAGATAAGTGTTAAAATAACCTAAAAACTTGTACAATTACTATTTTATATCCATTTATTTAACTTATTTAATTTTTGGTTCGATAATGGGGCATTTTGAATCATTTCTATTGTGTTAAAAATACGGGTATATTTATTTCTTTCCAAAAATTCCAAGTGTTCCATCCCCATCACTTATAAAAGGGAACCCCCTCTCACCTTCTATTCATACTCCCAAATCCTTTTGGTCCAAAAAATACATGATCAAATAACTCATATAATTTAATTCCAAGGACCTATATTCATTTTTTGATCAGGATACCCTCCAAATAAGGCTTAATGTGTAAACTTAAAGAGGTTCTCTTAAGAAGAGGTATAGTAATAAACCATGTGTTTTTGTTTTATTTCTTCTTCCACATCCTTTAAATATTATGAAAATAGGATGATATAATAACATAATTATCTACCATATAATTATATTTTATTATTTTATTTTCCTAACATAAATCCATCTCCTCTTCCATAAAATGGGAAACCAAATCGTTGGTCGTGTGTATTGTGGATACCCCCTTGCGAGCTGATGTTACTCATTTTCCATCACCGCCTCCCTTAGATGGATATAATGATTTATTTAATATATTTTTGATATTAATGAAATAATTATACTTATTTAATTATAATATCATGTCTACCTTCTTACCTTCCAATATGTTGGAAAACGATAACAACGCTCGTGCGTACATATGGACTAACACCTCCATGAAATGATGTGATGCATTTTTCATTTTGTATTAAATGGATTGTAATATGTGTATATTTAATGAATATATGTTATATATATGATCTAAAAATGATTATTAAAAGTTTAATTTATATTTATGTTTATTTTTTCCATCCATCAAAAAGATGGAAACAACATTCATGTATATGTATAGCCTATTGTTTCTATAAAAGGTGCATTTTATTTTCCTTTTTATAACTTTTAAAAATGACAGTAATTTTTTTTATAATTAATATATCTTATAATTATATAATTATTGATATTATTTATATTAATTAATAATAATAAAATTACAAGGACCAAAACTAACGAACTAGAACATACAAGTAAAATGAAGCAGTTATCACCCAAAATAATGATTTTAGTAAATAATTGTTGATAAAAAGGTGGTGAAATGTTATAATTAAATAATATATGAAATTATATATATTATTATATTTATTTAATATATTTATAATACACCTATATTTGTTATACATGATGTTTGAATGTGTGAAGAAATCTGATACTTGATGTAAGGGATTTTCGCTTCACTTTTATTTTGGTGTGACACATTCCATATTCACCAATTTTTTCTTGTATGTGGTATATATAATAATAATGAATGTGTTTTGTCATTATTATTATAAAATTATGGGGATTTATGTATTTATATATTCTTATTTATTTCATGGGGCTTATGATTCAAAATTTACCCAAGATGAAAATGTTTTATGATATACTCTCATTATTTATCAGGATTATTTATGTTATGATTATGATGATGAAATATTTTGATCTTTATCTCATGAAATTATTGAATTTCATTCTCCTATAGTTATTTCTGGATTATACATGTTTCAATTTAATTTTCCCCTTTTAAATTAATCAAGACACCTAAAAAACATATTTTAGAAAAAACACATTTATTTTATTCTTCAGTCGAAAACAAGTTTTCTTCCATGTAAATGATTTCTAATTGTTTTTAATAAAATATTTAATATTATAAAAATATTGTTTAAAGTAAAATTTACCCGTATTTTACTTTTTACAAAAAAATTAAATTAAATTTATTATTGTTTTTCTAATAAGGTGCTTTTAAAATTTTTATCAAAAATATGAAATGAATATTTGTTTTAACATGTTTGAAATGAATGGAATTTACCACCATAATAACCTATAAATTATTCAAATATCATATTTTATATTTCCATGGTTATTCTAAAATAATTTCATTCACTAATATTTTTAAAGCTTTGTATTTTAACGAAGTGATTTCAAATTGGTATGGTTATTTTATTAAAGAATGTTTTAAAGGAATTTATATTCATTATAATAAAAAAAATTGGGTTTCTTATGTTTTACTAGGTATATGATCCAATGGTACCATCCTTATTATTTCTAGACTTCTCCACTCTCATCAAAAAATGTTGGGACTCCATGAGTCACCACTCTGATTCCTTTACTTGTGTCATTAAGCTTAAAAATATAAAACAAAATCTCAAAAGTTGGTGTGCGACTAAAGCTAAACAAATTGATAAGGACATTGCCTCTTTGGAGGCTAATCTCAATCTTATTCAAAACACTGCCACTTATGCTGACTTTACTTTAGATTTACAGAATGAAACCAACATTTCTCTGAAACTTAATTCCCTTCTTGTGCTCAAAGATAACATCCGTAATAAAGTCTTCAAAACAAAATGGCTAACTGATGGGGATAGAAATTCCAAATTCTATAATGCCTTGCGATAAATTAGAAAATTCTATAGACCTCTTTCCTTCCAAAAGGATAATGACATTCTTTTGGACACTAAAGTGGCCATTGCCAATAATGTTGTCTCTTATTTTGAAAACATTTTTAATGGTCCTCCCATTAACAAAGACCTCATTCCTGATATTATTCATGCTCTTACTGATGAGGAAGACAATCGATCACTTTTGAGAATCCCTCTTGATCATGATATTAAATACACTATCTTTGATCTTAATACTGACAGTGCCCCAGGTCCAGATGGTTTTAATAGTGGTTTTTATCAAACTCATTGGGACATTATCCATGCTGATGTTTGTAAGCTTGTCAAAGCTTTATTTTCTCATGAGAATCTCCCTCATGGTATCAACTCTCAATTCATTACGTTGATTCCTAAAGTTGTAAATTCTTCTGAAATTCATATATCCAGGCCTATTGCTATTATTAATTCACTTTATAAAATTATCACCATGATACTGGATAATCTCCTCTCACCTCTCTATAATAAAATTATTTCATGGAATCAATATGGCTTCAATAAAGATAAATCCATTCAGCATTGCATTTTCCTTGCCTCTGAATGTACCAATGTGCTTAATAAAGGTTCAAGAGGAGGAAATGTGTCCATTAAAATTGATATTAGGAAGGCATTTTATACCATTGAATGGAACTTTATCTTCAAGGTTCTCCATCAATTTGTCTTTAATGAGGTCTTTATTAATAGGATTCACTCTTTTTTCACTTCTTCTGCTATTTATATCCTTATAAATGGGTCCCCTAAAGGTTATTTTAAATGAACTATGGGTGTTCGACAAGAAGATCCTTTATCTTCCATCCTTTTTGCAATTGTGGAAGACTATCTTAACAGAATTCTCTCCAATTTAGTTTCTCAAAAATAAACTGAAACCGATTCAAGATGCTCAGGGCCTTCATGATCCAACCCATCTTTTTTGTGAAGATGATATAATCCTATTTATTAATGGTAGCAAAAGAAATATTCTGAATCTCATGAATGCTTTATCTCATTATGAGGATGTTTATGTTCAAGCTGTTTGTTGGGCCAAGTATTTTACCTTCTTTGGAAAAGGTTTCCTTGCAAACCGTAAAACCAACATCATTGAATTCCTTGGCATCAAAGAAGGTAACTTACCTTTTATGTATTTAGGTGTTCCTTTTTTTGGGGAAGACCTAAAACTGTTTACTTCTCTTCTGCGGTGGATCATATTCTTCATCAACTCTCTTCCTGGAAGGGAAAATCTCTTTCCATGGCTAGTTGGATTTTTCTAGTCAAATCTACCATTATCTTTAAAATGGTTTACTCCCTTATGATTTATAAATTCCCAACCTATCTTCTTAAAAGAATTAATGGTTACATTAAAAACCTTTTTTGGTCTGGCAATATTGTTGAGCGTAAACTTGTCACTATCCCTTGGTCTATGTGTTTCAAACCTTTGGAAAAGGGTGGACTCGGCATTAAGAATATAAAAATTTTTAATGATGCACTTCAGGCTAAGCTCACATGGAACTTGATCAATCAAAATTATATTTCCACTGATTTTCTCCGAAAAATATTCTTAGGTAAACTTAAAAATGGTAAATCGAGTTATATTAGCTCCTCTATCTAGCCAGCCATCAAAGACTATTTTCACAACATTATGCATAACTCTAGATGGCTGGTAAAAAAACTCCTCTTTGAATTTTTGTCTTGATAACTGGTCTGGCTCCCCCCTGATCTCCATTTTATCTCCTCACTCCTCTCTGGTCAATACAAATCTCTCTATTCAGGGGGCTATGAATGACCTCTGTCCCAATATTCCTGAGTCTATTATTTAGGTGGTTGATAGTCACACCTTCACTAATGTGGATGATTTACTCGTTTGGGAACCTTCTCATAATGGTATCTTAGACTCAAAAGCTTTTTATAATCATAATTTTGCTTCTTCTGATGATATTTTTGGGTGGATCAAGCACTTTTATTATCATTGGATCAATCCCACTTGTTTTAATCTTATTTAGAGAATTTCTCATAATCATGTTCCTACATATGTTTGTTTACAGACCTTTGGCATCTATCTTTATTGTAAATGTCATATGTGTCATCAACATAGAGAGGATACCAATCATATTTTTCTATCTTCTGCTACTGTTGCTGCTCTCTGGAACTTTATTACTGACATGATTGATTGTAGATGGATTTTTTCTAACTCAATTTTTGCTCATCTTAAACGTTGTGTGGAGCTAAACTCCTCAAATAAAATCAAGAACCTTTTTCTTGAGGCTGTTTACGAACTCCTCCACATTATCTGGTATGATCATAATGATATTTTACATAACAAGAACTCACTCAATCTCAATGCAGGTCATTCGAGAATTCTCACTGCCATCAGAGATGCCACCTTGATTCAAAAAGACTATTTCAATAACTCTTTTGAAGACTTTGTGATCCTCAGACGGCTCCGGGTTTCGGCCTCTATAAACAACCATGTCAATATTTTGAGGTGTTCTGGTAATCTCCCTTTCCTGGGTGGATCAAAATAAATGTAGATAGAGCTTCAAAAGGGAACCCGGGTCTAGCAGGATTTGGAACCATTTGCAAAGATTATCTGGGTCACTGTCATGGGTGTTTCGATAGAGGTTGCGTCAGCGCCACTTCCTTAGATGCTGAGATGATGGAAGTGATCCAAGATATTTATTTTTTTCAAAGGAAAGTCTAGAATGAAATTTGGATTTAAAGAGACTCTACCTCCATCGTCCAAGCAATTTGGAACGACGTGATCCACCTTTCCTAGACTCTTACACCTTGTTGGATGAGATGTATGACCTCTCTTCGGGATATTAGATATATTTCCACTCATGCCTATCAGGAATCAAACATGGTAGCTGATGCTCTCACTAATAAAGGCATCAACTGGGATGTTACATGGTTTGATAATTTGCCGGTTGACCTTCTTCCTCTTTATGAAAGAGACTGTAATAAAATCCCATATTTCAGACTTTTGTAGTTCCCCTCTTTACTTTTAATAAATTATGTCTTGGTCTTTGACCAAGAAATTTCCTTCAAAAAATGTATGTTTTTCATTATTTTATGGGTGTTATAGTAATAATATATCCCTTCAATGAATTCGTGAAATTTTTATGTCTCTTGAGAAAATTATTGGAAACAAGTCGATGTGCATGATCCTCTATGGAAAACAAGAAGACATTATTGATCATCTATAGGAAACAGTCGATGTTTTTAATCCAATATTGGAAAAAACTTAAATGTTTTTGATCATATATGGGATGTAGATAGTGATTCCTAACCCATTATGATAAGGTAAACAAGTAGACATAACTTATCCATTATGATTTTATGGTCTTAGTAGTTAACCTTGATATATGAAATGGTTTCTATACTTATGATAATGGAAAAATTATATGACAAGAATTTTTTTTCATTGTTAATTTATAATTATTTCTCACTCATATGATCCATGCCTTTTGAAATGATAATATTATGACAAGAATAATGTTTACAATCCATGATATATTGAGAGTGATCTTTGTATGTTATATTCATGATCTCTATAACACCCCGAAATTTTATAAGAAATATTCTTTTTAATTTCTTTGATGTATTGTGTTGTACGCTACACCAATATTATCTTGCGCTATATTCAACACTATACTATCTTTTATTATATCCAAACACTACTCTTGGTTTGTGTTTCACGCAAGAGCGACCTTCCTCGATAGAGTGTGTTCTACGCGATACTGAGTTTCACTAAACAACAATATATTGTTATAATATTATTATGGACTAGCCGTTATGAATATTATTAAATAAATTTTTAATTTTATAACATTATTATTCATCTTACATATTTTCTATAACATGGTATGAGAAAAAAATAAATTTTTTGGGTAAAATATTTATTTTTCAAAAAATACAGTTTTGCCGCCTTTTGATGGTGCACCCACCTTAGATATAGTTTTTGACATGTTTATAAGTTCAATTTGACAAAATAAAATTCTTCTTTAGAATCAGGATATAAAAATTTACTTTGGATAAATTTTTCATATTATTCGGATAACATTCATATTTTAATGAATAGTAAAAACACGCTATATTTTAATTAAAAACAAATTTTTTCATCGTAATAATTTATATAGTTAAATTATAAAATTGAATGGTTTTAAAGTATAAATATAATATATTTTTACCATTTAATACAATTCATGTCATTAACATTATTTTTATATAGAATTCATTGGTAAAAACATTTCAATCTTTGACAATGTTTTAACTTTTAAAATCCATTTTCTTAACAACGGGTTTAATTTTAAGTTAATTACTGCAACTTCTGTGTTTTGAATTTTGAAAAATGGATTCCATATTTTAATTCAGTGGGTCCAAATTATGTTAATAGGTTACTTTTATTTTTTTGATATTATGAATAGTAACTACGGTAATTTTTATTTACTGCAGTTAAAGGTAAATCGGGTAATTAAGGGTAAAAATAAGATTATAAAATTAACCAAAACCTTCCAAAATTCTATTGGATGACAAAAGGTCGACCCATATAACCTAATGGTTGGAATAGATTCATTTTATGGACTTTTGACCATGAAAATATTTTAATTATTATTAAAACCAAAGAAAGTGACAACATGTCACTCTCTTAAGTTTTATAAGTATAATATTTTTAATTTAGTGATGAACTTCATGAAACATAGAACCTAAATATTCTACAAAAATATAATAAAATTATCTACATCATGTGAATTTATTTATAATTTTTAAGGATTAAATAATTATCATTAAAGGTGACACAATAGTGATGTTGAAAATATTTTATTGATTGAAATATCAAATAAATGGTTTTAAAAATATTAAAATAAATATTATATGAACTATTTAATGTTTTACACGAATTTTATAGATAAATATGACATGTTATAAATCTATTAAATCTTTTATTTCGAACATATATTATGTGTGGATTTTATTTAAATTCAAATAAATGAATAGTGTCAAAATTGACACTATTGTTATTTTATAAAAATAACATAATATAAAATTGTTTAAAAATCACAAAAATATTTAAAAATTATAAATTAAAATTTATATGGTGTAAAATTTCATACATTATCCAATTATTGACAATTAGAAACACACAAGTAATTATTTATAACAATTTATAATTTAGAATCCTATTTCCACAAATAAAATTAAACAGATTAAATAAGGATAAATCAAGTTGATAAGGTTTAAAATAAATTTCCAACATGTATAAATTTTATTGGTTGATGATATTAAAACCCAATATCATCCAATATTTGAATATGAATCATTTTTGGAAGTTTTTAAGAGGGTTTTGATTTATTATAAATTAATATTTTTGTGGTTTCCAAAGGTTCCCCTCTCCTCTCCTATACAAGGGCACCTCATCCCTCTCCTCTTCACTCAATTTTGAGCATTAAATCTCGTCCAACACCTTAAAATTTATATTTTCAACATCTCTAGTTATATTATAGTGGTTCTGGTCTTCTCAAAAGACCAACTCTAGTTCCCTAAGAGGAAGTTTAAGAGAGGCACATCGAGGAAGAGGTAATCTCTTCTTCCGATTCTTTCAAGTTTCTTTCTTCTTCAACTAACTCTTATTTATTTGTTTAATTATAAAGTAATAATATAAGTATCACTAATATACTGATATGTTATTATAAATATGAAACAACCCTATTTCACATTCTATCCATCCTACGAAAAATGAAATCATCGCGCGTGCGTACGTTTGGAATACCGTCTCCACGTCGTGGTGTAATATGTTTTTCCACCACCAACTTACTTGAATGGGTATAATGGTGTAAATAATAACTATATATGGTTATTTTAACATCATACTTATTCTGATATATTATATCATCCACTCGAATTCCATTTAATAATTATGGTAACGATATCATCGCTTGTGCGTACGTACGGATTACCGTCTCCACGACGCGATGAGATTCATTCTCCATGTTAACCATTCAAGAATGATTATAAAGTATATATAATAAAAATCATGAAAGATATGAAATAATAATGATACCTGATTTATGTACATATATGTTTCATTTACTTAATTCTATTCAATTCAATAAGGAAAATAATACAGCGTTCATGCGTACGTACGGGCTACCGTCTCCATGAACGGTGGATTTCATTCCATTTATTGATATACCATATATATTTATATGATGAATATATTATATATATATATATATATCATGTTTTAAATTCTGTAATTAATTAAATCAGGATATAAGTAATGATATCAAGAACAACAAGTCCAAACACATATGATAAATGAAACGATTTTACCCAAAATGCTGCTTTAACATGGAATTGAAAAAAGAACGGGTAATATAAATTCATCAGTGAATCATATATGATATCATAAATATTATTATGGTTATGTTACAAGTTAATAATATGTTTAAAACCACTATACAGGAGTTTCAGACATGTACGGATGAAATTGGACCTAAGGTAAGGGATAATTTTGCAATCTCATTTTTATCCGAGATTGCTTATACGTAAGTATTTACTAGGGTTATATTTTTCATCCATGTCCATAAATATTTTTTTCATAAAGTGTTTAATATTCTTCCATGTATGTTTAAAGTCATGTTTACACCTCTTTGACTTTTACATTGTGTTATGGAAAGAATCTTTCTTTTGTTTACCATAGGAGAACTTTTTGACTTTTCTGGAAAAAGTACGAGGAGAATGTTTTTTTACTTATACGACATGAATGGATTTTTAAGGTTTCACAATACCTAATTTTCATGATGCTTCCTATACAAGTTTTCATGGTTATTTTTAATAAAATCCTTTTCTTTTAAAATTGTGTGGCATTTTGTGAAAAGAAAATGATTTTGAAGAAGAATGGATATTTTCATCAAGATTTCATTTCAAGTGTTTTATCAAAACTATTTTCCATCTAAGATGACATTATTTAGAATGTTTATCTTTCACGTATAATGTATCTATTATTTACATGGTGTTATTTTTAATATGATGAAATGATATTCTTTTTTTTATATGGATTATGTGATGATGGGATGATGTTTATGAAACCCATTTTATTATTTGGGTTATGATGAATGTTTTATGTTTATTTTGTGGCATAAGTTAGAATTATTTCACTATGAGATGGGTGGGACCTATATCTCCCTTTAATACATTGGGTAAAGATTTATATCTCATGAAATATACATGTCTAAAATGGTAAGTTAATCCGGTTCAGTGATACATGACTAGAACGAGGAGTGAACTCGATTCAGTAAGGGACTTTGTCCACTAAGATGGTCTTGGCAGTAATGACTTGGCTACTATGTAAATCATAACATGTGCTTAATGGTTGACACAATTACATGTTTTATTCCCATGTTATTTTATCATGGTGAATGTTACTTTTTGATCTATTCTTTATGAATTACCAAGAGTTATGTCATTACTCATGATTTTGATGTTTTATGTTCATGTTCTTACGTTCAAATGTTCAGGGATTGTTTTATGTTCTCCATGTTTACCCTTACTGAGCATTTGAGCTCACCCTTTTTATGTTTTCTTTTCCCCAGGATATAAAGAAAGGTTATAGGTAAGAAAACCAAAGTGGAAGATCTTCATAGGAGATGTTGAAGATTTTTCACCATGATTAGAAGATTATGTTCTGAGTTTCCAAAGACACTAAAATAATATGGTCTTTGGGAGTTTGTTTTTGTCATGTATTAAGTATTCTACAAAAGTAATGTAATGTCTATGTACGTCAAGATTTGGGTCTCTAAAATCTCATACACTTATTATTATCCTATGATTTCATATGATCATCTACTGATATCTTCCAGGTTTACCCTTACTAAGCATATGAGCTCACCCTTTCTTATGTTTCATTTCCTAGGTTACAAAAAAAGTTTTTATGTATGATATATTTATAAATAGTACAAAATAGAAATATGTTTTAGGAGATATCAAAGATATTTCATGAAATAATAACATTGAGTATATAGTTCATAAAGATACTAAACCTTTATGATCTTCATGTGTTTTTTTGTGAAATATATTAAATACATGTCTAAAATTATGTAATATTTATGTATAAAAATCATGGGCCACTATATTATTAGTTATAAAAATCTATTATGGATAATTCCATTTAAGGAATTGGATTCATGACACTAAAAAATCAAACAATTTTTCTCATGGGGTCTATTATAAATCCAACATTATTTCTTAAAATTATTGTATAGTTTTATTTATATATACTGATGGATTCATCATCCTTTTTCTTCATCTCCATAAAATCCCATTCCATATTAGTAAAAATATTTTGAGGAAATTATTTATTGAGAAATAACCTCTATAACTCCTCCAATAACAAGGATTTTAATTATTTATATTGGATCATATTATTTATAAGATTATTATATTAAACATCTTCACCTTCTAAGTGATAGAATAATGAGACAACTTTATCATGTTTTAAGCACTGAAAAAAAAGAAAATAGTTTTTACATTGAATGAAACTATTTATTAGAAACTAGCAGATTATAAGATTTGTATTAGGAGGATAGACATTGTCACATAAAAGTATTAATAGCATGTTTCCCCCTTCTTTGTTCATTAATATGCTCAACATAGTCCATGTAACAACTCATAGATTGAGAGAGAAGAGTGGTCATTAACACAAGTTATTGTATCTTATCTCCCAAACCATTTGGTTTGTAATAGAGAAATTAATTTCATTAGACCTCACATTAATTTTCCACGTGATTCCTTTTAGTTCCAACCAGATACAAAAACTAAAAACATAGTGAATGAATCAAGATATAATAATAAGAGTGATAAATCAAATATTAATGAAAAATCATTCCTAGGATGTCCTAATTTATGATACCTTCTTTATCAATGTATGAAACTATAGGTTTAACCAAGGTCAACTATAGTCATCATCTATTTTGATCATTCATAATGATTTAAAAATAAAATATGAATTAACATATGTATATCCCCCATGAGTGTGTATTGAGGTGTGTAGTCTTAGGCCCACTCATCGCACACTAGTGAAAATTGTGTTAAAAAAATCCACCTCATTCAGAGTTGTTACCCCAAGGTGCATTTATTACATAAACTTATCAACATGATAGTATCCATAAATGGATATATGTGCTAGTAAATTCACATTATTTTATTTAACATAACATGTGATGTTATTTTTTACACAGTCTTATCCAAATATTCCTCACTAAAAATTTCTCATCCGAGTTAAAAAAGATAAAACGCTCCTTGAGACTAATTATAGTGAACTCAACATAAAATGAAATAATATTACTTAATTTTATATAAATATTAAATACATTTCACAATAATATATTCCTTGAGGATCATAACGGTTTAGTGTTTTCAAAAAAATACATTCATGATCCAACTATTTATTAAAATATCTTCCACATATCTCTCCAATATCTTCTTAATAGTACCCTTATAGACATATTATACTTATAAACTCTCATCAAAACCTTGAGAAGGAAAAAATAATATAGTTAAAGGTAAAATTATCAATAATGGTATACATGTGAGATAAAAATATTAAAGAATATGATAATTGTAAGGGCATGATATCATAATCAAGAACATGTTCTAAACATAATAGATTCATACTTAGAAAAGATTTGATTATAACCTAAAAAACCATGTCTTATCTTTAAGTATGATAAAAAAGGACTTAAGAGTCGTAATAATTATTCATGATTAATAACATAAGAATGTTAAATTATAAAAATAATAAATCATAATCTTGTGAACATAGTTAATTTCAATCATGTTCATAGATAAACTTTGGAGCATACTGAAAAAGTGATCATACTCACAAATCAAGTATGAATATTTCCATTCACAATCATTTGGATGCATAATATTGTGATCACATATCACATAAATCATACCAAAAAATAAAAATATGAACATATCCATTAAAAATAATTTCCACACATAATCTTGAGAGAATAACTAGTAGAAATCATACTCAAGACTAAAAAATATGAAGAAATCTATTCATAATCATGTCCACATTTCTCATAATTATTATCATCCCATGTGATATTAATAGAAAATTTCCCAAGGAATTTCAGGGATATATATTTCATTAAACACCCATATAAATATCATAATCCATTTATAAGTATGCTAGAAGATTGTAAAACATTCATCAAATCGTCATAACATAACCTGTTGAAATTAAACGGTTTTCATAAAGTTTTCATCATCATAATCAGAAAATATCTAGGGAAATAATAAGGATGAAATGATTATAACTTATGCCAAGTAAATTTTAAGTAACAAAAAATTATTTTATCATAGATGAAAAATAACATTAAAAGATCACTAGAATATTTCAAGAGAAAACCATCCTTTTTATTTTGATATAAATTATTAAAAATGTGAAAATTTTAAAAAACATATGTGATAATATTTTTTTTAAAAGAACCATGGAAATATGTAATGGAATATCAAAATAAAGTAGTAGTCATGACGGTGGGAAAAGTAATATGTGATGTATATGTAAAAATAATGATCATGCTCACACCTTTTGTAAAAATACATTGTTCAAAAACCAAGAAGAAGATTGATTTTATCATTTTTATAGAAATAAATATTTTGAGAAAAATGAATTTCATCAATTATTTGAGAATATTTAAAATATTATACCAAAATTGTAAAGAGAATATGGACATGGAATAAAAAAATCTTGATAAAATAGAAAATAAAGTATGTTTTTCTTAAAAAGATTTTGTCAGCCATTTTAAGAACCAAAGAGAGAAAATTGGCATTATTACATGAAAATTCCATGAATAACAAGAGGATAATAAAATAGGTAAGGTTCAAAAGATAAAATATCTATAATTTACCTAAATTTAAATTTATCTTATTAATTATTTAAAATCAATTAAATTGTAACATAAATCATTTACCTAAAATCCTTTCTTTCTTAATATGCGTTAAAAACTCATCTTCATTGAGAAACCTAATTTTTCATGCACCTTAAGACATGAAAGGATGTTATAAATAATAAAAGATATAGGACATTTATAAATAATCTGGGATGGTATTATGGCCGGGTTCCGCGTATCTAGAAGGCTCAAATTTAGTGAATAATGGAGGAGAGGAGGTACCCATTTATAAGTGAGGTAAAGGTCACACAATAAATTACATAAAAGATTAAATAATATATATATATATATATAATTTTGTAAATTGGAACCAAGGAAACATAAATCGAATATAATATGTGATAGGGTATAAATAAAACCAATCAATCACATTTAGGCAAGTGATGGATGCATTTTATACCTTATCTCTTAGTGGAATGACTTTAAACCCATTTAAAATTAACTGGAGAACATAATTTTTTACCATGATAACTTAATTATTGAAAAAAATAAAAAACTTAATTATAAAAAAAATTGGACACAATGATTCATAATCTGGAAACCATTTTATAATATTGAATTTATATAACTAGAAGAAATTACTTTTAATATAAGAACAAAAAACGCATGAAAAATGATTTTAAGAAAAAATACCGGATTTAAGCATAAAACTTATTTAACCTTGAAATCATGTAATAAGTTGGTTTACAAGTAATTTTTTGATTAAATTATAATAACATTAATATTTTTATAATTTTGGTTCAATCTTAAATGGAATTTTATATTCAAACCACTCTATTAAATGTAATAACCCCACAATAGTTTTAAATTCTAATATAATATTACTTATGTTAAAAAAACTAAATATTGGGTTCCCAAATGTAAAATATTATTTTAAAATACATTATTTAATTCCATTAAATTATATTTGGTCGAGAAAATGGGTTTTCAAATTATTAATTCATTTTTATATCTTAATAATTTTATAAGAGGCACAATATTTGAAAATCGATATTTTCACTATTCACCCCAAAATAAATTATTTTAGAAAAATATAAAAAATTATGCCTATTATATTTTTTATTTGAAAAATAAAAGAATTATATTCATTTAAAAAAAATTGGTAAACTTTTCCAAAATTCATTTTACAATAAAAGCACAAAACATAACAAAACAGTTTAAAAAAATTAATATTTGAGCATGAAACATGATTTATGTTTCATATTTGACTAGTAAAAACCATTATATGAATTTTATAAAAATTGATTGTACAGAAAAAATAAAAAATTTCATTAAATTCATTCATAAATAACTATTAATTTAATTTATTAAGATAAAAATATATTGAGTGAATAAAACTATTTTTCAAAAAGACATCTCTTATTCATTCAAATGATTTTTTTATAATTCTAAATAATTGATAACTAATTAATCAATTATATAGATGTATAAAAAATAATTATTCATAATTTACATAGTCCTATTCATACCCACCAATAAAATGGCTAGGATATCAATTTAAATAACAATAGTTTAATAGTATATCACATTTTGTTAAAACATGATGTTTTGTGTAAAGAAAGATATCAAAGAAATAATATTTATTTAAATAAATAAATATCATAAAATGTCATGGTGTTATAAGATTAATCCTAGTGATATATCCCATGATTTTTTATTTATCTTTGGATTACATCACATTATGAGAGGGAAACCTTCAACTGGGGGTGTCAGCAACAACATTACCCTTTTCTAGGTTGTACAAGATGTTGAAATAAAACAATTAAAGATATTTCACTTATTTATTTGTCTAATATTAATGTATATCTAATAAAATTTATAGCTTAAAATGTTATGGTAATAAAATAAGGTGAATTTTTTTCCAAAAATGTAATCTCACCAACTATTAAGGGCATGCCTGAATATTGAAAACTTAAGGTCATTGGTGTGGTAGTACTTATCATGTGGCCACAACTGATGAGATCCATATGCTACCTTGTGATAAACTTTCAAAAAAACATATACCAAAACTGATAAAAAAGAATAAAAAAATACCACACATCTCTTTCTGGATTCGAGAAAGATACAAATAGGGGAAGAGGCCAAGAACCATTTAGATTTATCAAAGAAAACTTGAAATATCAGATCTAAAAGAATTTCACATCCTTCCAGGTGAGATCTTTCAACAACAATGCCATCTTTGATAATTCCTTCACAAACTATTATTAATAACCTACACAACCAAAGAATCTCATATTATAAAAAAATATGGATCTTCCTAGGAAATGACATATTTTAACTTTTTAAAGAAAATTAAGATTGCATGTTTCGAGAACACATATCCCAAGAATTTAACTTCTCAAATATAGAAGTGACACTTTAATTTTTTAGCATAAATGTGATGATCTATCAAGGTTCCTTATATTGTTCTTAGGCAAATCATAGGGTCTATATCATTTCTTAAATAAACCTTGAAGTCATCCAAAAATATCATGACTAATTAATACCGGTATTGGGGAAATTTATAGTTAATAAACACCATAAAAACTACTTGATCGTTAGTCAGAACAAAACATCACGAGATATTCAAAGTCAATATACATAATCCTGAAGGTAGTATTAAGAACATCTAGATCTATAATTTATAGTGGTAGTATTCAGACTAAATATTAGTCTTTGAGAGCCAATTTCAACCATTAATTGATCAAAAAATCATTTTATAGGGAAAGGGTTATGTATTATTAATAATCACCCGATTAAGATTTTGATAATCAATACATGAATAAAGGGTTCCAACAACCATCATCGAAAATAGCACTATGGATACCCATGGTGATGCAATGGGATGGATGAATCCTCTATTTTCGAAATCATCCAATTTAAACTTTAGTTCATTCAATTATATTGGATTCATATGGTATGAAGGTATAAATATCAGTTGGGTCCTCGATACTGACTCAATTGAGAACTCTACCTCTCTCTCATGAGATAAAACAAGAAAGTTAGTTGGAAATACCATAGGAAACTCTTTAAACATAATAGAGAGTTCACATATTATGGTTACCTTATCATGTTCAATTGAAAATGACGATATCAACTAACCATGATCTTCTAGATAAAATCCAAATCAATTGGACCTCAAATCTCATTCTTCTCAAAACACCCAATAGTTCCCATAATGTGTAGTAATAGATTAACGTTGATTGTAACAGTTAATCCTAGATATATGTGAAATAATACATTCCATCCTAATAATAACATCAAATAGATCCATATTAAGAAATAATAATTCACAATCTACCTCATCCTCATATAGAGAAAAGGTGAACGAGGGATATCGAAAGCCCACCTCTATTTTCATTTTAGGGAGTATTTTTATCTCTATAATATATTCCATGAGTTCTATAAGAATGTTTTTAATTTTCAAAAAATTGAGAACGTATAAAGGAGTGAGAAGAACCTATATCAAATAGAGTATTCCTTATACATGAGTAATGAAAATAGTACCTCTCATTGTTATAGGGTTTAACATAACCTCCGTTCGGAACATGTCCACTCCATGAAACTACTTCAGTATAGTGTATTAGTTATTTCTTCCCACATAATCTTTATGTGCATCCTTGAAAGCATCGACATATACCATTGACCCTCTTGGTTTAAAATAGGTAGAACAACTACCCTGGGAAGGGAAATCCTATTAAAATGGTACATATGTCCCTTAAATCCACAAGGGAGTAAGAAATTTAGTGTCGTAGAGAAATAATATTTTGTATACCTTGTATTTCCACACTTGTAGTAAGTCAGAGGGACTCTTCCAGCCACTATAGTGGGCATAGAATAAGTGTAACGACCCAAAATTTTGAATAAATCTTGTTTCCTAATTTTATGTGTTATTTTATTTTTATACTCAAAAAAAATGTTTCATTTAATAACATGAGTATAATTAAAATGAGACCGTTGGGTTTTGACTGTTATATGACCATTAGTCAACATGACTGCTGGAAACTAAACGTTTTGATTATTGTCTCTAAATAAAATTAATCTTGGTTAATTATTATAGAAAGAAGATTTGATGGCCTCACCCAGTAGTCTTGGACCGATCGAAGCCCATCTAACAAAACTTCGGAATGAGGTAGCACCACTGGGCTTTTCTCTGGACCAAACCCAAGCCAAACTTCATCGTGTGAAGCTAGAACAGAATCACCTTCGCGAGAAGTTCAAACTGATAGAAATTACTACTCGTGCGATGTTGGCCGAGCCTCCCTTGGATTCTCTCACCGTAGCACACCTTACACTTAGGTCCTATGCTAGTGTGATAAGGGGATATGTAAGGAGACCATAACTGCCTTGTGTAATCCTTTGTTTTAAATAAAAATTGGGATTTCTTCCTATGATGATGTTTATGACTTTTCAAATGTCCGGATAAATATAGTTTGCATATTTTTGGTGAATTTTAGAGAAAGGATATTTTAAAAAAAATGTTTATGTAAACCTTAAATAATTAAAAATGTGTAATAATTTTCAAAAAATGGTCTTCTACAATTATGTTCAGTAAGAAATTTAGAGTCTAATAAGATCAACTTGATTTTTGATGAATAGTAAATTATTAATAGTGCTTTTATGATTAGGATTAGTAATGTGTCCAAATAGATTAGTAATCTCACTTAAAGAAAGTATTAATATAATCTAGGCACCTTGATTAAGTAATGTGATTCAATAAAATGGTTAAATAACGATTTCATAAATTATTATTCAAGTATTAGTTTTTTGGGTGAATAGTGTTTTCTAATTAAAAATTAAATTAAAAATATTTCAAAAAATATTTTTATAAAATGGATTTCATTTTTGAACTCAGAGCATCGATATTATTTTAAGGTAATTTTTGGGGATTTTTCTGAAAAAAAATGAATTTTCTGTGAATAGTGTACTTATTTAAAAATAAAATTTAAAATATCTAGAAAATTATTTTTATAAAATGGAGTTCATTTTTGAAATCATAGCATTGATATTTGGTTAATGTGAAATTTTGAGATTTTTCTGAGAAAGTTGAATTTTCATTGAATAGTAAAAATACAGTTTTAGGGTTTCGGTATGTTTAATGACATCATAACTCTGTCATGATGATGTCATGATATATTTTAAGGGATGGTCGACTAAAGAGTGTGAATTTGTGTGGGGGTCCCCATGTGGCCTAACTCCATGGGATGTACCATGGGAGGGCCCAAGCTTTTGAGAAAACCACTTTTGAGGTGTCCCTTGGCCATTAATGCCTTGTCCCCTCACTTTCCCTATAAATACCAAGCAATCCTCTCATCCTTTCGACTCTCCACTCTCCCCCAACGAAGTTCTGGTCTCATTACCTCCCAAGGAGGCCTCCTAAGGTGCCCCCAAGTCCTCAAGGTCCCAACCTTTGAGTTTTAAGAGTTACGTTTTAAGGTAATGGATCCGACCTCTCTCTTTCTTTTCAAGTAATCTCTTTTATGTCATTTATTTTATGCTCCATGATCTTATGTTGAAGGATGTTATTTTATATTAATATAAATGCCCTTTTCATTTAAATATGATGAGATACCCCCTCTTTCTCTCATCATTTCATTTTAAGAATGTTTAAGTGGCACTGTTAGGCTGCCGAATTTTTAAGGGATTCTTTCACCCTTCTCATTTTTCAAAGTTCTACTTTCATATCAAGTCTTTCAAGTTCATTTTTGTTATGTTGGGGTATGATCTCTATATTTATCATACTTCTATTTTATGATCATATGATGAGACACTACTAGAAATCCATGTTTTCCCAACGGTTTAAAACCATTGGGAAAGGCCCTCAAACTGTTGGGGAATCTTATCCCAACGGTTTTAGAAACCGTTGGGCTGTGAGGCGTTGGGAAAGACTTATACCAACGGTTCACGTTGAACCGTTGGGGAAGGCTGTTTAGATTTCTGTTATACCAACGGTTCATCTGAACCGTTGGAAACATCAGTGCAAAGGGGAATGCCAACGGTTTTAAAACCGTTGGGATAAACATATAGGGGGTGTATAACCCAAAAGTTTTGAACCGTTGGGAAATGCGGGAAATGCAGCAGGGGTATAACCCAACGATTTTGAAACCGTTGGGAAATGAAGCAGCACACATATAACCCAACGGTTTTAAAAAATGCAGCAACACACATATAACCCAACGGTTTTGAAACCGTTGGCTTAGACCCCATTAATTTAAAATGAAACAGGTTGTAATCAACTACAGGCTGCAATGAAAACTCTGTGAAAAATGTGCCATCTCACAAAAAACACACTTCAACCTGCAAAAACAGAAAAAAAAACACTCATTCTGTGTGTTTAGGAACACTGCAACCTGAAATCAACTGTAGGATGCAATCACAAAAAACAAAATGCAGCCTGCAATCACAAAAAACACACTGCATCCTGCAATAAAAAAAACACACTGCAGCCTGCAATCACAAATAAAAAAACACTCATTATGTGTGTTTAGGAACACTGCAACCTTCAAACAAGGAAAACACGCTGCACACATAGAAAACTCACTTCAATTACCTGAAATCACACAAAAAACACACAAGAAACACATAGAAATAATCATCTCATTTTTGAAGGCAAACTCACATCCCTTCCCCTTGAATGGTTCACATATTGATGTGGTAGAGAGACCAAGAACCAACAAAATGTTGTCTTGTTGATCAAATAGGGAGGGGGATATTGGAAATTCAAATTTATAACTCATATATGAAGAATCCCCTGCCTCAATCCCAATCTATTAGATAAGGGTCATTAGTTTTCATTACTTCAGTATAAATTTGATATTTTTTCGATGAATTTAATCATTCAATATACTAACCTAGAAGGATATTTACACTATGACCATTATAAACCTTTTGTTCCTAGATATAATGATGGGGGAATCATAAACTATGTGGAAATGACTTCTATAATGTCAAGAGATTTAGTTATATTGTTGCATTTATCAAGGTATTGGTTTGTGTTTAAGAGAGGGATATTAGTCAGGCTTCTGTCACACATAGATTCTATGGGGATAAATATTTACTTGATTCATGAGAGATATTGCATGCCTAATTTTCAAGGGGATCTGCTATGATGACATCCAACATGGTGTTTGTCAGTGGTTATGAATCATTTACATCATCTGTTGGGCTCACTTTAGAATTTTATATCATATTCTAAGAGGATAAGATTACAAGGTAATATTCTATCCCCAATCTGTAATGCAAACATTCAGATGATTTTCAATGACAGTCCAATAGATTACTACATGAATTTTAGTATATACCTTCCATAGATGATTTTTATATCCTTTGAAATTTGAATGATGACCCACCCCCACCCCCTGCCCAGCCCACCCCCTCCCCACCAAACCCCATACACAGCCCCCTCCTCCCCACCTCACCCCCACCAAGCACCCCCGCCTCCCCCACAAATTCCCATAGGGTAGTTGATTTTAAGTTTTAATCGTATTTTTGGGTTTTTGGTGACCCATTTAGGATTCAATCTATGGATACTTTGGAGAAATTAGGTGTTTTGAGATATTTTTGGGGGGTTTAGTTTGGGAGAACTCATGTACATGATGTGTAGTTTTGAGAACACACATCATGTGTTCTTTGTACTTGGGAAAGATGGGTTTTGGGAACTAAAAGATTTATACAAGGGGTTGGGTTACATGCCATGTAGTGGTGACTCAGGGTGTGCTAGTGGCAGATGACCGTATAGGGTATAAATCTATATCTAGTGCGAGGTACATGGATAGACATTGTTGATAGATGATCAGTTGGAGACATTGCTGATCGATGATCACGTTTTTCTAGTCGTTGATGTATTTGTGTTGCCATCAACATGGATGTTCTTTCACCCCCATATCTTATCTTTTCTCACCCCTAGCACATCCCCCTCCCCTCTCCCCCACCTGCACAGCCACCTCCAACCCCCTGTCCAGCCCCCCTCCTCCTCACCTCACCCCTGCCCATCCCCCCCCCACCCCCCTCCAGCACATTCCCCCTCATCTTCACCTCATTTTGACCTCTTCAATATCAATCAAAATGATTCTATACAGGTAAATTACAACAAAAATGCAACCTAAAATGATATATTTCTTGTGTTCATAAGGGGATCATAATAGAGAGTACATTGCAGCGAAATGGAACCAAAAAATCAAAAATAAATGAAGGCATACATAGTAATTCAAAGTGAATGAACAAAAAATACTTGAATCAAAGATAAGATGACCGTTTGGAAAGTACATTTAGAACCCTCGAGAGCAGGTAGGGAAGATGGGTTCCAAACACAACCTAAAATCGTGAGGGGATCATAACATGTACCCATTTAATGCAGAAGAATAGAGCGTTTGAAAACCAGACCTGTCGTGCTGGGAAGTAGGGTTCGCGTTGAGAGTCGGTTGGGAAGTAGGATTCATGTCATGTTATTGGAAAAAATCTTCCATATGGGTGTGTCGAGCTATAGTTTAGGGTAAAATGAGAAGGGTTATGGGTTCTCATAGATATTTTGGAAAAAAAGCGTGAGTGTTGATGAGAAGGGAGCGACGAGCGGCGAGCGGCGAGCGGCGAGGGGTGGTTGGGATGGGAGCGGCGGCGAGGGGTGGTCGGTATGGGAGCGGCAGCGAGGATGGGAGGAGTATGGGATTGGCACCGAGGGTTTGGAGAAGTGTGGCTTAGGGATTGGAGAAGTATCTTGATAGGACTGCGAATCGCCACAGGGTGTCGTCCTGGAGTAGGGAAAAATCACGGCGTGACCGCGGCGTGACCGCGGCGTGACCGCGGCGTGACCGCGGCGTGACCGCGGCGTGTTGGCCCGATCCAGCGACATCTGCGGGGCAGCATCTTCCATCCAGGAGTGAAAGGAGTGGGAGGAGGCTGGAATGCTAGTGGAAGGAGTCTGGTTGTAGGTGTTGGGGGGATGGTGCAGGCTGATTCGAAGGTGGAAGGGGGCTGTTGCGGGCTAGAATGCTGGTGGCAGAGGGCTGAAATGAAGGTGGATTGGGGCTGGTGTGGGTTGGATGTCGCTGGAGCAGGGTCAAATCACGAAATTACCGCGGCGTGACCACAGCGTGATCGCGACGTGTTGGCCTGGTCCAGTGACATACATGGGGAAAAATCTTCCGGTCAGGAGCGAAGGGAGCAGGAGGAGGCTGGAATGCTGGTGGAAGGGGGATGGTTGCAGGTGCTGGGGGGGGGGGGGGGCGGTGGTGCGGGCTGATTCGAAAGTGGTAGGGCTGTTGCAGGCTGGAGTGCTGGTGGGAGAGGGCTGAAATGAAGGTGAAAGGGGGCTGGTGTGGGATGGATATCACTGGAGTAGAGCCAAATCATGGCGTGACCGCGGCGTGACCGCGGCGTGACCGCGGCGTGACCGCGGCGTGACAACGACGTGTTGGCCCGATCCAGCGACATCCGCGGGGTAGCATCTTCCGTCCAGGAGAGAATGGAGCGGGAGGAGGCTGGAATGCTGGTGGAAAGGGGCTGGTTGCAGGTGCTGGGGGGATGGTGTGGGCTGATTCGAAGGTGGCTGGGGGGCTGTTGTGGGATGGAATGTTGGTGACAGCGGGCTGAAATGAAGGTGGAAGGGGGATGGTGTGTTTTGGATGTCACTGGAGCAGGGCCAAATCACGACATTACCACGGCGTGACCGTGGAATGACCGCAGCGTGACCGCGGCGTGACCGCGGCGTGACCGCGGCGTGACCGCGATGTGTTGGCCCGGTCTAGCGACATCCACGGGGCAACATCTTTCGGCCAGGAGCGAAGGGAGCATAAGGAGGCTGAAATGCTTGTTGAAGGGGGCTAGTTGCAGGTGCTGGGTGGTGGTGCGGGCTGATTTGAAGGTGGCAGGGAGGGCTGTTGCGGGATGCAATGCTGGTGGCAGCGGGCTAAAATGAAGGTGGAAAGGGGCTGGTGTGGGCTGGATGTCACTGGATCAGGGCCAAATCATAGCGTGACCGAGGCATGACCGCGGCGTGACCGCGGCGTAACCTCGGCGTGACCGCGGCGTGACCGCGGCGTGACCGCGACGTGACCGCAGCGTGACCGCGGCGTGACCACAGCGTGACCGCGACGTGTTGGCCCGGTCCAGCGACATCCGCAGGGCAGCATCTTCCGGCCAGGAGCGAATGGAGCAGGAGGAGGGGGGGCAACATTTCGGCCGTCGCCCTGCCGCCAAATGATAGAACATATCAACTATTTAATATGCTATAACAAGGGATCACCAGAGAAGGTTGTAGCGAGTGACACAATGATGCAACGTCTAAAGGGAAACAAAAAGACAGAAAATAACTATCACTACTATTTGGTTTAGAAGGCAGCGCACCTCCATTGAAGGGGTTTTATTATAAAATTATGGCATTGATTTATCACAAAATTCATTTAATTATATTTAACATTTATTCTATAACTCATTCAGCACAAATCAAATGCAATAAGTTAAGCAACTAGATCAACATAACTATCACTGTGAGTTTTCGCAGACAGCGCACCTTCGTTGGAAGGGTTTTATTATAAAAAATGACGTTATTTATCAAATGAAATGATTATATAAAAGAACACTTATTCAAGATATGCAAGTCGATATAATTATGCATAATTAAGAAAGAAGGTAATACAATTTAAAGAATTCTTTAATTAAAGAGACTAGAAGAGGGACCCTACCTCAAGGTGGAACCAAGCCGTCCACTTCGGCTCTTGGATCTTTCTAACTAAAAGCCGATGCTCCCCAACTGAGTATACACACCTTCACACACATGCAAGGACATCTATCCCCTATGCACACACCCACATGGCCATGAGCATGTGCAAGGGGATCCTTACACATATGCTTAAATGCATATACCAGTCTCCACTCTCCTGCGTATGCATTTTTATATATATACATGGGCACACCAAGCCCCATACGTGCATAATCATTTCCATGGTTGAATATACATGTAACGGGGGAACCCACATACATATACTTACTTACCTATGCACACGCAGGAGAGTCACCCTTGACTTGATGACTCGAAACCAACGATCAGGGATCAACACACTACAAAAAGGATATTAAGAACCTTAAAACACATAAAGGACCCTACATAACCAGTGAAGAACCAACCAACAACATTAAATCCTTACCTCCATTGGCGAGAACCAAATCCACCCAAACCAACACAAAACGATCCAACGCCCTACCAAAAACATAATATGGAGTCAAAAACATTGAAATCCCCAAAATATATGAGGTGCGAGACAAGTAGTAATCATAGAATCTTACCTCGAATCAAAGCCGGAGGACTGAAACAATCTGAACCCCTTCTGGCCTCCTTCGTAGAATATAACTACTCCATGTCCATAGAAACCAGTAAAAGACCTAAGTGGACAATGCGATAAAGAAAATAAAATAAAAACTGAACTAAAACATACCTGTCTCGTGTGACTATACATGTCACCGCCCAACATATAAGAACCACAACGCCACATAGGTCAAATCATGTTCCTGCAAGCAAGGGGGAAACAAATCCATGTTTCAAAATGATACTATTATAAAGTACATTCCTATTTATTAACAATTAATCTTCATATAAATGGTATATAATTAGTTTGGCTCGAGTTTCAGCTTAGTTTGATTTTGTTCAATACAAGTTTGTTTGGGAAATTACATGGCTACACCATTACTAATGGGTCAAGATAGGTTTTGGTGTAAAGTTATTGTGGAATGGAAGGATGAAAACATTATTATAAGTGATTCCAACTAATCTTCAATGACCAAAACTTCCTAGATGATCTTAAACAAGCTAGATCTTGAGATCTCTTAGATATTGAGTAGGAAAAATTGTTAGTGATTGAATATGAATCAATATTCACTAATATGGTAAGTATATGTCAAATCATATGATTAATATAAGGCTTAAGTCATGAAGATTTGTGATGAAGCTATGACTAATGATGTGATCATGGACCAGTCTTCTGATTTTTCTCACTTATATATTTGTGGTTAGTATGCTGTCTTTGGAAAATATAGCTTTTACATGAACATGGAAGGGGAGTTTTTTAATTCCTCATTCATGTGGAGGAAATACATCATTTAGCAGTTAGAAGATGAATTATAAGCACCTCCAAAGGTGATCAACCATTACTTAAATTAATTGTTTCTTTAAATAAGAATTCTTATGTATATAAAGATAGTATTAAGAGCCTCGATAGACCCTTAAACACTAACTTGATTATTCGATCATAGATTGCCAAGGGATTGATTATAACTATGTTCCATGGGAGTCATGGAGTCTAATAACGATAAATGAAAGTAAATAGATTAACATAGTAGACCTATAGATATGGTGTTCACAAGCAGCCTAGGTTTAGATAAAATTCTTTAGTGATTTTATGGAAATGAAATCACCCTGTCACTAGGTATCCAATTGGATAAGATATCAATTGGGATATGAGTGGTCTAACATATTTCTTATAATTTGGATGATATGTGTATGTACTAGATGAGTGTTTAGATCAAGTAAAATATTCCTAAGAGGATTGAGCCTTATGGTGATAAATGTGGCAATTGTACGTCTAGTGTTTGATGAGGAAATACTTATGAGGATGGATTGGAATATTGGTGGGTTCTTAGAGTGGGATGGTCCCTCAGAGTCTATAAAATGTATTATGAAAGGTTTTACTCCATTTAATGATTCAGAAGTTAAACTAAGGAGATCAAGGATGAGATGATACTGTGAGTATTGGGTATTGTCGGACATACTGGAATTATAATGCCAAGAGGCTTGGTGTGTTAGTGGGGCTGGGTTAAAATACATGATTTTAATCAGGTTCTTGACCAAATTCTTGATAATATAATTAAGGAATGGTCGACATGCCGAGAGAATACTACAGTGTGTGGGATGAGGATTATGGGAAAATCCTCGAGAGATGAGTCTATACTATGTGACTGAGAGGATAGAATACGATATGTTTGATATGATTGGGTGAGTGTCCAACCCATGTGAGGAGGATACGATGTATGGAGACACTTGGGGTTATTTATGCTATCTCGTGGAGACATTTGGGGTTATTTCAACATACTCCGGAAATGTTCTCACATTATGTTTTAGAAAAAAAATCCATCTCATGGAAGACCCGAAGGCTACTCTAGCTTCCAATGTTTCCTCACACAAACAAGTGAGAAACCTCACCCATTGACCATAAGAAAAAAAAGTGAGATTTCATAGTCAAATAAAGGGTGGAAAAAACAAACTAGTAACTGCATAATCAAACAAGTTACCACATGGGCAAGAAATCAAATGCATGATCAAATAAGTGCCACCATGAATAAAATTATAATTTGAAAATTTAAAAGTCTCTAATCACCCTATTGAAACCTCAAACCCTCATAAAACACAAAGGGTTTTATAAATTTGGGTCCCTATAACAGATATCTCTCAAACAATTAATGTCCTTTAGAATTTAAAACAAACTTGAGAAGGAGAGAAAGGGGCCTGAACATCCACCCTATGAAATGACTCCCAAGGATATCATTATATAAAGAACATAACTTCACATCAGATGAACAAGGTTCATAACCATGCAACATCATTAAATAACCAAAAAAACACTCTCGTGTGAGATGCCTCTAAAAAAAGGGAAAATCCATTAAAAAGCATCACATCGAAGAAGAGAAACGATCTCATAAAATAGTATAAAGTCAAACACATTGTATCAACAGAAAGGAAACAAGAAAAGAATCTAAATAAGGAAGATCACCCCTCAAACAAATTGGGATACTGATTATAATACACATGTCATGCAGTTATTGGGTTTCACGTATGTAAATGTGGAATCAAAAAACATTGATTCAATATACAGGTGAACTCAATGATGTATTGTTGAATCACCCTCCTTTGGATAATTTTGTAAAGGCAATAATCATCAACAGAGATAAAATAAATCATATAAAACATTGGAAATGACAGTTATATATCCTGAATGAATCATATAAATACTAATAATAACTCATAATTAACCTGAATTCAAACTTACAGAGAGTTAGAATTGCTGCTTACATAGCAGAAGGGGGATTCGCGAGCGACCATGAGCGGGAAGCTGCGAGCGGCGAGCATGATTCAGGATGGGAGGAGGGGAACTCAAGGGGGATGAGAGCAGCGGTAATGATAGGAGGAGAGAGCGGCAGTAATGATAGGAGGAATGGAGCGGCCCTGTAGGGTTTGGATAACTGTGGCTTGAAGGGGGGTGTTTTGGAGCCGATGAGCGGGGAGCGGCGAGCGGCGAGTGGTGAGTGGCGAGTGGCGAGCGGTGAGCGGCGATCAGCGAGAGGCAAGCCGCGAGGGGTGGTCAGTATGGGAGCCCTGGTGAGGATGAGAGGAGTATGTGAGTGGCACTGAGGGTTTGGAGATGTGTGGGTTAGGAATCGGAGAAGTATCCCGATGGCGGAAGTGATTTTAGATGGATATATCCCAACGGTTCATTTGAATCGTTGGAAAAACTGGTCCATATGACCTATATCCCAACGGTTCATATGAACCGTTGGCATAGGGTCTTTTTCCCAACAGTTTATTAAAACCGTTGGGAAAAAAGCGTTAGGAATGATGGAATTCTCAGTAGTGAGAGACCTCATTTGATCTCTTCAATTCAGTATTTTGAAGTTTTAAGTGGCGTCGTTAGACTGCCGAATTTTTAAGGGGTTCTTTCACCCTTCTCGTTTTCAAGATCTATTTTCATGTCAAGTCTTTCATGTTCCTTTTTATTATGTTGGGGTATGATATCTATATATATCATAATGATCTTCTATGTTCATATGATGAGAGACCCGATTTTATCTCATCAATTCATTTTTGGTTGAAGTTTATGTGACACCATTAGGCTGCCGAATTTTCATAAGAGAAATCTAATTTTTTTGTCTTCCTTTCATGTTCTTCATTTCATATGGTATATTTTCAAATTTCATTACCATGTTCTTAAATCCCTTATATTTTGTCCCTCTACTATTTTATGGGTCATTTATGAATGTTTGACCCATGTCCCCTCTCTTTTCAATGTTTTCTAAAACCCTGTAACATAGCCGTTATGCTGCAGAATTTTCGTCTCAAAATGCCTCTCTCTCTTTTCTCAAAATTATTTTATGTTATAAAGTTAATACTCAAAGCTCTTATTTCTACATGGGTATTCACATATATACCAAAATGTTCTATTTTAAATTCTGGGATTTACATACATGAAACCCGCTTTCCCTTTCCGTGGGTTTAAAGTGACGTAAAGATCATGTCTTTAAAGCAGTTTTTAAAACATTATGATTATGAAATGAAACCCATTTATTTTATGCTATATGGGTTATTTATGAAATGTTTGATGATGATATATGTGGCTCACATGATAATAAAGGAAAATTTAATGGTGCGCCCTGATAGCGCTCCAATGCATTGGGTAATGATGTAACCACTAGAGATTACAATTTTCACGATATCTTGGTGAATAACCTTGGTAATTTTCAAATGACACCTTGGGGATGGACCTTGGTGATATGTTCATGATTGTCTATGTTAAATGATGTAGACAAATATTAATGTTATGAAAAATGTTATTTTTATTATGATATGCCACATGATTTTTTTCATGACTTAAAGTTCTTTTTCATGACATAGTTGATGTATCTCAAGTTCACATGTTAAATGTTTCCCTTGTTTCCCTTACTGGGTCTTCTGCTCACCCTTTCATTTGATGTATGTCCCCAGGTTATGAGATGCAGTAATGAACCTAGGATGAACATGAGGAGAATCCTTTCAAGTGTTTAAGGAGAATGTTTTATGTTTTCCTGTTTTATGTTCCTGGTTTCCAAGACACTAAACCTTAAAGATCCTCGATTTTGTAAAATGTAATGAAATTTTATGTGATAAAAAGGCAGGATGCTATAATAAGTCTGCTATTATGATCCACTACAACCTATATTACAAACCTCATTATACATATTCTTCCTTTCGTAAGGGACACTATAACCTCCACCTTTTGTGGGAGGAATCCAAAAAAATCCCGAATTTATGGTTTGATCAATATCCATAATTATTACTCTATACACTACATAATCGTTGGTGTTAATTTTCATTATGAAGACCTAATATTGGAAATATACTAACATTACTATTTGAATCCTTAAAGGATTTATTTTTTCATTCCATATGACCTCTAGTGAGAAAATATAATGTTTAGAAAAATAGTTTTCATAATAAAATATTGTTTGGACACCCTGATATCATGGGAAGTAACATTTAGGCTATTAAGTATTTGTTGTACTGGGGTGTTTCACTAACCACCCCTTTAAATAAAAACATCCTCATTGTGAATTACACACCTCAAACCCAGGCGCTGAAACTATGCTTCCAATTGTGTGTTATATATGAAACCATTTTTCATGACCAGACCTCCCTAGGCCATGAACCTAATTGTCTGACCCTATGGGCATCCTGTAATAACATTATGACAATTTGAGTAACCCATATGATATTACCCACTGAGGTAATATATTAGACAAATGGTTGTCCCCACAATCCAACACATGTTCCTTCAGTGTACATTTTACTCACTCACACACACATTAAGAAACTTATCATAAGGACACCCATCCTAAAAATACTCTAGTAAAAAAACTCTTAATTTTATAGTTTTTATCAGGTATGATTCTAAAAATAAACGTTCACCTTTTTAAATAATGAATAACTCTATGGACTTAGATAAAACTATTGTTTTTATGTAAAATTTCTGGGTAAAGATGGCCTTAAATACCTTCCAATCCAAACCCTCATGCTATTTTTAAAATCCCTCCAAATCCATCCACCTTTGACTAGGGCATTCGAGTTTAAAAATAATGAATATTACCTTAATATAATCTAAAGTGTCCCAGAAGTTAAATATTTTCTCAATTATCACCATCCATTCTTCCACTTTCATAGGATCAATCATCCCATGTAAGGATAGTGGTTTCTAGAATCAAAACTCTTTTTCTAGATTCCAATCTCCAAAATTTTATGGATACACTCCTATAGGTTTTTTTGAGAAGAAATTTTTTCCCTAAGACCATGAAATAGACCTCGTTCACTACAACCTCAAAAAAATATAATCAACCAAAGTTTTTTTTTTCAATGAATGTTATCTACAACACCCTTTAAAGGATTCATTGGATGTCTTATATGAGGATTAGTACTAAAAAACCCCATAGAAATAGTTTATAAAATAAAATGAGGGGAAACCATATATTTAAATATGAAATAATATAAAAACATAACTCAATAACACACTTTCCCAGAAATCCCATGGAAACTTAAGAATCACCACAATGTGAGCTGGGCAGAAACATAATCAAAACATACCTCTTATGTACCAACTATCCTAACTCTTTTCACCAAGACATATTAAACCAAATAAATATAAAACCTCCCTTTGATACCATTTTTTCATGAAATATCCTATATTTTACCTAACCAACACACCCATGATTTCACACGAAAAGGGTTGAATAGAATTCCCAATTCATATGGGCTCGTGACAAGCTCCTGGTCCTCCAAGAACAACCTAAGGGAACACTTTCACCCACAAGGATAGATAAAAACAAGGATATATTAATAATAAGGGGAACAAAACAACAAACAAAGATATAAAATAAATAAAAGAAACTTTGAACAAGTACGCAGTGTGGAAAGATAGAACTAGATATAAAGAAAGACAATATAGAGGTGCCCGAGTGGACATACAAGTACTGGTCCAAGGGAAAAAGGAAACTAACCAAAATACTGCAACACATATCCATGTAATATATGGGATAGAATCCAACCATGAAAACACCATAATAAGAACAAAAACTATCTCAAATACCCACCACCTTCAAGTATTACCTTTCTGATCCATACATCAGTCATCATTAAGTATACATACACCAAAGGAGATGTATGAAGGGTGTGAGATCAACAACATAGTAGGGTATCACTAAGTGTTCCATAAGAATAGATTATTCAAAAAAATAAATCATGATCAATTTATAGAAATAAAATAGTTAGAGGAAATCTTTTCATAATCTTACACAAGTTAAGGAAAATATAAACTTTATAATTTTTTCAAAATGAAGTCCAAAAATAAACTTTTAGTAGTTTAAAACATGGAATGGAAATAAACCAATCCATAAAAGTATTAAAAGAAAATATGTGTAGTGAATTTTTCAAATTTAAACTATTATCCCAATAAGGTTAAATACCCTGTGGGTGGATCAGGGTATAAAAGATCAAAAGAACTACCACTTCAAATGTTGTTCCATCATTAAACAAAACAATATTATCCCCATTTATCATAAAAATATATGAATAGTAATGAAAGAATTCACGATACACATCAATTTTACTTGGTTCACCCTCGTTGGGCTATATCTAAGAAGCATACAAAGACAATGTACCATTGTACCAAATCCAATAAGGATCACTGCCAAAATAATGTTTGGGCTAGATCACTTATAGGCCAAGGCTAACTATCATTACTATGTTTGTAGTAGACTCACTATCCCTCTTGGTTTACAACCAATAACAATTTGAAATCTCACTACTCTCTTAAATAAAGTGTGATCACTTATCATTGAGAATATTCCACTATGATCACATTAATTAGTATGTTTCACTCCTTATTTAGGGCATCATTATGCCTCACTTTAATTCACTTTATGAATACCCCCTTACCACATAATTACTAGGAAAATCTTTATAGGTTCAGACAACATTGTATTTGGTGAAAACATTGGATGTCTTGCACACAACATTATCACATTGCATACAATATTTATGTTTTGTCTAAGAACTCCAAAATTTTATGAAAATTTTGGTTTGTTTCGGAACTTCCTCTTGCACGCAACTCTTACACTTTCCACGTACATCCCTTGGTCATGAAAAAAAGTTCTTTTTTGTGCATAAAAAATATTTCAGTTATTTCTTCACCCAAAAATATTTGTGTACAACTTCTATGCTTTGTGTGAAAATATTTTGAGATGCAGATCCCAGATTTTATCTAAAGGTTGAGCTACTAAAAAAATATGGGTAGTCGCTAATTTATATACATTGTTATCCTGAATGTAACATTCTTGTGCATACAAGAAATCTATTTTATTATAGAACATCTTCCTTGTGTGAAACTTCCTTTCAGTTTAGAAAAATTTGATTTGACGTCGTATTTGGTGCATAAGCTTCTTGTGTGCCTACTGCTATAGAAAACTCTTGTGTCAGACACAAAATAATATTTTGCGTAATTTTAGATCTTACACACACCTTTTTCCTTATCCATATTTTTATGTGACGATCCCGAATTCCAACTTGCACACAAATTTATGAATAACCATCACTATTTTAGTAAATATTGTAATTTTACATTAAATTACATTCTTTTCCAAAAAAACCCTTTTCCATCCTCTAAAATTTGGACCCCAAAATTTGGAAAACACTAGGAAATAAATACACCTTGTATATGATTCTTTCTATACCACATCCAGATAATTCATCCCTTTATCTTGGATTTTTGTCAACATACGCACTCAGTATTCTCTCTAGAACTCCACAGTAGACCATGGAAACCTTATTTTTCAATAAAACAATCAACCCAAAAATACCCCAATGTTACCTTGATGGATTTTTTCCCAAAAATACCCTCTTTGCGTTAGATGAAAACTCTTCACATTTTGATAAATTGTTAAAGGTTCTTCAATATTATTAGAAAATTTAATTCTTGAGATTTTGATAATGATCAAGGATTTACTTAACATAGACTTTAATCCCACATGGGCAATCCTAAGCATAAGAAACAATAGTATCATGAAAATTTCATCAATGAATCACTTCATTCCAAAACCACACATATTTTTTTTTATCTTGAACACCATCTGTCATGATATATATCCTTTGATCAATAATCTGTAGAATTTTCATATTTAAAACTACACTAAATCATTTCCCCCTATCTTGATTAATATAGTTTATCCCCCTTTTATAGACACAACTTCTCCCCCTTTATCAATAAACCCTACAGTCACTCCTTTATTGTTTGTAACAAGGTAAAGAATATAGATCAACACTTTAGAAAAAACACATCATAAATTAGGGAGAGCGGGTCCCAAATATACAGTTTTTCATGTTTGATGAGTTGAATGAACCCAAGATCCAGTCGATGATTATCAAATACCACTTTGGGTAAGTCCTTTTCCAGAATGTTTATAACCTATAGTTCTGTAGGCACATACTCCAACATCAAAATCCATTGCTCCACCTTCTTCTTGATAAAACGATGCATGATTTCAATGTGATTTTACTAGAGTGATGGACTGGATTTTTTTTCTTCAGATTTATGGTAATTTAATTATTAAAATGTATTCTAATTATAGTCTTCTCTCCAACTCCCATAACATCAATCTGCTGAATTATCCACCATAACTGCATGCAAGATTATAGTGTCGTAATATATTCATATTCTTAGGTTCTTGATGAAATGTTATATTGTTTCTTTCTCATCCTTGAATCAAATAATCTACCAAGATATACCACACCACTAGATATTGATTTTATATCATCCACTGATCTGACTAAATCTAAATATGTATATCCAAATTACTATTGTTGATATTTTTCATTGTACAACAAAACAAAATACATTGTGCACTTGATATATCAGAGTACTATTTATAATAAAAGAATGTATATTTCTATGGGATTACTTTGATATTATTTTTATTGACATGTGGAAAAAAATATGGTCATGTCATTGTTAATTAAAACATGATTGCAATGATCTACCTATATTTTATGACATTAACAACTTTGCCTTCATCAAACCATGACAGTTTTATTCAGGTAGCCACCAAAGTTATCATCTCTATGGAATTATCAAGTACAATTCAACTCAAAACATCCTTTTCATATTTATATTGATAAATGATTGTTCCATTATTTCCTTGTGTCACTAGTAGACCAAAGAAAAACACTAGTTCACAAATCATTGAAATTTCAAATTCACTTTTCGTAAATTATGTGAATTTTTTTCAATATGATTCATCTGATACACCACATATTATTTCATATACCTGAACCGACACCATAATCCTTTAAATAATTTCATTTTTGACATAGATATTTTAATCAACTTCACCACGCAGAAAACCTTGCTTCTTTAGAAACTGATCTAGTATTGAATATCATACTCTTGGTGCTTGCTTAAACCCATATAATGTCTTTCTCAACCGGAAAACTATATTATATTATTAATGAATGATAAAACCATTTGGATTCTCAATATAAATGTCTTATTATAGAACCCTATTCAGGAACGATGACTTAAAATTCATCTAGAAAACTTTGAAATTTCTTTTCACTATTATGGACTAGAATAACCTAATTGTCCCTAGCCTTGAAACATGTGAAATTTTGTCATTTACATTGATACCATGTATCTAGGAGTACCCTTTTTCACACTAGTCATGTTATTTTTCAAATCATTACATAGACTTCATTCATCTTATTGGGAAAGACCAATTTATTCCCCATAAAATTCATATATGTTTGTATCAAAACAATATCCCATGTATAATTCTTCTCAATTTGGATAATTTCATCAGTAATATACTGAACCCAATTGTCATATATAGCTGCTTCATCAAAACTTTTAGACTCTACCTGTGATACAAATGATGCTTGTTGTAGAGTCTTTATTATTCTTGTATGCATTGGCCTTGTCTGATCACCGATACAAGTGATAGATTAGGTATATCTTGAGTTTCACCACATTTGAGAAGATATTAGAAGGATAGTTAGCATATATGGATAATTCATTCATAAAAAACCTATTTTCTTCCTCTAGGAAAAAAAACATATGTTAATCTCCACAAACAAGGTAGATATTTCCCTTTATCTATTTTCCGTATAGAAAAAATACACCATCTATTCCTTTGACGATACACATATTCCTAGTAAATCTTATGACATGACCTGAGTCACATAGTTTACTAACACTAATCACGTTTTGACCAAGACCTTCAAAAACTAATACATCCACAAATCTCATTTCTTTTCCCCTAAATTTGGATTTTCATAAGACAATAATCTTTATGCCTTCATAATTTCCAAATTTGACCACACCTTCCTTTTTATCATTTAATCTATAAAAATATGCTTATTACCAGTCATATGTGATGAGCATCCACTATCAAGTATCCATACACTATAATGATATGATCCTTTAAGTCAAATAAAATAAACCACCACATAACTTGTTCTTTTATTTTTTGTTCCATGTTCTTGACATCATACCTAAAATGGATTGATAATATTGATTTTTTTAAAGTATGATATACAAGCTTCATAAGGAAAAAAATAAACCTTTTTTCCATTTCCACTCATTTAATGATACATTGAAGTGATATTTATAACTATATTCAGTTTACTTCATCTCATTTCTATGCTTTTTTTTATGAGAAATATCTTGCTATGTTCCCAAATCCTCTGCACCTGAAACAATGGTCATAAATTGATATCTTGGATTAATGAGATCTGTATGGATTCGTCTGTTGGTATTACTCCATTCAGTACCTATTGAATATGGGACATAGATTTTGTGAGTGTCCAATCTTTCCATAATAATAACATCTCATGTGGGGTTCATTCATATGTGTGAATACTAAACTACTGGTTTTCCATTTAGTTCTATGAATATTCTTTTTTTGATTCATACCCAAATAAATCTTCAATCTAGAAGTAGGTGACTGTGGTCTCACTTCAACAATTATTCCATTTTGTTTTTGATCAAGCCCCATAATAACCTTATCATTTGAATTTTACTATTTAATTTATTTTTCTGGACCTCTATGCTCCACTTCCATCATTTCTATTGCCTAAATGATCTATTTTTTCCAATGTCTTACCAAGATTCAAGAGTTTTTCTCGATCCTTAACACTTTTTCACATGACAAAAAATTCCTCTTCAAGTTATTTGATACATTTGATTTTCTATTTTCCATCTTTAGTCAAACTATCAATTTCTATTTTATATTCCTCAATTTTTAGCTTATACTAAAAAACTATTTCTGAGATCTCTGGCATTGAAGAATTGATTTTTTCAATTTCTTTATTATGCTCAGAATTATCTTCTTCTCTAATACTATATATAATGTTTGGCATCATGAACCATATTTTTTTATTTCTTCATTTGGTCTCTACAAACATTTATCTTCTTAAGAACATCTTCTAATTAATCCCGCAAATCAACACTTCCTTTAAGTCCTTCTTCATTATTGTCACTTTCTTCCCATTTCTGGACACTATCAAAAACTACCACCATAAAAGTTTCTCCATGATCTTTGTAGTTACCTATCTCTTCCACATCTTATTCTTATGAACTTTTTTTTTGTGAAATAATATTTTTATTTCTTTAATAAATTTCTCTTGAAATTTTTCATACCTTTCACATATACTAAATAATTCTTTATGGTAATTTTAAATTCATCCTCATCATCTTATTGAATCTTCTTGGGGTACCTTGATGCAAGATGTCCAAGCTTTCCACATCTAAAGAATAAAAGTGGTTATTTCCCTTTGAACTTTTCTTTACCTCTTTGTAGATTTGGGGAAAAGAATGACATCACCTCATCCGTCTCTTAATATTTCTATCTATCATCAATAGAGAGATTCTTCAGGGTCTTTAATGAAACCTATTTGGACTTATATTTTTTCAAAGACTCATTATCCTCATTTCTCATCTCGTATGAAACTACATTACTTTTTAATCTATTTAATGTTAGCTCCTTTGGAACATTATCTTCCAATACATAAACATTCAGATTGAACTGAGGTGGAAGTATTCTTCATATGCACTTAAAAATAATTAAATATTCAATTATTTATCTAAAACCGTGCATTTCTTCCACAACAACATTCACCTGATCAAATAATACATCAAAAGACACATTAAAACACATTATCAGATATTTATACTTGTTCCATAGAACTTGAAACTTTATCTATCTAATTTTGGAGCCACCATCGTAAATAATTTTAATGTTTTAAAAAATTTCAAGTGATGTCTTTCATGATATCACCTTTATATTGATTTCATTATAAAGGTCTCCCCTAAGGCATTAATTATTTTGGAGTCCTCATCTAATTCACTTCAGTCAGCTTTATGATAAAGCACCACTATCCACACTAGCTAAAATACCAAGCATCACTGCTGTAAACATATCCATTCCTAAAGATTACAATTAGTTATTCATCCAACTCTTTCATAATTTAAAATTGTTTCCATCGAAGATATGAACCCCTTTATGGTTGAAAACATCCATTGAAACCCCTTAGAGAGAAACACTAAAATTAACCATTATATTTGATACTAATTTTTATCCCAACTAGGTTAAATACCCTAGGTGGAGGGTTGAATCATGGTATGGTAGATTAAGACAACTGACCCTTCAAATATAATTTCATCTGAAAAAACACTCCTCTATCCCTTTCTCATAGAAATTTATGAACATAAATTAATTAAATCATGAGACAAATTAATTTTACTTGGTTTACCGTCATTGGGCTTTGTCCAAGGATCATGCAATAACAATGTTCCAATTTACCAAATCCATTATGGATAACTTCCAAAATAATGTTCAGGATAAATCAATTAATTTACCATTCTAACTACCTATATATTGTTTGAAGTGGGATCATTGTGCCACCTAGTTTACAAACAATCACAATCTGAAAGATCACTACTCTCTTAACTAAAGTGTGCTCACTACTCATCTAGAAGATTCCAATGTGATCATTTTAACAAGTTTGTTTCACACCTCATTTGGTGAGTCCTTATATCCTAAATTCATTCACTTGATGAATAATTCGTTACCAAATAATTATTGGGAAACTCCTTATAGGTTCAAAAAAAATTTTATTGTGTGAAACCTTTGGATGTATTTTTCATATAACTTATGTTTATTTTTGTAACTCACAACTTTCATTCAACTTTTAGTTTGTAGAATAGCTTCCTCTTACAAAAAACTCTTAAAAATTGTTTTCACCTCCCTTGTTCATGAAAATACAATTAATTTTCTTTGTAAAAAAATATTTTAAATTTTTATTCATGAAAAACTCTTTGTGTGAAACTTATTTAATTTTAATGAAATAATTTTTTGATTAAGAGCCCTAATTTTATCTTAGGTTTGAGCTACTCAAAAGAGAGGTGTAGCTTCCAATATATTTTAATGGTTTTCCCAACACACAAATTTCTTATGTTCCTTCCATTATGAAAAAAATAAATCTATTTTTGTCTAGAAATCCTCTCTTTTGTGAAAATTACTTCAAGAATTGAACTTTATGATTCTAAATCTTCTTTATTTCATAAACTTCTTGTGCACCTACTGATGTTCACAACTCCTATTTCACGCATAAACTGATATTTCATGAAAATTTGGATCTTACACACACCTTTTGATTTATCCAAATTTTGAAGTTTTGATCTAGAATATTTACTTGAGTGCAACTTTATGAACCACCATAACCCTAGAACAGAACATTTTACTTTTAAGAAAAATTATTTTCCATTCCAAAATAACTTTTTATATTCTTGAGAATTTCGACCCTAAAAATTTGGAAAACACTGGGAAATAGTTCCACCTTATACAAAAATATTTATTTACCACCTATAGAGAATTCATTCCTTTATCATGGATCAATCTCCACATACATTTTCAACAATCTCTCTATAACTCCACAATAGACCATGAAAACCCTCTGTTTTAGCAAACACAATCCTCCCAAAAATACTGCAGTATTATCTTGAGATATTTTTCCCAACAGAAACCAATTATGAATTCTTAAAGGAAAACCATTTAAAGTATTTTACCACCATATTAATGTGTAACAGGGTAAAATAGGCATGGAATCACCAGGATCATCACACCTCAACTAATTAATGAATATTAATAAATGGGTGTACACTATCTAGAGATCCCCTCCATGTTTCTAATTTTATTACCAGTGTTCAACTATATTATTAGTGTAAGTCCAATACTAGGATGAGCTAATAATAACTAAACATTTTAGTATAAGAATAATAACCTAACACCCAAGTTTCCATGGGATTTCTCTATTTTCAAAATTTAACTTATTTTGAAGGGGTATTTTATCCATAAATCCATCTTAAACAATGAAATACAAATATCATCAAAACCATTCATAAAAATGTATGGAAAATCATTTATAGAATACATTAAAATTTATATTTAAAAAATAATTTTATGAAATCAAACGATCCCCTTTACAATTTGAAAACTCTTGTGAAACAAATAAGAAATAAATATTTATATAAAAATCCATTTTTATAAAACCACCCACCTCAAACACATGCGATAACCAAAAAAATGGATGTGCTCCAAAACCAAAGGTAAAATAGAGTCTAAAGAGTCCAAATGATGCCCTAAATAAAAAACCCTCTTCAGTAAATTCTACAGAAAATAAACCCCAGGTTGTCATAGCATTATGATGAATGGAAAACACAAGACATGTGATAAAAGATCAATTGAAGAAGAAACAAATCACTAATCACTATGAACCCTAAAGATATCAGGATAATACCCACCAAAATCACTCCCAAGAATAAGTGGAATGAGATTATATATGATAGAAATGATTTCCGGTTCATGTTTATCCAAAAATAGGTGACAAAAGGATTAAATCACACAAAGTTAAAATAGGTAAAATGCCTATTTTAAAAACTATACTTGGAAGGTTCATGGTAGGAATCATGGATTCCCAACATGAATCATTCCATATCAATTTATATCATGGACTGAAAACTGGTTCTTGATGTGAACCAAAGTTACGTAACTCAGGGCTCCCTATTTCAACAATTCACAACAACCCAAAGTGTGAGTTTGTCATTCACATCATAAATTGTTGTATAAATAGTTTTGAAGCTATTCCATATATCCAAAACACCCAAAACCTAGAAAATATTATCTGGTGGATTGAATACACAAATAAAAGAACTTTTCATACCTAGAATAAATTAAGATATGAAATGTCAATTGTAGCCATGGGTAACATGTAGATGTCTAATATGATATTATTTTTTGAAATATTCTTGTATCATACTTACCATGTTAGAAATTTTCTTTGGCTTTATATTCAATAATGATTCTTATTTTTCTTTTAACTATTTCATGGTATGAATTTATTTACATTACGTTTTCTACACACTCTATTTGGATGTTTCTATTTATTTAAAAAAATTTATTTTTATGTTTGGATGTCCGATGTACGAATAGTTCATCGTGTATTTTATAGGTGAATGTCTATTTATTTTTTTAAAGGGTGAAATTATTCCCACATGATATGTTTTTATATCCAATAATATGTTTCTAGTTTTATGTGATCAATAATGTGTCATAGGTTTGTCACGAGTCGTCTTAGGAACCCTATTCAGGGGTGACCCGGGTTGGCTTGTGATTTATTATTGTGATTAAAATAATTTGAATACCATTATATCCTATATAACCCACTAAATTAAAGGAGTCAAAAATATATCTAGATAACTTATAGGACATGGGATTCATTTAACCTTGTGAATATCCATGGGAAACCCCATTCCTTTTTGTTAATAAGGTGTATGGTATGATTCAACCACGTATTGACTATAGAAAGTAGAACTAGGTCACTATAAGGAGTAAATATCCCTTACCTATATCAATGACCTATATAATCAGCTGAAATGGATGAGGGAGATTCTCTTACATTTATTTTCATTCAGTGTATCACCAGATTAGGGTGAGAGAATTAGATATTCCCAAGAATTATTTTTAATATATATATGACCAATATGAATATATTTTGATGGCTTTTATATTAACTAGTTTTCCCATATTTTTTACGGCTTTGATGAACCAAATATTTCCACAATACCTTGATTCCTTTATCATAGTGTTTGTGGATGATATTTTGATCTATTATATAAACAAATAGGTGAAATAGTGGTAATTTAGTATTGTTCTAGGAGCACTTCAAGAGAACATTATCTATGTAAAACTATAAAAATATAGATTCTAAATTTTGGGAAATTATTTTCTTGGGAAAGTTTCTCTCAGAAAAAATTATTTTGGTTGATCCTAATAAGGTAAAGTTCATTTTTATTAGGTGGAGAAATATAATGACTTCAAGATTTAAAACCTCTTTTTATTTTTAGTCTACTATCATATATTTTTTTGGGATTTCTCTAACCTTTTATATCTATTGAATATACTCAATCAATAAAGGGTGATGTTTTTGAGGAGCTCAGAATGTCAATCCTCCTTTTAAGATAAAATGTTATTTGTAATATTTCCCCCATAATGATCTCAATATAGGGTATCTAGGGATACATGTTCTTTTGTGATGAATTATATATGTTTCTTGGTGTGTAATCATTTTTGGTGATCACGTGGTTGCTTAGGGATCATAAAAATATTGACCACATGAGAAGAATTATCTCACACCTAATTTTGAACTACCAGTTCATAGGCATGCAATTATTTGTTTGAGACAATGTTTTTTTGGTGAGAGGATTATAGTATACACCAATTAAAAAACCTCATGATATTTCTTCTATAAAAATAATTTAAACCTCAGGTAGAGGTTATGGGTGGATTTCCCTTATACATTTCATTTTGATCTCTCTTATATTCTAGGAAATGGTAAAATTTTCACTTATTCTCTTTGAAAAAAATTATCACCTTAGTATTTTAAAGAATCCAGTGAATAATTGAATCTCATGACCCTTTTTGTAGAGTTTCATCTAGAATTAATGGAGGGTAAAAAGATTTTATTTCTTTTTAATGTCATATTAATCCCATCCCTCATTAAATATTCTATCATAATCAACTCTAATATGATTAATTTAATCATTGTAGGAGAACTATACATGGAGGGGTGAAAAAAAATGAGTGGTCTTCATCCCCATAAGTAATCCTCTACTTTGTTAATATATACGTGGATCCCACATCTATGAGGATGAATATTATTAGGGAATTCCATTGATATTAGTGTCTAATTTATTTTAGTTCAACTAAAATATATTATGACATGAGGAATCAATATTGTTGGATGGGAATGATATGAGATATAACTTCGTTTTAAACTCTATATTTCACTTGTTATTAAGTTAAATATGAGAATTAGAGTCTAGAGAGCTATATCCACCCCTTTCATACCTATAAATACAAATGGGAATATTTTTTTCAATGAATTTATCATTATATTTCCTTGGAACCCTTAAGGAAATAATGTTATCTATATTTTTTTTGACTGGATAAAGAAATCAACCAATCTTATACCAATGAAATAATGTATGAAATTGGGGGATATTGGGAACCTATAAGTGCAGAATATTATGATACTGGATGGAATACTCTCATCCATTGTCTCTTATAGAGATTCTTGATTTACATTTCTATTTTAGAGAGGCCTTTAAGAGGTAATGAACCCTAGGTGAATCTGAGAACTACTTACCATCAAAAAATGGATATTAAGATGAATAGGTCCATTATTTTTTTTGAAATATTATCCAAAAAATTAATTTATATTATGGGGGTTTATGGGATACCCATCATTCACTGGTAAAATATTTATACAATAACAGTTTCTGGTCCCCTATAAGGAGTGATCCATTGAATGATCTTTGTGGTTATCCATGTCAGTCCATTTTCTGCTGGACTTAGGTGGGTGAAACCTCCCTTTTTAGACCAATCCTTATCTAGAATATGAAAAGAAGATTTATATTATCCAACATCATATGGTAATAGACCAAACATGGTATAGGCCTTATTCCAATCATTGTCATTATCACATTGAATTTTTGGTTAGTGACTAAGTTTATATAATGGTGTTATCTTGATTATGTCACTAAAGGTTGGGAAAGTAGGGGAAGATTTCCCTGAGATATGTGGAACCCTTCATGATCATCTAAGGGATTAGAAATTTTTTGGGCAAAAATTTCTCAAGGTACCATTGATGTTTTTTGTGTTGATTGGGTTTGTTGAAAAAGAGAGAATACATGGTGAATTGTTGAGTTCTAGAGATATTTCTAACAATACATGTTGAAAACGAACCATGAAAATGGAATGAATGACCTAGAGGTGATAAAAAAATAGATACAAGGTGGAACCATTTTCTAGTGTTTTCCAAAATTTTGGTCATCAAAATCAGAAAATGAAGACATGCGTTTTTGGAAAAGGAAGGTCCATGGAATATCTGGTAGGTGCACGAAAGATTGTTTTTTGTGCGTAATATTTAATATGATTTGGAAACATACATGCAAGGCATGTTTCAAAATCAGAATAGCAAAAAATGTCAAAGGCATGAAGTACACAAAAGATGAGGTTTGCATAAAAGAGGTTTGTGCACCCAATGTGACGTCAAATTGGGGTTTTTGTGCTCAAAGAGAATCTTTTGTAATGTGGTGGATTTTTCACGCAGGGTTCGGCATTGCCTATAAATAATAGGTGACCCATATCATTAGAAGTACCTCAATACTTAAATAGAATCCGAGCTTTGGATTGCATAAGAATTTCGTGAAAAGGGAGTTATGTGAAAGAATTGGAGTTGCGCGCATGCTAAGGAAGTTGCGCGTAAGATTGGAGTTTCACGTAAGATTGAATTTTCATGTAAGATTATGTTTTGTGTGCAAGGCATAAAACATGCATGAAAGGCCTAATAATTGTTATATGGAAGATTTTGAGTTTCCCAGTACATTTGTGGTAAAGTGTAATTCATTAGTGGATTAATATAAGACATCAATAGAGAATCTACATATAGTGGAGGATTCATGTATTGGAGATAATTAAAGGACCTGTAATTCTATAAAATGTGAGTGGATCTTCTAAAGAATTAGTGATCACACTTCAATTGAGAGAGCAATGAGCTTACAAATTGTGATCGGTTTTATACCAGGAGGGACAGTGAGTCTGCTTTGAACTTTGTAAAAAATAGTGTTCTTTTAGTAGATTTGGTACATCAACACATTTTCAGTGCATTCTCCCTGGACGTAGCACAGTGAGGGTGAACCAAGTAAAATTGATATGTCCTGGGCATACTTTAAATTCTATTCATACTTTTATATGGTAAGGAGAGAGAAGAGAGTTTTGTTTAAAAACGAAACAATATCAAAATGGGAAGTGGTTTTAATTCATCATACCCTAATTAAACCCCTCTCAGGGTATTTGAACTAGTGGAACTAACAATTTGTATCAGAGCAAAAGGTTAATATCAATGTTTCTCTCTCAATGGAGGCCATCAATCACAAAGGGATTCTAATCTTCGATGGAAAAAATTTCATTTATGGAAGAATTAGATGCAAAAATACATCCTATCCTTATTAATGGATGTCTTCATAGAAGTGATGCATGGTATTTTAGCTGATATCAACAGTGGTTCTTTATCAAAAGCTAAAATAATGGAATTAGATGCTAACTCAATAAAAAATCAATGATTTAGGGGTATCACTATCCAATACAATTTATATAAATGTGATGTCAAGTAAAAAATAAAACACCATCTGGGAAAAGCTATTGTATATATATTAAGGTGATTAAAAGGTCAAAGAGGCAAAGCTACAAGTTCTGTTGAACAAGTTTTAATATCTAAGAATGAACCGAAATGAGTCTATCGATGTATTATTTGACCGGGTAAATATTATAGGGGAAGACTTGTGAGGACATGGGGAAGTCATTGAAGATATAAATATATTGAAGAGTATCTTAAGGAAACATCCACCTCAGGTCACTCTAAATGTTTCAGTATTGGAAGATAAAGATCCAAAAGAGATGATACTGGATAACTTATATAGTGCCCTTATAACATATGGAATGATAAATGATGATAATGATGCTGTGAAAAAGGATAAATCTAAAGATTTGTAATTAAAGGAAATGAATAATCTCAATATAGAATATTACTTGGAAGAAGAAGAGACAGACGAGGTGATGTCATTCTTTTCTTCAAATCTATAAAGAGTAAAAAGAATGTTCTAGGGAAAAATTACACTTGCTTGATTTAGATAGTGAAATGTTTGTCATATTGCAGCAAGGTGCCCCAAGAAGTTGCAAGAAGATGATGAGGATGAAGATGAAATCCCTACAAAAACATATTCAGACTATTTTAAAGGAATGAAAATATTTAAGAGAAATTTATTCAGGAAAAAGAATCTTCTTTCACAAGAATGTGACAGTTCGGATGAATCAGAGGTTGAAAAGGTTGAAGAGGTAGAGAACTGTAAAGGTTGTGGAGAAAAATCTATTGTAGCAGTTGTTGGTAGTACTCAAGAAAAGGGAGAAACCAACATCGATGATGAATAATTTTAAATAATAGTTGATATGGAGGATGAATTAGAAGCATCTTCTGAGGAGATAGATGTTTGGAGAGACAAAATGATGAAATCCGACAAAGTGATTCGTAACGCAAAAATCTACATGCACCAGCAAGAATAAGATAAGTACAAGTTAATGGAAGAAATTAATAATATCATGTCATCATTGAAAGAGGTCTCAGAATTAGTTAGTGGTTATAAAATTGTTTTTTAATAATAGAAAAGGTATATTGATTGTTTAAATAAAACTAAAAAAGAACAAATCAAATGCATTGATGAATTAAAAGAGGAAGTTTTCAACCTACGGAAAAATTTCAAGGATCATGAAAAACTATTAATTTATGATGTGAAATTAGTAAATTAGGTCATTAAGAAGATGAAAAAGCTATAAGTGGAGCATAGAGGTCTATTAGAACAAAAGAAATAGTCAAATATAAATTATATGCTGGTATGGGGATTGATAATAAACAGAAAGAAGTCATGGTTGAAGTCATAAAACAAGTAACCACTATAAGATTAAAAGTTTATTTGGGTATGAAGCAGAATCATAAGATTTATAGAACCCAAGGGAAAACTAAAAGTGAAAATGTAACATGTAGGAATGCACCTTACATCAGGTGTTATTTCTGTAGAAAGACGAGAAATTCACAAAAAGTGTGCTCCAAATCCAGGAGATGTCTAAAGGCATAAGAACAACAATAGAATACAAAGGGAGATCAATAATCTAGAATATATTTTGAGGTAAATTGTTTTATGTGTGAAGGATTTGGGCACATGGCTATATATTTTACATCAATCATTCATAGAAATGTTCCCAAGCAGAATCCAAGTAGTCACATAGAAAAAATCAATAAATAAACAGGTGAGTTGAAAACGTGAAATAGATTTAGAACTTTACACAATGAAGCAAGTCCATTATATTCTAAATAAGATCAAGGTTTTCAATCTATACAGAGTATGAATTTAAAAACATGGATAAAAAGAAAAGAGAAAAGAAGGTAGTAGTTGTAAAAATTTACCTTAGGTCATCAGACTGTTCTGGTGTTTGGATCATTAACAGCGGTTGCACATCCCATATGACAGATAATAAAGATCTTGTTATAGGTATAAAATATGACAAAGAAGGAGTTTTCAAATTTGGAAATAGTGAAGGCCTGAAGATAATTGGCTCAAAGAAGGCTGAGATTATTGGAAAATAAATGATATGTGCTGATCTATTAGTAGTAGAAGGTCTCAGTCATAATATTCTTAGTTTTATTCAACTATGTGACTCAAGGAATTCTATATTATTTACTAATAATACATGTATAATGAACGAAAGAGATGGTGTAGTTGTTCTATAGGGAAAAAGAACAAATGGAAGTTTCTACCTTGTAAGTGGAGAAGAAGATATGTGTTTTTTGTCCAGAGAGGAAGAAAAAAGGTTGTGGTATAAACCACTTGGTAATCTATTCCAACCATCCCAGGAAGATATGGTAAAATTTGATGCAATTGGAGACCTACGAAAGCTATCAAATGATTATACTCATACATGTAATGCATGTCAAAAAGGGAAGATCGTCAGAAAAACATAAAAATCAAAAGAAAATAAATCGACTTGAGTGATTTAATTGGTGCATGATGATGTTCATGGACCTATCTCACAAATATCTATTAATGAGAAAAGATATTATGTTACTTTCATTGATGATTATAGAAAAATGGCAAGGGTATTTGAAATTTCCCAAAAGTAAGATGTCTTGAGTTGCTTAAAGTAGTACTGGAGGGAATCTGAAAGGATGCTTGGAAAAAACATTTTGAGGTTACATACAAATAATGATATGGAATTCAAAAACAATTAAGTGGATGACTATATACAGAAACATGAGATAATACATCAAGTTTATTCAGTGATAAATACCCAACAGAATGGAGTGGTTGAGAGTAGAAATTAGACCATCAACAACATGAAAAAAATGACAATTATTGAAAAATAAATACAAGATAAATTTTGGAAGAAAGAAGTCTTGGCATCGGTCTACATCTCTAATAGGGATCTATTGTGTCCAAAGAAAGGAATGACTCTATTTTAGATGTGGTAATGATAGAATACAATGTTAAAATACATTTGAATATTTTAAAGTAAGTGTTTTATTATAAAAAAATAAAAAACATAGGAAATTTGAGTCATGTGGAGATGAGAGATATTCCGTGGATACTTAGGAAAAATGAAATCATATAAATTCATTAATAAGAGGATGGAAAAAGTAGTTGAGAGAAATGATGTCACTATAGTGGAAAATGAAGATTATATTCAACAATATAGTGAACAATTTCCTAATGAATGTGATGAAGAGATAAGAAACACAGGGGGGAAGAAGTAGCAGATGCTGATTCAGAATAAGATATTGACGATGAACAAGAAGATGTCAAGTCTGTATCTATGAAGAAACCAAAGATTTGAGCTAAAATTGATAGGAAAAATATCATTAGTGATCAGAAAATGGCTATTCAAACATGAATAATGAAGTCATTACAGTATGCATCTTTCTTATCTCAAGTAGAGTCTAAATTTTTTACTAATGCAACTAGAGATGAAAATTGGGTTCAAGAAATAAATGATGAGATAGAGAAGATTGAGAAGAATAAAACATGAGAGATTGTTTCGAGTCCAACAGATAAGAATGTTATTAGGACTAAATGGGTATTTATCAAAAAGATGAATAAATATGGCACAATCATTCAAAATATAACACAACTAGTGTGCAAAGGATACTCCCAAATAGAGGGTATTGATATCGATGGGACATTTTCACGTACTACAAGACTAGAGACAATAACATTATTCTTGGCCATTGCAGCACAACCAAAGTTCAATGTTTTCTATATGTATGTAAAGTCCACAATTTTTAATGGTTTTCTATAATAATAAGTGTATATTGAGAAAATAGATGGATTTCTCATTCATGAAGATGAGAACAAGGTTTTTGGGCTGAATAAGGAACTATATGGGTTGCAGCAAGCACTAAGAGCATGATATTCAAGGCCCGATCAGTTTTTGAAGAAGCTTGATTTTCAACATGGTGGAGTTGATTACAGTTTATATGTAAATAATGATAGTAATCAAAGGATAATGATGTTGGTATATGTCAATGACATAATCTTCAGTGGATAAGATGAATCATTGTGTAGAACATTTTTTGAATTCATGAAAAATGAGTTTGAAATGACAATGATTAGCGAGATGACTTTTTACCTTGGTTTACAGGTGATACAAGGAAGGAAGGGAACATTAATTTCTCAATCTAAATATTCCAAGGAGGTTTTGAGAAGTTTTGGAATTGTAAATTCTAGGGACACTAAGAATCTGGTTGCTACTTGGAAAAAAATATCAAAAGACGATGATGGTAAGGCAGTTAATATCAAATAATATAGGCAAATCATTAGAAGTTTACTATACTTGATGGAGAAAATATCTGATATTGTTTTATCCACCTTCCAAGCAGCAAGATATTAAAACAATCCAAAGTAATGTTACACGATTACAGTGAAAATAGAACTTCGGTATATTGAGGCCACTGTGGATTTTGATTTCATCTACAATGCCAAATCTAAGACTATGTTATTGGGATATACAGATGCAGATTGGGCCCGATCAGTATATGACATAAATTCAATGTCAGGTGGTGCATTCTATATTTTTGGATTGTGTATTACTTGTCTAAGAAAGAAACTGGATTTTATTTCATTGAGCACTGTAGAAGTTGGATATATTATGGCCACTCAAGCTTACACATAATTTTTTTGGATGAAGCAGAAACTTGATGATATGATATTTGAAGTGAAATATCTAATTGGAATCCATTGGGATAATAAAATTTCTATAAATCTTGGAAAAAATATCTTCCATAATTCTAGAAAAATGAACATTAAAATCAAATATCATTTTATCAAGGAGAGGGTGGATCAAGGTCTAGTGATGTTGGTGTATGTGCCTACAAAACTAACAGTTGCAGACATTATGACAAATGACTTACCCAAAGAAGAACTTGAGAGACTATGGGAGTTCATTCTACTCCGCTCACATGAAAAAGTATAGATGTGGGTCCCCTATCCCTGAGATATGGTGTGTTTTCCCAAATATACTCATCTGTGTTCTCTGCTCTGTTGGAGAACACAAAGGAGTGACATTTGGGTTCATTGAAAAAGGGGGAGAAAGTGGGGCTCATTAAGGGGTAGAAATTTTACTATAAAAGGGATAAAATGTCTTTGTCAAGACATGAGGAGAATATTAAATATGGAGAAGTGATATAGGGTGAGTTAAAGGTGAGGTGGAGCATTGAGACAGGGGGAGCTATGATGTAGAGTTATCAGAGCTTAACTTGGACATGTTTATGCATTCCAAGACACAAGAACACATGAAATGATGTAGGAGGAGAATTAAATCGAAGGATTCTAACAGTGATTGATCAAAGAAGATATATCATGACATCATTGGTTCATATTGAATTTAGTTGATTAGTTTCAAGATTTGGTGTTATAAATGAAGTGGTTCCTTGATGAACTTTGCATTATACTCTTGTTTCTCATGTCAATCAATTCTCACGCGGGCTTGGAGTATGTGTTTTAGTAAATCTTTGATTGCTATCTGAATCACAAGAAGATAATTTTGGTTGAAGATATAAGGATCTTTAACGAGGTATCAATTCATGAAAGTGTTGTAAAGAACTCAAAGGGGGAGACTGTTGGGAAAAGATCTCTCAAGGTTCATTGAATCTTTATTGGGTTGATTTTGTTTATTGAAAAGGACATATTTAGTAGTGAATTGTCATGTTCTAGAGATATTTTTAACCATCCATATTGAAAAAGAACCATGAAAAATGAACAGATGATTTGGTGGTGGTAAAAAATAATAGATACAACGTGGAACTATTTTCCAGTGCTTTCTAAATTTTTGGGCCTCAAAATCTGAAAATGAAGACATGTGTTTTGGAAAAGGAAGGCGCGTGAATGATCTAAAAGGTGTGTGAATGATTGGTTTTTCAACGCAATATTAAAGGTGATTTGGAAACTTGTGTGAAAGGCATGTTTCAAAATCATAATGTTGAAAAATAGAAAAGGCATGAAGTGCGTGAAAGATGAGATTTTCATGAAAGAGGTTTGCACGCCCAATGCAATGTCAAATTGGGGTTTCCGTGCTTGAAGAAGATATTGCATGACTTAGTGGATTTTTCACACAAGGATCGATGTTATCTCTAAATAAGAGGTGCCCCCCCTCATTAGATGTAGCTCAACACTTAGAGATAATCCGAGATTTGGATCATGTAAGAATTTCATGAAAAGGGTGTTGTGTGAAAGAATTAGAGACAAAATAAGGATGTTGTGTGTATGATTGGAATTTCCTATAATATTGAAGTTGTGCATATGAGGAGGTTTTTCATGAAAGGAATAAAATATGTGTAAAGGAATATAAAGGGTTTCATGAAATATTTTGAGTTTCCCAGTATATCAGTGGTAATGTTCCATTCATCAGTGAATGAAAGTGGGACATTGATAGAACATATACATATAGTGGAGGATGAATTCATTAGATATAATGAATGGAACTAAATGTCTATAAAATATGAGTGGATATCAAGAAGAAGTAGTGATCACACATCAATTGAGAGATAAGATATATTTGAAATTGTTATTGGTTATAAACCAGGAGGGATACTGTGTTCGCTTCAAAATTTGAAAATAACAGTGTGGTCTTAGTGGATTTGGTACATTAGCACATCATCGGTCTGTTATCCTTGGACATAACCCAGTGAGGGTTAACCATGTAAAATTTTTGTATCATGTGCATGAATTTAAATTATGTTTATACTTTGATACACAGTGGAGATAGAATAGAGTTTTTATTAATAATGAAACAAGATCAAAAAGGGAAGTTGTTTTAATCTGTCATACCATTGTTCTCCCCCCTATCAAGGTATTTGACATAGTATTCCTAACTAAAATACACTAATAAATTTTATTGTTTTCCCATATTACAATGTTTTTTGATTTTTTCTTTGCTTCCCAATTGAATAAGTAGTACCTTGATCATTTTCATGTATTGACCTAGGAAGATCTTGATTTGGAAGTAGATATCTTAGTAATATAGAAATGGTTCAAGATCATTGAATTTTAGGAACATTCCCTACATGGAAAATATATTACTCTTTTTTGAGTATTATAGCAGCATTTTAGTGATTAACATGGTACATGGTAACAAGAAATCTATATGAGGAAGCAATGACCTTATTTATTTTCAGATCATGCTTTGGGTTAAATTTATAAGGGTATAAAGTAGAATGGTGTGAATAATTATGGAACCCTCCAAGTCAATAGTATATATTTAAACTTGTATAATCCATTAATATATTCTATTTTTTTTAAAAAAAATCAGTTTTTTAGGTGTTTATTTGGTTTGAGAGTTTTGTAATTATGGAATGTAGACCCATCATTCCATGACCAAATATGGTCATTCCATGACCAAATATGGTAATTCCATGAACAAGAAAACCCATGAGTCTTATATTCTATATTAAAAACCTAATGCATCATGGCCCAAGGTGGTCACATTGAAACTGATTTTCCCATATATCTATTGTTTTAGAACGGAAAATGATTACTTTGTGATTATCAAGTCATGTTATGAAATGACCTTGTATAGTAAGACCCTAACTGGGGGATGATCATCAAGTTATGACAGAGGTAGTTCATGACTTGAAGAGTTGTACCAATTAAAAATACTTATTTTACAAAATAATAATGTCTTATTTATTACCCTTAAAACCCATTCATCTTTATTTTTGAACTCACGTGGCTCGCTTACATGATGAGCATTCTTACCCTTCCATATCCACTGGTCTTTTGTAGGTGTTTCACTTGAAATAACATGGAGATCGTCAAATAAGTGATTCCTTCCATATTTTATGGCTATATTCTTCCCTTATCATAGTTTTTATTCTTTCCCAATTATCATGGTGATCTATGGATTATGTTACCAAAATTTAATGGTAGGGGTTTGGTGCTTAGGATTTTCCATTCCTTATAGGGATCCCACCTTCTAATACAGGTGGATTCACCCTATGTAATATCATTTGTATTTTATTAAGGTATGTTATTTTCTATAAACCGTTTTTAGCTGAATATTATGTGATTTAAATGTGAAAATAGAGTTTTAAAGTGCCCTAAAAGTACAAAATGCATCCATTATAAACATTTTTACATTAAAAGTGATGTTTTGTTTTCTTTATGTATCTTGTATGAATAAATTAGTTTCTGAAATATGTTTTATATGAAAATATGTTCCCCCATAAACTATTTAATAAAATAAAATTCAAATATGAGTGTTTAAACATGGTTATGCCTCATGGGAAACCCTAGGTGATTAGATAGGGATCTAAGGAAAGTCCCTTTACATTAATATTTTATTTACACTGGTTGATTAGGTATCTTTTAAAAATGGTGTAATATTTTTATCTATGATATAAATCTAGATAAAAAGTGGTATAAAGTGATTTTTCAAGGATATAGTGAGAATATTAAGAGACCTCGGACTTGGTGACCATAGAGAGAATCCGATGATTATTATTTTAGAAATGATAAAATTTTATTGGTTTCATTACATTCATTATTAAATAAAATAGGTATAACATGAATCTAATTTTATGAGAAATTATTTAAAAGTTACTTTCAAGTAATTATTAAGAATTTATTATGTTTTTATTAATCTAAAAAATGATGTTTAATGGGAAACATGGTCGGATCCTATTTGTCTAGTAATGCTCAAACCCTACATACACCCAATGGGAGTAGGTAAACCTTGTTTTTTATTGATGCGTGTAAGGAAAAGGAGTCTCATAGAGGTTAAGGGTACAATTTTTATACATATCAAGTTCTATGGAGGTTACATAGTGTGGTGATCCATCATGTCACCTGGAGATGGGAAGAAGTTGTCATATTTTATTTTGTCTCATTTTTACTCAGTTTTTATTATGTCTATAGTCAATTTGTAATTCCTATCCAACCCCCAACTCATCTCTATAATTTTTGGATATTTGGTTTCACTTATATATTTTAGTTGTATGTTTTCATGTTACTATTATGATCCTTTATCTTATAATTCTACGTTATTCCATGATTCACATATATTAAATGTGGTTTTTTATTTAACTGCATGAATCACCAATGTATAGTAAGGTCATATTGGGTTATTTGTTATATACATTTAATATATAAATCATTATTTTAGGAGTATCTATTTACCAAACGAATATTCTTGATTCCCTATAAATATTTTCTAGATTTTAGGGATCAAGGAGACCCTTTAATCATTGTAATGGACATGCACATGTTCCTAGTTCAGGGTCACCTCATGTTTGTTCGTGACAAGAATGATACATCACCGATATGTATCCCCCAAGTGAATTAGTTTTCAGATAACCTGTAAAAATTTATGATGACATTTGGACATAATAAATCTCATGGTTAACAACTTATCTTAGGTTTTTATCACAAAGAAAAATAAATCAAAAAATTTATTTATAGAATTAAGTCAATAATCTATCCAAATATTTAAAATATATGTGAGTGTTTTTTTCACACAAATCTACCAATCATTTGAAAGATTTATCACCCATTTCTAATGTTTACAATTAGAATAATCATCCCATTAAATCAATTATTCTTCTTAAGAGGCTACTGATGTAAGGTCCAAGTGAATAAATGGTCCATGAGTCTTGGTGAGATTTTTAGATTTTGAGGTTGATGGATGGACAATTTTTTTATATATTGGTTTTAGAGAATGAGTTTGAGAGTTAAAATGTATTAAATGTGGTTTTTTGGATGCGGTTTGAGGTATAAGAGTTTCATTAGGTGCTCAGATAATTCTAAAGAGATTCAATGTTAGAATTTTTGATTTTAGGGAGATCATCTTGGGGTTTATTGTTAGTGCACTATTAATTATAATTTTTCACCCCATCCCAGTGGATTGGTTTTATAAGAATTAAGATTATTTAAACCTTTCAAGGGTGTTATAGAGACCATGTTACATCTATAGAAAATTATATAGTAATTCATGCAGTTTACATATAGTTTGGAGAACTATTCACACCACCCATGCAGAATGGTGTCCCCGGATAGTGAGGTCTACATAGTTGACATGTGGTTGGGGTAATCATATATCCATACAGTGAAACACATAAAAATTAATGTTTTACCATTTTACTGTTATAATTTTATGACACTTGACATTAATTTTTTTCTCCTGCTTTAACTAATAGAAGTCCATGGCCTCCTTATCCTCCCTTCATCAATGGGTAAAACTCCATGGTTTTTTCAGCTTCCATCAGATATGAATCAATGATAGAGTTAATTATAAGTGTGTTTATCCTTTATTTTCTATTTTCCAATAATTTTGAGTGTTTCTCCACTAGTTTTATCTAGTATGACCTATTTTAATGGTATTTATTTGTTTTCATGTTTTCTTCTAATTCAAGACAATATGGTGAATGATATTGAATGTGTGGGACTAACTATGAATTTGGTATCTTTTACTGTAAACTTAACCTATAGTATCTCAATTTTATTCAAGTTCATAGGTATTGTGGTTATTCCAACTTTTTGAGAAGTCAAAAAATTTCAAATGTAATATTTTAAAGGGTGGGTTGAAAAATTTAACGTTGTTTATATCATTCTTAAAACATCTAGAATAGAGCCCCTAATAAAGACCCCTTATAAAATCGGTTGACCTTTATTTTGTTTGATAGTGTGGTGAAATGGGTTAATAAAAATTAATTAGAATATGTTAAAGGTACCCTTATGTTTGATATGATATGAAATATATAATTGAATTGAAAATATGGTTGTGAAATGGTATTTCACAACCATTAATGTTATAGATGGAATTAGAAATTATAATTGTCGAATCAATTAATAAGTTGAAATTCCCCTTTAAATAAATTAGAAATAGGTTACAAAATGACTTATCTTATCATAATGAGATGAAATTTTTTATTAATCAAAATTATTAAAGTTATTTTTTAATTGGATGGGGTTAATTAATGGATTACTTACTTATAGAAAGTTATTATAATGGTCTATTAAGAGGACCTTAGGGATTGTTTATGATAGATTTTTTACCTTGATAGAATTTGTTTTCTTGATATTTAATGAATTGATAAATTTTTACCTCTTGTTATGGCGATGGGTTGGAATGACATAAGAATATTACATGGATACTTTATAGAACTAGACTTATGTATAATTTAATGAGCTTTCCAAGATCAAAAAAGGGGACTCATATGAATTCCATTATGTATTGATACCCTTGGATTCATCGATGTCCAATGCTATGAAATTCCTGTAGACAACCATTAGATTCTTCTAGATTCATTACCATGAATTCCATTGGTGGATACCCCTTAAATTTAGTTAATGTCTATATTATTTTAATTTGGTAGATTAGTTTCTTATATTCTTTCAAGGTACCTTAAAGAATTTCATGAGATGAGATCCCTAGATTTGGCCTATTTTTATTTAGTGGAATGGATGTGGTGTAAGATGAGGATTCCCATAATGCCATTATTATGAATATCAAGGATTATTACTTGATATTGTAATGGTATTTATTATTTGAGTACTAAAAAGGGTCACCCCCATCTAATTCCCTAAGGGTTTTATTGAGAGTAAATGCTCGGTGGAGAAAAGTGGGTCCCCTCAAGTTGTATGAACACAGTTTCCATTATAGGATAGTTTGGAACAAGTCAAGATATGTTTTATACCATGATCATTCAATCACCCATGATGGATGAAGTAGGTATAAACCAGTGTTAGGAGTCTTCGTGGTGTTCTTTCATCAATAGTTCTTACTTATTTTCCTTTAAATTGTTTATATGATAACTATAAACTAATAAATTGGTTGACTATGTAATTTTTTATTTATAGAACTCATGGATGCCCTATTTTGTGGACTGTCTAGTTCAAGAATTCCATTAGTGGTTTCCTAATATGTTTTACTCACACCCTGATCAATCTTCAAGGAAATTTGGGTACCTGATAATAAGACTATTAAATTGCAGAGTCTGGTTTGGGAAATATCCTCATGTTGTTGATTGGTTGGGTTTTTCCTGAATTTTTTAGTGTGGATGACAGGACCGGGCATGAATTGAGAACATATTGAGGATGAGTTTCCATTATTTTATATTTCCCCTTATATGTGATCTTCCCACAAGTTATTGAGTATTTCATGTATGAAATTATATATTTTTATTTAATCATGATACATTATTTATTTTTTCCACATTACCTATCTTATCTGTGATGTTTATCAGGTCGATTTATTCAATTTTTTTATTATAATATTGTGACACTGATATATGGGTATTTTATCCCAATTATACCACATTGGACCTGAAATAGTAGCCAATAGCCTCATAAAAATGAGGAGGTGCACCTTAGGCCATATGGATTACTAACCTAAATCTCTGATTCAACGCCTCCGGGGATGGGGTATTATAAAATGGAATCATATGGTTTCCATTTATTTTATTATTTTTTCATGGTATATTGAATATTAATAGTGTTCTAGAACATAGAAATGATATCATTACTTTCAGTGATCAACCCACGCATAGGTTAAAACCCAAGTTTATAGGGATAAGACTTGTTTTTCATGGTTTTCATCTTTATAGTTGTATATAATTTACACCAATAGTGAGACTGTTTGTTTATTCTATTATGAATTATGATCTTTGGATACTTATCCCAGTATATAAAGAGGGTGTGGATATATTTATACATGATTTCAGAGAAGTATGTATTCACATGAGATGCATCATACTAGGGACATGGGTTTTAGATGTTGTTTACTTATTACTTGTGATTTATATTAGATTTTGATTAGATTTTCTTTATTTATGTATACCTTTGATATATGTTTTACTATTAATAAGGGGTTAGTTTTTAAAATGTATACAATGTTGTATATGGTGTATTCCATTTATGGATATGGTGGAATGTTATAGGACCAATTCCAAAGATAGTTTCATGACATATAGGTAGATATGAATTGATTGATGATGGTCTTGATTAAATAATATTATAGTAACGCTATTATAATGAGTTTCCATCACTGAATTCAAATTAAATTTTATTTAATCAAGACTTAAACCATTTAAAACTTGTTATAGCATGGGAAGAATCAAGTTCAACTTTTGTATAAAATGTAAATGATTCTTTAAATATGATATTGGTTAAATAGAGTTATAGTAAACAACCTATAATTGTTTTTTCTATATACCTTGGAAATGTAATACTATTTAACAAATCCTTGTGATTGTGTCAATATTTATAATATTGGGAAAGATTAAGTGTAAATTATTATTTTAAAAGATAGTAAAATCAGTTGAAAATGAGAATATTATGGATTATAGAAAAGGAATCTCATTGAAAAGTGTTAGTTTTGGGGAAAGTGATGGATGGGTCAAATAAAATTTCATTACAAAAACTATAATGTATATTCCTATATAGGTTTTGAATGTAATTTTATTTAACCAAATTTTGAATTTGAATCCTATAAAATAAAAGAAGATTAATAGTTTAAGGTTGTATAGTGTTGAACTTTTTTTGGATGAGGTGATTTTTAGGCCTTATGTGTTCACCTTGACCCTAGTGGGGGTAGAGGATGATGAAGAGTTCCTAAAATTATAGAAATTTGAGTTGGGTGTTTGGAAAGAACGATGTTGGGTGACTCTGCGAAATTTTTTTGTGTCATCTCAGGAGCTATGGATTTGTTTAGGTCATGGTTGATTGGTTAAGTGGGATAACCTGCTGACCAATGAGAGTGACTCAAGTTAGTGAGTCAATACCCTGTGACATTTGAGGGTAACCCATGATATGGGTCTACCTGATTTTGTAATATTCCATAGTGATCTGAGGTAGGGTTATATATATTGGTTTTCCATTTGGTGCATGTTCAGTGCTGCCATGTGGCGATATACCTATGGTTGATCATGAATGGTGTTAGGGTCTTGTGTCTAGGAAAATTTTGAATTATAGAGTCATTCATGTACCTAAAAAGGGATTATTGTATATTTTATAGATACATGGTGACAACATATGTTGTTTTTTTTTGTTCTAGATGTGAAACCCAAGTTAAGAGGTAGTCATTTCCTTATAATTGTTGCATAAACTGTGTCAGACCTATTGTAAGAGGGTATCCAGGATGCCTCTGAGTGGTTTAAGTGACATGTTTAGATTATGGTCATTTTTCTATCTAGGTGAGTAAGACTAGGATCAATGAAACTCTACTCAAATGCTAATGAGTGTGATTTAGTCAATTGGTTATAGATGACTGTATGACCCATTGATCATAATGATATTTCTTGGTGTATCCATGAGAACCAGTTGTTGGGATCGAATTGATATTTTGTTTGGGGATTTTATTGGGGAATTTGATTCATGAATAGGTGTAAGTAATAGCGCAGGTAACCCATGAATCATATTAATATTGTAATCATCTAGAGTGTCAGTGCTTGGTATCAATGTTTGTGGTAGATGGAAGGATCAAACTAAAACCTAGACCTGTCGATCTCGGAGTACGCTTCTAGTAGCTTGGTGTTAGTTGGGTAAGATGGTTTTCATTTTGGATTTTTTTAGGTGGAATGTGTTTGAGTTTTGGACCTTGTAATAGGTTAAGTTCCAACCAAAGAGGTATACTGAGAGTACACCCAGTTGAGTAAGGATGTCCTACTCATGATAGTGATCAGTGGTTTTGGCGTGTGAGTTTTCTTTGGATGCAACAAAACTAGTGGGATAATTTGTATAACAATTTTATTGGGTATTGTGAGAGTGTGTGCCCATTTTAGTTCAATGGATCATGGTAGTTCATATTTGTAATCACATTACCTTCCATGTCATGGGTTCGCGAACATCTGTCTGCATTTTGAGGGCCGAAGACCTTGAGGGGATGTTATAGAAAACAATTCCCAGGGTTTGGATGGAAAGAGAAAATACCCTTGGTTGATATGGGTATCTTGGTGTTGTATCCGAGTATTGTGACATTATAGATTTAAGGGATTAGTCTTGGTTAGGTTTTGGAAAGATGGTGAGTGTGTCTTGAGAGGAATGACACTCATGTGCTAATGGAGGGACATATTGGGGATAGTCCTAGAAGAGTAGTTTAAGGAGAGATATATTGTATAGAGCCTACCATAATTCGTAAAGTTCATGAACCTTTATTAAACGAGTCTTGGTGAAGATGTAAGATAAACATTAGTGAGAGGAGAATAGATAATGTTGATTTTTTGTGATCACTCTATAGTGAGCCAGTTATCCAAAATCTTACCATTGTGTTTGGCGATAGATGAGGTGTGGGATGTTAAGATTAGGTTGTCAACATACTGGGAAAATGAAAAAGAAACTCCTTTCATGGGGAGAATCAATCCTGGAATGAGAGTATGAACCTCTTATTGGAAAAGTTTGTTGAAGTGCAGGACTAGCCATTGGATAATCATGAAGTGTCCAAATGTTGTTGCATGGATAGTTCCTATACAATCTGTAGTCCTTTGGGAATAATTAAGGTTAATATTAGTGTAATGTAGGTAGAAATATGAATGGTCATTCTAGGATCAGGATTGGATAGTTTTATCCAATATTTGTTAGTTGTAGTGTCATGTTAGTTCTCATAAGAGAGTATTAATAGTAGTGTGGATGTTAGTGTTTCTAATGTGAAATCATATATGGGTTTATGTTAGAACTCATAGTGTAATTTGGATAATCATAAGATTCCAATAGTGATCAATACCTCAATTTATTGTAATTTAAGGAGCATCGACGGTAGAAGATGAGAATCCTTAAGTTGGATCAGTCAGAGAAGGTTTGACTAACACGTTGTGTGGGATTCTATGTGTTGGGTTTAGGACTACCACATAAATGTACAAGGAGACGAAACATATCTTTTTTTGGGAGTTTTCAATGAATCTTTAAGAGATATTCGACATGTGAAGTTTTTGCTTGGATGGAAGAATTACTTTCATTTTTTATCAAAATTCATAAATGAAGATGAGAACCAATGATGGATTGGTTTACTCATTTACAGTTAGGTTTGGTGTTTTTGGAAAAAACTAGATGATTTGTTAAGAACAATAATTATGTTTTGGTAATAAAATCCACTGATGGAATTCACCATGAATCATAATTTTCTCTCATGATCTAATTCCTATGGTGGGGAAACCCATTATCCCGATGATTAAATAAATGAATATAAAATCATTTATAGAGATGAATGGGATCAGGTAAGCACCATCTTAGAATTTCGGTGATGGTTATGAGAATTGGAATTGGTTTAGCTGGATTTTTATTTGGTTGTGAGTTATATTTTTAAATATCCTGGACATGAGGGATTAGACCACTACCCTTTGGACATTACATAGGTCGGTTGATATAATTAGATGGCCTTGAAAACTTATAATCAATGATAAGTGCTATGGTGGGGTGTTCATAATGCTTAGGTGTATGGATGATCCTAGAGTCTCATTGAGAATTTTTAATTTTGAGGTTTTTGTATGAGATATTTTTTAATTTAATATTTTCATTGGGGTTTTGAGGGTTGTAACTTCTTAAAGATATGTTTTTGGATGTTTTGAGGGACCCAAGAGGTTCATCGGTTGATCAAATAAGTCTTGAGATCCTTGGTGATTGAATTTTTAGAATCTGGGAGAGTAGCTTGGGTTGAAAAGTTAGCGTAAGATTAATGATAACCGTGCACCCCAACTATATAGTTTGGTTTAAATAGGCATATTGATTTTTCAACTGTGAGAGGGGATCCTGGAGACCATGTGACCTCTACATAACATTGCAGATTCATTCAGATGATTTACACAAGGTTTGGAAAACCATTCAAACAAACCATGTAGAATGGTGTACCATGTATAGTGATGTATATAGGGTTAGCTTGTATTTTTTACAACCATGAAACCAAATCATGTACCCTTTTAAAGTGGGGTTTTACCCTTATACCATTATGATTTTATTACCCTTAGCACCCCTTTTTCTCTCCAGCTCAAATAAATATAATCCCATAACATCCTCCTCCTCCCCTGCCCTTCATAATTGATGGGAACTAATTAGTTCTTTATTGTAATATCTTGATATTTTAAAAAAACACTAGGTTTGATAATGTATACAACAAGCAACACTGATATTAAATAAACCATAATATATTATTGAAATATTTTTATTTAAATATTAACATTATAACCTAGAAGCTAAATTGGAGGACATAAATCAAGTTAAATAATAAATTAAAATTATATAAAGGTAATAATAAATATAAATGTGTGTATAAATTCTTAGGAAATAAGAACTTTATTTTTAATAAAAATTTTATTCTTTAAAACATAGATTTTCTTACAAAATGATTTTTTATTTCTTTGGTGAGAAAATATTATAATTAATTTTTGGATATTTTAGAAATTTTATTTTACAAATTGGATATAATTTCATAAATCACCATATCTATATTATCTTTTGGTGAAACATTTGGTCATTTCTGAAAAGAATGATTTTTTAGTGAATAGTAAAAAATAATGGTTTTTGTAAAACTATAGTTTCTTTTCAATAAATAAAGTAATTTAATAGTTCAATTATATTTTGGATTTGGTAAAAAAGTAAAAAATATTAAAATTTACTTATAATAATATAAATAATTTATGTTCAATCATTAATTTTCATGATTTTGGAATAATTTTATTTTTATGTATAATACATGGTTTCTTACAAGCTGTTTTTAAGTACATAAAGTATATTCATTTTAATTAATTAATATAACCCATATTAAGGAAATAATTATATTAAATTATTTTAATATAAATATATTTATTTGAATTTAAATTCATATAATTATGATTTCTATTCATATAATTAATATAAGATCATCGATTTCTTGACAAATTCATTTCTTGAAAACCCATCTTTCAACACGTTTTGTGGATTTAATTTTAAATTAAACTATGTAACTTCATTGAATTTAATTTGATAAAATTTATTCCATATTTTAAATCACCATAACTAATATTATTTAATAATTTCATATTAATTCATGGTCAAAATAAAAAGTAAAAACTTTAAATACATGTTACCTTGGTGAAAAACTGAAATGGTAAAATTGAGTAACCTTAGAGGTAAATGAAAAAAAAATTTAAAATTTAAAATTTAAAATTTTTTAGTTGTTTATTGACCATATCACCCCTATAATCCATTTTTTAAAAAAAATTAGAGGAACTTCTATTAAGAGTGACTTCTCCTTATTGAATAGTTTTGGGTATTTAAAAAAATGCCACTCTCTCTCACTTGTAAAAGGAAACCTCCTCTTATCTCATTTACACACTTAGAAATCCATTTGGTTCATCCAATGACTAGAAAAATACATTCCTTAATTCCCTTCACATGTATTAGAGGGCTTTTTTACCAGAAATATAATCTAGATAGGGTTTAGGTGTAGTCTTAAAGTAGTGGTCTGAAGAAGAGGTATCGTTATTAACCGAGTGTTTTTGTTTTGTTTCTTCTTACAACTATTTAAAATATTATTAAAACATTATTATATATGAACATAATTATATCATATATAATTATATTTTATTATGTTATTGAAATAACCTATATCCATCTAATTTTTCTTAAAATGGGAATTGGAACCATCGTTCGTGTGTACAACAGACTATCTCGTCACAAACAATTGTAATTGTCTTCCATTATCACAAAACATAGGTGTTACTAATGATGTATTTAATGTTTATATAAGATATTAATGAAATATTAATAATTATTTAAAATTAATTTATAATATATTTCTACCTTACCATCCATTGAAGAATGATAATGTCGTTCGACTGTACAGAGGACTACAACCTCGTGTAGTGATTTGATTTGTTTTTTTATTACCAAATAAGATTGATGATATATTTAAGTTTATTTAAATAAATTATATGATATTTATTATATAATTACTATTATATAATTACTGAATAACACTTAATTTCTTACTATAATGATCATTGAAAAATGGAGATGTTACTCATGCGTACGTACGACCTACTCTCTCCAAGATTGTAACATGTTTCATTTTTCATAACGATATTTAATGTTTCATTTTAAAAGTATAATTTATGGTTAAAATGAAACTTATATCATTATTAATATTCTTGATATTATTTAATAATAAACCCTTTGACCATGGTCATCAAATTGATGCCGTTTTGAACTTATGAACTAAAAGTCCTCAAAATACCCAACATGGACATAATTGATTACGTAATTAAATATTCCTTTAAAATAAGTGAATTAAATGGTTTAAGTATTAGTGATTTATAATTGGAAAAAATTTTAAGAAAAAAATTGATATAGTTATATACATGGGATAAAAGACATACATGATAAGTTTGGACTTGAGGTGTAGTATCCCACCCTGAAAGCCACTTTGCGGTGCCCCAAGACGGTTGGACACATTAGCTAAAGAATTACTACCTATATTCTAGAGGTTATATACTATAACAGAGGGCCTATTTTGTGTACATGGGGATATTATTCCCTCATGAGTCAAATTATAACATAGTGGTAATATAAATATGATAAGAAACATAAATAATGAAGATAAATATCAGTATAATATAAATAACGAATCATCCAAGATAGAAAACATGGTGGAAGCTAACTCATAATTATATAAAAAAAGATAATGATGATCATGTAGATATACGAAAATGATTACATAGAATACAAGGTAATAAACCATATTCCACATGATATACCAAATGAAACATACCAAAAATACACCTCTACAAGAGTCATGAGCATATGCTTAGTCTTCTACTCAGGTACTCTATCATAGTACTCATAGATAAACATTGTAAGCTAGACACCTCCTTTTATCCATACCATTAACCATGAAGACTTCATGGGTACCATGGGTGACCCAAGAAGGGTGTGAGGTTTATTCAGTAGGACCCCACCAACCATGTCCAGATCAATCCAGTCAGTTCATATAAAATTATAAGTGTTCCAATAGGAATAAATTTACAAGAATAAATAATTCAATACATTGTTTTGACTTCCTCAAAGTTTAATTGAACAATACTACCTTCTTTAACCTAATCTAGATATATATGATCCAAGTTGAGCCTGTGGAAGTGTTATATAATGTATATATGGGTCTTCATAAATAGAATACTAAAAGTCAGACCATCCCCAAGTATGTGACATTTATTTGCGGATGTGTCCCTTGAATTTTATTTACACATCCTTGTTATTTAATCTAAATGTCATCATTACAATTAAGAAGAGTCACCCTTATCCCATATAAGAAAATATGGAAGGAGTACCTTGTATCTTTATAGGGGAACTCTAAATTCTTAATACCATAAGAGTCTATCCAATGAGATCCATATATGGAATCCCAAGTGTCACTCTCAACATGGAATGAAAGAATCCCTCTGAGCCCATCCTTGGTATATCATGTAAGGGACCTATTATCACTCGTGACTTGATATAACCATATTGCCGTCAAGACCATACAAAGTGTATCCCCTAGGTATATGATATAGCTCACAAGGTGGTAAGGAAATCACATGTGAGACCATCCAAGGAATACATAGTATCACTCCCGACATGCATGTACAAATAATAGAAAAGTTCTAATTAGAAAGCTCAACGAGCCTGTACAAGGAATCCCATAATGATACAAGTATCACTCAAATATTATATATGATTAATGTCTTAGCTATTACAATTCATAAAATTTATAAAGGCATTTCACTTATAACATTTCAAATTATGTTGGCCAAAAATTTAATTCAAGCAGTTTTACTTGGACATAGATCATGGGGCCAAACACTTGTCCAAACAACTTATGAATTTACTTCACATTAAAATAGCTTTATAACATGGTAAAAAAACATAAAAATTTGTTTTGTACAATCTAATTAAAAGGGTATTTGGGACTTTAATGTAACACCCCAAGCTTCAATAGTACATTTCCCTTTGAATAATGCAATAGCTTGCATTGTACACAACTTCGAGATTCTAACACACCGCGAACAATCAAACTAGCCGTTATGAATAGTCATACCCACTTTTTTAAATTTTATAAATTTTATTATTCAAAATGGAATTCATTTTTTAATTTGTAATATCGAAATTAGTATAGGGTAAATGCGTGGTATTTTCATGAAAACTTTCATTTTTTGATGAATAGTAAAAAACACTGTGTTATTAGTTAAAACCAACTTTTTATTTAAATAATTATTTATTTTATTTAAATTTATTTTAGGTCAAAATAGATACATAATATTTACATAATTTAAATGTAATTCATCGGAGTCATTTTATAATAAGTTTAGACATAAAAAATTTTTATTGAACTTTTTACCGTCTTTTACCCACCTCCTAGGAGCATTTGAAAATATGCATAAAACATAATTTTACTGATTCTATGAGTTGAATTTCAAAAATATGAGAGACATGGTTGAAATCAGTAAGTAAAATGTGGTTCAATAAGATGATAATAATTTTTTATGAATAGTAACTTTGACTATTATTACCACGGTTAAAAGTAAATAGGGTAATTAAGGGTAAAAATGATATTATAATTACCCTAACACATGACCTAATTCTATTGGATAAATGTAATTAGACCAAAAAAAACCTTAGAAATAAAATGTGATCCTTTTGGTCCACTTGGATTAGATTAGCACATTTATTATTATTTTATTTAAAGAAGAGTTAAAAATGTTAAATTCAATGTTTAATAACTAAAACATTTTTAATATAAAGTTATACATAAGATAAATTCAACTATAAATATTAATTAAAAATATAAAAATATTTTCTACATAATGGTATTTTATTTATAATTTTTAGACACTAAATAATTTAATTTATTTATGACACAATGATGATGCCGTAATTACCTAATTAATGAAATATTAAAATATTTTATATTATAAATATACAAATTAATTTAATTGTAACTTTTAATGAATTACACTAATTTTATAGGTTAATATGACATTTTAGGGTTGATTAAATATTTTTTCTTCAAAGTAATCATGCTTTTCTGATTTTTACAAAAACCAAATACTAAATAGTATCAAAATTGACATAATTGAGATTTTAAAACAAATACTATATTATTAATTAATATAATATTCCTAAAAATAAAAGGTTCAGCCAAAGGAATTAGATAAGGTTATATATATTAATAATGAACCACATGGGGTTCTATTGGCTTGTTATAGTATGATTATTAACCATATAATATAAAAATACAAAGAGACATGGTAAATGTCCAACTATTTAACTAAGAGTTAAATCTAAAAGATAAGGTTAATATGGTGACATAAACCTGTCTAAAACCTATGTTTGGGAAGTTTCTGACCCATACCAACCTTATACTACAAATAAATAATTTTGGATCCATTAGAAACCGAAATTCATTTTATTATAAAATAATATTTAAAAATTTTCCTAAAGTTACCCTCACCTCTCTTATAAAAGGTTACTTCCCCTTCTCTTAATTTCACACCTCCAAATCCATTTGGATCAGCCAAAACCTGCCCAAATATATTCAAAACTTCCATAAAATAATCCTAGAGTCCTTTCTTGGATCATAAATCCTACCTAAGGAGCCATTTTGATCAAATCAAAAGGAAGAACCCGAAGAAGAGGTAAATATTTTCTCACCTCTTTCAAGTTCTTTTCTTCTCCCACTTCTTCTTTATTTTTTGTTTCCATTATAAAATAATAAACACATTAAATTATATATAATTTTATATTATTATAAAAATGATAGAACCATATTCATTATTATATCCATCATATGAATGACAAAGTCACCATACATGCATACATACGACTAACAGTCTCCACATCGTGGTATAGTTTGTTATTCAGACACTTCAGTATTTGGATGGGTATAATAATGAGTATAAATGATGTAAATAATAAATATAAAATTTTAAATATTCCTTATATATTACATACCATCCAATTAAATACTATTCCAACATCAATATAATGATATTATCGCTCGTGCGTACGTACGGATTACCGTCTCCACGAACGTGATGAGATTCATTATCTATCATAATAATTCCAAAATAATTTTCATTTTATGATTAAAAATAATGTTTATAAACATAATATAATTATATATATGAATCAAATACATCCTATCCATAACAAACATGGCTTACATAACCAAGCATATAAAGGAAAACGAACTAGTTAACACCCAAAACGATGATACTACTGAAATATTATGATCAAAGCAATATTAGAGGATCATATATGATATCATATTTATGTATATAGTTATTGTATAATTTAACAAAAATTATTTAACTATTATACAGGAGGTTAACGTACCCTCAACCAAGGAAAAGTATAAGGTAAGGGTAAATTCCACAATATCTTTATTATCCGAGGTTGTTTTTACTTAAATAACTACCGGGACCTCCTTGTCATCCACATCCATGTTTTCTTAAAAATGTATTTTAAAAAATATTTACTATTTACTAGAAAATGGGTTGAATTAATTTATACCCTTATTTGAACTTATATGATTTGAAAGGAATCTTTTCGTCAATTTCCAAACAAGGTACTTTATGACCTTTTTAACAAAATTAAGATACGAATGTTTTTTTATTTTATACGACGAGTGTAGCTATTTTATGCCATTATAAAATCTTCAAATCTTCCCTTAAAATATTATAAGAATATTTTGAAAATAAATGTTTTCTTTTATAATTATATGACTTTTAAATGACTTCAAAATTGAAAGAGATATTTCTCTTAAAAAAAGTTTTGATTTCATCTATGTCAACACCCTTTTGATGGATTTTATGCTTATTTGAAGTTGATTTATTATGATACAAATGTTCCATATTTTATTGAAGGTTTTGTGATATGTTTGTCTGTGGATGTGTTATTTTTATACCATTAATGGTTTATGGATAAAGTATTGACATTTCATATGCTAGTTTTAATACGAATGTTTATGTAATGTTTAAACCTTTTCATATGAGGAATGTATTGGACTTAGTAAGTGATGGGAAGAGCCCGTTATAACTCCTTAATGCATCAGCAGGTCTCATGAGATAAGCTAGTGTCTTGGCACTAGGCCTTGATAAAATCTTATTTGTAGTTTTGGCACAAGGCCTTGACTATGTGGTTATGAAGTCTGGCATTATGTATTCCATCATTCTGAAAGTGGCTATTGATATTGCATGTGATTATTAGACAAGTAGAATATCCATGTTAATAAGTAAATGGAATTCTTTTATTTTATATTTTCCATATTATTCTGATGTTTAAGTTTAAAATTCTTTTGTTTTAGTATAATACATTGCCTTAAATATTTACGCTTGTTTATAAACGTTTCCGCTATATTATTATCCTTACTGAGTATCTGAGCTCACCCCTTTATATGTTTTATTTTTTGCAGGATGTGAAGAAGTATTTTATAGTTGATCTTCTGGGATAGGCTAAGGATATAAGTGTGTTCAAAAGGGGAGAAAATTTTGTTAATGTTTTTATTTAATGATGTAATGTAAAACTTATGAATGTATCTAGTACTTCCAAGTCTACTAAACTGGTCGATATTTCAGGATAAGATTCCTTGTATCATGCCGATGTTATGTAATAATGCACCAACTCTGGTTAATTGGTGTCAGGGTGTTACAGTTGGTATCAGAGGAAGTTTAGTACAAACCTTGGAAGCTATATTTAGAAAAACTCTGATTAGAGAACATTACCCTAAGATAGACTTTGAGGATTAGTATAGAAGAACTTCCTTGAATTTTGATAAAGTAGAGATTTTGTGAGTTTTCTAAGAAATACATCCCTATCTAGATACGAGAAGGTAGAGGCAAATATGGCACAGATGTACCTAGGTGTAAAACCCAAAAACACCGCTTTAAGCTAGATTCGAATGGGAACTAGTACACAACAACATGCCTTGCTGCACTCTTGGTTACGACACTCCTGGTGGATATGCTTAAGATAATTCACATTTTCTTTAAAAACCATTATGAAGGATTTATGAGTATATACCTCCTCAAAGAAATTTTTTTATGATTATGGATTATATCCATAAACAGTTCAATTTATGTGAAGTGTTTTATAAGTTTGGAATTATGTATTGCGATTCATAATCTAATCTATTGTATGCCATTGTTTCAAAATGGAACCTAGTGGAAAGAATTAAAACCGTATCAATGCACATAAACCATGTAGGGATTTCCCTCATACTCAAGATAATTATAGTGGATTTGGGGATTAAAACGGGTGCTGATCAGCCTATCACCATATTGGGACAACTCACTCAGGTTATGAAAAATAACCTTACCCATATGAAGCACCCTGATCCACAATGTAGAGGATCAATGTTAGACTGCTTCATGAAGTAACAACCACCAAAATTCAATGGGAGTACAAATAAATTAGTAGAAGAGTAATGGATGAGTTCCATAGATAAAATATTTATTGCTTTGGGGAGTAGTGAAAGGGAAAATGTTTTCATGGCAGTTTATCAACTCACAGGAGATGCATATCAATGGTGGTCATTAATCTAAAACACAAAGGGAGATTTAGAAGTAATGAACATGGAATAGAGGGAGTTTAAAGAGATTTTCTTAGAAAAATAATTTTCTCATGACCATTGAGCATATATGGAAATACAATTTCTAGGTCCGAGGAAAAAGGAGGATGAGAATGTCGCAAAGTATGAGGCTAACTTTACAAGGTTATCAAGGTATGCAACAGATTATATACATAACCCAAGGAGTAAGATTGATTAATTATTTTATGGGTTAAAACTATTTCTACGTTGAGCATTAATCTCACAGTCCTTCTCATCATACAAAGATATTGTCTCATGCGCTATCAAGACATAAAACCAATTCTCTAAGTCTTACGACTTTAAAGAAAAGAAAGAGAAAAATAGATCTATTGAACACTCTAGAAATTGAAATAAGGGGAAGAATGTAAAAGTTGAATATCCATCCAATGGTAAATGTGGGAAGAAACACCCCAGTACTTTCTTGAAGGGAATGCGAGTCTGTTACAAGTGTGGTGATAAAGGCCTCCGAGCTCGTGATTGCAAGGGGAAAAAGAGGCTATCAATGTTGAATTTTTAAATTGTAGATAAAAGGTCAATTATTCCAATGAATTTACTAAGCTCCAAGTGAACATACCTCAAGAAAAGACTAAGGGAGCAAGGACAAGCTTATGCAATCACTACTGCTGAGGTTGAAGCTCCAAAAGACATGGTGGCAGGTAATTTAATGGTTTCCTCAAGTTTAGCCAATGCTTTATTTGATTCTAGATCATCACATTGTTTCATATCTTCCCAGTTTTCTAAGAAATTATATATTTTCAATTTGATTTAACTAGGGAGTTGTCAGTCAAAACTCCCAAGGGAAGTATCATTGAAACAATGTTTTGTGAATCAGTTCCCATTGGGGAATATAAATGTTCTCTATCTGCTGATCTCATCATCATACCCATGATTGAATTTTATATAATCCTTGTTATGGATTGGATTTAGGACCATGATGAAAAAGTTTATTGTAATAAGAAGGAGGTTAGAATTCTTGATGACAATAAGAAGTACCTTATCTTTAGAGCAGAAACATCACCAACTGATTTTAATATAGATCCACCCCCAGTAGATCTACTAAATTAAATTACTAGAGAGGATGAGAATGAAATTATTATGGGTGAGGAAAATAATGTTTGAATATAGGATGTACCTATTGTGAAAGAATATATTAATGTGTTTCCATAGGATTTACCTGGACATCCTCCAGAACGAGCAATTGAGTTTTCTATTGATTTAATTCCTGGTTTAAGGCCCATATCGAAGACCCCTTATAGAATGGAAACTGTGGAATTAGTGGAACTAAATAAAAAAACTAGATTAATTGAGTAATAAGGGATTTATTCACCCTAGTGTTTCTCTATGAGGATCCCCTGTCATTTTTGTTAAGAAGAAAGACAGATTTATGAGGTTGTGCATTAACTACAAGGAGATCAATGCTATAACAATAAAGAACAAGTATCCCCTACCTCACATTGATGATTTATTCAACCAACTTCATTGAGATAAATATTTTTTAAAGATTGACCTTCGATTTGGATATCATAAGTTGTGTGTGAAGAATGAAGACATTCCGAAAATAGCATTTCGAACTAGGTATGGGCATTACGAGTTTAAAGTAATTCCTTTTTGATTGACTAATGCACCCTCTGTCTTCATGGATCTAATTAATAGAGTTTTCAAGGAATATATTTATTAATTTTTAGTGGTATTTATTGATTATATCTTGGTATACTCTAAAATCTATGAAGATCATAAAAATCACTTGCACATTATTTTAAAGACTCTTATAAGAAATGAATTGTATGGGATGTTTAGCAAGTGTGAATTCTGGATTCAGGATATTTATTTTCTTGGCCATATTATCTCTAAGGATGGAATCTATATTGACCCTTAAAAGACCAAGGCAATCCAAGAATGGCCAGCACCAACGAGTATAACTGAGGTATACAATTTTATTGGTTTAGCAGGTTATTATCGGCGTTTTGTCCATAATTTTTCCTGATTGAATAACCCATTAACCAAGCTCACTCATAAAGGGGTTAAATTTTTTTGGATAATAGAGTGTGAAGAATGTTTTGAATAACTTAAGAGAATATTAGTTAATGATACTATATTTACTCTACCATCAGGGAATGATGAGTTTGTTATTTATAGTGATGCTTAAAAAAAAGGACTTGGTTGTGTCCTTATGCATAATGATAGAGTTATTGCATATGCATCACTACAGATAAAAATTCATGAGAAATACTATCCCACTCATGATCTTGAGTTATCAGTAGTAATATTTTCTCTGAATATATGGAGACACTATCTCTATGGTGAAAATGTGAGATTTATAATGATAATAAGAGTTTGAAGTATATTTTCCCACAAAATGAACTAAACATAAGGAAAATGAGACGACTTGAACAACTCAAGGATTATGATTGCACAATACACTACCACCCAGGGAAGTCAAATAAGGTGGAAAATTATTTAAGAAGAAAGGATCATAAAGTTTTGAACAAGATGAGAGTTGAAAGGGATCCTATTTTCATGGATCTAGTAAATATGGACATGGGAATAACCATGGAAGATGAAACATCAATACTTTTTCTAATGGTTTCCAAACCATCTTTAATAGAAAGGATAAAAATTTCTCAGACTGATGATGATGAATTTCAAAAGAAAATTAATGCTGTGAACGATGGGAGATTGATCAACTTCATATATAAAGATGGAATTTTGAAAAATGGGAAGAGACTTTGTGTTTCCAATATACTTGATCTAAAAAGAGAATTTTTGGATGATGCCCCTAGCTCTAATTTCTCTATAAACCCTGGTAGCACTAATATGTATAGATATTTGAAAGAACATTTTTGGTTGGACAAATTGAAGAGGGATATTTCCGATTGTGTGTCAAGATGTATGGTTTGTCAACAAGTGAAAGCTGGAAAGCAACAACCTGGAAGATTCATGAAACCTCTTCCCATACCTGAGGGGAAATGGGATAATATTATGAAGGACTTTGTCATGAGGCTACAAAATAATCTTAGAAGGAATGATGCAATATGGTTCATTGTTGATCGTCTTACCAAGTCATCACATTTTATTTCTATAAGAGAAGATTTACCACTTTAACATCTAGAAAGACTATATATTAATGAAGTAATTAGAATCCATGGTGTACCCATATCGATTTTTTCTGATTGTGATCCCCATTTTACATCAAGATTCTGGAAAAGTCTTCAGAAGGACCTAGATACTGAACATCATTTGAGAACTTCCTACCACCCTCAAACCGATGGACAATCCAAAAGGATTATTAAAACCTTAGAACACATGTTGATATCTTTCTCACTTGACTTTCAAGGTATGTGGGATAAATATTTAACTTTGGTTGAATTTTTCTATAACAATAGATTCTATTCAAGTATTCAGATGCCACCATATGAAGAATTATATGAAAATATATTCCACACACCAACTTGTTGGGATGATGTTGGTGAAAGAAAAATTATAGGACCAGAACTTGTTAAGGAAATGATGGAAAAGATGAAGGTTATCCAAACGCACATCAAAGCAGACCAAAGTAGGAAAAAGAGATATACTGATAACCAAAGGAAGGATTTGAAATTTTAGGTAGGAGATCATGTTTTTTGAAGGTATCTCTATGGAAGGGTGTTATATGTTTGGGTAAGAAGGGTAAATTGAGTCCCAGGTACATCAGACCTTTTGAAATTCTAGAACGAATTAGAGTTATAGCTTATCGTTTGACAATGCCTCTAAGTCTCTCCAAAGTTCATGATGTGTTCCACATATCACTATTGAGAAAATACATGCCTGACCCAATGTATGTACTCACATATGAGGAAATTGAACTGGAACATGATCTTTCTTATTGTGAAGAGCCTGTCAAAATTCTTGATACAAGAGAACAAGTGTTGAGAAAACAGATGACTCATCTGGTAAAAGTTCTATCGAGAAACCATAAGATGGAAGGGGAAACGTGAGAACCAGAGGAACTGATGATGAAGAACGACCCAAATATTTTTTTGCGGTAGTATTATAGAAATTTCAAGCACGTAATTATTTGAAGGAGGGGAGAATGTAACACCCCAAGCTTCCACGGTATGTTTCCCTTTGAATAATTCAATAGCTTGCATTGTACGTAACTTCGAGATTCTAACAGACCACGACCAATAAAACTAGCCGTTATAAATAGTAATACCCACTTTTTGAAAATTATATATATTTTTTTAAAATGGACTTCATTTTTGAATTCAGAATATCGAGATTATCTTAGGGTAAAATTTAGGTATTTTTCTGAAAACTTTCAATTTTCGATGAATAGTGAAAAAAATTACGTTATTGGTTAAAACCGATTTCTATTTAAATAATTATTTATTTTATTTAAATTTATTTTAGGTCAAAATATATACATAATACCTATATAAGTTTAATGTAACTTGTTAGAGTCATTTTTTAATAAGATTATATATATAAAAATTTTATTTAACTTTTTATAGTATTTTACCCACCTCCTAGGAGCATATGAAAATTTGCATAAAACTTAATTTTACCACTTCTGTGAGTTGAATTTAAAAAATAAAAGATACATTCTTAACATCATTAAGTAAAATTTGGTTCAATAAGATAAAAATAATTTTTGTCGAATAGTAACTTTTGACTTTTATTTACCACGGTTAAAAGTAAATAAGGTAATTAAGGGTAAAAATGATATTATAATCATCTTAACACATGTCCTAATTCAATTTGATAAGTTTAATTCGACCAAAAAAAACCTTAGTAATAAAATATTATCCTTTTGGTACACTTGGATTAGATTAGGACATTTATTATTATATTATTTAAAGAAGAGTTAAAAGTTTTAAATTCAAAGTTTAATAACTAATTTATTTTTAATATAGGGTTATACATAAGATAAATTCAATAATAAATATTCATTAGAAAGATAAATATATTTCCTACATAATGGTATTTTATTTATAATTTTTAGTCATTAAATAATTTATTTATTTATGACACAATGATGATTCAACAATTACCAAATTAATGAAATATTAAAATATTTGATATTATAAATATCCAAATAAATTTAATTTGAAACTTTTGAGGAATTAAAATAATTTTATAGGTTAATATGACATGTTAGGTTTGATTAAATAATTTTTTTTGAAGTAATCATGATATTATTATTTTCACAAAAACCAAATACTAAATAGTGTCAAAAATGACATAATTGAGTTTTTAATAAAAATACTTTATTATTAATTAATATAATATTCCTAAAAATAAACTTTTTGGCCAAAAGACTTATATAAGGTTATATATATTAATTATTAACCACTTGGGGTTATCTTGGCTTTTTATTGTAAGTTTATTAACTATATAATATAAAAATACAAATAGAAATGGTAAATGTCAAACTATTTAACTAAGAGTTAAATCTAAAAGATAAGGTTAATATGTTGACCTAAACCAGTATAAAACCTATTGGTTGAGATTTTATCTACCCATACACACCTTAGACTCTAAATAAATTATTTTAGAGCCATTGGAAACCGAAAATGATTTTATTATTAAATAATATTTCAAGCTTTCCCTAAAGTGACCCTGACCTCTCTTATAAAAGGGTACTTCCCATTCTCTTAATTTTACACCTCCAAATCCATTTAGATCGGCCGAAACCTGCCCAAATATCCTCCAAAAATCCCTCAAATCAACCTATAGTTCTTATTTGGATCATAAATCCAATTTAAGGAGGCATTTTGATCAAATCAAAAGGAAGAACCCGAAGAAGAGGTAAATATTTCATCACCTCTTTCAAGTTCTTTTCTTCTTCCACTTCCACTTTCTTTATTATTTCCATTATTAAATAATAAATCCAGTATCTTCTATATACTGTGATGTTTTTATAAAAATGGTACAACCATATTCATTATTCTATCCATCATATGAATGATAAAGTCACCATACATGCATATGTATGGCTTACCGTCTCCACGTCGTGGTGTAGTTTGTTATTAAAACACTTCATTATTTGGATGGATATAATAATGAGTATAACTGATGTAAATAATACATATAACATGTTAATTATTCTGTATATATGATATACCATCCAATTACATACAATTTTACCATCAATATAAGGATATTGTCACTCGTGCGTACGTACGGATTACTGTCTCCACGAACATGATGAGATTTATTCCCCATTGTAATCATTCAAGAATAATTTTCATTTTATGATTAAAAATAATGTTTATAAACATAATATCATTCTGTAAATTAATCAAATAAATCCTATCCATAAAAAACATAGCTTACATAACCAATCATATAATGGAAAACGAATCGGTTAACACCCGAAACGATGATACTACTGAAATATTATTAACAAAGAATTATTAGAAGATCACATATGATATCATATTTATGTATATAGTTTTGTATAATTTAACAACAATTATTTAACTATTATACAGGAGGTTAACATACCTACAACCAAGGAAAAGTACAAGGTAAGGGTTAATTCCACAATCTCCTTATTATCCGAGGTTGTTTTTAAGTATCTACTGGGACCTTTTTATCATCCACATCTATGTTTTCCTAAAAATATATTTCAAAAGATTTTTAATATTTACTAAAAAATGGTTTAAATTCATTTATACCCTTATTTGACCTTATATATGTTGAATGGAATCATTCTTGCATTTTCCAAATAGGGTACTTTGTGACCTTTTTTTCAAAATTAAGGTAAGAATGTTTTTTAACTTATATGGTGAGTGCTTCTATGTTATGCCATTATAACATAATTGAAGCTTCCCTTAAAATCTTATAAGAATATTTTCAAAATAAATGTTTCCTTGTATAATTATATTACTTTTAAATTATTTCAAAATAGAAGGAGATATTTCTCTAAAAAAAGTTTTGATTTCATCTATGTTAATATCCTTTTGATGGATTTTAAGCTTATTTGAAGTTGGTTTGTTATGATACAAATCTTTCATATTGTATTGATTATTTTGTGATATGATTGACTGTGGATGTGTTATTTTTATACCATTCATGGTTTATAGATAAATTATTGACATTTCATATGCTAGTTTTAATATGAATGTTTATGTTATGTTTAAATATTTTCATATGAGGAATGCATTGGACTTAGTAAGTGATGGGTGGAGCCTGCTATAGCTCCTCCAGTAATCGGTAGGTCTCATGAGACAAACTAGTGTCTTGGAACAAGGCCTTGAAAAAATCTTATTTGTAGTCATAGCACAAGGCCTTGACTATGTGTTTATGAAGTCTGGTATTTTGCATTCCATCATTATGAAAGTGGCTATTGATATTGCATGTGATTATTAGACTAGTATAATATCCAAGTGAATAACTAAATGGAATTATTTTATTTTATCTTTTCCATATTATTCTGAATTTTACGTTTAAAAGGCTTTTGTTTTAGTCTAATACATTGCCTTAAATATTTATGCTTATTTATGAATGTTTCTGCTATATTGTTTTCTTTAATAAGCATCTGATCTCACTCCTTTCTATGTTTTATTTTTTCCAGGATGTGAAGAAGTATTTTATGGTTGACGTGTAGGGATAGGATAAGAATATAAGTGTGTTAAAAAGGGGACAAAATGTTGTTGATGTTTTTATTTCTTGATGTAATGTAAAACTTATGAATGTATCTAGTAATTCCAAGGCTACTAAACTGATCAATCTTTCAGGACATGATTCCTTATATCATGCCAATGTTATGTAATAATGCACCGACTCTGGGTAACTGGGGTCAGTGCGTTACATTTAAGGAATAGATCACCAATCATGGTGGATCATGTTAAGTCCAGCAACAAAAGGGTTTATTTGCTGTTATCTTGGACTACAAAGGTCATGGAAACCCATTTAAATTAATTTAATGAACATTTTAGATGTTTCATCAAAAAATTATAGGGTGTGAAATGACATCACATATTATAAATGAAATAAAACATTGAAAAAGAACTAGACCAGATACCTCAACCCTTTATAACTCTCCTCATCTAGTTTCACCCATTGAATCGATCTAGAATCGGAGAAAAAATTAAAGAGGAAAAAACACAAAAAATAGGGAAAATGATATTGCATTAAAATATCAAATGAGGTAGGAATATAAGCTATGAATATAAGAAAGATTATTAGAGGGATTATCAACAGAAATCCAAATCACCCAATAAATATGAAAACAAAGTACAAATGGAGGAGGAATTGAGGAACCTAGGTTAAGAATAGGGGGATCCTCAAATTTTAGTACACCTATTTGATATGGGAGGAGGAATATATAAAAAATGACCCCCTTAACTATTTTAATAAAAAATCACATGGTAATTTACATGGATTGTAAGTGAATTACACATCAGGTAATGCTATGGATTTCCCTCCTAGGTAAAAGCATCTACACATCCTGAAAGGGGTATGGCCAGCCAAATACACATCATGTATTTTCGACATGCCAATTATTTAGATACACACCATGTATTTGGTATGTAGTTAGGTTTCATCCCTTGTGAAACCCCGTTTTTTGAAACATCCAACTCTCCCTTAAGCGCAGTTACTGAGTTTAACCAAGAATAAAATGGAAATGATCCTTTCTAGAAAGAGAGTGCATTACAATCTCCCATCCTAAAAATAACCCAACACTATGTTTCCATTCTGAGGGTGGCGAGTTATCTTATGAGAAAATCATCATCCACTGAGTATGTACATCATTCACTCCCTCCCAAGTCTCATCATGTGTGCGACCATACTAACATAGCATCTGGACTAGAGGAACTATCCTACTATGGAGATACATCTCACTCTGATCAATTATATATTTCAGATTATCTTCAAAATATTCAAATACCTCCAAGTCAATATCCCTTGGATCAAACTAATGAGTCAGGTCAGCATGATACAAGAAATTCCTGGATACATGGAAGATGTCGTGCATGGCATGGTACCTCTGAGGTAACTGCAACCGACATGATAAAATCCCAAATCTCTCCAAAATATCAAATAGACTAATATAAATATGTGATAGCTTTCCCTTTATCTCAATCCATATATGACCCAATCTTAAAAAAAATTACAGAAAAAATCAATGTCCCACCTCAAAACCAGAGGTTAATAGAGACAAGTAGTATATGAATTATTCCTATACTAAGCTATATCCAGAATTTTTGAATAATGTGTGTGTTCATTGAAGTCTCCTGCATGATATGAGGACCCAATATTGTTTCCTCACCTTCCACTAGCTATCATAGGGGTTAACAACATGACATATTGTAAAGGACCTCATATGAATCCATATGAATCATTTCATAAAAGTTTTTAATATAGGAAAACCTAAAGAGGGGTATATGTTTCACCCATGAACCTAAAAAATGAAGTATGTGTACCCAGATCATGTCCTTAACACCCGTAAAGTCTGATCTTACTGTCCATCAGTTTGAGGGCCATATACTATACTCAAAAGAACTTATGAACCCAATTCCCTCTACAACCATTTCCAGAACCATGATACAAACCTAGTGTCTCAGTCTGATATCATGGAACAGGGAACACCATGAAGGTGGTAAATCTCCAAAATATAAATACTCTATGGATCATCAATTAATAAGACCTCCCAGATAGTTAGGAAGTGTGTAATCATGGTCAACCTATTAATATTCACCCATACAACATAATTTCTTCAAGGGAATATCAACATCCCATCCTGAAATCCATGGTGATTTCATTTGATTTCCAATTATAAATGGATAGATGATATATATTTCCAGTAATTCAGTTGTGTTAATCCATAACCAGATAAAAGATAGAGCACTGAGTGACAAAACCTACAATATTCCTCTTCATACCTGGAAACCAATATAGTTGATTAATGTCTTGGTATATCTTGGTAAGACTATGTTGAATTGCCAAAATAGAGGCATGTGATTCCCATATCAACTATTCTCATATGTAAAAGGCACCCACACAATCCCAAAAAAGTGCAGGATTTCACTCTCATCAACAACCCAACCAGACTGTGGGTTCTCACTTGAGACACTCTCTCTTTGATGATGATCTCTGGATCTGAAATTTTTCTCATCCATGCCCACTCTAAAAGGGAGAATGTCATTATTATAGATTCTAAAACATGCTACCCATGTTTTTCCTGAACCTCCAAGTGCATATAAAAAAAGACCATCAACTACCACTCACTACTGGACTCCTGGATAGCCTATATCTGATTTTTCCAGCTCCATGTGTCATCTAAAACATTACCCTTTCTAGGTGTACAAGAAAGCTAAATGTTGAATGACTGTTGGAATTATACCCACCATTAAAACCTCATATTCAAGTATCATTGTGTGGAGATGTATTTGAGGATTTTGTGATCTATGTAAAAAAATTACTACTCACCCAATATATAATTCCTTCAACAACATAAAACATGAACCGCAACTACAAGATCAAGTTCATGCATAGGGTAATTCCACTCATGAGGTCTATGTTGGTGGGACTGATAGACTACATCTCATTATCCCTATATCAAAACCACTTCTAGACTAATTCTTGAAGTAACCTAATAAATAATATAATATATATTCATATCTAGAAGAATCATGATCAACACTGAATTTATTTTTCCTTATAACTCCTGAAAGGTTATCTCATAAGAATCTAAGCGTATAAAATTGACTCCATTATTAGTTAGACCAATAAGAGGAACTTTTAAGCATGATAAATCATAAATTAGTATCATGTAATTATAAAAAAATTCCTAATAAACTGTTTATGTCAAATACATTCTTGGGTGTCCCCCATTAAATCAAGTTTCTCACCTTCCCTTGGTCCATATATTTTCCTTCCTCTAAAATGATATGACCCATGAAGTGAAACTGATTAATATATAAGTTTGATTTTATTATCTTTTCATAAAATTGGTTCTCTCTCATTGTATTCAGTAAGATATTAATATAGTTTTCATGGCTGTTTCTAGTTTAATAATACACTAAGATGCCATGATCAAATACTACGAAAAATGAATCCATGTATGGGTGGAAAACCTGAGTCAACAAGGCCTAGAAAATATATGGCACATTCTTAAGGCCAAATAGAATAACTAGATACTCATATAATATGTATATACTTTGGAATGTTTTATGTGTTATGTTTAATGGACTCACATTCAACTGATGGTTTCCCAACCTCAAATGAATCTTAGAGAAAATCATCACTCCTCATATCTAGTTGAAGAGGTTGTCTATATAGGGAATTGGATACTCGTTCTTTACCATAGGCTAGTTCAACCATTGGTAATAACTATAGATTCTAAGGGTACATTACTAATTCTTGTAGAATATGATAGGTTAACCACACAATGAAGTACTAGGTCATATAAAACCCTTCATCTCTAGATCATCCAACTACTTCCTATGTTCCGGGAGCTCTATAGGAATGACACTACATGGAAGAATGGAAACTTTTGATGCACCTGGAACTAGTTCAATGGTGAACTCCATCACTCTCTTAAGTGGTAAACCATAGAAGTCATTCGGGAAGATGTACCTATAGTGATCCATAGTAGAAGGGAATTACACAATCCCCATTACCAGATTGATCATAAACAGACTAGCCATCTGGGTGGTCACCTTGCCCAACCCATGATGCTTGGGTCTAGTATGGATCAACTGGATATCCCATTCTACCTTATGAATATATGTTCTGCCCTTGGGTGGGGTAAATTAAAATCTCTAGTAGTATCTATAAATATGGATGTGATAAGTAACAAGCCAATCCATTTTGGGAATGATGTAGAAGCCGACCATCGTATGGAAAAAGTAATTCCATAAAAAATTGTACCCACTTATATCAAGAAGACACTCCATGCACTGGTGTATACCAAATTATTGGACCGCTAATGTTGTGGCAAGAGTCATAACACTACTAAAGTACTCTGTCACTTGGCCCTTACTTTCCACAATTTAAGAACATACAAATGAGTGCAATAGTCCTATATAAAATAGAATATAAACAAAATTTGAGTCCACTGGAATTGTAACCCATATTATAAAAGGCACTAGACATTTCCCCTTAGGTAAATGTAATAATTCATTGAAATGGACTTTAACACGACACTAAGATAAAAATGTACTAACCTGGGTAGGTCTGCTCTACTCATGTAGAACCTATGATGTCTGAATGCATCAACCACTACCACATCTTCAGCCTGACTGGCTAATAGTAGACCAGCTTCCATCCTAGCAAGGATCTACTGATATTGTACCTAAAAGTAGTGTCATCCCGGATCCCTTATCAGAATATATAGGAGGGAAAGTTCAGAATAAGTGATGTAGGAGACCCATCATGCCACAAGATCCACACTCGATCGGGTTCCTCATACACTATGGATTCTTATGGGATATCCTGCCACAAAAGGGACACATTGTATAGAAATCAGTCTATGCCATATATCTAGTACTACCCTCATATAAAACCTCTAAATGATTCTTTATTTCGATAGATATACCAACTCCCTGCATGGAAGATGAACTGCCTTGGACCACATTGGCAACTTCCCTTTGGATCCTCTTAGGGATGAGTTCCTCATTCACTACATCTACAATGGTGGTCAGATGACAAATAATCAACTATTATTAGATGGAATATGTAAGCCCATCCTAAAAATGCCTCATATTGGTCAACTCATCACTAGATAGAGTTGGTGAGAATTGTGATAGCTCAATGGAACAAGATGATAATTCCATCACTAATATGGAACCCTTCTAAAGATATATAGAATATCATTCCCAATCTTCCCAAAACATCTAGGGGAAGATGTAGTCAAAAAAGGATATTTGAAAGCCCACCCAAACCATACCCTAATGTCGTTCATCCGGGGTAATGACATCCCACCAACATTTTTCAGAATCACAAATAATTTATATAGCAAGATTGACCCTACAATCTAGAGGTGTCTCTAGGTTCTCAATGATCTAAAAAATGGAATCTATCCATGACTCAGTAGCATAAGGACCTTCATCCCCAGAAAAGGTGGGAGGATTCTACTGATGGAATTATTGGGTTAGATTTGACGTAGTAAGAGTATGTTGAGGAGCACCCTATAAATTCGGCATGAAGTGTAAGAAGCTATCTCTAACCTGAGAATTGATGCCCAATGTAAGATCAATATGAGGTGCATCAGGTGGGACTATAGGAGTCACTTCCGATGGTTTAGGTCCCACAACCCCCAATCATATTATTCACCATCCCACTAGAATACAAGGAAAGTACATTATGGTGTCATATGTTTACAATTTCGAATCACACACCTCATAAAATATTAAATAGTAAACAAAAATAAATAAAGTAATAAAGTAAATGCACAAGTCTTTCTATGGGAAGGTCAAACCTCTTTGCCTACTACTGGAGCCAGTTCTAGTTGATAAGGAAGACCACATAAGTATCAAAAGGCACTACCTACTTCCCACTACTAATGTTCGGTCAGGGTCAAGGTCTCATATACCACTACATAGGTTCCGTATATCGACTGTCAATTTTAAGGTATAGTGGAAAAAATCTTTTACTTTTCAATTGGAATCCCCATCAAGTGATGACATTTTCATTTTAAAAACAATAATTTATTGAAATTTATTATTATTTATTATTAAATAGGTATCTCATTCTAGTTAATTGTGTCACCAAATCTAAATTTATAAAGGTCCATACTCTTTATAAACTTCAACTAGTACGTAAATTAACTATGTTATGACCTATACATATGTTAATAGGATGAAATGGGTCCTGAATAGGGATTTTAGGAGATGCAATAACACTCTTCAATTATATAAGTATTTCCATTTGAATTCATAAATAAAATCAACCAATATTTCAGATTTTGGAACGAGTGGTTCATAGGTAAAATGTGTCATAATTAGTTAATTAATGTGTCACCACCAATCTATGGGTAAAACTCCATTTATATTGATGTTGGAAAATTAATTAATCCAATTATTTCATCCCAATAATAAAATTCATAACATTTCAATATATATCAATCAAGGTACACATAATAAGAACATGAAATGAAAACAATGATGGTAGAAATACAAATATATCATGACATATTGCATGCCATTTAAGTCTTAAGGTTCCTAGCATGATGCATGAGTTTAATAAATCATTTTCATTACATGACATTGAAAAAATCCATAATTTTAATAACCAAAAATACTAATAATATCACAAAATATGTGTGTCTCCCTATGGTGAAATCAAATTAATTGTAACATGCATAATCCAATAATGGGAAAAACTAATCCCAAGTAACTTGGTATTTCCCTATATATGTGTTAGTTACTCCTAGGAACATGCTCATTATAAAATTACATTACATTATATTCTCCAACATAATACACAAATAGTATGACAATAGGTAAAAATATCTTCTTATATGACTATGTAGCATCATGCCCTGAAATCCTTTTTCTGGTTCCTCGAGATGGTTGGCCATAAGACCTTAAGTATGATTCCACGTACGCTAGAGGCTACCGACTAGTAGAGAAGGCATATGTTGTGTACATGGATAGAATATTACCTCATGAGTCAGAGTGTTTCACAATGGTAATATAAATCTAATAATAACTGAAATCAAGATATGCAACATTGAAATAAAAATAATGAATTATCCAAGATAAATAACCAAGTGGAAACTGTATCATTAATAGATACAAAAACTTTGAGGATTAACATTAAGATATAAAAAATGAGTAAATGAAAAAGGGGAATTATTCATATTTCACAGTCTATAAAAATGAAAAATGACAAAAAAAATGTGCCTCTATAATCATCACAAGCATATGCACAGTCCTCTTATCCTGTACTCCATCCCAGTACTCTGAAACAAACATTTTATAACAACCTAAAACTCACAATATGGGATCATGTGATGAAATCCCAAACTATACATTCCCTTAATTGATGCTAATATTTATGAACCAAAATTTTCATCTAAAACATTCAACAAGAAAATAAAAACTTGGATCACTTACATTCTAGAGGACCTTTTATGTTTAGTATTTCAAATAATTAGGAAAAAATACTTCATAAAAAATTCACATGAAATTAAATAAGAATGTCTTCCACCTAACCCAACTTTTCCTTTTCTCATTAATGCATCATCATCATCCATATTAAATCTCTTATAAACATAACTCGTTCAACATCATTCTTTTAAATATAGGGAAAATGAAACATAAGAAGGGTGAGAACAATTTATCAGTAATGATAAACATAGGAATTAACAATTGAATGTCATCAATTAGAATAATATTAAAAAAGGGTATGAGAAAAAAATCATATTGTTTAAGAGAATCATAAAATAACTGACACCCATAAATACCAAGATCATCAAATATGAATGCATATAAAAGAAAAGAGTCATTATAATAAATAATCATGAGCCATATAATATCAATATCAATAATTAGAAACATTGTAAACCCATAACAGAAATAGATAAAATATATTGGTATCTTAGAACATCATCTCATTGAACCCTTATAAAACCCTTACATAACGCTTGTAGAACCCTTACAAGTTGGAATAACCTTACGACCGACTAATAATATAATTCTGTAGATAATATAATAATTGCCCAATTCTTTAGAGAACTATTTGGGCCCATCCATCATCTAAGATTAACGAGATAACCTAATTATATATAGGCACACCCATCATTAATATTTTCCAAGAACAAAATAATGAATAAATCACATAGAGAATTCATTTAATCATAACTCGTTAAGACAACATTTATTCTTTTCAAAACAGGATTAAATCATAGAAAGGATATAGGTTACATAAAAATTTCTTTGAAACATGTTTAACCTATAGAAAATAAACCAGTTCCATTAAAATATCATTGAAAAATGGTTAACCCATTGAAAATAAATGGGTTTCATTATAATTTCTTTGAATCATTGTTAATTCTTGGAATAGAAAAAGGTTCAATAAAAATTTATTTGAAGCATGGTTAACCCATGGAAAAGAAAAAGGTTCCATAATAATAACTTTGAAACATGGTTAACCCTTGGAAAATAAATTGGTTCACTAATAATTTCTTTTAAACATGGTTAACCTATGGAAAAAATGTCCCATAACAATCTATTTGAAACAAGGAAAACCCATATAAAAGAAACATGTTTCATAACAATATATTTTGAAACAATATTAATCTATCGATGGAAATAATGAAGATGGTATAATTAAAAAATATCACAATTGTATTATAATTAACAAAAAGGTTTATTGACACTGATGAATGGAAATACCATTAAAATAACATTAAAACCATATTTTAATAAAATACACCTTATTGTTTTGAAAATCACTTTTTAATAAATAAAACATTTTTAAAACAACTTTATTTGAAAATAACATTGATATATTTTAAAGGATGATTTTAAAAATAATTTAAAAAATCTATTGTGGAAAATATCCTTTCATCCTAAAAAAATTAAAACATTTTTTAAAACATTTTTAGAATACATGGTATTGGAAGAAAAAGGGGTTTCGATCAAAAAGATGGTTTTCATAAGAACATTCATTTGAACACAATAGTACATAAAGAGAGGAAATTGAATGGAAAATATGTATTCTCATGAAATAACTAGATGATAAAAAAATTCACAAGAATTAGTTATTGTTATATCATAATATTTAAATGTTTGAGACTTAATCACAAACAATTCTGATACTCGATGAGATTGTAATATCAAACTCTTACTATTTTAGTTACTTTGAATTGTAATTCCCACGAAAAGATTAAATTAAATAAAACATATATTATAATAGAAAAAATTAAACTCATTATATAATATTTAAATGGGGAAATATACACCGTATAAAATAATATAGGTGTATAACATAACAAAATTCTAAATGAAAGAAAATTGAGACAGGAAAACCCTTACCGCTTTGGTAACTTTAAAACTGTAAACCCAACAAAAGAGATATAATAAAATATATTATCAAATAACTATAAATTCATGTATAATAATAATACTGGGAAATAATGGAAGTATATAAAACACACATAAAAAATAAGTTGTGAATATTGAAAGTATCCCACAAAAATAAAAGTGAGATGGGAAAAAACCCTTACTACATGAGTAAATTTCGAATCATGATATATGTGAAATAATAAAATTAATTGAAAACTTTAATATCGTAAAATAAATTAAATTCATGATGTAATATTTCAAAGGAAAGTATATACACCATACAAAAATATCATTTGGTGAATATGGAATAAGTCTCATAGAAATACAAGTGAGACTATAAATCCACTTACCTAGAGTCTGATTCGTCACACTTGTTCTTTATCTTCCTGAATAATAAAATTATATTAATTATTTAATAAATTTATAACCTTTTAAATATTTATTATTACTTTTATTTAACTTATAAACAAGTTATATATAATTATTTAATGAATTAAGGTGATATTGGATGTTCTAACCATATTCATCTTATCTGTCCAAACTGATTATGGTAGGTCAAATAAGGTCATTGAGGTCATTCATTAAAAAAATACATAATAATAAAAATAAAATAATAATAATATTTATACATAAATTATTATTTTAAAACAAATCATGGATTATGGTTATGAAAAATTAACCAACATTACAATCATGGAGATGGTAGGTCGTGCATATGAAAGAGTAATGCTCCCATTTTCCAATTATCATTATGGAAAGAATATGAGTAACATTTAGCATTACAGAATGATAATTATATCATAAATACCATATTATATAATCATATATACTCACATATATAATAATTATGGAAACATAAATACATCATAAATGTCATATTTATCATATATAAATAGTATTTTCATCATTATTACCAACCTTGAGATGAGGTAATGAATGAACCAACGACATCGGTTCACGAGGCGGTAGTCCGCTATACACAAAAATTAATATTGCTTATAAAATTTGATGGAAGTGTGTGAATTTGTAGGTCATACCCTTAACATAAGTAAATATACACATATTAAATACACTAAGGTTATTATTTAATAATTACTTAAAATGAATTAAAAGGTTGGATAATGAAAAATATTAAAATTTCTCAATGAATAATGTTAACAATTCTTCGGGTAAGTCCTTTGGGTTTACACAAAAAGACAACCTTTGTTTGATTTCTATAGAAAGTGTGTATTCTAGAATTATATGCTGTATTTTTGGAGTTGATTTTTATATGTTTTTAGTGATCCCAAAGAGACTTATAGGTGTGAAGTGGGAGGTGGTGGCCTTTTATATGTGGGGGATATGACACACTTGATACTTCTGAGAATATTTGAGTGTTCCGCACAAAATAATTGGGTAATGAGGGTCCCCAACATACCATAATAGGACCATATAGGTTTAATGGTGGAAATATTTCTATAAAATAAAATTTAAAAAAGTTTAGGGTCATTTTTACATCTTATATTCTATGTTTAATCATTAAGTAAGCTTGTTTTTACTTTAATCAGTGTAATAAATTTTAACTTCCTTCACTAATAACTTTGGCCAAAAATTAATTTTACCTTATTAGAAATTATATATTATGAATTTTAAAAATATGGAATCCATTATTGAAAATTAAAAAAATTTAATTAGTAGAACTTCATTTAAAATTAATCCTAGAGATGTGATGGGAAAGTATGTTTTTAAATTGAAAATGTCCAGAAGTTAAATATGTTTTTTATATACAAATTAGATAAGAAAATGACTCCCATGGCTAAAATTGGATCAATAAATTTATAATTGAACTATTTTAACAAAAAAACAATTTAAAAATATAATTTAACATTATAAATTATTTAGAAGAAAATTCAGTTTTCAATTAAAATTCTGTATTATTCACTATTTATCAAAATATGAACATATTCATAAAAATACCAAAAATTATCCCAAAGTAAATTTTGATATTACAAATTAAAAAAATATAATTATTTTTTCAAATAAAACTTATAATAGTGTCAAAATAGTGTTTTAAAACAAGTATTCTATTAAAATTAAGTAAAACTACCTTTTAGAAAAATACATCTTTAATGCTTAAAATTTAATTTTTTCTTATTTTATGCCTATAAAATTTATTGTATGAATTTAAAAAAAAATTCTTCGAATATAAAATATTTATAAATAATTAATATTTTTCACTTATAGTGATTAATTTAATTTATTATGATAAAACACTTTTGTAAGCATAACAATAGTTTTTTATATAAAAACAAATCATTTATATTCAATTGGTTTTTATATTCATTTCAAATTAATTGGTCACCAATTAATTATTTATATGTAAATTTTATGACTATATTTCATAATTCAGTAAATAAAAATCATTCCCACCATTCCAATGGCTAGTTATTAACTATTATATGAAATATTAGTAGTATATTTTTGTTTCGTAAAACTCAGTCTTGAGTGTAACACAGGTTATCGAAGAATTTCGATGGTGTGTTTCATGAAAGAAAAACTTGGTGTTGTGTATAAATCATGATAAAATATGAATTTATTGTAACATAATCTATTTATGAATTAAAATTAATTTTAATAAATATATTTCATAAATTCTCAAGATGTTATATCCTAACCCCTTAAAATGAATTTCACCTATGAAATTCATGTCTTCCATCAGAGGATTAACATTTTTAGAATTAATTTATTAAAATCCACTTATTACAATGTTTTATTAAAATATACTCTTAAAAAGTGAATGTTGCAAACATAAAGGTCACTAGAAGATATGCATAACTAGAATTCTATAAAGGGATAACGTTGGTGGGAAATTAATAGATTTATTTGGAAGGGAAAAATAATTACCACATACTAATATCGAGGGATAGAGAACATGGTCAATATTGATTAAATTAAAAAATCACAAACCAAATAATTGTTTAAAAGGTAATTGATATCATCATAAAAGATGAAAAGAGAATAACATTGTTTTTAGGATCATTTTACTAAATTTGAAAGTTTTATTTCACCATATAGATAGATATCATAAATAAATATACATAATTTAAAAGTAAATTTCCTAATTTAACCAATTTCCACAATAATCTAATCTTTTTATCCAAATGATGAGTATTCACTATGAATTTTATTATTCCTGAAGCACACAAATGAAATTTTAAAGACCACATAACTATACAGGGGATAGTCAAGATATTCCACATGTCTTTAGACATTAACCAAAACCAAAATGGGTATCACATGGTAAGATAATATAAAAAATTATTAAACCTTCATATGATAACTTAATATTAAAAAGTAATACCCAAAGTTGAAACTAAATTATTCCATAAATAAATATCCTTAAAATCATACAAATATTTCATAAATAAGTTTGAAACCCAAATATTATAAAGATTTGATCATACATTCTTCCAAGATAAATAAACCATTATTCCAAAAATAAAATACCATATGTTTCAAAAATAATATTAATAATAACATATAAGAATGACATACTAACTAGGATATCACATAAGCTAGTGGTAGTCATGAAACCCTTATCATCCTTCAGTCATGGGTTCAAGCCCTATCACCTCGCCAGATGTGATAGGTTTTTATCAAGCATACGAGTTGTCGCAACATTTTTTCTTTAATAATGAATAATAATTCCTACATAATAACACTTCACTTTGATTCTAGAGGTTACAAATACCCCTTACTAAAAAAATTCCTCAAAAATTTGCATTAATCACTTTAAGATATCATCGCTTAAAACATTAATTGGTGTCTAATACTTTGAACATATGATCATCCCCATGATTATAGAAATATTATTGTATCGATAAATCTTCTGATAAACTCACATCAAGACTTATTAATCTCCAAATTTATCTAAACTAACCTTTTATACCAACTATAATAGCCTAGAATCCACACTCATAGATCCTGTGTTGAAATCCATAACTATACCTTCCCGACATTGATGCTGATAATTACACCCCAAATTTTTCATCTAAACCATACAAAATCAAAAGAAAAACATAGATCAATTACATTATGGAAGACCTTTTAGGTTTATATTAATATATAATTATGAAAAACTCCTACATAAATAATTAAACCAACTATAAATATGAATTTCTCCCACATAACTCAGATTTGTTTTTTCATTAATACATAATCATTATCTATCACTAGTGGAAAAACATAAATTAACGTCGGTTTTTTTTTATTTTTTGATGTCGGTTTTAAACCGACATCTATAAAGTAGACATTCAAAATATGATTTTTGGCATCAGTTTTTCAAAAACCGACACCGAAAATAATTTCTGTAAGATTTTAGGCGTCGGTTTTACATAAAACTGACGCCAAAACTAATTTTAGAAAAACAAATCAGCATCGGTTTTATCTAAAACTGACGCCGAAGTTCATTTTTTTAATATTTTGGTGTTAGTTATTTAATGAACCGATGCCATAAATAATTTTTTTTATAAAATAATTACAATTACACTTCCAGAAAATTCAAAACCCCTATAAAAATAACACAATATACAAAAACAATTAAACAATATTTATCATCTAGTGCCTCTTATAACTTCAATGCTTATATTTAGTTAATCAAAAAAATTATCTATACATTGTTATTACAAAGTAAAATTAAAATACACGTACCTGCAATCAATGACTTCAAGAAATGTTGTGACATTTGCATGTCCCATGACTCCAGCATTTACGACATGCTCATTGTTGTTTATTTTTGAAGCATTCATTTGATTATTAGTAGGTTCAAACACCTAATATATCAAAAGATTTAAGTTTTTGAACCCAAATGTATTATTATTTATAAATATTAGAATATACATACCTCAAATCTTAATCAGACTTTATAAATAGTTCGCAAAAATTGATTGAATATGGGTCATATCAGATTGAGAATAAGACTGTGAATCATTGAATGCCTACAATAATATTGAATGATATGAAATTAAAAAATAGAATAATATGGCAAAAAATATATAAAAAATTAATACAACTAACCTTATGAAAATCAGTAGCTTCCCCAGTTGTGATTATCTCGTACATGAATCGTAGAATATAATGACCACATTCAACATGTATATTTTGACGATGACACTGAAGTTATAAAACATTTAACTAAAAAAACAATATATAACAAAAATATAAAAACTAATTACATGTACTTCCACATAATTGATTTTCTTTGGTTTCTTTTCTGACATGTATTCCTTGTTAAAATATTTCCATGAACATATTTTTTTTTATATATGAAATAATAATACTTGTCTAAACAATGAAAATTAAACATAATGAGTTTATAAAAAATAAAAAAAACTTACCTGTTTAATAAGTTGAAAAATGGTTTATGCACTCCTCATAATAAAGAGAAAAACCAATATAAGTTGAATTAACTTGGAAAAAATACGCCTAACTTCCAATGCCCCCTACAATACAAAAAGTTCACAATTAATGACATTATAATGACCATTAGTTAATAATTATGTTGATGTTATTACTTATCAAGAAATGGAAAAAACCAGCACTGAATCCTTGTCCGTGTTAATATCTCTGATATATATTGAACTATTTCATAATTCTTCACATGTTTGTCTTCTAAGGAAATGTAATCTAGATCTATAAAGCTATAAATTCTTGTTGTTTACTTTTTTAAAAGAATCTTGTATAGATACCTAATTTAAAAAGAAAATATAGTTAGTCAATGACATAACAATCTTTTATTAAACAAATAGCAATTCAAATGTCAATTTACTTACATGGTAAACAAATGCACTACACTCTGTGAGATCTCTTCAAAATTAACTAAATTCATGATATCTTCTTTCATTAATTTCATTCCTAAATTTCTTCCACATATATCGGGCATCATCCAAAACTCATAGATAAAATTCAAGGAAGAATAGGACTCAGATAATCTTTTTAACCCATAAGAAATTTTAGAAGTATCTACAACCAATTGTTCCTGAACATTTTGTTGCATTTGTGCAGTTTTGTTTGCTTTTAGATATTCCTATATAAGTTAAATGTTAGAAATCATTATAAGTAATTTTGAATCATTTGTAATTAATATTTAAAAAAACACATACCTCATGTGAAATATAACGAAGAAGGGAAGTTGGCCAAAGTAAAAAATGGCCCATACATTCCCCAACACAGGTGATCTCTATAGTAGGTAATGGTAGTAGAGCAGTAAGATCTATAATAACAAGTACTGATACTCTAACCTGACCCATATTCATAGGCTGATGATGTACTGAGTCCCCCAAAAAATGCACTTGTCCTAACGCAACAATATCTACATGGGGATCTCCCGCAAACAACTCACAATATAAGGCTTGATCTGAGGGAGGAGGTGAAGGCTCAAAGTAAGAAGGTGGGGAAAGGTAGTCCGGGTGAGGAGACTGAGAAGGCAAAAAAAATAAAAAATTAATATTAGTGTTTAAAATTTATAAAATAGAAAAATTGATTAAAATAAAATAATATACCTCGAAAGGTTACGCAGACGGGGCCGAGTAAGCAGATGGGGCAGGATAGTCTGGGTGAGTAGGATAAGAATTCTAAAAAATGATAATGTTATATTAGTGTTTATAATTTATAAAATATAAAACTTGATGACAAATAAATAATATACCTTGGAAGGCTGCGTAGACGGGGCGGGGTAATCAGATGGGGCAGGGTAGTCCGGGTGAGCAGACTGGGAAAGCTGAAAAATGAAAAAATTATATTAGTGATTATAATTTATAAAATAGAAAAATTGATGACAAATAAATAATATACCTGGGAAGGCTGCGCAGACTGTTATTGTCTTTCCAAGTGTTCTAATAAAGCCTTATGTACTACTGCTTGAATTTGATCACCCATAGACTATTTCATTTATTTCAGATCTTCTTTTAAGGATTCTATTTCTGGGTCTTTTGATTGCTTACTATTATTAAAAACCTTCCGAATACTAACACCTGCCTGATATCCTCTAACACGGACAGGGTGTTCTGCCTTTCCCAAAGTAGTGGCTAGGATGTCCATCCTACCCTCAGGGATAAAAGATCTTTGTGCCTCTTTCTCATAAAGATCATCATGAAATAAAAAATAAAAAGGTTATATTAGTGTTTATAAATTAAAAAATAAATAATATTTACTTACAATTCTATAAGACACTTGATGAGCTTCCTCTCTAAGATACTGTTCATTTTTTTATCTTCTTGATCATTTCCATTTCTCATGGAGAGTGGGAGGAGATAGAGGACCAAACTAGACCTCTTCTGAACCACTACTTGATCGAGCTCTTAATGCTTCAAATTTTTCTTCAATCATTTTCTTCTCCAAATACGAATACCCTCCATGTGATGAAGTATGAGGGTATATGTTTTTCAACAGGATCTCATGATGATATCTCCTAGAGGCCTGTTATATAAAAATAAACTACTAAGTAATAAGAAAAATATAGCATAAATTTTAAAATATAAAACAATTACCATACATGAAATTTCTCTTCCTAACGACTGTCAAAAAATCTCTTCCATGTTTCTTCATTTATATACGGATACTTAAGACATGGGCTTTCAAACCTTCTCTTTCCAAAAACATAATTTCTTGTCAGTTTGGTTTTAAAATCTCTCCATTGAACCGCCTCTAAAGAGAGATGACTTTTCTTAATTTCTTTTGTTTCCTCAAAACTGAATGTCATATATAATTGAATAAATTAAATATGTCATTTAAAATATATAATATTTAAAAAATGAGATAAAATAAATAAATTAAGATATTTTACCATAACGGCCTCCCAAAGTTGTTTCTTCGCCATCCTGTCCACTGACTTCCAATCAGGATATATAATACTAATCCTCCAACAACTTTGCATCGCTATATAATTGAAAAACTGAAATGCATTTGGGCCAACTGCATTATTATTATCATTAATATGGATGTGTACTTTGTTATCATCAAGAGAAAGTGATAGTTTTGGTAAACGTGTAATACCACATTTACCAACTTGAGAACTTGATTTTTGAGTAGTAACAGGAGAAGTCTCCTCCGCTGAGGACGCATCAGTAGTCCTGCAATTTTTTTTTGTAAATTATAAGTTTTATTTCATTAAATAAGTATATTTCTGAATATTTAATAATATGTCAAAATAGATATACCTCGATAACTACTCCTCTCTATCTGTATCTGACATTTCTACTAGAAAGTCTAATGAAATTTTGTATACCTACATATCATTAGAAAACCGAATAATTAGAAACAAGGGCGATGAAAATAAGTATGTAAAAATAGAGGCATGCTTTTGTAAGTTTAAAAAATGGACACAAAATATAAATATTTACCAGAATAATTAAGAGACTAATTTATTGTTTTCCCACATGACTTCATTATGATCAGTATGTACTGCATGCACTATGTCTGTCTTATACTCATTGTAATCATCTATAAATTTCGTAATAGATGAATAAGGCTCATGTAAATCACTAACATCATCAAAATCATCCTCATCACCCAAATGGTATCTTTTTTCCTTGAAAAACAACTAACCACTGATCATTTGATGGATCAATGACATAAAATACTTGTTTTCATGTGTCGCCATGATAAATGGTTCCTCATTGTAATTAAATCATTTCAAATCATCTAGTTTAAACCCATATTCATCATGTTTGATGCCACTATTACTATCAACCCAATTACACTTAAAAACAATGACATGAAATTTATTATAATAAATTTCCCATATTCCTTCAATAACTCCAAAATATGAAGTTGATGCAGAAATTGGGTTTTTATCCTTGGCACTCGAAAAATGAAATGCTTCAGCGAAAACCATCACACCACTATTATAAATGGTACTCTTGTCATCCATGTTTTTTGTGTAAAATGTGTATCCATTAATATCAAAACCAGACCATGTGATCACAGTAAGAGATGGTCTCCCTACTAACCATTTCAATGTTTCTGATACAGATATATCTGGGGTGACTTTCTCTTTAAACCATGAAATAAATGTCTTCTTATGCTCAATCATCAACCACTTTTCGTTTCTTTTCTGATATCGTAACTTTAATTCTGAAATATGTGAGGATATATATGGTTGAACCTCATATGTGTTGTTCAAAATGTATAAATGTGTCTACATCACCTCATCACGTGGAATGAAATTTACCTTTAACCCTCGAACCCCTCTACCTTCACTATCAACTGTCATATGTTGAGATATAGGGAGACCAATATGCTCCACCTCATTCAAATAATCACTACAAAACTCAATCACCTCTTCTGATACATATTTTTGAACAATAGAGGCCTCTGGTCGATAAGGATTTTTAACATATCCTTTCAAAATTTTCATATATCTTTCAAAAGGATACATCGAAATTAAATAAACAGGCCCACATATTCCTATCTCACACACCAAATGAATCAACAGATGAACCATTATATCAAAAAATGTGGGTGGGAAATAAATTTCTAGTTGACAAAGAATAAGATTTTCTTCATTATTCAACACATCTAAACAATTTGGATCAATGACTTTGCTACAAATGGAGTTTAATAAATTACATAACCTGATGATAGTCTTTCTGAAAGCTGTCGGTAATATACCACACACTGGCACTGGTAAAATTTGTTGCATCAACACATGGCAATCATGAGATTTCATACCTAATAATTTACAATCCTTCAATGACATAATATTATTCACATTTGAAGAAAAACCACTGGGTACTTTAATACAATGAATACACTGAAAAAAACTCATCTTTTCAATCTTACTTAATGTGTGACAAGATGGAGGTAAATATGTTCTATTTACTTTCACAGCAGGAGCTAACTCCAAACATATTCTCATTAATATGAAGTCCAATCTAGCATGAAATCCGTCTTTTGTCTTTCCTTTTATGTCTAACAAAGTTCTAATCAAACTGTCACATATGTTTTTCTCAACATGCATAATATCAATGTTATGTTTTATCTATAAAAATATATAATAAGGTAGTTCGAAAAAATAGACTTCTTCTTCCAGATATGTTTTTAAAAACCAGAACTTCTTCTCTTTCCAAATGTCAAATCAATATCTTTCACTCTGTTATAATATTTTTCAGCTGGCAATGGTCGAGGGGGAAGGTTGTATTACTGTAAACCGTTAAATGATTTTTTCAATCTATGATAAGGATGATCAATTCGCAAAAATCTTTGATATCACATGTATACTATCTTTCTTCCATTTTGAAATTGATAATATGAAGTTTGTTCTTCACAAATTGGACATGCTTTATGTCCCTTAACACTATATCCAGATAAGTTTCCATATGCAGGAAAGTCATTTATAGTGAACATTATCATAGAACGTAAAAAAAATACTCTTTTTTATATTCATCAAAAACTTAACACCTTCCTCCCACAACAGTTTTAAATCATCAATCAATGGTCTAAGATACACATAAATATCATTTCTCAGTTGTTTTGGTCTAGAAATCATCAAGCTCATCATAACATATTTTTTCTTCATACATAGATGTGGGGATAAGTTGTCAAGTACCAGCAAAACAGGCCATGAACTATGTTGGCTACTGAGGCTCCGATATGGATTCATTCCATCAGTACACAATCCCATTCTGATATTTCTAAATTCACTTCCAAAATCATGAATTTTTTTATAAAAACTCTTACACTGTGGTGAATCGGCAGGGTGACGTAAGTTACCATTAGATATGTGCTCATATGAATTCCATCTTAACCTTTTTGCATAAATTGAATTTGCAAATAGACGCTTCAAACGATGAATTATTCAAAGTTACCAAAATTGGTTTAGCTGGAATTTTGATTATGGTACCTAAAAATAAATCAGAATTGTATGAAAAAAATATTGGATGATATCATTGGAAAGTAAAAAATTGATTTTTCATGACGTTACATGACATCAACTGAGAATGAATCTGATTTAACTTTCTCATCTATCTTATAGCATGATGTCCCACCTGTAGGAAAACTTGATAAATGTTCATTTTCTTTCCTATACAGTACACAATCATTGGGTAAAGCGTGTATCTATTTATACCCCAATCCCATTGGGCATAATATTTTCTTCACCTCATAATTGGAATCTGGAAGCCTGTTTCCTTATGGAAGTAGCTCTTTTAAAAGCTCAAGTAAACTGGAGAAACTTTTATCACTCCACCCATTTTTTACTTTTAAGTTAACTAATCTCAAAACTACTCATAACACTGTATATGCAACCTGGGAATAATGGTTTCTCAGAATCTCCATACAATAATTCAACAGTTGGTGTTTTTTTGATGGTTTCAACACCTAAATCATGAATTAATTCTTCAATACGATCCTTTTCCTCATTATGAATATCGTCATCAACATTGGATGTTGAATTTTCAGTTCTTTCTCAATGCAAGATCCAACGTGTATAATTAAGGCTAAAACCATAATAAATGAGATGATCCTTGATTTCTCTTTAGTTTAACTTTCTCATATTTACACACTTCACACATGGACAAAAAATCAAATTAATATTTTGAACATGTCATTTAGAAAATTCCAAAAAATTATCAACTCCTTTTTCATATTCACTAGTGGTTCTTCGTAAATGAATCCAATTATGATCCATTAATAGCTGATATCACAATATAATTGATGAATATATTAAAACATATAAACATTTAAATATCTATTAGATAAATTGTAAACAAAAACATATTTAATAAAAACTATTGATAAACAGATAAAAGACATCAGATATGAAACACATTTACAAATAGAGTAATCATTTTATTTTCATACTATATACATGTGCATTATATTGATATTATAATTTAATTATAATATCATTATTTTACAATTTATTAGTTCATTTTACATAGTTTCAATATTTCGATGTTTCATGTGTCAAAAATACTAAAGAGCACATTAATTTAAAGGATGCAGTAAGTGTATTGGGTGAAATTTGATTGGAGTCAATGTAAAAAATACAATTTGTTGACAAGATATTTAAGAATGTATGTTGAAAGAATTTTTAAAAATGTCCTAACACATTTAAAATAAAATATAAACTTATAATTAAAGAAAATCAATAACAAAATGAATGATAAATGATTTATCTACAAAATTAAAAAATTTACAAAATTTGAATTTCAACCTGAATGGAGATCTTCAATCCAAATTGCGCTCGGTATAATGACTTTGAAAAACAAACACTACAAAATCTATACAAACAATGATAATACAAACGTAAAATAATGATAAACAACAACTAAAATCGAACCAATAATGAAAATCGTGTAAAATAGGGTTATGGAAGAAGAAATAAACAATGGAAGATGAAACATGAGATAAAAACGAAGAATGCAAACCCTAAATCGTGAAAACGGAACAAAACATTCAACAATGGCCTTCTAAGATCACAAATGAGCTTCGAAGGTCATCGAGAGTCCAAGGCACCACAAAGGGTTTCGATTTCGATGATCCAACAAAATGATGGTTTTAGACCACGGGTAATTTTTAAAAACTTTCGACATCAGTTATTCTCAAAACTAATGCCGATAATCCTTTTTTTTATTTTCGGAGTCGGTTTTGGAGAAAACCAACACTAAAACTATAACTTATGGCATCAGTTTTCAAGGAAACCGAGGAATTTTTTTTTAAATTTTTGGCATCGGTTTTCCTCAAAACCGACGCCAATTTTTTTTATTATTATCGGCATCGGTTTTCTTAAAAACCAATGCCAAAAAATTTTTTAAAAAATTTTCCGTATCGGTTTTGTGAAAATCAATGTCGAATATCATCGAATAATTGTTGTTGGTGTCGGTTTTACAAAAAAACTGACTCCATTGATTTCCCTCACATACTATTGGCGATAGTTTTCAAAAAACCGACTTTAATACGTCGACGTTAAATCCCATATTTCCACTAGTGTATATTAAATCCATTGTAGACATAACTTTTTCAACATAATTTTTTAAAACATGGGGATAATGAAATATAATAAGGGTGACCTAAGATACTCAATAAGGGTAAAAATAAGAATTATCAATTTAATTTCACCAATGACCATAAGAGTGCATAATGGTAAAACAAAAAGAAAATAAAGTGCATGAGGGAATTCTAAAATAATTCATACACATCAATACCTGGTTCATCAAATATGAAAACATGGAAAATTAAAGAGTCATTAGAATCAAAAATCCAAATCTATGTGGTATAAATATCGATCATGGGTAAAATTATAAACACATATAATAATAGATAAATAAATATTATTTATCTTGGAATATCATCTCATTGAACCCTTACAAATAGCCTACATAACCATTACACAACCCTTCCAAATTGTAATAACCATACAGAAAACTTCTAATATAAATCTCTAGAGAACAATATAATAACTCTATGCCCTAGAGAGCTATCTGGATGTACCCACCACTTAATCTTTAAAAGGCTCACCCTAAGAAATATGGGTGCACCCATCATTTATAATTTCCAATAACTGAATAATGAATAAAGAACCTATAGAATTCATATCATCATAACTTGTTGATTTTTTTACTATTTTCAAAACACGATTAACACATGGAAAAGAAAAAAGTTCCATAATGATATCTTTGAAACATAATTAACCATTGGAAAATAAATTAGTTCCATAACAATCTATTTAAAACATGTTTAACCCATTAAAGATAATTGTTTTCCATAAAAAATCATTGAAACATGGTTAACCATTGGAAAAGAAACCAGTTCATAATAATCTCTTTGAAACATTGTTAAACCATGTTAAAGAAATGGGTTCTATACTAATCTCTTTGAAACAAGGTTTACACTTGTAAAATAAATGGGTTACCTAAAAATAACTTTTAAACATGGTTAACCCATGGAAAATAAATGGGTTATATAACAATCTCTTTGAAACATGGTAAACCCATATAAAAGAAAATTCTTTTAAAAAAATCACATTGAAACATTATTAAACCATCCAGAGAAATAATATGGATATCATCATTAAAAAATTTCCCCACTATAGGTAACAAAAAGGTTTGTTGATGTTGTTGAATGTAAATACCATTAAAAATATTTTTGAGGAAAATTCTCTTTTTATTTTGAAAATCACTTATTAAAACATAAAACATTTTAAATATTTTTTTTAAAAATAACGATGATAGATTATAAATGAATGTTATAAAAATAAAATAAAACATTTCATGAAGAAAATACGTTTTTATCTTTGATTTTTTTAAAAAAACCAAAAAAAATAATAGAAAACATGGTTCCAGAAGAAAAAGAGTTCTTTGATAAAAAGAAATGATTTTACATAAAAATACTATTTTTATTTTTTTAGAACATAAAGATAATAAAATTACTAGAAAATATGTATTAAAATGAACCAAATATAGGATAATAATATTCACAAGAATTAATTATATGTATATCTTAATATTTGAACATTGGAGTCTTAATCACAAAAAAATCCCCATAATAGATGAGATTGTAATATCAAACTCTTACCAATTTGGTAATAGTTAATAGTAATCCCTATATAATTATTAAATTAAATGAAACTTCAAATATCATTAAAATAAGGACACTTATGATATAAATTTTCAAAGGGGTATTATATACACCTAATAAAAGAAGATAGATTTATAACAAAACAAACATCTCAAAGAATGAAATTTGAGACAAAAACCCCATTAAATATGTGGTAACTTTGAAACTGTAAACCACATGAAATAGATATCCTATAATGGGTTTTTAAATATCCATAAATATAAGTATAAATATCATAAAATAAAATCATGGATAGTATATAAAACACAATAAAAATAAGTGGTTAATATGGTAAGTATCTTAGGGAAATAAAAGTTAGTTGAGAAAAACCCTTACTACTTGAGTAACTTTTGAATAATGAGATCCATGAAATTTTTACATAATTTAAACTTTTATTATCATGAAATAAATTAAATTTGTGGTACAAAATTTTGTATGGAATTATATACCCCACACAAAATAAATGGGTGGTGAATATAACATATGTCTCGTAGAAACAAAAGTTGGACTAGAAATCTTCTTATATTGATTCTGATTTGTCATGATTATTCTTCATCTTCATGAATAATAAAATTATGTCAATTATTTACATTATTGATACTATTTAATTTTATGTCAATTATAAAAAATTTATATATAATTACTTAATCAATTAAGTTTTAGTAATTTGTTTTGACCATATTTGGCTTATGTGTCAAAACAGACTTTGTTAGGCCAACTAAGGTCAATGAATCCATTACATAAACATCCACATAATGATAATCATGATATAGAGATCATATTTGTATGTAAATTATTATTTTAAAACTAATCATGTAAGTTCATTAGGAAAAATGAACCAACGTTACATTCTTAGAGACGGTAGGTTATACGCATGCATGAATAACGTTCCCATTTTTCAATGATAATTATGGATAAATTGTAAGTAACATTTCTCTTTATAGAATGATAATTATATAATAAATAATATATTATATATTTTTATCTAATTATATATATCATTATTTTTGTGTAGTGATGAAAAAAGAAGAATCACATCACTTCAAGGAGGCGGTAATCCACACATCAACGAATGACGTTATCACTTTTTCAGTGTGTGAATAGGTAAGAATGAAAGTGATATATTATGTTTTCCAAAATATAATTATATAATTAATATCACATTTGTTTATTAAACCCATATTTAATACATTTTATGTAAAGCGTGATCAAAACACATTGCTTTGAGGAGCGGATAGTCCACACGTCCACAAACGATGTTATCATATTATAACAAAATGGAAAGAATGAAGGTATGTGTTACATAATAATTAAATATGCACAAGTAACTAATAAATATAATATATTTCAAATAAAAATAGTACGTCCATCCTTATTTCCAACCATGATATGTGGTAATGGAAGAATTAACGACATCGATTCGCAAGGTGGTAGTCTACCGTACACACGAATGATGATTGTGTATCCCATTTTATGGAAGTGTATGATGTTTTAGGTCATACCCTAAATAAACAAAATATCATTATATTTAATATAGTGAGTTTATTATATAATTTTGATAAAAATAAAAGGGGTGGGTTTTCCATCAGGTCAGGTTGGATAGATTGGGTCAGACCCTTTAATAAAAACAACCATAACATTCAAACCGTATGTCTGTTTGATGAGTCATTTACGGTGTCAGGACTGTTACAATGAGGCAGTCTATTTAGGATAATACAAGTGAGTTTGTTTGGATGTTGGAATACGACCTAATGGTAAGAGGAGTCGGTTCTCCCAGAACGAGTGTTTTACAAGCAAAATCTTGTGACCTAGAAGCTCTGTGACCTAGAAGACACATGACCTATAAGCTATGTGATTGGGAGGATGTGTGCATTGTATGGAGACTGTGTGTTTTACAGATACTGTGTGTATTACCGAGACTATGTTTCTTACTAAGACTATGTGTCTTATAGATACTGTATGCCTCTTTGGATTGAGTATATCAGGAATTTATTAGAATATATGTCATAGACATATACCTGTTTGAGCTGACTATACTTTGTGTAATTCTATTCTGGTTTACTTCTTGTAAGTCCTCTGTGGTATACTTTGTGTAATTACTTTGTGGTGTACTTCGTGTAATTCCTTTTTGGTGTACTTCTTATAATTGTATTGTGGTGTACCTCGGGTAATTTATTAATAGTGTACTTCATGTAATTACTTTGTGGTGTACTTTTTGTATTTCCTTTGTGGTGTAATTCATGTATTTATTAGTGATATTCCTTTATAGTTTTGGGATGTCCTACTGAGTATTTTTTTAATCAACCCTATACAGGATTTTCCCACAAGTGTCATCTCTTGTATAGATAAGCAACTCTTTGACCTAGTTATACAAGGACCGGGACTAGGTGGTTATTAGAGAGATCAGATAGACAAGGTGTACTCCTATGACTTCAGACAGTTATCCTACACATAACATTTAGGTAGGGTTTTTTGTGGATGAGTTTTAGGAACTTGTGCATTCACTTTTACAGACTCTTTATTTTGTTGGACATTTATATGGACCTGTTTACTTTCTAGTTTCCTACGGTTGTACTCTATGGTTGGTATCTTAATGTATTCTTTCATTGTTTACATAGTTTTTTTACATTTCAGAATCATGGACTTATAGATGTGTGTGTGTACAGGTACTTAGGAAAATTTCTCCCATTTTTTGGAGATTCCTACTCCTTACTAGTCCCCAACCCTTGTCCTATTAGAGGTGGGATTGGGGTAGTAAGGATATGATCCCCTCTGGGAGGTTTACTAGTGATACCACAACCTATCGAGCAATAGTTACTACCAGCCATACCAATTGACGATGAACGTAGGTTGAGAGCATTGCATGAGTTCCAGAGGCAGTGACCTCCAAGGTTTTGGGGTGAGACATACCCCTAGGTAGCTGAGGATGAGATGGAGGCAGTTAAATGTGTCTTACACCTCATGAGGGTTCCTTCTGACTAGATAATAGTCCCAACCATGAGTCTTATTTAGGGATCAGTGGGGCGATGGTGCATCTTAGTGACCCAAACACATGATTATGAAACTCTATCTTGGGGAGATTTCAAGCATATCTTTAGATAGGAGTTCTCTCTAGATACGTTGTGCTCAGTGTGCATCCAAGTTCTCTTGAATTTTCATCAGGGCAGTCAGAATGTCGTGGAGTACTCGGAAAGGTTTACTGATATTTCTCTCTACTACAAAGATATAGTACAAGACCCTTTTCTCCAGAGATATGACCTTTGAAATTGGTTTATGTTTATAGATCAAGGAATCCGTGATATCACTTATCATTACTACATATGTTGGGGTACTAGAACTAGCTCTACTAGTGAGTATCTTTCTGGCAGAGAAAAAGCCAACAATGGGAGCTACCAGTAGGCATTGGGTAGCTTATTCTTTGGTAGAAGGTATCTGAAAATAGTCTTAGGGATCCAAGAGGGATAGTAACTCTAAGGAAAGACTGCAAGACACATGATTATTGGTGCAAGGTCTCCAAGGGGAGAGAGTAAACTGAAGGATATTTTGTGTTACTCATGCGGCAGTCAGGTATATATGGCTTGAGATTGGATGAATTGACATAGAGATGATCATAAGATAGTTGAAGGATCGCCGAGGTAGAGGAGGAATAATAAGAAGGGTGGTCCTCATGGTGGTGGAAACGACAGAGGAGTAGGTCGGTAGTAGAACGTGGGTGGATGTTCGCGTTATTACCACCACCACCCCTAGGGGGTTCACCATGGGCTTAGGGAGCTGGTGGATAAGGACTAGGTCATATTTTGGTGTTAGAGTCTTAAGACCCCAGTTCTCCAGGGTTTATTAGAGGTATGATCTATTTCTTTTCCACCTTAGATTCGGTTTTGATATACACTAGTGCCAGTTATTCTTTTCTTGAAATGACCCTTGTTTGATACTTAAAGATTCCAGTGGAACCATTGACTCAACCATTATTATTGAATACTTTTATGATAGGGGATTCCATGATCACACACTGGTTCTAATAGAGTGAACTTACTCTTGGATGTGAGAGTTTCAATTAGGATCTCTTGGTATTGGCATCGAGGCCTAATGATGTCATTCTTCATGTTGGATCATTATCTATAGTTAATGCACATATTCACTATTTTAGGCATAGAGTGTGATGTGTTAATGGTGATGGTACTTGGATTTCCTTTGTTAGTGAAAAGGAAACATCTTTAGAGTAGTATGGACATACTCATTGTAGGGTGTAGTTGATTACCAATCAGTTGGATAGCTTCACTCTCAGTGCAGTGGATGATAGGAGTCCTTAGTTTCCTATGGTGGTGCCGAAGTATGAGGAAGTCTTTCTTATGGATGTCCTTGGATTACCTCTCTACAGGGAGGTAGACATATGCATTGATCCATACCCCAGAGTGACAATGATATCTACACTTGCATATATAATGGCCCTCATAGATCTTTGTGAGTCGCGGGTATAGTTGGAGCACCTTTAGGTGAAGGGCTTCGTGAGACCTTGTGTTTCACCCTAAGCAACCACATTTTTGTTTTCAAAGAAGGCAGACAGAAGCTTGAGATTATGTGTGGACTTCTAGCACCCGAATCAGGTTACCATGAAGAAAAATTATCCACTACAGAGGATCTGATACCTCTTCGATTAGCTCAAGTGGGAGAGGTGGTTCTCAAAAATTGACCTCATATCTGGCTATCATCAGCTTCATGTACAAGATGAAGATGTACCAAAGATAGACTTTATATTTTAGTACGACCACTATGAGTACTTGGTGATCCTGTTTGGCATGACGAATGTCTCACCAGTGTTCATTATAATGACCCAGGCTTGATGTACCTGGAAATTACATAACATTTATAGAATAATTAAAAATGATACAAACAGATGCCCAAATACCATATTAGTTTAGTATCTTTGGAAACATGTAACACAATCTTATAACGTGATGAAATTTCCTCATTATATCCACTAAATATCTTCCCCTTTAGTAACCCTTTTTGAAAAAATTCATTATAACTTGTTGGAAAGAAAACATATTGAAACAGGTGAGATCATATGCTCAGTAAGGGTAAGAAATAGATACATGTAAACATAATGATGAGAATAAATGTACGATAAACATTATTATGAAAATAGAAGATCATACCCTACATATCAAATATCATAAACATGAATTATAGAATAAAGATTGGTAGTTCATAAAACATAAATCATGAGGAAATAAATAACTTGATTCATGGAAGAATAACGTATGAATAAAACATGGAAGTATGGAAAACACATAAGCATATACTGATTTTCATAGTATCCAAGGCATTTTTTCTTAGACCATCATAACTGCTGAATTGGATTTACTTATCGTTTTAGCCTTATATTACTTAACTAGATTTACTTTTCATTCTATTCAAGTATATCTCATGATTTATAAATCTTTAACCCATTAATTTAAGTTATATATAGTTCCAACCCATCTCATAATTAAATCATTCTTATGTGTTCCACAAAACTATAAATCATTCATCATAGCATAACCCAAGGAAAAAAATGAGTTTCTTAAAAATCATTCCATCATAACATAATCCAATGAAAGCAAGTGAATTTCATAAATAGAATAAAAATAATCAAACAATAGGAATAATAGGGATATTATACATGAAACATATCCTTATTAAAAAATTTCATCCTAAATTGAAAATAATTTTGATAAAACACTTGATACTAATTCTTGTGGAAAATATCCTTTTTTCTTAAAAAACATTTCCTTTTTTAAAACGCCGTGAAATTTTAAAAGAAAAAAATTTATTTAAAAATTATATTGACAAAATAAAAGGTAATATTCATGGAAATAAGGTTTCATGAAATTTTAAAAATCCATTCATTCTATAGAAGTCAAAAAACATTCTTCTCATACTTTTACCGAAAAAGTAAAAAGTACCTCATATCAAGAAGGAAAAAAGATTACTTTCATACCACTTAATTAAAATTTACCAATGGGTAAAATTAAAATTAAAAAGAATTATAATAATATAAATAATATTATATAATTCATAATTAGAAAACATGGTCGTGGATGATAAATATACCACAATAAATACTTGAGTATAAACAATCCCAGATAATAATGAGATTGAAAAATTATCCCTTAACTTAGGTATGATATCCTTAGTATATATCATAACCTCATATATAATTATTTAAATAATGTTATTTTCATTTTAAATAATCATATTTATTTTTATGATATCATATATGATAATATTATCATCTGTTTGTTAGTAACATTTTATTATTCCTTGTTATTAGAGTATTAAATACTTTATATTCTTAGGTATGTTTTATCAAATAATGACATGTTCCTCATATTAGTTTATAGTTATATAATTTAAATAATTATATTAGTATAATATATATAATATTTATTCTTTAAATTCATTTATATAATCATGGTTTAATGAATATCATATAGAATAAATCAATCGCATCCTGGAGAAGGTAGATCGTACGTACGCACGAGCGATAATATCATTATCATAGTTATTAAATGGTATTTAAGTGAATGGTATATAATATTTTAGAATAATAATACTATTATAATAATCATATATAGTTATAATTTTCACCATTATACCCTTCCATGTAATGTGGTAGTGAATAATATATTACACTACAATGTGAAAACGATAAGCCGTACGTATGAACGCGTGGTGATTTTGTTCTTCATAGGATGGATTGAAGGTATAATATGGTTATTAAATAACTATAATAACATATTATTATATACTTTACACTATATTTATTACTTTATAATTGAATAAACTCATGAAGAGGGAGTAGAATAATAAATAACATGAATGAATCTGTAGAGGAGATTATTGCTTCTTCGTTATGATTCATATAAATATCTTCTTAGAGCCCTATAGTTAGTCTTTTACGAGTACCAGAACATTTATAATGTGACTAGGGAATTTGATAAAGTAAAGTTTTTGGGTATTACAGAGATTGAAGGATCAATGTGAAGTGAAGAGGTTCCCTTTTATAATTGAGGTGAGGGGAACTTTTGGGATCTCCAAAAATATTAATTTATAGTAAATTAAAACCACATACTAATACATCAAAAAAATACTCAGTTTAGAATATGAGATTTTACATGGTTTTAATTTATTAAACATAAAATTTTTAGACATGTTTTTCATTCAATTTAAGCCTTATCATTTCACATGAGCCTTAGCCCGGTTTGTGAGGACTCTAGAGCACATCCAGGAGACTCGAGATCAAATCCAGGAAGAGGCATAATTTTAGGTACTGTAGAATTACTGTAGCAGTACTATAGTGGGTACTATGCAGTATTGTAGCAGTACTATAGCGAGAACTATAGCAGGCACTGTTTGGCACTGTAGCAACCGAGAATTTTCCCCTGTTTGGGCCTTCAGGCCACCGATTTGGTCCTTGAGTCCTTTAAGGCCTTCGGGCCACCCAATCCTCTGGGCCAGTAAGGTATTCGGGACACCTTAAGGCCTTCGGGCCACCTTAAGTGCAGATGAAAACCATACAACTGACAAGGAACAAGCTCTATAGGAGGATGAACAAGGATCTTTCACCACAGCAAAAGCTATACGGATTGCAAGAACGAGAGGGTATGACACCTTCTATCGGGAGAAGCCTGTGCATGCACGAGATAGCCTAGAAAAACATCCATGTAAAGGTGGAGATCTGATTTCATGATGAAGATGCTAGGGAGGAGCAGTTCCAAGTAGTTAGTCTGGGTTGTATGTAATGTTTAAAGCCTACGGGTAATGAATTCCTCTAAGGACTACGGGCCATGTAATACTTAATCCTACAGGCCTTGTAAGGGTTCCACCTCACCCCTTGAAAGGTGGATTATCAAAAATAAATAAAAAATGAAGGCCTTCGAACCATTGGACTTATTTAATCATTATCATTTCAATTTACCATTAGTTATTCTATTTTAATTTTAACTAAGGTAATAAATTGTTGAATATTAAAATAGTGAAATTTTTACTTATATGATATCAATTAGACCATAAATGAACAATATATAACATTTTAGACTAAATAATTATTATTTTATATTTTTTTAAAATAATTCATAATTTTTTAATAATTTAATAAGACATTTTTTTAACAAATATCAATAGTGTCAATTTTGACACAATTTAATAAATAGATTTTAAAAAAATATCAAGATACTATTTTAACTTAAAAAAATACTTTATTATATCCCAAAAATTTCAAGGTCATCAGGAAAATTCATTGGATATATTAATTATCCAAAATTATATATATTTCAATATTTTTAATAACATTAATTTGATATTTACATTAATTAAATAATTACAACATTAGTTCTGTGTAATTATTTAATACATTTATTTTTGGAATAAAAATTATAAATAAAATACTATGATAAAGATTAATATACTACCTTTTAGAATAGTAGTTTTAGTTGAATATATCTTATGTAAAATCCATCATTAAAAATGTTATACTTGTCAAAACAAGAATGTGACAAGTTTAACATCACTTTAAATAAAATAATATAAGTGTCAAAATCTATTCTATAAGGCTCAAAATGTCTGATAAATTGATCCTTGTATGATTATAGTCAATATAAAATTTAATAATAATAAGTGTTCAGGTGTTCTTGTTTTTTAGTGTCTATTAGAATTTTAATAAAAACTATATTATTGATTTTTCACCAATTAAATAATTTTGGCATCATTAACGTATAAGCTATTATGGTAATTATTTATTTCCAAAGAAATAAAAATAAGTTACCATGATAAATAAAAACATTTCAGATTTCAAATTTTTTATTTCTAATAGAATTTATCTTCTGTATAACCATATATAAAAAATGATTTAGATATTGAAATTTGAGTGAGATAGATTTGAATTTTCTTTAAATAAAATAAACTAAATGTCCTAATCTCATAGAAGTGGATTTCAAAGGATAAAATTTAGACCCAACGATGATCTTGGTCTAATACTACTCATTCTATGATATTAATATATTTTTTGGGTAATTTTATAATATTATTATTACCCTTAATTACATTATTTTTCAATTTACCGTATTAATAAAAATTACTGAAGTTACTATTCATAATCCTAAAAAAAGAGAATGACATTAATATAATTTGGACCTAATGATTCCAAATATAAAATCCATTTTTAAAATTTTAAACGAGATAAGTTTTATTTATTAATTTAAAATTAATCCTATTGTCAGAATGAAAAATGGGTTTCAAAAGTTAAAACATTGCAAAAGATTGAATTTTTTTTACATCAAAATTCAACGTAAAATTAATGAAAATGACATACATTATATTCAATGATAAAAATATATTCTATTTAAACATTAAAAAAAATTCAATAAAAAACTTTAACAATATAAATTCTATCAATGATAAAAAAAATTTAATTAAAATTTGGTGTATTAATACTATTCATTAAAAATTAAAAGGTATCAGAAAAACATCAAAAATTCATCTAAAGAAAATTTTTATATCCCTATTCCAAATAAAATTTGTATTTTGTTAAATATAATATATAAAAGTTCCAAAAAAAGATTTAAAATGGGTGCTCTATCAAAAGGTGACAAACATTCATTTTTTAAAAAATTACTTCATTTATCTGAAAAAATGATTTTGTTCCTATATCATGTATAGAAAACATGAGAGATGAATTTTAAACATTATATTGGACAAATTAAACAAATATTTAATCAATAAAATCCATCAAGAGTGATTTTATTAATTTATAAACTCACTTATTTTCATTTAAATAGGTTTTTAGAAGAAAGATAACACTATTCATATCTACCATTATAATGACTATGTTTTAAGGTAATATTTAGTTTTCAATTATACTCGGTCTTTCATAAAATTGATTATATCAAAATAACTTAAAATTATGTGTAACACAATCCAATATTAGAATTGCGTATACTGCAAGCTAATATGGTGTTGCGTATAGCACAATCTTATCTTGGTGTATCGTACAGTACAAGACATCCAGAAATTAAAAATATATATATATTATAAAAATTTTAGGGTGTTACATTCTAACCCTCGTAAAATTAATTTCACCCTCTAAATTCATTGAGGTTATAAATGGATAAAAACCACATCATAAAAACTGAAACATTCTTTTAAAAAAGAAATAGTCAGAAAATAACAGTTACCCAAAGTAAACCGTAACTATGTATCTACGTAGGAGAACATATGTATGGATTGGGAATATATGAAAAGCATAAAAATCATATATATTTATAAATATCACTAAGCATAATAAAGTTAACGATTTAGTTAAAGTTAGTAATCACAAAACCATATACTAATGAAGCATGAAATAGGTCAATAATATCATAAAAACGATGATAATAAGACATCATTTTATATCATGATCCCATTTCATAATGTTGAAAAATTTTCCTGAGAAGATATACTTACATTGTTTTAGTAAAATTTCACTGTTGGTTGTGCCTTGAACTATTTCCAATTCATATCTTATTCAATGAAATGAAGTTGAAATTTTCATTCCTCAAGTATTAACATATCATGAGATCCATAAATAGAAATATGGGTCATTACATCTATATTTATAACAACAAAAAGGGTAGAACAAGTTATCAAATATGCATAAATCCACCTATGGTGAGATAATAATTTAATATATTAAAAAAAATGATGTTTTTAATAACCATACAATCCTTCTAAAAGCTAAAAATCCAAAACTATAGAAAAATGTTCACTAACTCGGCCTAACATTCATCCCCATATATCATAAGGTATATCATTTGGGTAAAATTATAAAAAAAAGTGAACACCTTCATCTTTTATTCTCTTGAGTCATGGTAATAACACTGAATTATCATATATCCTTATAGAAAACATGCATGTTTCCTTATTATTATGTCCAAAAAACTGTAAACTTTATCCATGATATCATAACCCACATTTCAATAAATCCTTAGTAAGATCTAATGTAACCAATATCATCCAATTTACATATTCTTATCCTACATATCTTTATCAAAAAATCATTATCGCATCATCATAATTATACTAAGGGTTATACTTACCTTAATCATGTGTTCTACATGCATATCACCTAACACTTAAATCACTATTCTAGGTCCTTAGAAATATTGAACATATCCCTTCCAATCCTTAATTAAAAACATATATTGAAAACACTTATATATTTCATGATTTATATAAAATGAACATTTAATTCAGAAACATATATTCCGCAACCATCCAATATTATTCTTAAACCATTACCCAAGATCCATCATCTTAGTCTTTCCTAAAATTTGAATCATTTCTTAAGGTTCCTCAAACTTAATCTGACTGAGATTCTTAGGTTTAAAGTAAACAATAATTCTAAAACATCTCATACCTTTCACATGTTGTTTACAATGTCTTTACCCTCAGCAGTATAACCAATACTCGTACCACCTTCATGATTCTCTTTATGATATTTTCATTTAGGAAATCAGTTTTAATAACTCCCATACATTCAACATCTGAAACATTCAAGGATAAATATGTTCTATCTAGTTATAGATATTGGCTAAGATCAGAATGAAATGTGTGAGAAATACATATCAGAGATTAAAAATAATAATTAAGGTAAATTACATATAATATTTCAATCTATGATATCTTTGGTTTAATTATAGGTTATTCATGATCGTTAACATAATTCTTGAACTATAAAATATAGTTAGAAATATTCTTAGGTAAATACCTGGACATACCTTAGAAATATCTCTAAGGTTCTCACTAAATATTTCTTATCCTAGTATCCAAAGGATAACTAATCATTCTCTCTAATAAAAACTCAAAAGACCTAAACAAGATGTACAGGGACATTACATAACCCTTGAGAAATACCTAAACATTATACAAATAAATTCCCAAAGACAGTATTAGTTTAGTGTATTTAGAAACATGGAACACATTCTTATAATTTGGTGAAAGATCTTAAAAATCTCCCATAAATATCTTCCCCTTTAGTACCCCTGATTAAGAAAATTTCTTTATAACCTAGAGAAAAGAAAACATAAGAAAAATGGTGAGATTGGATGCTCAATAAGAGTAAAAAATGTATAAATATGAATATAATTATTGGACTCCTCATGTGTTAATCATGTTTTAATGATCACAAATCCTATACATTCCGTAAATCTTAATCTGTATCAAATCATGTATACAGATGGTTGATTTTTTATGCTTCGAATAAACCTATCAAAGACCATAAGTGTTTTGTGTGATTATTGTAAACTATTTTTTAATTTGTGTTATAATGGATTTCTTTGATAAATGATTAAGTATAATACATTCTATGAATATAACTTTTTATGTTTGTATACAGATATCTGGATATTTGTGAGAAACATTGAGTCTGCCACCGGTTATGTTTTTCTGGAAAAGGACCCATACACCATGACCCAGACACCGTGACCCAGATACCGTGACCGGACACCGTGACAAAGAAACCATGAACCAAAACTGTGACCCAGACACCATGACCAGAAACCATGACCCAGACACCGTGACCCAGACACTGTTACCAGACACCGTGACCAAACACCGAGAACCAAACATCATGACCAGACACCACATCTGTGATACCAGTTCTTGATCTCTATATAACTCTGCCATCATAAATTCCTCACTACTCAATGAAAAATAAGGAGACACTTTTTCATGGATACAAAATTTCCAGAAAAACAATGACATCGTTCTTTAATCTATTTTTTCATTTTCAATTTAATTTCTAAAATTCATATTTGAGTCTTTTAAATGAACTGACACAATTAATATTTCTTTGAATACATTTCACCTGATAGTATGAGGTATGAGGTGTAGAATACATGAATCTTGTTGGCTATAACATAAGTAATCAATGAATAAAAAGTGAAGTGTGGACTAGAAACAAAAGGGGCACATGAGAATGAAGAAGCACAAGCATTCTTGAGAAAAGAACTAGAACATGAAACTCAATACATCTTAATAACACACGAAGCATTATCAAATCCAAAAATCTGGGATACCATAGATCAGATTCAAGAACATCTTCACATTACCAACTCCACAAAGAGCATGAGAAAGATCTAACTAGAAACCAGATCATTAGACTTGAGATACTCTATTTCTCGCAATAGGACTTGATTCTGACATCTGCTTCATCCTAGAAGTATATAGCTGCATAGAACAACACTGATAGCACTTATAACCTCATGTCATCATTTTTTCTATGTTGTGTATTGTTTTTAGCTTTCGAGTAGTGTGTGTATGTCTGTATAAAAACAAACACTATTTCCTATATTAAACTAGAGAATACAATATATCCTTCATATCACATCTTTTTACACTTGTTTTCTCCCACAAGTAAGGGTAGAAGAGGTCCCTATGTGACCTATTAGTTTATACCCATGAAGGACTGTGGAAGTGGTCGTGTGACCTAGATAGTTTTGTGCACTTTTGTTTACCCCGATTCAGGGTGTGGATCATGTTTTTTAATATAAACTTCTTGTTGATAGGTGATCACCATGTGGAGTGGATTAGGTCTTGGATTGAGACTGAACCACTTTTTTTATATCTGATGTGTTGTTTAATTTAGTTTTCTCTATTTTACTGAATAATTCTAAAATCACTAAATTTCCTTTGATAGTTAATCTTGGAAAGAAGTTATAATTGTTTTCCCTTATTAGAATAGCTTCTAAAGTAATTTTAATAACTGATATTAAGATTACTGAGGATTAATCAATCTTTTGAGAAGATATTTAAATAGTCAATGTTTCATAACCATATTACTTTGATTAAATGGGATATATTTATTTTATTAGGGAACCTTTTAAGAATACTTTTCAAATATAAATTTTTATAGATACTCAATTCATCCCCCTTTGGAGTAATCTACTATCACAAACATTGAGTATCAAAGGAGTTTGTTATTCTTCTTAAGACTCTATTTTGACCCTATTATACTGTGATTTTGGATATACTTTAATGATCTATAAATTTCTGTTAATTCTAAATTTTTAGCTCTTTCAAATTATTTATTTATTATAGATAATAGACTGGAAGGTGATACAAAAAAAATTCCACCATTCTTTATGGGAATCAATTATTCCCAATGGAAAATCAAAATGAAAATGCATTTAGAAAGTATGTTTTTTGAAATTTGGTCTTCAATTATATATGAGTATAGGATTCCTGGTACTAATATAATCACTTGGGACGACACAACCAGGAATGCCTACAATAATAATTTCAAATCCATGAATGATTTATATTTCTATTTAAGAGATAAGGAATTTAATATAATTTCTATATGTAAAACTGCCCATGAAATTTGGGATACTTAGTCGGTTTCACATAAAGTAACTTCTAGTGTGAAATAAATGAGACATAATACTTATAATATTAAATATGATAACATTAAAAAGAAACCTGATGAACCTATTTTTGACATGTATCTCAGGTTCAACGAAATTTTAAAAACAATTATTTCTCTTGGAAGAGAAGTTGCAACTAAATAATAAATCATGAGTATTCTCATATGCATACCAGAAAGATGGAGAGGAACCTATGTCTCTATTAGAGACTTATGAGACATCAGAAAGTTACCTGTAAAAGAACTCATTGGGTGACTAATTATGTATGTAGTGGAGTTGAATGTCAACAAGGAAGAGAAGGATGAACCTATAAGAAAATATGTTGCATTTAGGACCACCACCACTAAACACAAAGAAAAATGGAAATTGGAAGTCTTTGTAGAATGTTCTAGTAGTGAACAATCATCACTTACCAATGATGAGGGGTTGTCTCAATTATCCACAAGGTTTAATAGATTTTATAAGAAGAAAAACTTTTTCAGAAAACCTAACTTCAAAGGAAGATTTGATTAAAAAGGAAGCTGGAAGAAAGATTGGAAAATAAGTGACAAGTCTGATGAGATAGTATGCTATGAATGTAAGTGAAAGAGACATATAAAATCTGACGGTCCCAAGATCAAGTACAAAAAGAGATATGGGGACAAATATAGAAAGTATAAAAAGGGAATGAAAGTAACATGGAGTGATTCTAAGGACAGTTCAAGTGACTCATAATCTTCACATGATGAACATGCTAACAAAGCCAATTTGTTTTTTATGACAAACACATTTGAGGTAACACTGGAATCTCCTATACACAATTCCTATTATTTGGGAGATGAGAGTGACTTTGAAAGTATGTCTAAAGAAGAAATACTTGAGTACTATAATATGATTGAAGAGACATGTAATTAACTAAAAGATAAATACAATCTTTAATGAAACATCATGCTCTTATATCACCCGTTAAATATGAACTTAATATAGAAAGGGAGAAAAATGATCAATTACACAAAGAAAACTATGAACTAAAGCTATCTAATTAGAAATTTAAAAAAGATATTGAAAGGTTTAGTAATGGTAAAGATACTTTGGTAAAAATTATAGGTAAATAAATTTATCCAAATTATTCTACTGGTATTGACTATCAACCTGGTAAAAGAAATTTTGGAAAAAATATTTTTGTTTCTAAGTCTAGGACATACAGCTTTACTCCTAGTTCTGGAAAACCATCAGCTAGTTAAAATTATGATACCCTCTCTATTATTTCAAGATTTTCTGAACCAAATAGAGTTTATTTTTCAAGCACATTACACAATTCTTATAGGAAACCTATGAGGCAGATGTGGGTTCCTAAGGAACTACTCACTAATATTACTAGACCCAAACAAATTTGGGTACCAAAATCTTTTTTTATTTGACTATTTTGTAGAAAAGATTCTTAAAGAGATCTTGTAAAAGCTTATGGTGCTTGCATAGTGGGTGTTCAAGACACATTATAGGAGACTAATCTTTCTTCAAGAATTTAATAAAAATTGATGGTGAACTTGTCACCTTTGGTGACAATGCCAAAGGAAAGATCATTGTCCTTAGCCAAATCGGTAACTTTAACTCAATTTTAATTTCCAAAGTACATTTTGTTAATTGATTTAAATATAATTTTATTAGTATTTAACAACTATATGATGTTGTATTTCATGTTAAATTTGAAAATGATGCTTGAAATGTTTTCAATTCTAAAAATGAATTAGTGTTTTATGCATTAAGAAATGAAAATGTATACTCTGTTAACTTATATTCTTTAGTCTTTCAAAATTCTTCATGTTTTAGTGTATTTCACAAAGAATCTTTGCTTTGGAATAACATACTAGAACACTATAATATTCACTCTCTTATAATTTTTACTAGAAAGAGTTTAGTTAAAGACCTACCCAAACATGAGTTTCTAAATGATAAAGTGTGTAATCCCTATCAAAAGGGAAATCAACACAAAATTTCCTTTAAACCAAAGAAATAAGTGTCAATATCTCAACCTCTCAAACTAGTTCACATGGATTTGTTTGGACCATATAGAGTTTCTAGTTTAAATTAGAAGAACTATGTTTATGTTCTTGTAGATGACTTTTCTAGATATACTTGGATTTTCTTTTTGGCTCACAAAACTGAAGTCTTCTTCCATTTTACAAAATATTCCAAAAATGTAGAGAATATTAGTGAACTTAGAATTAAATCCTTAATAAGTGATCTTAGACGTGAGTTTTAAAATCAAAAGTTTGAATATTTGTTCTCACAAAATGGATATAGTCATAATTTCTTTTCCCCTAGAACACCTCAATATAATAGAGTTGTAAAAAGAATAAATAGAACCATGAAAGATATTTTTAGAACCATGATTAGTGAATATGAATTACCTATTTTTTTTGGTATGAAGATATAAATTCAACATTCTATATTATTAATATAGTTTTGATTAGACCCATTCATAAAAGAACTCTATATGAGTTATAGAAAAAAAAAACAGAAAGTTAGCTACTTTAAAGTTTCTCGTAGAGAAGTTTATAACCTTAATACTAAGGAAAATATTGTTAAATTTTCATCCAAGAGTGATAAAGTAATATTTTTAGGATATTCAATCTCATGTAAAGCGTATAGGGTGTTTATCAAAATAACTAAAAGTTTGGAAGAATATGTCCATGTAAAATTTGAGGAAACGGATCCACATGAGCCTTAGAACACTCTAGATAACCTGGAGGGTGATGTATCAAATCTGGAAATTAATACAAAATCCTCTAACCATATGGTAATGGAATTTTTGAGAACTTCCAATTATAGAAATTCATTAGATTGAAGTCACAATGAACCTGAACTTGTTGAAGAACCTGAAATCAGTAGTCCTTCTTTTTCTAGATCTATTAGAACTCTTAAGAACCATCCTTTAGATGATGTTGTAGGGGATTTAGATAAAGGAAATCAAACTAGAGATTCTCTTAGAAATTAGGTTGAACATACAGTCTTCCTGTCACAACTAGAGCCTAAAAACATTAATGATGCTATCAATGATGAATTTTGGGTGATGGATATGTAACAAGAGCTTAACCAGTTTTGAAGGAACAATGTTTGGAAAAACTTTGAAAGACCCAAAGACACATTTACCATAGGCACTAAATGGGTGTTTTGAAATAAGGTAGATGAAGCTGGTAACATAGTTAGAAACAAGGCTATATTGGTTGCACAAGGATATAGTCAATAAGAAGAAATTTACTATGAAAAAACTTTTACACAAGTTTCTAGACTTGAAGCCATAAAAATTATGCTTGATTATGCTGCACATCTGAATTTTAAACTATATAAAATGGATGTTAAGAGTGAATTATTAAATGGTTATATAGCTAAGGATGTATTTTCTGAGCAACACCCTGGTTTTACAAATCCTTATTTTCCAAATCATGTTTTTAAACTATAAAAATCTTTATATGGTTTGAAACAAGATCCAAGAGCTTGGTATGATAGATTAAGTACTTTTCTTATTTACAAAGGTTTTACAAAAGGAATAGATAATCCTAACCGTTTTAAAAAATAAACTTCCAATGATTTTTTAGTAGTTCAAATTTATTGTATATGATATTATCTTTGGATATTCAAAAAATTATTTATGTATTGAATTTCTAAAATGATGCAAATCAAATTTGAAATGAGTTTAATGGGTGAAATTAAATTCTTTCTTGAATTTAAAATCTTTCCAAATAATGATTGTATTATTTTAAATCAAAGAAAATATACTAGAGATATTCAAAAACGTTTTGGATTTTATTGCACTAAACGTATTGACACTCCAATGAGTACTACTTGTAAGTTGGATATTAATGATGATGGGAAATTTGTTGATCAAAACACTTACAGGGGAATGATTGTAAGATTACTCTATTTAACTACTAGCCAACCAAACCTTATGTTCAGTGTATTTATGTGTGCTCATTTTCAAGAAAACCCTAAGGAATCTCATTCATAAGGATTTATGATATAAAAACCATCTTTCAAAGAAGAAAGGATATTTTCCTCAAGAAATGTTTTTAAAAGATATTTCAAAATTATTTTCCATCTAAGACAACATCCATTGGTGTTAATCATTCATTTATTGGGAAATTATTCAATTTTTTCATCCATATTCTTTCTATGAATGGATTATGTTTTTATGTAATTATTTTTATGATGCTCGTTTCTCTTTCATGGGTTATATGCTTTTGAAACCTACTTCATTTCATGAGTTATGATTATGATGAAATAATTATGAAACCTATCTCTTTACACATTTTATGATATGTTTACAAGTTTAAAATACCCATATCATTTCATGTTTTATTTTATGATTTTTAATGATCTTGTTGAATACATGTGTATGATTTCATTATAAGATAGATAGGACCTATATGTCCCTCTAATGCATTGGGTAAAGATTCATATATCATGAGATAAACTAAGATGGTCTTGGGAGTGAACCCTGACTAATAATATTGAAATGGGAGTTATCAATGTCTACCAAGATGGTATGAGGAGTGAACTCATTCTATTAAGATGGCCATGTGAGTAAACCATGACAACAAAAATGGTAGGGGGAGTGAACCCATACTACTACAATGATCTTGGCAGTGTTGCTTTGGCACTATGGAAATCATTATATGCGTATGTTTCTACCAAAATTACAAGTTTTATTCCTATGTTATTATTTCAGGTCTTATTCTATTTATATCATTTTGATTCATGTCCTATGAACATCCAATATTTTTTCCATGATTCTTATTATAATATTTGTTATGCAGGGTATGATCTTCTATTTTCATGATCACATTCTCATACCCCTATACTCATGTTTATGCTTACATTTCTCCCTTTTTTACCCTTACTAAGAATATTAGATCGCCCCTTTTATTTTTTCCTTTCTCCTATGTTATGATGATATGTACTATGTTTGATATATCCAAGAAGGGTACTAGTCAAGAAGAACCTAGTAGGAGATGATGTAGCTCAATTATGTAACAGTGTTTATGTTTCCATGTTTCCAAAGTCAATAGACCAATTATGGTCTTTGGGAATCTATTTGTATAATGTTTAAGTATTCCTCAAGAGTTATGTAATGTCTATGTTTTGTAAAGTGAAGGTTTATATAGTTGGTTTCAGAGAAAAGTTATAGTTAACATTTGGAAACTAGGATGATAAAACCTTAGTGAGAACCATAAAGACATATCTAGGTATAAGTATAATGATAAGGAAAACTATAGGAAAATGACCCTGAATTTTTTGTGAAGGATAGAGTGAGTGGTTTCCTAACAATATATCTTTGTCTAGATACTACAAGTGGATGTGGATCTGGCACAAATATACCTAGGGGTTAAAACTCTAACAAAATGTTGGAGGCCTAACTTGGGGTAATCTGGCACACGAAAATTGGCCTTATTGCAAACCTGGTTTGACGCTCCTGGGGGATATGCTATGGAAATTCACACACTTTACACAAACCATCATGAAGGATTTAAGTATATGTTGGCTATGGATAACCTAGGATTAACTTACGGTTTTATAGATTAAGGAATGTGTCATAAGTTAGACATCCTATAAGTGCTTTTTTTCCCTAATTATGTGGTTCCTCATTCTGATAACTATTTACTACTCTATTCTTTTGGTTTTAGTCAATGTATGGAAATAGAAGGAACCACACTGATAGTGATTGCAACAGACAATGTAATGATTTTCCTCATGGTAAACTACATTCTATGTGAGTTGGAATTAAAAAAATTGTTGCTATGATCACACACATTTCTCAATCTATGAATTATAGTGGAATTCCAAATGATAAAAGGATGGAACAACATTCAATAGAGTCTTTCATGGGGAAACATCCACCTTCTTTTAGAGGGTATTTTTATCCACTTGTTGCTGAAAAATGAATCTATAATACTAAAAATATATTCTCTGTTCATCAGTGTTTGGATTATGAGAAAGTCATTCTAGAAGTTTATCAGTTAGAAGGTGAAGAAGATTTGTGGTGGAATATTATAATGATTATGAGGTAGAAAGATGTGATTGAATCTATGGATTGGGATGAGTTTAAGAACTTATTTTTAAATAAGTAATTTCCTTACATTATTTTCACCATGATGGAGAAAGAGTTATTTTATTTGAAGTAATGGAATGATGATTTTTTCAGTTTTTATGAAGCTAATTTCATTGGAGTGGTGAGGTATGCTTTAAGAATTAGAATCCAACTTGAAATTAATGTTGATAGGTTATTCAGTTGCTTAAATCCAAGTCTCAATAGGTTGTTAGACATAATAGACTTTAGTATCTATGAAGAGATTGTGTTTTATGCAATAAAGGTTTAAATGGAGATGGGAGTCATGTACCAATCTCAAAATTTGGACAAGAAGAGGAAGATGGAGTTTAAAGGAAAATCTAAAAACCATAAATAGAAGATGATGAAATTTCCTCTATATTCTAAGCGAGGGAAGAAGTATGATAAAAACTGTATTTAGGGGTCTAAAAAATATTTTACGTGTGGAAAAGTTGGTCACTAGAAAATTGATTATTGAAGCAATGTGAAAAAGTTATCTCAAAAACACTATTGGAGAAAGATATGTATAGAATAAACCTCCCACAATTCAGTGCTACAAGTGTAAGGAGAATAGTCATTATGCTAACCACATCAAAAAACCAAGGTCTGGTGATGATGATTGATGTAAAAAACCTATTAAGCTGTGCGAAAAGGGTAAATCTCATTCAATATCTATTTCAGATGAGGGTTATGATGATGAATTTGATGAAAGTTTGACTTACTGTCTACTCTAGAACCACTAGTGTCATATTTGATTCTAGATCCGTCAACTCATTCATATCTAAAATTTTTTGTAAGGGTGTTAAGGTTTCTCTAAAACAATTAGAGGTGGAATTAGCAGTGCAAACCTTTAATGGTATGATGATTGCGTCTGACGTCCCCTCTCTTATTTAAGTTTTTTGGAATGTGCTTCCTTCAAATAAAATTTCCTTTGGTTGAATTTTATGTCATATTATGCATGGATTGGAATTCTCTACCTAAATCCCATGTCAATTATCAAGGAAGGTAAGTTAAATTTGATATTTCAAACCCTCAAATGACCATCCATCAATATAATGATAGGTATGGACTTCCTATAGAGATTATATCCAGTTTATGTGTATTAATTTCCATTAAAAAGGGTTATTTATCTCAAATATTTGGGGAGAAGATTGACATCGATTATATGCTTGTTGTTAGAGATTTTGTGCATGTATTTCCAGAAGAGTTTTCTATCGTTCCTCCAAAACGCGAAGTTGAGTAATCAATAGAACTTATACTTGGTTTCACACCAATTTAAAAGATTCCTTTTAGAATGGCCCTAATTGAGTTGCAGTAATTGAAGAAGAAAATCCAATAAAACATTGATAAGGGATTCCTTCGGCCAAATATGTCACCTTGAGTTTCACCAGTTCTTTTTGTGAAATAAAAAAATAGATCAATGAGACTCTTCATTGATTATCAAGAGTTAAATAAGATCACAATTAATAAAAAGTATCCACTTCCCCCGTATTGATGACTTGTTTTATCACCTGCGCGGAGCTCAATACTTTTACAAAATTGACCTTCGTTTTGGATATCATTAATTGAAGGTCAAGAAGGAGGATATACCCAAGACAACATTCCACACGAGTTATGTTCACTATGAATATATAGTGATGCCTTTTGGTCTTACTAATTTCCTTGGTATCTTCATGGATTTAATTAATAGTGTCTTTAGAGACTAACTATATATATTTGTGGTAGTATTTATAGATGATATTATTATCTATTCAAAGAGAAAGGAAGAGCATGAAGATCACTTGATAATTATACTAAAGAACCTATGGAAGGAGAAGCTATATGAAAATTTAAAAAGTGTAAATTTTGGCTACAAAAAATGATTCATTGTTTAGTCACATAATCCCAAGAAATGGTATAATAATAGATCCATAAAATTGGAGGATATTGATAGTTGTCATAGACCAACCATAGTTACTAAGATCTATAGTATTCATGGATTAAATGGAAATTATTTATGGTTTGTGGAGAATTTATCAAGAATATCTAATCTTATGACCAAGTTAACTTAGAAGGGTGTCATGTTTTTCTAGACAGATGAATGTGGGGAAATTTTCAAGGATATAAAGAAAATTTTGGTGACCACAATTGTTTTTACATTACCTTGTAGTTGAAAAGGGTTTGTAATTTTAGTGATACATTCAAGAAGTGATTGGGATGTGTTCTTTTGCAGAATAACATAGTTATAGATTATAACTTATGATAGTTGAAGATTCTTGATAAAAATTACCCAACTCATGATTTGGAGTTTGCGGTGGTAATTTTTTCCTTAAAGATATGGAAGCATTATATTTATAGAGAAAGGTGTGATCTATATAATAATAATAAAAGTCTAAAATATATATTCATAGAGAAGGAGTCGAACATGCACCAGAGAAGATGGTTACAATTGATAAAGGATTGTGACTGCTCAATACATTACTACCCTGAGAAAGTGAACCAGGTGGTCGATGCTTTGAGATTAAAGGATAATCCTAGATTATCCATGATGCTGATCACAAGATATCCAATATTTCTATATTTACAAAGGATGGATATAGAAATTATGAAGGGAGGGAAAAATGTTATCCTTCTCAATTGAATGTTCAACCCTCTATCAAAGTGAATATTAAAGAGGCACATAAGGAAGATGAAGATATGAAAAATAAGGTCAGTAATGTTCTTGAGTTTAACCATTATTAGAATGGAATGATAAGGTTCCGGAACCATGTATGTGTTCCTTCTATACTATATTTTTGGACTGAGCTTTTAGAGGAACCTCCTGGTTCTTCATTCTCAATTCATCCAGGTAGTATGAAAATGTATTGGGACTTGATATAATAATTTAAGTGGGATAAAATGAATAGATATATCATGGAGTTTGTAACTCAGTGTTGGGTATTCCAACAAGTTAAGTCTAAAAGAAAAAATTCTAAAGGAATGTTATATCCATTACCCATATCAGAATGCAAATGGGAGAACATCACTATGGACTTTATCATTGGACCACCCCAAACCTCGAAATGGTTTAATGCCATATGAGTTGTAGTTGATCTCCTTACTAAGTTAGTGCACTTAATTTCTATTAGATAAGATTTATCTCTTGATAATCCTTCTAGAATATACATCAAGAAAGTTCTATGGTTTCAAATAATACCACATTCTATTGTATCAGATCAAGATTTGAGGCTTACCTCAAGGTTCTAGGGAAGTTTTCATAAATAAGTTGATATATAATTGAGTTTCATCACTACTTATCTACATTATAAAGATGGTCAATTTTAAAGAACAATTCAAACCCTAGAGGATATGTTGAGATCTTGTTCTCTAGATTTCAAAGGTGGTTGGGATCAACACCTTTCTCTATTTGAGTATTCTTAAAACAATATTTTTCACTCAAGCATTCATATGGGACCATATAAAGCCCCCTATGGGAAGAAATGTAGAGATCCAACATCCTGGAATGTGTTTGAAAAAATAAAACTATTATGACTTGAGATCATTGAAGAAATGGTCAAGAAGGTCAGGACCACTCAATAACTTACCACGACAGCTCAAAGTCGGCCAAAAAGTTATGTCGATAACCATTGATTTGATCTAGAATTTGAAGTTAGTGAAAAGTTGTTTATGTGAGTCTCATCCTAGAAGAATTTATGAGATTCTAGAATAATGGGAAACAAAGCCCTAGGTATATCTCCCCTTTAGGATTCTTGATCGTATCGGGAATGTAGCCTATCACTTGTCACTTCCTCCAAATCTCAGTCAAGTCCATGATGTGTTCCATATATCTCTCCTAAGGAAGTACATACCTGACCCTTCAAATGTACTGACCTCATAGGTCATACAACTGGAGCATGATCTTTCTTACGAGGAGTAACCTTTTTAAATTTGAGACCGATCAGAGAAAGTACTATAAAATAAGACCACACTCTTTATCAATGTTTTTTTTGAAGAAATAGCAAGTTAGAGGATGCTATGTGGGAGCTCAAGGATATGATGAAGCAGAAGTATCCTGATTTTTTTTTACTCAAGTGAAGACTTTTCAGGGTGAAATTAATTTTATGGGGGGTACAATGGAACACCTTGAGTTTTTATAGACCATTTTTTTCAAATAAATTAAATTTTCATTTATGTCTTGAAATGCACTAAGTCAAACATTCCTTTCACTTGGAATCGACTTGTCGTACATTGCACACAACACCAACTGGGAATATGATACACACAACACTAAGTTTATAAGAAACATCTCTTTTTATTATTATAATCTAAATGAGATAATTACAACATAGCCATTAAACATTATTATATGAATAGTAATAACAACTTTTCAAATATTGATAATAAAAGATATGATTCTTGGTAAAGTCCTTCTATGAACCACATTTAATGTCCTTTTAATAAAATTAATTTTAGACACTAATAAAAATTTATTTTTATAAAATAAACATAATTTTTGAATTCGTAATATCAAAATTATCTTTGGGTGAATTTTTGGCGTTTTTCTAAAAAGTTTCAATTTATGATGAATAGTGAAAAATACTGTGTAGTAGTTAAAACCCTCCTTTTTCATTTAATTATTTATTTTTCAATTAAATTAATTTTAAATTAAAAATTTATAAATAATACATATGTTAATCCAATATAGTCTATTGGAACAATTTTTATAATATAATTATATATATAAATTTATTGAACTTTTTAACGTCTCTTTTACCCACCTTCTATCCACATTTGCGGGATTAGTAGTGAACATAATTTTATCTCTTATATGAATTGAATTTAGAAAAATAGATATACATTATTGTAATCAGTATGAAAAATTCTATCTAATAAGACCAAAATAAATTTTTTTGACCAGTAATTTATTTACCACAGTTAAAGGTAAATAGAGTAATTAAAGGTAAAAAATAATATTATAATAACAATAAAATTACCTTAAAACTTGTCCTAATTTTATTGGATAAGTTTATTTCTAATAAAATAAACCTTAGGAAACAAATGTGATCATATTTAATCCACTTTATTCAGATTAAGACATTTATTATATTTCGTTTAAAGAAATGTTAAAAGAATCATATTCAAACTTTAAAAACTAAATAATTTTTATTATAGGGTTATACACAAGATAAATTCTAAATTAACTATTCATTTGAAATATGATTAATTTATATTCATCATGATCATTTATTTTTAATTTTTTGAGCAGAAAATGCTAAATTAGAGCCTTGTATACTGATGATGCAATAATTGTTTAGTTAATTGATATATGAAATAAATGGTATTAAAAGTATTAAAATAAATATAATTTTATTTAATTAATGACATAAAAAAATTTTATAAGTAACATAGACATGTTAGTGACATATTGGAAGTATTTGTTACAATTTATCATGTTGTTATGATATTTTAAAAAATTAAAATATTGAATATAATCAAAAATGAAATAAATGAAACCTATAAAATAAATAATAATTTCTTAAATGTTATAAAATTAATAAAAATTTAATATCTTACCAACTAACATTTATTGCATCAAATATGTCATAAATTATCCAATTGGGGTTCTTTTTTCATTTTATATCAACTATATTAACCCTATAGTTTAAAAAAAGTTGTAACGGTAAAAGTTAAATTTTTTAACTAAGGGTTAAAGCCCAAATATATAGTTACTTTTGTGACCTAAACATGTATAAAATTCACTCGTTGAGAGGATTTATACACATACTAATATTAGACTCTAAATAACTCACTTTTTAGCTATTTTATGTTGAAATTAATTTGATAATAAATTAATAGTTTTGAAGTTTCCAAAAATGTTCCCACTCCCTCTTATAAAAAGGCCCCTCTCCTTCTCTTTTATTCACACCTCAAAGGCCTTTTGGATCAGACAACCCCTGACTATTTCTCCTCAAAACTTCTCTGAATTCCCTTTTAAATCCTTAATTTTGGAAGAAGGAAACTCAAGGAAGCCTTTTGTCACAAACAAAAAGGTTTACCCGATTAAGAGGTAACATCTTCTCTGAAGATCATTTCCTTTATTTTCATTCTCTACACCCTACACTCAATTTATTCCATTATTTTATGAAAACACCAGTATCATAAATATACTATTTTTTATGGTAAGGGTTTGACCTACACTTATACATAAATCCATCTAATGGATATCAAATATATTGTTCGTGTGTACAGTGAACTGTTGCCTCACAAAACGATGATTGTTCATTTTTCCTTTACCACCAATCATCGTGGCCATAATGATGGAAAATATATCTATATATTTTATAAATAATATTTATTATTTATTTAATCTTTTATATATTTTTTTAAAACACATACCTTTTTAATTTCCATTTCGTGTTATTATGATAATCTCGTTTGAGGAAGTGTGTACTACCTCCCCCTCAAAGCGATGTGATTCATTCACACACCACATAGAATGTATTTAAGATTTGATTAGTGAAATTATATAATATATATTATATAAAAATTATACTGTAATATTTATATATATAAATCCATACATATGTCATTTACAAAATTTCTTTCTACACGTCAATTAAAATGGAAATAACATTCATGCGTATGTACAACTTATTGTCTCCATGAACCGTGTATTCTATTTCATACTTATATATGATATAGATTATTATCATATAAATATACTAGATATAAATTATATTTATATCATTATTTAAATTCTAGAATCATGATATAAGTATAAGTACCAATGATATAACAAACTAAGACACATGTGAAGAACAAATCGAATATTACCTGAAGTGAAACCTTAACATAGGATTGTTAACAAGCAAGTAATATAAGGTGATAATAAAACCATATGTGGTATTAGATATAATAATATGCTTTGGTAAAATATTTATAATAATATTATATTTATTATATAGGATTTCTGTTCATGTACGATGATAGTCAAGACACAAGGTAAGGGGATTTCATCTCACTTTTAATTTATGTGAGATACAAGCTATGTTCGCCACTCCTTCCATTTTTATGGTGTATGTAATGCCCATGATTGTATGTAATTATTATTTTATTTAAATTTATGGGTATTTACATATCCATTTTATGATATTTATTTCATGGGGTTTAGGTTACAAAAGGTTTTATGTTATAAAAATAATTTTTCAAAGATGAAAGGATATTTTCTTCATGAAATGTTTTTAAAAGATCTTTAAAAATAATTTTTCATATAAGATAACATCCATTGGTGTTACTCATTCCTTTATGGGGAAATTATTAAATGTTTCCAACCATTTTCTTTCTCTGAATGGATTATGTTTTGAAGGCATAGTTTTTATGAAATTGGTTTCTCTTTCAAGGGTTATATGCTTTTGAAACCCGGTTCTTTTCATGGGTTATGTTTATGATGAAATGATTATGACACCTATGTATTTCCACATGTTATGATATATTTACCACTTTATGATACCCATTTCATTTCATGGGTTATATTATGTTTTTTAATTATCTTGGGGCACATGTATTTATGATTTCATTATGATTTGGGTGTGACCTATATCTCCCACCAATGCAGTGGGTAAGGATTCATATATCATTAGATAGACTATGATAGTATTGTGAGTTAACATTCAAAACTAGGATAGTATAAGGAGTGAAATCATGCTACAAATATGTCTATGTTAGTGAACCATGACTACTAATATGGAATGGGTAATTAACCTATACTACTAATATGGTCATGGTAGAGATGCATTGGCTACTTTGGAAATCATTATATTCTTATGTGTCGACCACAATTCCAAGTTTTATTACTATGTTATTATTTCATGGATTCTTATCTTTATTTCATTATGATTCATGTATTATTAACTACAAATATTTATGCCATTATTTCAATTATAATATTTGATATATGAGGTATGATCTTTTATTCTCATGATCACATTCTCACAACCCTATGCTCATGTTTATTCTGAAATGTCTCCATTGTTTTAGCTTACTGAACATCTTAACTCACCCATTTTTATGTTTCCTTTCTCCCATGTTATGATTATATATACTATATTTGATGTTTTTAAGAAGTGTGATCATCAAGAATAACCTAGTGGGTAATGAAGTAGCTCATTTATATACTAGTGATTATGTTTACATGTTTTCAAAGGCACTTGAACAATTACGGTCTTTGGATGTCTATTTGTACAATGATTAAGTATTCCAAAAACGTTATTTAATATAAATGTTTTGAAAATTGAGGGTCACTATATCAACACCCTCAAAGACTCTCAAAAAAATTCCTAGTTGAACCTCTCCTTAACCGTAGTCTTAGAAAATTCCTCATGCATATTGTCTTACATGATGAATTCCAACCATTAATGTCATAGTATCTCTAACATATAAATAGAAAATAAAAACTTTGATGTCTCTGGGTTATAGGGAAAACCGAATATGCACTCAATATTCTCCATATATTCTCTATTTTCCCCATGCCCTAGGTCACCATGAAATATAAGCATTTTTTGGTTAGCATATATTATATCATGATCCATCACTCGAAATTGATCTTTATTTCTTTAATATCCCATAAATTAAATATTTTCAATGACTAAATTGATAATAATAATGTCCATTGTAGGTTTACCCAAAAATATATTTTTTGTAACTCCCTCACTACGATTTATTGATGACCTTATGACAGGTATTTTTCATTAAACATGACATATAAAACTCAATAAAAATATAATTCTTCTCTAAATCACAAGGATTAAACATAAAATTTCCTCCAATTAATTATAAATAAGTAAAAAAAATATGAATAAAAATATGAGTTACCAACATGGATAAAACATCACATGCTACAATATTTCCTCACTGTGCAGGTCTTCGTAGAACATGTGATGACCATTTGAGTGAAATTGAGAAGGCTTCTTGGTTCTATTTCATTATTTCTGCATAGTTTTATAGAAAATAAACACAAAATTTTCACATATGGTTTCCTTCCACTTTTCACCTTTAAAGTAAGAATCTCTAGACATGAATAAAAACAGTCCCCTAAAACCCATATAATAGTAAATCACATCAAATAATATAAAATTAATTGATAAAAAAGCTAAAATTCAAGACACAATTCTCAAACACCCATAGTAAGTTGATAATTTTAATGAATAATAGTTTTCTATATACTCATTCATACTCACCTCTCAATTTTGTTTTTTCAGATTTAGCTTTATATTACAATTACTAATCAATATATCAAAATATATATTATTCGATTTTGTAAAAAACTAGAAAATCTGAACCAACCACACCACCCGGACCAATCCTTCACAAGGCTTGAAACACATTCTTAATCACCATGGTATAATTATAAATGATGATGGTATCAAATATTACCAATTGGAAAGATTTCACCCTTAATGAAATATAAACCACAAGATGAAATCCACACATAAATTCAGCATGAGTAATCCAAAACATGGAAATACATAATTTGTTCAGCAATTATGATAAATAAACTAAACCTAATAGAGTTTAACCCAAAAAATATAAATAATAAACCATATAAATTTTTTATTCAAAATTAATGTGAGTCATCGTATTATAAAAATATATAAATTCCAAAATAATGAGAGATCATGAATTGGAAAACCTATCAACAACAAAAAATCAGTGCTTGATAATCCCCAAAATTCTCCTCATGAATTAACTCCTCATGACCCATAGTCACTATTGACCATCACACCATGAAGGATAAGATACATTATTAACCTAAAATATTACATTTGACTCATTTACTTTTACCTAATTTAGAAAAAACCAAGTCTACATACACTCCAAGGATTTATATAGGGTGTGAGTAAAAATACCATAAGGATATCACAATGAACTTATAAAATATATTTCACAATATGAACTCTTACCACTAGTTTGAAAGCATTGTTTAAAAAAACCCCTTTGAAAAAATAATTTTTTTCCTAAGGAAAGAATTTATAAATATATTTGAAATCAATTCTATTTTACAAAGATAAACCAACCATAAAAGAAACCAAGAACATGAAAGGCCTAAGACATAATCAAATACAATAAAAGTTAAACACGAATTATCAAAATGAATGAATAAATACATTTCTCAATAACATATCACTTGGGATATAACCATTAGTAAATATAAAATAAACAAAGGGTTAACAAGGACCCACCTACATAACACTTATGGACTATGTAAATGAATCTTAACCAATCATGACTTACCCAACTAGTCTTGTTGAATTCCAAAACCTGTCCAGAGAACAACATAAACTAGAAACTAGTCGGAGCTAATATATAGTAGACACTAGTCAAAATATAATATAAACTAGTGTAGTTCACATCCACTTTACCCAAAACATAGCCATGGTTCCCATGTGAAACTCATAAATAACCAATTATCATAATATATCTAACATCATATAATCATCTCAAAATCAATGCAATCCAACCGAACAAAATATCAACAAGATATAAAATATCAATATCAATTAATGACATTTCCAAATAAGAATCTAAATAGAAATAAGTCTAATAATCATGAGAATATAATTCCCTTCCAAAAAACCGATCAAAAATCAAATTTTAATCAAAATACTATATACAATATTATATCAAACACATTAAAATAATAAAACTGGTTTCAAAATGAAATCCAAGTAAAACCCTCAACTTTATCAAACATAAAGATTAGAAATATAAGGAATGAACATAAATTAGTCCCCAATAATTCATCTAAATAATAAAATAGTAATATAAACCATAAAAATCTCATTAACTAAGTGTATTCGATATAAGATATCATTATGATGAGACACATACCTTAAAATCACCAGAAACTCATTTCCTTCTTCAAATACCAATATATTCAAGAGAATATATCCTCAAACACCCTACAGAAAAGGTTATTAAATGTTTAAAACCATACATATCCATAATATTTTCCATCATTTCCATTTTGGAAAAAAAAAGAGAAAAAAATTGAATACGAGATTAGATGGAGAGGGAAGAAGAAATAATAATGAAATTTAGAATTACCTTGAAATTCCTCTATAATAACTCAAGGGAGACAACATAGAAATATGAGAGGGTCCCATTGTTTGGGGAGTCTCGGTTGAGAAAATGGGGAATTAGAATGAGGAAATGGTGTTAAATCACATATGGTAAAAAAGAGGAGTTTCATAATTTTAAATATTCAACAGCTCACATGATTCGGAGATATGGTTTGGGAAATTTTGTGAAAACTGTGTAGAGACCACAATGAAAGAAAACACATGTTTAAGGATGGGTTACATAGTTTATCATGTGACATTACTTAACCATGAAAACCATTTTCACCCTACTCTTTTATATCAAATTAGGTCTCATTTTTTAGAAAACCATGTTCTAACCATTCTTATAGCCCCAAATAAACCCCTTTCTCCTTACACATGATTTTGTAACCTGGATAGAAATAATTGTTATCTAACCATGAATCCTACCCAACTTTTTTAATTTTCATACTTTTGTACCTCTAACTCTCAAAAACTCATATAAATCAAATATAAATATGAAATAACTAGATTAAATATATACCATTGACCCAAGGGGTGTCACACAATTCAAATATATTTTTTATATCAATAAAATCATTTATCATCATTCATACATAATCTTAATACATGAGATAATGCTGTAAATAATCCCATAGAGTATGTACTATTTCATTTCCTATAATATGTAATTGGGTATCCCTAGTATGTAACTCATATTATAGAGTCTAGTCTTAGAGAATAAGACAAGGAGATGGATTGGTAGTTGTGTAGGCTGTATATAAATCATTATTTCAATAAAAATAGGCTATACAGTTGTTTTAATCCACTACCCTATTAATTGATCAATCTCATGATGTTTTTAAGTAAAGTAATAAATTTTATGCTTTTATAAATCCTCCCTTGTTGCAGTACTAATTCGATATTTTTTTTTTCTAATAGTAACACCTATATTATATTCGCAAACACAACCCAAGTGTTATTACTTTTCTAATATAGTTACAAGAATGTACATCCTACCTTTAGGTCTGAATTTCCCTTACATCACTTTCCCCTAAATTTCACCTTGTAATGAAATATGTAAATTTCAAAATAGTGTGACAAATTATTAGAATATTTGAAAACAATTCATAAATTAAAATAGTATTATTGATTATATCATTATATTGATCATTAAGGCACATACCATTTTTAAATTTTGATAAATATCCAAATTAAATAGAGGTTAGGGGACAAGGATGAATGAACTAAAACTCATTATATTTTCGAATTGACTTATCTCTTATTTCCTCAAATTTTTTGGAAATCATTTTCTACTAGAATGATACATAACCTATATGTAACAAAGTATAAGGTTACATGTTATGTGAATAGATATAGAGGATTATTATTAAATATTAATAAATTAATAATTAATTAATTAATTATGAAATAATGTTACAAATTGATTTTATAAAGAATAATTATCATATAAATAATTCTTTATCCTATTGGTTGGTGAGAAACTTCTCTCATGTATCTGTATTTAAAAAATCATAGTTGTGCCATTGATTTAAAATATTTTTCTTCCTAAAAATATAATCCAATGTTAATTTTGATTTAAATTCCATCCATATAATTTCCTTAAAATACAGCCACCTCTTATTAACAATTTTTATATTGGTAATGTCAAATGTCAACTATAATTGAATAGAAAAAATGTTTCTTATATGAAATGTGTAATATTTTTACCATTTGAGGAAAAAATAGTGATATTATACCATTATTGACTCCAACAACTAATTTTTTGTTTTTTGATCAACACTTCTTCTATCAAAATATAATATGTTAACCTAAACCCGGTTCTATTATTAATTGAAACTTCTAAACTACTTCGCATTTTGGAAAAATGATTTGTCATTATCATCAAATTCAACTAGAAACCTATGCCCCTTCCTGTGATAAATTATATATGTTTAAAAACATGTATTCAAAAATCTACAAATATTGGGTATCGTCTTTTCTAGAGGAAAACTTATACCACGTAGCAGTGGGCTCACCTACAGTAAGCTCATTAGGGCTAAAACTAATTTCAATAAACATAAGCTAAATTTCATAAATTAATTTAATTATCATAGTTATTTTTATATGTATTGGAGGACACATATGTTTTTGGATGTTCCACTTTCTTCATGTTCATTAAAATAGATTTATTTTAATTTAATGAAATTTTGTTTACATGTATTTGAATAAAATGAAATGTTTGTTAGAATTGATTATCTAATTATTCACAATATAATGAAACATATAAATATTATTTATGTAAAATAGTTCTCATGTACCTAAAAAATAATACAATGAAATATTGATGAAAAATGATAATCTTGGGCTTCTTCAAAAAAAAATTCCAACAAATGTTGAATATAAATATTATTAAAAAATTAAAGAATTTATTTACATATGTAGGTTTAAATATTAAAATTAAAGTGTTATTACACAAGTAATTTTATAAAAACCCATTTGAAAATAGATTTACTAAAATTATTGAGATATTAATGTATTTTCCCTATATCCTTTATATGTGATCTTTTTTGTATAACATATACCATATCTCAATTGAAGAAATTTTTATCCTCAGGTTACTATGTAATAAATGGAGTAATATCATATAAGTCCACACCATAGTTTATATTATCATCACATAAATTAATTTGATCCCTTGAAAAATGACATAACACAAATCATTTGATGGATTAATAACATTAAATATCTACTTCACATGTGTTTTATGATAAATGGTTCGTCTTGGAAACTAAACCTTTTCAAATCAACATGTTTCAATAGAAAATAATCATATTACACGCAACTTATAATATAAACCTAGACACACTTTATCACTAATAAAAAATGTAATGAAATATATTTTCCATATATCCTTAAAAACTCCAAATTAAGTTATTGATTGAAAACATGTGTTTTTATCTTTTTAACTCAAAAAAATAATTTCTTCAACGATGACCATTACTACATATTTTGAATGGTACTCTTGTTGTCCCAATTTTTCCCTAAAATGTATAACCATTTATGTAATAATTAGGCCATATGATCACATTAACACATAATCACCAACTAACCATTTCAACATTTCTAATTCAAATAAATCAATAGTGAAATTCTCCTTAAACCATGATAAAAATGTTTTTTTATCCTCAATTATCAACCAATTTTAATTTATTTTTAAATAATGCACTTTCTATCTAGAAATATGTGATGATATATGTGGTTTAACCTCACCTATTCTATTAAAAAATTTATAGATGTGCCTATATTATTTAATCGCATGCTATTACATTTAATTTTAAGCCTTACTTACCCTTACATTCAATGTTAATGGCCACAAAATGTGATATAGTAAGAACGAAATGTTCCACTCCATATAAATTTTCAATAAAAAATTTAACCAAAACCTAATATATTTAATTTTGAAAATTTTATTCCTCTATTTGATGAATATTTTCTATATATTCCTTCAAAATTTTCATATATCATTTAAATGGACACATCCATCATAAATATAAAGACCCAAATAACCTTATATATATCCCCAAGGAAAATATTATATATACTATCATATAAAAAAATTGTGTAAAATACATCTATAGTTGAAAAAAAATATTTGGATAAATTAATTCTCTAACACATTTTACAAATTTAGAACCATAACTCTACTACAAATGGAATTGAAAAAGTAACACAACTTGAAGATTTTTTTTGATATCCATCAACAATATTCCATATAGTGAACAATGTAGTAAATTTTATTTAAATTCAATATAGTAATGAGATTTCATGCATATCAACTTCAGATCCTTTAATAATACAAAATTTTTCACATTGAAATAATACTCAGTAGGATCTTTAATAACTTGAAAACATTGAAAAGTAATAGTTATTTGACTCTTGGATAACATGCATCAAGCCAGAGGTAAGTGTTTTCTTTTTACATTTTGTAGTGGGAGATAACTCAAAACTTATTTCCATAGATGTAATGTCTAATATTTATTTCAATCCATCATTAGTAATTTATTTTATACTAAATTTTTTTGATCAATATGTCACATTTTTTTATCAATATGAATATCAATGTTATGTTATACATTTAAATGTTTTCAATAAGGTAGATCAAATAAGATTGGTCACTTATTACATGTATTTTTTTTGAGGAATTATATTTTTTATCTTCCAAAATATAACACCATTTTTTTCACCTTTTCTTAATGTACATCGGGAGACATAGGTTATTGGGGGAAATCATACTCTAAAAAATCACTAAGTATATTTTTTTACTCGTCAATAAGGGTGATTAATTTGAAAAAATCTTTGATGACCTATGTACACTATATTTATCCCTTGATGCAGTTGGTGATATTAAGTCCCTTATTCATAAATATGATATTCTCAATCTTTCTTAACTCAATATAAATATAAATTTACATATACAGTAAATTTTATTTATAGTAAACATTATTATAACATGGATAAGGAAACAATATATTTTGTAAGCATAAAACATGATAACACCTACAACCTATAACAATTTCAAATCATTAATCTTCATTGACAAGTAAACATCGTTATCATTTATTGGTTGTTTTGGTTCATAGATCATTAAGCACATCATAACATATTTTTTCTTCATACATATACTTAGAGAAGGTTTTAAAATACCAATATAACATTCCATGAGCTATTTTGGGTATTGATACTTTAATATATATTTATTCTATATTTTCATAGTCTCATTTTGATATTACGAACATCATTATAAAAAAATAGAAAATTATTGGTGAAATAACTTTTATTGTAGAATGTCATAGGATTCAGTTGAATATTCCCTCATATTCATTTCATCCCATATTTTTTATTAGTTTATTTAGATAATAAACACTTTAAATTGTGAATTATTGGAAGATACAAGATTTCATTAACTATATGAATAATAACTACACTTAGGGATGAATCATGATTAGATCTTAAATTAATTTTATATCATGATGTTCCACATTTAGAATATTTTAAAAAATTTCAGATTTATTCCTATAAAACACACAATAATTGGGGTCGTCATGAAATTTTTATACCAAAATCCCATTAGATATAATATTGTTTTTTCATCATAATTGGAATATCGTAAGATTATTCCTTCTACAAGTATCTCTTAAAAAAGTTAAATAATTTTAATAAAAACAATTCCCTAATTTCATTTATACATTTTATGTTAACCAATTAGAGTACTACTGATAACACTTTATATTTAGTATGGCCTAGGAATAATGTGTTTTCAAATTCTCTATACACTAGTTTGGAACAATTATTTTTAAATGGTTTCAACTCCTATATCATGAATTAATTCATCAATACGACCTTTTTAACATAATAAAAATGATCATCAATGTTAGATAGTTAATTATGTGTTATTTCACTATATGAAATAAAATGGATATAACTTAGATTAAAAATTTATAAAATCAAACTATTTTCAATTTTCTATAGAATATAATTTTTTCATACTCAAATATGCCATACATGAACAGTAAAAAATGTCACCATTTTATTAATTTTGTTTAAAAAGTTCTAAGAAACATTTATCTCATTTCTCATATGAATCCATTGTTTACTTTAAATTTATCCAATTTTGGCCCATTAATTATTAAAAGAAACAATACAAATTATGAATAAATTTTAAATATGATATATGTGTGTGTGTGTGTGTGTGTCTATACATTCAAATTTTAATTGTAATATATATGGGGGTGTGTGTGAGAAAATTATATGTATACAAATATATATAAATTAAAAACACACACACATATTATAATGGCCCGAGCTTGTGCTTCCAGACTCAGCACATATAAATTATGCGTATTTTTTATAAAAGAAACTGAACAATACACATCATTTATTAGAAAACATAAACTTTTATAATTCAATGTTCTGATGAATTATATACAACCCTTAAAAATTAACAAAAATATACAAAAAAAGGAAATAAACAAAAGACTTCACATACTCTAACTTCTAAATCGAAGATAACACCATCAAAAACTATACTAAACCTAATGAAAAAAAAATTTAATAGAGTTTGAGCAGTAAATTTCCTGGTAAGGGGTTTTAAAATCTTTTATTAATCCTTATAAAATATTTCTTTGAAAATATTTTTGAAATTACATTTATAAATAACTTTTTAAAATAGTATTTTAAATTTATTACGCCTAAAAAATACTATAACACTTTTTAAAATACTTACATTCAATAATTGTTTGAAACATATTCCAGTGATTTTTTTAACTATAATAAATCTTTTAAAAAATGATGAGGCTACATGAGATATTAAAGGTTGTCTTGGGCCTACCCACTTGTCTGGGGATGGGTTCACTCACCAACTCCTTACCATATTTTCAACATTCATGTTTTGGATTTTGTAAAAAAAACAAACTTCCATTACACACACACACACACACACATATATATATCACCAAGATTTTTTTCATTAAAACATAAGCACATAATAAACACACACAAAGTTTTATTTAAATATATAAATATGAAATTTCTTTGAAAATCTCTAGCGAGTTTTGATATCACCAAAACTCAAGTCATAACCCTTTGCATGACCTGTCTATGTATTCAAACATTATTTCAACATTTCGTAAAATAAAATTAAATAAAGTGATAACTATTATGGTTTATATATCAATATTGAAAAATAATGTTAAATAAATATTTTCTTAATTAATTATAAGAAAAAAATTACAACACGGTTGTATAAAACTTTCAAATAAAATTAATATAAATAGTAAATTTCTATTCATATAAATAATTTCTATTCTTAAAATAATAATAAGAAATAAATAACAATGTTTTTAACATAAAATTATGAAGGAATAATTTTAATTAAATCATCTCAAAGCTAAGGGAGATCTATGTACTTAATTATTTTGGAAGTAAATCTTATAATTTATATTTAAATCATAAATTTATTATAAATGTAAGATATTTTGATGTTATACAAAACACATGATCATGAATATATGAAAATGTGACTCCCTTAATTTCAATATAACATGATGAAAAGCTTAGTGTTCTATGCACATTCTCTTAGAAACATGACAATAAAATTATAATCTTGTAAATAAATTTTTTATTACTACATTTATAAATATTTGTGTATGTATATATATAATAACCATGAATTTGTAATGACATACACATAAATCCTTAATTTAAATTATAAATAAAAACATGTAGTTTATATTAACATTATTTATGAAATACTTGGAATTTACAATAAATGTAATAGCTATAAAATAAAAATTACTAATACATTTGCTTCTACCACAAAGTAAATAAATCCTTTTCACTTTTATAATTTGAGAACTAATATCGGTATTTGAAAATAGATAATTTAAAGATATCCCATACCTTATAGTTTATAAAAAATATTAAGTTATTTAGATAGATATGAATTTATATGTATATACATACATACATATATATTTATATGTGTATATATTGGTAAAATAACATAGTTTGATCAAATAATTAAACACTTATAGGATTTAATAAAAATCAAGAACCAAATATTGAAAATAAATTTAATTACACCCATACTAAATTTGGAAAATAAAACATTTTAAATAAAATGAACTAATTTGAAATAAAAAAATAATCATACATAAAAATAATCTCCCTTAATTAATTTGAATAAGCAATTCTTCTTCATTCAGACTTTGTTAACATCTACGGACTGAAATTGGGTTCATCAAATTTATTTTAACAATGATATAGAGATTTTGTAACACTTATCACCACTGTTTATAAAATGACAAACCCACAATCTTTCATTTCAAGATGAGTATGAAAATATAGATAGATAAAAGATTCTATCACACAAACAATGATAAAATTCATTTATAATGAAAAGGAAAAGCTGATGAAAAATATTTAAATGGGAAATGAAGTAATCGATTGGAAAAAAAAATGACAGAAACAAAAATAAAATCGGTGTTGAGTTTTCATCTTTGGACCAAACTAAACATTTTTTATTCATAATCTAAAATAAAATCAACATTTTGAAAATATGGGCCATACAGAATATATTTCAACAAAGAATAGAGAGTTAACATAAAGAAAAGAATATCATAATCATAAAAAATAATAAATTGGACACCCAAAACCAGTAAAGAGAACACCTAACTCTGGTTTAGAAAAATTGAGATACTATTCCATAGACTAACCCCTTCGGTGACGCTGGATCTACTCCTCCCAGTGGATTTTCCCAACCATGATCAAGAAAACTCGCCCAGATGATGCCACTTGGGATTCCTGTAGTCATGCTTAGCCTCATCCTAAAGATGTTCAGACATAGTTTCTCGAGCTCCCCTCTTAGTGAGACCCTACTCAAAGACGAACCCCTCTATGTGAATGCCTCAATTGCTATCGGCCCACCTCTTCCGAACGAAAGCCTAGCTCGGCTCCCATGAAACCTAGATCCCTTGTCTTCCTTTTGTTTAACTCCCCGAATAACCTTTATCCCATGTTTTTCATCATTGTTTTAAAATATATGTGTGTTATAATTATCATAATATATAATCAAATTCATAATATTTTATAAAAACAATTTATAAACTAGATTTTAGATAAACCTATATCTTTAACAATTATTTCATTAATTTATAATTTATATAAAAATATACTACCTTAAGCAAAAACATTACATTTATAATTTATAATATATCACGTTTAATGAAATAATAATAATAATAATTTTATAATTTTATAATGCATTTGAATAAAAAGGTTATTCATTATGAAAATCAAATAAATCTATTTATAATAAATTATTTTTTGAAAATATTTTTAATAAATTATAATATTAATTATGAAATATAGAGAGTTTATTAGTTTGAAATTAAATTTTAATCTATAAACTTTTCATATAAACATAATTTTTTATAAGTATTATTTATTGTTAAATATCTAAACTAACTTATAAAAAAAATTATCATTAATTAATCAATGAAAATTAATTTCAAATATTATTTTGTTTTTCTATAACATGAAATTTTTTTGGGATGTTATATTATTTCCCCCTATAAATAATTGTGTCCACATAATTTTTTCATCAGACTCTAGAAATTTTTAAATTTCCTTCTTTAGCATTAAAAAAAACTAGAACCACTAAACTTTTAGACTCTATTGGTTATAAGAAAATATCTAATATCTAAATTTTTCTAGACCATTGCTCTAATACCAACAATAATATCCTGATATCGCGCTTCTGGAATCATCACATATAAATTATATGTATTATTTTTATAAAATAAACTAAACAACACAGAAAAGTTATTACATACCAAGAAGTTTTACCGGTCTAGGTTCTGGAGGATTGGATACAAACCTTACAACATAACAAAACTGTACAAAATAAAAAATTGATAAACAAAATAATACAGTTTTGATAACTCCTTAATCAAAGAGAACACCATAAAAAACTCTTCTAAACATTTATAAAATAAATTTAAAACATAGGGTGAGCATTAAATTGTTCAGTAAGGTATTTTAAAATCATTGATAAATCCTTTTAAAATATTCTTTTGAAAATAATTTCCAAATAACATTTAGAAATAACTTTTGAAAACATTATTTGAGATTACTTATGCATTAACAAAACTATAGCACATTTGAAAATACTTATGTTCAAAAAATGAAATTTAAACATATTGTAGTGATTTTCTGAAAACTATATGAAAGACTCTAAAAAAATGATAAGTCCTATTGAAACATTGAAGGTAGTCTTAGTCCTACCCACTTTCTAAGATATGGGTTCACCCCCTAACACTTTACTATATTTACAACATTTAAGAACCAGATTTTGTGAAAACCTTTTCATCGTGCCTTACATATATATATATATATATATATATATATATCGCTGGGTTTTTTCTTTAGAATATAACCATGTAATAAACACATGAAAACTTATATATATATATATATGAACTTTACTTGAAAATATCTAGAGAGTTTTGAAATCACCAAAACTCATGTTATAAGACTTTGTATGAGTTGTCCATGTACTCTAAAATTCATTCATCATTTCATGAAATGCATTTAAATAAAGTGATAGATTTTATCATTTATATATCAATATTTAATAAGAAAATTAAATAAATATTTTCTTAATTAATTCGAAGCATAAAATAACAACATGATGGTATAAAACCATCAAATAAAATTAATAAAATTGTAAATTTCTATTCATATAAATAATATATCTTTTTAATATAATCCTAAGAAATAAATAATTATCTTTCTCTAATAAAATTGTGAAAAAAACATTTTGATTAAATCATTTTAAAGCATAGAGAAATCTTTGTACTTAATAATTCTGGAAGTAAACCTTAAAATTTAAATTTAAATCACGAATTTATTATCAATTATAGGTATGTCGTTGTTATGCATAATGCATGAACATGACTACATAAAAATATGATATCTATAATTTCAATATAACATGATGAAGTGCTAAATTTTCTAGGCGTATTATTTTAAAAACATGACAATAAAATTATAAACATTTCAATAAACATTTAATCCTTATATATATATAAACCATGAATTTGTAACAACCTACACATACAACATGATTTTAAATCCTAAATATAACCTTTTAGTTTATATAAAAATTATATATGTAATAATTGTAATTGACAATAAATGTAATAGTTATAAAAGAAAAATTAATAATGTAGTTTCTTCTACCATAGAATAATGAAATATTTTTCACTTTCATAATTTGAGAACTATGATCGATATTTGAAAATTTATAATTTAAAGATATCCCATACCATATAATTTATGGAAAATAGAATGTTATATATATAGATATATACCAATATGTATGTTCATATATATATATATATATATATTTAAAATAAGATAATTTGTTCAAAAAACTTATACCCTTACATAATTTAATAAAAATCAAGAACCAAAAACTGAAAATAAATTTAATTTCACCCATGCCGTATTTTGAAAAAAAACATTTTAAATGAAATTAACTAATTTTAAATAAACAAATAATCATACTGCAAAATACTTTCACTTACTTAATTTAAAGAACCGGTTATTCTTCATTCAGACTCCTTCAAAATCTACAAAAAAAATTGTGTTCACCAATTTTATTTTCATACTGATATAGGGATTTTATATCCCTTATCACCATTGTTTATACAATTAAACAAACCCAATATTATTTCTATGCTATGTATGAAAATATAGATAACCAAAAGAATATAACACACAAACAAAGTTAGGATTCATTTAAAATGACTAGTGAAAGATGATGAAACATATTTAAATATGAAATAAATATATCGATAGGATAAAAACAATTTCAAAAATAAAATAAAATTGTATTGAAGTTGAAAATTTTCAACCAAACCAAACATATTATAATCATAATATAAAAGCATATCAACATTTTGAAAAAAAAGGTCCACATAGAAAACATGACAACTATGAACAGAGTATCAACAGAAGCCAATGAACATAAGAGTTATACCAATAGAAAATTGGACACAAAAAACATGGAAATACAACACCTACCTCATATCTAGACAAATTGAGATAATATTTTACAAACTAAACCCTTCAGTGACACTGGATCTACTCCCGCCATGGGATTTCCCCATCTATGATTGAGAAAATTACCTGGACGATAGCGCTTAGGATTCCTATTATTGTGCTCAGCCTTAACTTGAAGGTTCTTGGGAATCACAGATGAACCCCACCCAAAGATGAACCCAACCTGAAGATGAACCCCTCTGCACGAAGACCTTCATTTCTCTCGACTCACCACCTTCGAACCAAATCCCTGGTTGGGTCCTGTGAACCCTAGACCCCCTTTCTTCCTTATCTTTTATTCCCCAAATCCCCTTTATCCCATGTTCATTAGTCATTTTTAAAAAAAATTATGTATTATAATTATCGTAATATATAAAAAAATTCATAATGTTTTATAAAATAGATTTTATACAAACCTAAAAATTTAATAATTATTTCATTCATTTATAATTTGTATTAAAATATACTACCTTTATCAAAAATATTGTATTTATAATTTACAATATATCACCTTTAATAACAAAATAATAATAATAATTTTATAATTTTATAATACATTTTAATAAAAAATGAATTCATTATGAAAATAAAATAAATATATTTTCAATAAATTAATACTTTAAAATAGTTTCAAATATTTTTAATATTCATTATGAAATATATTTTTTTTATTAATTTAAAATTAAATTGAAATATATAAACTTTTCATATAAACATAATTTTTTATGAGTATTATATAATGTTAAATACTTAAAATAACTTATAAAAAATTTTATTTTTTTAATCAAAGAAAATAACTTTCAGTTATTGTTTTATTCTTTTATAACACAACAAATTACTCGGATGTTACATTATTCCCCCCTCAAAATAATTGCATCCTTGAAATTTGACCGCCATACTCTAGAAAATTATGAATTTTAATCTTCAGAATTAAAAAAATCTAGAACAAATAAACTTATAGACTCTACCGCTTAGACAACAATATATAATCTCTAATGTTTTCTTGAACATTTCTCTAATACAAACAATAACATCCTGAGACTATGATTCTAGACTCCACCCATGGAAATGTTGTATATTTTTTTATAAAAGAAACTAAAAAATATGCAACATTCATTATATACCAATATATTTTACCAGTCTAGGTTCTAGTGGATTAGATACAAACCTAAAAACATAACAAAACTATAAAAAATGAAAATAGGTAAAAAATACACCATGTGATCTAACTCTTTAATCGAAGTGAATACCATCAAAAACTATACTAAACATAAAAAAAATAAATTTAAAACATAGGTTGAGAATTATATTTCATAGTAAGGGGTTTTAAAATATTTGGTAAATCCATTTAAAATATTCTTTAGAAAATAATTTCAAAATTACATTTAGAAATACCTTTTGAAAAAATTATTCTAAATTAATTAAACAATAAAAATACTATATAAATTTTGAAAATACTTATGTTCAAAAATTGTTTTAAATGTATTCCAATGATTTTTCCAAAAACTATAAGCAAGATTATGAAAAAAAACTGTTAAGGGCTCTTGAAACATTGATGGTTGTCTTAGGCCTACCCACTTATTGATGGATGGGTTCACTCCCCAAATCCCTTCCATATTTACAATGTTCAAGGGTTGGATTTTGTAAAAACATTTCTAGCATGACCTACACACACACACACATATATATATATGTGTGTGTGTGTGTGCATTTATCACCGGGTTTATGTTTTAAAACATAACCATGTAATAAAAACACAAAAACATTTATTTGAATATATAAATATGAACATTCCTTGAAAATATCTATTGAGTTTTGATATCACCAAAACTCATGCCATTATCCTTTGTAAGAACTATCCATGTATTCAAACTTTTTTTCATCATTTCATGAAATAAATATAAATATAGTGATAAAATTTATCATTTATATCTTAATTTTTAAAATAGCATTATAGACATATTTTCTAAATTAATTCTAATTATAAAATAACAACAAGATTGTATAAAAACACCAAATAAAATAAATAGAAATAGTAAATTGTTATTCATATAAATAATTGATCCTCTTAAAATAATCATTAGAAATAAATAATTATGTTTCACACATAAATTATGAAACCAAAATTTAAATTAAATCATTTTAAAGTTTATATAAATCTATGTACTTAATAATTTTGTATTTAAACCTAAAAATTTAAATTTAAATCATGAATTTATTATGAATAGAAGGTATTTCAATGTTTTTCTTAATATATTTCCATGACTACATTCAAATGTGATGTCCTTAATTTCAATAAAACATGATTAAATGATTAATTTTTTATACGCATTATTTTAGAAACATGAAAATAAAATTATAAACATGTCAATAAACATTTCATATTTATATATATATAAACCATGAATTTTAAATGACATACACATAAATCATGAATTTAAATAATAAATATAAACTTGTAGTTTATGTAAAAATTATATATTTAATACTTTGAATCTATAATAAATGGAATAGTTATAATATAAAATTTACTAATTCTATTGCTTATGCCATAGACTAAAGAAATTTTTTTCACTTTCATAATTTGATTACTAATTTTAGAATTGGAAAACATAATATTGGTAGATATCCAATACCTTATAATTCCAGAAAATATAAAGTTATATAGTAAGATATGAATATGTATGTATATCCAAATATATATATATATATATATATGTTTGTATATATATGTATATCTTTGTAAAATAACATAATTTGATCAAAAAAATTAAACCCTTATAGAATTTAATAAATATCAATAACCAAAAACTGAAAATAAATTTCATTTCACCCTTAATAATTTTTGAAAATAAAACACTTTAAATGAAATGAACTAATTTAATTTAAATATATAATCATACATCAAAATAATTTCCTTTACCTAACTTTAAGAATTATTTATTATTTGTTCAGACTCCCTCAATATCTATAGATTGAAATTGGGTTCACCAATTTCCTTTCCATACTGATATAGTAATTTTATAGACCTTATCACCACTATTTATATAGTGACACACACCAAAGATTACTTCTCAAGTTGAGTATCACAATGGAGATAAAAAAAAGAATTCATCAAATAAATAAAGATATGATTTATTTAAAATTACCAATTCAATATGATGAAACATATTTCAAGGAGAAAAAAAAATAAATCAGTGGGGGAAAATGATATAAAAAAATGAAACTATAGTTGAGTTGAAATTTGTTGTCCAAACCCAATATCTTGTATTAAAAATCTAAAAGAAAATCAACATTTTTCAAAAAGGGACATAGAGAATATAGGTCAAATAAAAACAGGAGTGGGCATTAGGTGATGAACATCAGAGTTATACCAAACGAAAATCAAACACCTAAAATAAGGAAAGAAAACACTAACCTCAGATCTGGAAAAATCAAGATCCTATTCCACATACTAACACCTTCAGCAATGCTGGATCTACTCCCACTAGTGGATTTCTATATCTGTGATTCAGATAACTCACCTGGATGACACTGCCTAGGATTCACACAGTCCTGCTCGGCCTCAGCTCGAAGGTGCTCAGACACCATGGATCGAGTTCCCCGCTCATCGAGACCCAATCCGAAGACGAACCCCTCTACATAAAGACCTCCATTTCTCTCGGCTCACCTCCTCCTAACCGAAGCTCTGCTCGACTCCCTTGAACCCTATATCCCCTTTCTTATTTATGGGTTACAACCAAAATCCCCTTTATCCCACGTTTATTCATAGGTTTTTTAAAAAAAAGTACTATAATTATCGTAAAATATAATCAAATTCAAAATTATTTATAAATTTATAACATATAAATTTGAAACATATAATTGTGTAAATATTTAGATATATTTTAATATACCTATATATACATGAATATATACATATAAATTTAAAATTTATATGTAAAAAATAAACATATAAATTTAAAACATATAAATATATAAATTTAAAAAATATAAACATATCTGTAGACATAAATATAAATTTAATACATATTTATGAATTGAAAATATATTTCTGTAAATAATATATATATTAAAATACATTTTAAAAATATATAAACAAATAAATTCAACACATATATAGAAATATATATATTTTTTATATCACATAAACGTAACAAAATATTTATAAACATATATATACACATAGTGAAACATTTATAAATATATATATATATAAACTTACAAGTATATATTTAAAAATATCTATTTAGATTACATGTTTACTTGTTTATAATGTATATATATGTTTTTATATATAAATACATACATATAAATATATTTCTATACATTGTGATAAATAATTAAGACTTCATCATACCTAAAAATGAATTTAAATAATATATATAATTTCAAATCAAAACAACATAATAAAAAAACTTATATATAGAAGCTGGGAACAAAAATAAACAATTGTAATTGTATTTTACAAAAATAATACTTTAACATTATAGTTTTTATTAAAAAAAATAGTTTTTAAAATTTAATAGGATTTCCAAAACATATATTTTCTCAAAATAAAAAAAATAAAATAATTTAAAAAATGTTAAGGTCATATAGATTTCATTTTCTGAAAGTGGAGGAATGATGAAAAAGAAAAGGTGGAGTTATTGAATAGTGTATAAAGTGTTGGTAGGAAGAGAAATGTGGTGGAAGATTGTGAATTATGGTAGAAAAATAATAATGGTAATGAATGGGTATGGTTATGACTCATGATGACTGGGGTTTCAAAATTAATTGTAATTAAAAATTAAAAGGAAATATAAAAAAGTATATTTTAATTTTTAAAAAATGGTTTCAACATTATTTGATTGTAACCAATGTCAAATCCCTCCATATCTAGGATTTCAACATCAAATAATAAATAATTAATATTGAAAATATTTTTAGTTTTGGTTATAAATTAACTAATGTTAATGGTTTGACATGGTTTCCTTCAAGTTACAATGTATATAACTCATTCAACATGTTTAAAATGTGTACTTAATTTCCCAAAGACCAAAATACTTCTACTTTAATTTCATTTTGTTGTGTGGTCACCATAAAACACAATAGAACACCATGATAATTTGAAATTTAAATTGACTTTTAGATACAGTGGGATCAACATTATAAATTCTAGACTCCACCAACTTATCAATACTAGAAAACCTATGATGAATATACATAAAAGTACAAATAAAACCAAATATATGTTCCACACATGACACAATAAATAATATATGTATGGATGAATCCATCATGGGGTTGTCTCAATAATGAATCATAACGTAGTAAAATTCCTCTTTTTTAAATATCCTGATTAGTTAAAAGTACTTCATTACAAATGCACAAGATAAAAAAAGACAATTTTTTAAGAAAATATCTCATCTCTAAGGTTCTACCCCATCGATCCTCCTAGTGTATTTTATGATATAGATATTAAAAATATTTTTTTTAATGTTCCCAAAATTTGAATACATAAATTCATTGATATTGTTACACTTATAAAATGAAATGTTAATGAGGAGCTCTAATTTCACCCCATCTACCATAGTGGTTACAATGTATTTGTACATTATATCAATTTTAAGAATAGTTTTAGTGCTATGAATAATGGGTATGAAAGGCCTTTTAAAAACCAATAATCATTTTATAAAAGGAAAAATCCTCTCCATATTATCCATTGTTAATTATCTTATAAAATATAAATGGACATCATTAGATTTTTCCTAATTGGGTGGTGGTTTGAGTATCATTGGTTGATCACATCTGAGTTAGGGTTGTATTTTCTTATTGAAAAGTAATCACAAATCAAATAATCCACCATATTTTCTCATCATAGCTTTGGTTTCATGGAATACAAGGCCACATTTAGACCTATAATGTTAATCCTCCCTAACCAAATATATATTTTTTAATATCTTCTGGTTAACCTATTAGTTGTAGATATCACAATTCAACTCTAAAACAAGATTACTGACAATATTTTTTATATTATTTATAACAAATTTTCACTATAGTCACTAAGAGGGTGTGTATTATAATTAATATAATAACACTATTAGTCAAAACCATATTACCTTTGAATAACAGGAAACAACATTTCTTATTAAGAATAAAATAATTGATCTTGTTAAATAAATTTTCAAATGGTGAATATATGTAAGATCAATGGTTATTATAATTCCCATATAAAACGATATAAAATATCATTTTTAAATCCCGTTAATCATTCAATGAGGATAATATTATATGATATTAAACCTCAGATCAAATCAGCCTTATAATATATTATTATGTCTAAATGAATCCAAATATATTTAATGAAAGACACAAGACAAAAGCTTTCTTTATATTAAATACCATGAATTTTTTTAAAACCTTTATCTAGTATGTGATATTTTTGAATAATAACTCTCTCATTCATGTCAATATCTTTGTTCATGTTCTTTTTACACTCAGTGGGTTTTACCCCATTAATTAAATCTACCATTCTATAAACCTCATTAGCTTACATAGATTACATTTAATATTTCAATATCTTTTAACAATTTATTAGAGTCCAAAATCTTTTGGTTCTCTTTTTAATATGTTGAATATTCTTCTAGGACCATCACATCACCTTCAACATAAATGAGAAATCCATATATATCAAGTTATTAATGAAATCTAATAGACCTTTAGGGATCTTTTGTACACTATGAAAATTAATTTTCCACAACCCTTTGGGATTATAACTCATACATATCATGAATTACATCATTTTTTTTGTATTTAATCTCATCAAGTTAAAAATTTATAGAAGAATTATTTTGGTAATAAATATTCTATTTAGAAATATATCATATCAGGAAAAAAACACTTTTTTCTCTAATGGATAATATTAAATAATTTCCCATAACCTTTTTGGGATAAACATGTTTAAGATATACCCTAAAAACTTTATAAATTTATTAATTATGGTTTATACAATAGTATATGATATAATTATATCATATAATATGACATATTTTTCTACTGCCTTAGTGAAATTATATAGTATGACATGGATAAATCCTAAGGTATGAAAAATTGTTATGATATATTGAATCATATTATAAGATATATTTGTAAAATTATAGTTAAATAATGAAAATGAAATTTTAGTTGTTAATATTCTTAAATTCCCCACTTTTGGATATCATCGATCAAATATTACATATGGAGTAATGTGTAGAGAATCAATGATAAATTCTCATGATGAATGAATGAACAACATAATAATTTGATCATTAGTTATATTACATTTGAGTTAATTCATAATCCCTCCTAGATTGTAATCAATTAATTTATGAGGGGTTTATCACCATGGGATTATGATTATATGAATGGGATTATGAATATTTTGATTCTACCACTCCTTAAAACTCTATTATCCTCTTCTATATTACAACCATTAAAATATAATGTCATGGAAAGTAAGTGAATCTTGACTGATCATCATGTGATTCATTTAAACCGTGGATACACTAAAGAGGAGGGATAATTTTGGCATCCTCTAGGGGAACATCATCAAGTACTTAAGGATTTAGTGTCCATTGATGGTCTAATGTAAGAATTGTTTCTTAATTTTATGAATATAAATGGTTTTTATTATCAAGAGTGGTATATAATCGTAAATTAGTTTTATAATTGATTTCATTTTCAATTTATAAAGTGTTAATCAATACAAAAAACCCCCCCTAAAATAATAAATTAACATTTATCTGATTTTGACTCATGTTATCTTGTGGTAATATGTCTCACAATGTTCATTATGACCCCAAATATTCATAAAATTAAAATTAATATTCTTATTAATACACCAAACATGTGGTAAATTATGAATATCCTCTCATAGAACACCATTTCAGGTAAATAATGTAGTTTCTAGATCATAACACTAAAATAAAATTGGATGATCTTCCTGAATCATTATTAAACAAATATTTTCCCACCATGTTTCAACATTCAAATACAATATTTAATTTTTTTTTCTAGGTGGAGTGATTTATGATATTATAACGCAATCTTAATGATAGTAGTTATTCTTAGATCAAATATTCTTCACCGTTTTTAGGTTGATGATATTAGTGATTTTCCATGATGATTTTGTACTTCATTTTTCTGGTCATGGAACATTTCAATGGATTAATTGTTTTATTTAATAATATGCACAAACCAATACCAACAAAAGTTGTTAGTAATTGTAAGAGAGTATTGGAAACAACATTGATCTATATTACTTATAGGGGTGTATAAATAAGGATTTATGATATCTAATATATCATTATCTATTTGCCCTTTTCCATTAAAATGTGATTTGGATATTTTTTCTAATAAACTTGATTTATATACATAAAACTATTCCTAATCATTCAAAACCAATAATAAATAATTATAGATTTGATGGATTTGATTATTATTTATATAGACTAGGTGACAATGATATTATTAAATGTAATTTAAATAATTGTTTCAACCTTATTATTATTTATATTATTGATATAATTTTAGGATCCAATATATCTAATTAATTAATCATGTTAATAAATACATTAAAAAATTTATACATTATAGATTAACATATTTTCATTATTACAAATTGAAATCATACCTTTTTCTAGGCATGTTCTGGGAATAAAATTTCTATTTATTGATGGAATGCGATAATAGTATTTGGTAATACTCTAGGAATAAGTAAATTAATTATTCATATGGATAATGAAACAACAAATTCTCTATTACCAACTTTTAGGTCCACTTATCCAATAATAAAATTCATATATACTCAAAATAGTTGCACAATAGTATAAATATTATAAGCATATCTTGTATCAAATACCTAATATTCAGAGTTTGAGAAATTTATTTCTATAATAAAAATACATAATTTTTTTTACCTATCACCGCATTACTTCTTAAAACCTCTCTGTATCATGGAAATTTTTTATTTTAATTCCTATTTTCTATAAAAAAACATCTTTATAATATTACAATGTATAATTTTGAAGGTTTTAGTATCAAGATTAATTTTTTGAGTTTATAATTTTTTCGTCTTATTGACCTCATCTTTACCCTTTAACCTATTCATTATCATGATAGGGTGTGAGAATTTCACTATTTGTTCCATTTTTATCAATAAATTTATAATCACAATTTATGTGTAGTAAATGTTTTTAAAATTATAATAAATAATAAATTGACTAAATGTCCTCATAAATTATTATAGGGACAAAAAAATGTTCATCAATTTATAAATAGGATACCTAAGAAATTATATATTTTTTATGTTCCCAAACATGTTGAGAACATGAATAAAAATGTTGGTTCCTTCAAATATCTTTCACTTAAATATTTCATTCATTGTATCATATTATTCAACTTTAGTTTTGTCTTGATAGATCTCTTTTAAGTGAGAAATCATATTGAACGCCTTCATTGATTCATGTTACTTATAAATCTATGGAAAAACATAGTTATAATCAAACACGATACATCAAAAAAATATTTCATATGATTCTTATAAGAATAAATATTTGTATAAGGGATAATTGTCATAGTTTCAGTTAGGATAACTTACTCTCAAAAATTTAATTTCTCTTTATATTTAAGAAAAACTCTAAAATATAATAATATCAATGAAGTTTTTTCAATTAAAATTTTCCTTCTTGTGGGTAAATTTTCTTCTTTTTTTCAATTCCATGAACATATATTATAAAATATGTTCCATTATTAGTATTATGTTTTTATTATTCAATATTTTATTATATTGAATATACTACCACTAAAATAGTAACACTCAATATTATTGATTTAGTAGGAAAATATGCATATTTTTACATGTATTAACTTAGATAAGATCATATTTTCAGGAATGTATAATAATTTAGAAAACTATTGTTAATTAAAAAAATAAAATTCTTGGATTTCTAAGTGAACTATATCTTTCCCAATCAATCTCATGAATATACTCAACACTATTCCTTTTTCCACCAATACAATTAGGTAACATAGTCAAGTGTCACCCAACATCACATTAAGATAACCATTACTCCTTTAACCTAATAAATGATAAGTGATAAATTATTAGATTAACAAAAACCATCTATTTTATTAATCAGGGTATTATAAAATGGGATTCATATTTAGAGACTTCAAACACATTGATATTTTATAATGGATTTTAGATTTTGTCCCACTATTAGTATTATAATTTTTACAAGATAGAAAATATAATTATATTTATAGTAATTATATAGTTTATATCGTATACATAATCAATTCATGTTATGCATAATTAATTTCATATATATATATAATTAATTTTTTGTTATATATCATATGATGTTTAAATATTTTAATCAGAATGCATCAAACAATACTATGTCTTCACATCAATTTTAGGAAGATTAAAAGGTCTACCATTTTTAAGGGTTTCAATGGAATAAAATATAAGAAATATGATATTATATATAGGGGTTGAGAAGAAACCCACAACCAAGAATTACCATTAATAAAAGAGATCACAACATAAAAAATTCCATCAATGTTTCAAGTGTGTCTTAAATGAAGTTTAAATAGAGTGAATATATCCTATGACTATATAATATTCTAAATTTTATTTTAAATATTCATTATTTATCAATCATGTCTCTGATACCCCTTATACGTTTTAGTAATGATACTGACACTCAGTATGCAGTGAATTTGTAGTAAAACCTATACAAGATTATAAAATGTAAATAAAAACACAATAATAATTTAATAAATTAATAAAAGTTTTTAAAAAGTTTTAGAATGTTTATATCTATTTTGAATTGATTAATTCATGTCTCCTTTGGTATCCATCAATAATACTAATCATCAGTGCCTTTGTGAAGTTCTCTTCATATCCCGCAGATTCTTTTCACTTTTCAAACGTAAAGGATAAACAAAGAAATGAGAAAGAATGTAGAAAACGTATTGGATGATAAAAACTATAGAACATTTTAAAATTAGGAAAAATAAAGTACTCTCTCTCAGAAGAGTGATACTCGATAACTCTAGGGATGAAAATTTATTTTTCTAAGTGATATAAAAAAAACCATTCCTTTATATTACTTCTAGTTGAAGGGATATTGATTGAGAAATAAAATTTTAATCTATAAGATAATTTAAGGATGTTACATAAATAACCTCTAAAGACATTTATAGAATTAAATAGACTTTTAACTTGTCTAAGTCTTAAACAAGAATATGAGGTGCAACAAATTATCTTATGTCAACATATAATGTCTCACAAACCTACCAATAGTAATTCCTAATGGATATTTCTGATTCCCATGGGTTGGAAACTAATGATAAGATATAAAATGAATTAATGGGTGGGAATGGTTTCATCCCAAAAGCAATATAAATCCATTGTAGAATCTAATCAAGAGGCTATCATGGTGTGTCCAAACATTGGTCATCCATGTAAATGGAATAAATAGTTTCAAATAAATAATAAAACCAAACATGGAATAACATAAAAAACATCCGAATGAGGTAAAATATATAAAACTGATCACCCTCATTTAGGAATAAAATGATGGAAAAACAGTATTCTCATGATATACAATGGAATTAGAATAAAAAAATAAAATTGACCAAATTGGTTGATAAATACTCAATACAAAATAAATAAAAAATGGTCCATGAGATAACGATCTCAATATGACCCACATTCACTTATAATATCCACAAAATCCCTCAGCGCACCACAAGAAAAAAATCCATATTGATATAAAAACTTGTGAAACTATAAAAAACATGATAATTTTGAACACATAGACAAACACATGTGTGAACGAGTGTGTATATAGGGTGTGTGATTAATATTCTCATTTGGATTCCACTAAATCATTTATAGAATTAATTTTATTATACATTTAATAAATTTAAATTTCAATATATTTAGAAAGTATGTATTCTAATTGTAAATATTTTCAAAAAAAATATCATACATAATCCTCTTTTCAAACACTAAAGGAAAAAATCATTTGGAAAATAATACACTTTCACAATTTAAAACTGATATTTCAAATATAAAAAAAAGTAAATCATTCTTTAAAATATCATTCAAAAACCTTATTTGTTAAAGGGGTGGAATACATCAATAAAAATTTAAACATTTTAAAATATTTAAGTAAAGTGGGTTGTGATGTTTGTGAATGAAAAAAAACATATTACTTCTTTCAAATAAACATTAATATATAACTATTTAAAAATAATATTAATATAAACCTTATGTAATGTCTCGTTTTTTTACTGGGTTGAAATTTGAAAGTTAATTTTAATATCTTATTATTGGATGAGACAAATATTAAAATAAGACACTAAATATATTTTTGAGAGATTAAACCCTCTAAAGTGTAGTTTTATGTTGTTTAAGGACTCATAGGTGTCTCATAAAATTGGAAGAGTTTTGGGAGTGTTGCGATATGAGAAACAAATTCTAAAAGATACATCCTTAGATGTATGGTTTGTACACGATTAGTACTAACCCTATTTCTCAACCATGTGGCTTAATTTTTTAAGGAACACATTTATCTTAATCGTGGGGGTTGACCCTAGGTAACTATGATGGACTTAGAGGGTGTCGCATAGTTTTTAAAACTATGCAATTGAGTTCACGTAACCATGTGAAATGTTTTCAATTAATTGATAATCATGAAAAATGGGATGTACGTTGTTTGTTTTACCATTCACGTATCAGTGCGAGGGGGGTGAGCCACTTGGACTATATATCTACATGGGTACACACTGTTATTACAAGCATGTGAGGTTTGGGTTCCTTGGGATAGTGCTTCCATAAGGTTGATGCACAATTAGTTAAACCATTAAACTTAACCCCATTCCTCACTAAAAGGTGAATAATTTCCAAATTACTTCTCCCCCATTAAATTTGTTTTACCACATTTTTCATCTCCCATTCTCCCAGAGATCCCTCTATGCATGCCTCTCGTCCTCCCTCTTCCCTTAGTGGATCTATTCTATTATTGGTCCTATTTTTTCATCTTTGGTTGTTTTGTAATCCTCAAGATAAGTCTAAGACTTTATTGGATTTCATTTTTAGTTTCCTTCACCATCTTAAATGTTATCTTCATGAGAGACAATTCACCCTATTTGTAGGAAATTTGTAAAATCTTTCTTTTTATCTCATTATAGCTCAAATAAATACTATATAATGGATGGAATTAACATCATAAGAATGATTTATTTAGTCTATATTGCTTTCTCTTAAAGATACATTGTTTATATAGTATTTTTGTTTTATGCATGATGGAATTTTTCAAGTGTTACCTCTAAATGTGAAATTTCATTAATTGAATTATTAAACCAATCCATTAAAAACCTTAGACCATGTAATATGTTTGAATGTGATGATGCCAACTTTAACCACCCATCAATTTGAATTATATTAAATCACCTTATGGTTTCTTATCTTCTTTATGTTGAAACCGCCCCCTTGGGTATGTTATTTAAATTATTATTATTATAATTTGTTTCTTACTCTAAATCACATTTTGAGGTGTTTTTCATTATACCATATAGAATAACCGAATTAATTTAATTTAATTTAATGGTATGATGATAAAACTACCAATATATAATAAAACCACCTTTGGTGTGTTCCTTTTTCTAAATCAAAAGTAAAATAAAAAACAAATGTCGTGAATGGTAAAAAAATTGTATGTCCTCAATAAAATTAATCATAAACCATCAAAATATACTAAGGATGATATAATTACAAAATATACCCATTGTATCATAAGTAAAATCATTTTTTGATGTTGTGAATGAATATAAATACAATAAAATTTTATTAAAAACATTATTGAGGAAAATAACCTTTTGAATTTGAAAAAAAAACCCTCTTAGAAAAAAAATTTCCCAAAAAAAAAAAATAAATATCATTTTAAATATCATTTGAAACTTATAAAATAATATTTATAACATTTCTTTTTCATGATAGTGGGAAATTCCATTCATGTCATACACATTAAACACCAATTCCTTTCACATTTTCGGTAAAATCCTTATAAGCATTGTTTTGAAAATGACATGAAGATTCCTTAAATTTTTATGTTAAAATAAATAATGGGTAAAAAAATTATTTAATTTTTTTTTTGTAAGAGGTTAAAAATTTGTATTTTTTTTAAAAAACATGTATTTTGATGAAAATGGATTTTGGACCAAAGAAATAAATAATTTCATATTTTTTTTAAAACATTTTCACATGAATTTTAAGTAAAAAAGAGTATAAAAATGGTACTATTTATTGAAAAAATTAATTAATAACAATATTAGAATAAAATATATTGAGTTTAATATAGGAATATCAAATAATTCTACCATGGTAGACGTAAAAAAACAAATCCCAAATAATGATGTGGTCCAGAAATAAAATCTTACCACTTTGGTAACTTTTGAATCATCAACCCCAAGAATGAAATAACTTCAATTGAAACATTAAATAACATATATATAAATAAGTTAAAAATATAACATATAAAAAGGGATATATATACTCTATAGAAAGGAATAAGTGGGGAATATAGAATACATATCACAAAATTAAAAGTGAGAGGAGAAACCCTTAACACTTTAGTAACTTTTGAATCATAATACCCAATAATGAAATAAAATTAAATGAAACTTAAAATACTATTAAGAGAAATATATTCATCATATAATATATAAAATTGGAATTATATACAACACATTATATAATAATTGGTTAATATGATGTATTTCTCACAGAAGTAAAAGTGGGATGAGAAACCCTTTACACTTTCATAAATTTTGTATCACAATCCCCATGAAATAAATAGATTAAAATGAAAAATTAAATTCAATAAAGAGAAATATATTATGGATATATCATATAAAATGGGAATTATATAAACCACATAGAATAATTTGTTGTGAATATCATGTATGTCTCACAGAAGTAAAAGTGAGATAAGAAACCCTTACCTCGGGTTAAACATCCTTCATATATTTCAAAAAAATGTATAATTAATAGTTTTTTTATAAATATATTAAAAACCCATAAAATTATATCTCATAATATATATTATTTACTTAAGGTAATTTATGACAACCCTGATTTTTATTACAACATAAACATGCTTTATTACATAAAACTTCACTTGATACAAAAAAGAAGATCGAGAGGTTTAGTGTCTTTGTGGCATATGATCATTACATAAAAACTTTAAACTTGAAATACAACACCTTTATTGAAAACTTCCTTTACATGACCACTACATTCCTTCGTACTTAGCATTGCATGGGATAACCTGAGGACATGCATAAGAAAAGGGTGAGCTATAAAGCCCAGTAAGGGAGTACACAATGAATAACATGAGGAGTACAATACATGTTAGGCAATAGGCATATCAATAGAGCATAAGAGAAACATGAACATAAAGGCATGATAAAGCATGATAATCATAACATGGAAATGTGGCGACAACACTTAACATTGAATTAGCATGAGCCAAGGCTCATTGCACATAGAGCATGAGTAAACCCTCATTGCACTTGAAGCACGAGTAAACCCTCGTTGCACTTGAATTAGCATAAGTCAACACTCATTTCACATGACGTATCATGATACTATACTTTACCCAATGCATTGGAGCGCTATAAAGGGTGCACCCTTCTTAAACATTTCATTTCATGTATAAGTGTGCCACATGGATCATAAAACATGGATTCATAAAACATAATCATTTATTACACGATAAAGGGATGTGGAATTCATACATGAAACCTTATAATCAATAAGTAAATGTGCATAATGGTTAATACCCTTGATGGAGAAATGGGCATGGTATTCACTACACAATGATATTGGATTAGAAAATCAGTGTGATTTCGGCAGCGTAACGGCGTGACATAAGAATTCATAAAAAAGGTTGATGAGAGAGAAAGGGGTTCCTCATCATATTTACATGTAATGGACAGTAAGGAGGTCATATATATACATGTCCCAACAATATAAATGGAATTTATATTCATGATACAAAAGTATTGCTTGAATGTAAAAGAAGAGAGGGAAGTTCCTTTCAGAATTTCGGCTTAGTAACGGGTGTACATGGGAGGCATTTAATGAGAGAGAAAGGGTTCTACCATCATTCAAACAATAAGAGGGCAGTATGGGGGAGGTGCGAAACCATACCCCAACATTCATAATTGAAATTAAAAGGGAAATACAACTTAAAGAAAATTGAAAAAAAAGAGAAAGGAAGAAAACCCCTTACTTGGGAAGTGTGCTTCCAAAGGCTAGAGAGAGGCTTGTGAGAGGCTTCTTGGGAGCTTGGGGCACCTTGGGAGGATTCTAGAGAGAGTAGGGCAGAGGTTAGACGAACTCCAAGGGATTTTAGTGAGGAGGAAGTGGGAGCTTGGGTAGGTTTATATAGGAAAGGTGAGGGAATTCTTTATTATTTAGGTTTGGGACCCCTTATATTAAAATAATCGAAACCACAAACCATCTCATGGTATTTTCCCATGGTTTCAGGAAAAGGAAAGAGGAAAACAATATTTTACAAGGACAAGGTCCGAACTTATTAAAAAATTAGGGTTGCTTATGTGGAGGTGAGTCACACTCCCATGGAAATTAATTTAAAAAGGCAAAGTGTTGAATAAGTCTTGAGGGATTCATTAATGCTTTGAAAAGTAAGTCAAACAAACCCAAAAACTCATTATTTAATGAAAAAACACATATTGGCCTAATATAAGGATTATGGTATTTTATTACATCACCATTGGGTCATTATGACGTCATAAAACACATTATATATTTAAATGGTATTTAATTTTTACCCAAAACTTTGACTGTCTCAGAAAATTATGAAAAATTCACTGTTGGATAATTTCGACGTCCTGATTCCAAAAATAATATTTATTTTATCTAAATAATTTTCTAAATATGTGAATTTTCACTTTTAAAATAAAAACCGACATTTATATAAAAAAATTCACGGGTTTTGACAGAAATGGCTTTCAAACCTTAATGAAAATTTTAATTTCATTCATAAAATTACAAGATCATTTATACTTAATAAAAATATTAATTTAATATTAATAATAATATTTTATTAAAATATTATTTAATTCAAAAATCCTTTAATTTAATTAAATATAATTCTTAATTAAATAATAACTAAAAACACCATTTGTATTTTAAAAACTAATTACAATGTATCAAAAATGACTAGAAATTATATTCATTATTATATACAAAAATAATGTACATGAACATGGTGCTACTTATTTCTTACATAACCCCTTAAAATAGCTGCATAAGACCTAAGGGTAAGGTGTGCGATGGTGACAGACTCTTGGGGTTGCTCGTATAACATCGCTCGAGTTGTAATTTCAATCAACTTCCATTTTTCCCGTAGACGATCACGTTCGAGCTTGACATGATGAAGCTCAGCTTGGGCTTGGTCAAGGGCAAAGACCAAAGATGCCACCTCTTTTCCGAGCTCCGACAAATGGGCTTCATAAGGGGCAATTCTACCAGATGAGGCCGTCGCTTCCTTTGTCTGAGTAGAAAATTGGTTCGTTAAAGCCTTATATTTATACTACTCAGATGATCACTGCTCAATGGCTAAAAAGTAATGGTCACAAATCTTAACGTAAAACTAAAGAATTTGACATCTTATAAAAACATTTTTCATAAAGAAACATTTAACTGGATCAAGAGGGATTTTTCATTAATGAAACTTTGGGTCATTACAACATTCCACCCTTAAGAAATTTCGCCCTCAAAATTTTCCTTTTCCCACACTAAAACAAATGTGGGTAACTCAGCTTCATCATATCCTCCGACTCCCATGTTGCTTCTTCAAACTTGTGGTTTCTCCACAACACCTTGACGAGGGGCATTGTCTTATTTCGTAGAACCTTTTCTCTACGATCTATGATCTTCACTGGTTGCTCCTCATAAGAAAGATCATCTTCCAATTGTACCACCTCGGAAGAGAGTACATGTGAAGGGTCCGGTATGTACTTCCTTAAGAGGGATACATGAAAGACATCATGCACCTTGGCCATAGTAGGTGTAAGTGCTATTCGATAGGCCACAACCCCAACACGATCAAGAATCTCGAAGGGGCCGATGTACCTTGGACTTAACTTCCCTTTCTTTACAAACCTCGTGACCTTCTTCCACTGAGATATGCGTAAAAACACCATGTCTCTGACATTAAACTCAAGGTCTCGTCGACGATTATCTGCATAACTCTTCTGTCGACTCTGGGCTTCCTTGATATGCTACTGAATGGTTTTCACCTTCTCCACCATTTCTTCGACCATTTCTGGTCCAAGCAGCTTACGTTCACCGACCTCATCCCAACATGACGGTGTTCTACACCTTTTCCCATACAGGGCTTCATATGGTGCCATTTGGATGCTCGAGTGGAAACTATTATTATAAGAGAACTCAACTAGAAGAAGATGTTGATCCCATCCTCCTTTAAAGTCCATTGAGCACGCTCTCAACATATCCTCAAGTGTTTGGATAGTCCTCTCGGATTGGCCATCAGTTTGAGGATGATAGGTCGTACTGAAGTTCAGTTCAGTATTCAGAGCATATTGAAGACTCTTCCAAAACCTAGAGGTAAATCTTGGATCTCGGTCAGACACAATAAATAGTGGTACTCCATGCAACCGTACCACTTCCCTGATATATATCCGTGCCAGTTGATCCAAATAGAAATCCTCTCGAATAGCAATGAAGTGTGCAGTCTTTGTAAGACGATCCACAACAACCCAGATTGCATTGTTGCCTTTGGATGTTCTTGGAAGTCCAGTGATGAAGTCCATGGTGATGTTCTCCCATTTCCATTCTGGTATGGGCAATGGTTGCATCATCCCCTTAGACTTCTGCCTCTCTGCCTTCACTTGCTGACACACTAGGCACTTTGATGTATATTCAGCGATCTCCTTCTTCATATTATCCCACCAAAAGTTTTCTCGGAGATCTCGATACATCTTTGTGCTCCCTGGGTGAATAGAGAAATTTGAACTATGTGCATCATCCAAAAGTTCCTTCTTCAGCTTTGAACTTGATGGAACACATAGTCTTTTCCCAAACCGCACAATTCCTTCTTCATTAACATTAAACTCTGAGGATTTTCCCTTTTTGATAGCGTCCACTTTTTCTTGGATTCATGCATCATCCTTTTGAGCATCCTTTATCCTTTCCAAAAGAGATGGTTAAGCAATCATTTGTGAAATGATTGATGATGTTCCCTTCTTTATGATTCCCACATCCATCTTCATCAAGTCTAAGAAGATTGGAGCCTTCTCAATTGTCATCATTGATAGAATAGCTGGATCCTTTCTACTTAGGGCATCCGCCACCTTGTTCGCTTTCCCAAGGTGGTAATGTATTGAACAATCATAATCCTTGATGAGCTCTATCCATCTTCTCTGGTGCATATTAAGCTCTTTCTGTGTGAATATATATTTAAGACTCTTGTGGTCAGTATATATCTCACATTTCTCTCCATAGAGATAATGCCGCCATATTTTCAAGGAAACGATCACCACCGCCAACTCCAGATCATGCATTGGATAGTTTCTCTCATGGATTTTCAACTTCCTTGAGGCATAGGATATCACTTTATCATTCTGCATCAGCACACATCCTAATCCCTTCTTCGAAGCATCACTGAATACCACAAAAATCTCCCCACTTGTGGGTAAAGTGAGCACGGGTGCAGTGATAAGCCTCCTTTTCAACTCCTTGAAGCTTTCTTCGCATTCATCACTCTAAGAAAACTTTACTCCCTTTAGAGTTAGCTTGGTAAGAGGGTTGGACAATCGTGAGAAATTTCTCACAAATCGTCGATAATATCCAGCTAACCCCAAGAAGCTATGGATATCAGTTATCGATGTTGGCCTCGGTCATCCCTCAATTGCATCTGTTTTGGAGGGGTCCACAGATATCCCATTGCTTGTGATGATATGGCCCAAGAATGAGACCTCCTTCAACCAGAACTCACACTTGCTGTACTTGGCATAGAGCTTCTCCTTGCGCAAAGTCTCCAGTACAGTTCTCAAATGCTCCTCATGGTCCTCCTTGGTTTTGGATTATATTAGAATATCATCTATAAAGACTACCACAAATTTGTCTAGGTAATCTCTAAAGACTCTATTCATCAAGTCCATGAATATTGCTGGAGCATTGGTGAGTCCGAAAGGCATTACTATGAATTCATAGTGCCCGTACCTTGTACGAAAAGCAGTCTTGGGGATATATTCTTTCTTCACCCTTACTTGATAATATCCCGACCGCAAGTCCACCTTGGAGAAGTATTGTGATCCACGCAGCTGATCAAACAAGTCATCGATTCGTGGGAGAGGATACTTGTTCTTTATCGTGATTTTGTTAAGTTCACGATAATCTATGCAAAGCCGCATTGACCCATCTTTCTTCTTGACGAAGAGGACTGGTGCACCCCATGGTGATGCACTTGGGCATATAAACCCTTTATCCAAATTCTCCTGTAGCTGTTTCTTCAGCTCTTCAAGCTCAACAACAGCCATTCTATATGGAGTCTTGGATATTGGTAGCGCCCCAGGTATAAGTTCAATTGAGAACTCAACATCTCTTCTTGGAGGAAGACCAGGAAGTTCTTCGGGAAATACTTCAGCGAATTCCCTCACAATAGGCATTTCTTCAAGGGTGGTTTCTTCCTTGGACTCAATCATCTGAGCCAGATATGCATGCTCATAAGGCAGTAATATCCATGCTTGAGATGATGGAGCTAAAGGAGATTCATCTTCCTCCTGACACTTGTAAAGAATCGGGGGTCGATTCTCTCTATGGAGTGTGATTTCCCTCTCCCGACAATTTAAGTTGGCTCTATATAAGGAAAGCCAATCCATGACAAGAATTGCATCAAATTCCACCAAAGGGAGTATGACGAGGTTCGCCGGGAAATTCAATCCACAGATTATAACAGGGGAGGACTTATACTCATGGGATGCAATGATTTCCCCATTTTTCGTACTCACCGACATCTTTACTTCCATTATTTGTGGTGGTGCAGGGATTGTTCTACTAAACTTTCGAGATATAAAAGAATGCGTAGAACCTGAATCAAAAAGTACATTTGCTATTCTTGAATGAATAACTAGCGTACCTGTCACCACTTCATTGTCGGGGTTCACTTCTGTAACACCCGAGATTTTTATGAGTAATATTTTGTTCAAAGTAATCTTTCACTACACACTTTCTTGGCTTACTTTACACGCAATCGTGACCTTCCTCGATAGCTTGCGTCGTACGCAATACCGAGTTTCACTATACAACGATATGCTATTAAAATATTATTAAAACTAGCCGTTATGAATAGTAATAACTACTTTTTGAAATTTTATAAATTTTATTTTTCAAAATGGACTTCATTTTTGGATTCGGAATACCGAAATTAGCCTAGGGTAAAATTTTGGTATTTTTCTGAAAAATTTCAATTTTTGATGAATAGTGAAACCACTAAGTGGTAGGTTAAAAACTGAATTTTGCATAAAACTTAATTTTACCGCTTCTGTGAATGGAATTTCGAAAATCCGACAGACACGGTTGATATCAGTAAGTAAAATGTGGTTCAATGAGATAAAAATAATTTTTTTGGTGAATAGTAACTTTTTACTTTTTTTTACTGCGGTTAATAGTAAATAGGGTAACTAAGGGTAAATATGATATTACTATTACCCTAAAACATGACCTAATTCTATTGGATAAGTGTAATTCGACCAAAAACAACCTTATGAATAAAATATGACCATTTTGGCCCACTTGAGTTAGATTAGGACATTTATTATTAATTTATTTAAAGAAGGGTTAAAATAGTTAAAATCAAAGTTTAATAAGTAAATCATTTTTAATATGGGTTTATACATAAGATAAATTCGACAATAAATATTCATTAGAAAGCTAAAGAGATTTCCTACATAATGGTATTTTATTTATAATTTTTAGACATTAAATAATTTAATTTAATTATGACACAACGATGATGCAGTAATTATCTTATTTATGAAATATTGACATAATTGATGTTATAAACACCAAAATAAATTTAATTTGAGACCTTTAATGAATTAAACTAATTTTCTAGGTTACTATGATATATTAGTGTTGATTTAATAAACTTGGTTCGAACATATAATTCTGTTATGACTTTCACAAAAATCATATATCAAATAGTGTCAAAATTGACACAAAATAGTTTTTAAATAAAATATTATATTATTAATTGTTATTTTATTCCTAAAAATATAAGGTTCGTCCAAATGACTTAGATAAGGATATATATATTAATAATAAACAATTTGGGGTTCGTTTGTCATGTTATAGTAAATGTATTAACCATATAGTGAAAGAAAACAAAAAGACATGGTAAAAGTTAAATTATTTAACTTAGAGTTAAATCTAATTGATAAGGTTAAAATAATACCCTAAACTTGTCTAAATCCTATTTGTTGATAGGATTTCGACCCATCCCAACTTTATCTTCTAAATAAGACCCTTTGGAACCATTATAAACCGATTTTGACTTTAATATAAAATAATATTTTGAGATATTCCTAAGGTGCCCCTCTCCTCCCTTATAAAAGGGAACCTCCTCCCCCTCCTCCTCACACCAATTTGAGCACTCAAGCTCAGCCAACCCCTGCCATTTTCTCCTCTCCACTTCCCTAGAATAATACTAGAGGTACTGGTCTTCTTCAAAGACCAATCTTAGTTCCCTAAGTGGAGGATTCAAAGAGGCGTTCCAAAGAAGAGGTAATATCCATTACCGATCTTTTCAATTTCTTTCTTTTTCAACTTATTCTTCTTTAGTTGTTTCATTATAAATTAATAACATAAGTATTACTTACATACTGATATGTTATTATAAATATGAAACAACCCTAATTCACCTTCTATCCATCCTACGGAAAAATGAAATCACCGCGCGTGCGTACGTATGGAATACCGTCTCCACGCCGTGGTGTAATATATTTTCCACCATCACATTACAAGGATGAATATAATGGTGTAATGAGTAACTATTTATGATTATTATAATGTAATATTGATACTGAAATAATATATATATACTCAAATACAATTCCACGATCATAGGAACGATATCATCACTCGTGCGTACGTACGGAATACCGTCTCCACGATGTGATGCGACTCGTTCTACATGATCATCATTACATAGTAATTATATAAATGAATTTAATGAATACATATGATATATGTTACACTAATACCATTCTGGATATAAGGTATCTATAGCCTTAAAAGAAGAATAAGAATTTATTCGTCAAAACACGCATAAGAACAAAAGGCAATAAAGACCCGAGTAACAAGTAACAATGAAATATTACTATCAAGAAGCTAAGAATATGACCATATATGATATCATATCAATATGTATGATTCTGGAATAAGTCAATAACATTATTTAAACCATTATACAGGAGCTTTGGACACGTACAAATCAAATCGGACCAAAGGTAAGGGAAATATCACAATCTCATTTTTATCTGAGATTGTTTATTCGTAAGTATTTACTGGGGTGTATTTTATCATCCACATCCATGTTTCATCAATATGTAATATTATTTCCATACACCTACAATTGTTTAAATCCATTTTTACCCTTTGGTGAGTTTTCAGTAATATGTATGAAAGGAATCTTTTGTCGTTTTTCTTACGAGGTACTTTTTGACTTTTCCGACAAAAGTACGAAGAATGTTTTTTAACTTATACGGCATGAATGGATTTTTAAAACATTATTTCCAAGAAACTTCCTTTACAAGTTTTCAAGTTTATTTTTAATCAACTTATTTTATTTTAAAGTCGTATGACATTTTATGAAAGGAAAAACGTTTTTGAAGTAGAAAGGATATTTTCCTCAAGAATGGAGTTCAAGTATTTTATCAAAATTATTTTCCATCTAAGATAATAAAAGGGTTATGTTTTTATCCCTATTATTAAATTGGTTTGATTATGTTGTGATGGAAATATTTTTATGAATTCCTTTATCTTATATGAATTGTTTTATGATGTCATGTTGTTTAAGAATCCCATTTTTATTACATGGGTTACGCTATGATGTATGGTTTATGATTATGTGGCACACATAAGAAAGGATTAATTATAAGATGGGTGGGACCTATATCTCCCTACAATGCATTGGGTAAAGATTTTATATCTCATGAGATAGACATGGCTGGAACGGTAGGTTATACCGGTTCAGTGAAACAGGACTGGAATGAGGGTGACTCGGATCAGAAAGGGACTTTGTCCACTAAGATAGTCTTGGAAATGAGTCATGACTAACAAGAAATGATTTTCCATGATTATGTGTGCATGCCAAAAAGTTTCAAGTTTCATGTTATGATTATGGGGATCTCATTTTCACTTCTATGATTTGTTCCATGTTAAGATATTATGATCTCTTTTGCAGGTTATGATTTTCAAAAAGATATGATATGATTTTTATTTTCTTTATTTTCCCTTGCTGAGCGTTTGAGCTCACCCTTTTATGTTTTCTTTTCCCCAGGTCAGGAAGATGGATATTAAGTAGAATATGATAAAAGGGACCCTAGATATGATGAAATAAATGGGAGACACTGTATAAGATTTATGAACCAGTTGTTTATGTTTCCCAGTTTCTAAAGACACTATACCTATACGGTCCTTTGTGGTTTTGTCATATGTTGTAATAAGTGTGCTTCAATTTTGAAGTATTAACAATGTATGTAAAGTATGGGTCGTTATAGTTGGTATCAGAGGAAAGGTATAGTCAACCTTTGGAAACTAGGATGTGAAAGCCTTAGTAAGAACCCTAAGGATAATTCTAAGCATAGAACACAATCTTAGTGTTTTATAAATGGCCATGAATACCCTAGGATAAGACCTTAAGTGTGAAATTTTATCCTTGATTATGTGGTTTTCCTATTATAATTAGTGTTGCTCACACTATTCTTCTTGGTTTTAGTCAATGGATGGAACCCGAAGGAACCGTGTTAATGCGGAATGTGATGGGCAATGCAATGATTTCCCCCCTGAGCAACCAAACGATATGGGATCTGGAATGCAAAATCTTGTAGCCATGCTCACACAACTTTCTCAAGCTATGAATCATGCAGGACTTCCAAATGAGCGAAGGAAGGAGCAACATTCTGTTGAATCCTTCATGAGGCAGTGTCCACCTTCTTTCAGTGGGTCTACTGATCCATTAGTTGATGAACAATGAATTAGTACTACTGAAAAGATATTTTCAGTTCTTCAATGTTCTGAACATGATAAAGTCATCCTAGCAGTGTATCGTTTGGAAGGAGATGATGATCAATGGTGGAATCTTATTAAGAATACGAGGAAAAGGGATGAAATTGAGTCTATGGAATGGGACGAGTTCAAGAACTTATTTTTTAATAAGTACTTCCCTCGTATTCTCCAAACAAAGATGGAGAAAGAGTTTCTTGAACTGAAGAAAAGGGATGATGAATCTGTTGGTACCTATGAAGCAAATTTTACAAGACTTGCAAGGTACGCTTCTGGTATTATTATGCAACCTGAGAGTAAGATCGATCGATTCTTTAGTGTCTTAAAACCAAGTCTTCGAAGGGCGTTAGCCATATGGGACTTCAATAGATACGAGGAAATCGTTCGATGTGCTCTCAAAGTCGAGATGGAGATTAGAGTAACCCATCAGTCACATGGGTTTGATAAGAAGAGGAAGATGGAATTCAAAGGAAAATCTAAAGAGAACACTGAAAAGAAGATGAGCTTTCCCTTATGCTCAAAGTGTGGAAAGAAACATGGAGGGAGTTGTCTTAAAGGGACAAGTAAATGTTTCAAATGTGGAAAGGAAGGTCATCGGGAATTTGAATGCCGCGATAATGGGAAGAAGATGTATAATGATGCAAACAAAGGAAGGGATACACAGAATGAACCTACTACACTTCAATGTTTCAAGTGCAACGAGATGGGGCATTATGCCAATCAATTCCCAAATCCAAGGGTTGATGATGATGGTCGACGTCAACAAAATCTTAAGGCTAAAGAAAAAGGAAAGTCCCATGCAATTTCTATCAGCGATGTAGAGTACGATAACGAAGTGGTGAAAGGTACACTTACCATCCACTCTAAAGTAGAAAATGTTTTATTTGATTCTGGATCCACCCACTCTTTTATTTCTGAAAAATTTTCTAAGGGTATCACCGTATTACCTCAACTATTAGATGTTGAGTTAGCTGTGACAACACCTAATGGCACAACAGTCACATCAAAAGTTTATAATTCTTCTCCGATCGAAGTTTGTGGGAAAGTGCTTCCTACAAATCTTGTGATCCTTCCTTTAGTGGAATTTGATGTGATTCTTGGCATGGATTGGATTTCTCTACATGGATCTCATATCAATTGCCAAAGAAGGGAAGTCACATTTCATATTCCAGATCAATCTACGATCGTCTATCGATGCAACGATGAATATAACCTTCCAGTGGAAATTCCTTCCATCTTATGGGTCTTGATTCCACTAAATGATGGTTATTTATCTCAAATGGTTGGTGAGAAAATTACGATTAAGAATATGCCCATCGTACGGGAGTTTGATGATGTCTTTCCGGAGGAATTACCGGGTCTTCCACCAAATCGTGAAGTTGAGTTTTCAATATAACTCGTACCGGGTGCTTTGCCTATTTCAAAGACACCTTATAGAATGGCTCCAATTGAGTTGCAGGAATTGAAGAAGCAACTCCAAGAGAATCTTGATAAGGGATTCATACGCCCTAGTGCGTCACCTTGGGGAGCACCTGTTCTATTTGTTAAGAAGAAATATGGATCAATGAGACTCTGCATTGATTATCGAGAACTTAACAAGATCACTATCAAGAACAAATATCCTCTCCCACGCATTGATGACTTATTTGACCAACTACGCGGAGCTCAATACTTTTCCAAGATTGATCTTCATTCAGGGTATCGTCAATTAAGGGTCAAAAAGGAGGATATACCAAAGATGGCTTTCCGTACAAGGTATGGACACTATGAATTTATAGTGATGCCATTTGGTCTTACTAATGCCCCTGCTATCTTCATGGATCTAATGAATAGAGTCTTTAGAGACTATCTTGATCAATTTGTGGTAGTCTTTATAGACGATATTATTGTCTATTCAAAGAGCAAGGAAGAGCATAAAGATCACTTGATAATTATATTGAAGACCCTGAGAAAGGAGAAGCTTTATGCCAAATTTACCAAGTGTGAATTTTGGCTTCAAAACGTTGCATTTTTGGGTCACATAATCTCAAAAGAGGGGATATCTATGGATCCAGCAAAAACAGAGGTTATCGAAAGATGGTCAAGACCAACAACAGTAACTGAGATCCGAAGTTTTCTTGGTTTGGCTGGATATTATCGACGTTTTGTAAAATATTTTTCACGATTATCTAATCCACTCACCAAGTTGACTCGGAAAGGAGTTAAGTTTGTTTGGACAGAGGAATGTGAAGAGAATTTCAAGGAGTTGAAAAGAAGGTTATCCAGTGCACCTGTGCTCACAATGCCTTGTAGTGGAGAAAGGTTTGTGATATACATTGATGCATCCAAGAAGGGATTGGGGTGTGTTCTTATGCAAAATGATATGGTGATAGCTTATGCCTCACGACAGTTGAAAATCCATGAGCAAAATTACCCAACAAATGATTTGGAGTTGGTTGCGGTAATCTTTGCATTAAAGATTTGGAGGCATTACCTTTATGGTGAAAGGTGTGATATTTATACTGATCATAAAAGTTTAAAGTATATTTTCACACAAAAGGAGTTGAATATGCGTCAAAGAAGATGGATGGAGATGATTAAGGATTATGACTGCTCAATCCATTACCACCCTGGGAAAGCAAACAAGGTGGCAGATGCAGTAAGTCGACAAGACCATGCTAGTTTATCCATGATGAGGATCACAAAAGATCCAATATTTATGGATTTACAAAGGATGGATCTTGGAATTATAATGGAAGAGGAAAAATCTTATCTTTCTCGAATGAATGTTCAACTATCTATACATGTGAAGATTAAAGAGGCACAGAAAGAAGATGTCGAGTTACAAAAGAAGGTGAGAAATGTTCCTGAATTTAACCTTGATTGTGATGGGATAATAAAGTTCAGGAATCGGGTTTGTGTTCCTCCCATCCCCGAATTAAAGAAGGAGCTGCTGGATGAGGCTCATAGTTCATCATTCTCTATTCATCCTGGAAGCACGAAGATGTATAGGGACCTGAAAGAGTACTTCTGGTGGGATGGCATGAAAAGAGATGTTTCTGAATATGTCTTTCGATGCTTGGTTTGTCAACAAGTTAAAGCTGAGAGACAGAAGTCTAAGGGGATGTTACAACCATTACCCATACCCGAATGGAAATGGGAAAACATCACTATAGACTTTGTCACAGGACTTCCTAAAACATCCAAAGGCAATAATTCTATTTGGGTCATAGTTGATCGTCTTACAAAGTCTGCACACTTCATTGCTATTAGAGAGGATTTCTCTCTAGATCATCTTGCTAGGATATATGTAAAGGAAGTGGTAAGATTGCATGGAGTACCACTTTCTATTATATCTGATCAGGATCTGAGATTTACCTCGAAGTTCTGGCGAAGTCTTCAGCATACTCTGGATACAGAGTTGAGTTTCATCACTGCTTATCATCCCCAGACAGATGGTCAGTCTGAGAGAACAATTCAAACCCTAGAAGATATGTTGAGATCTTGCTCTATGGATTTCAAAGGAGGTTGGGATCAACACCTACCTTTGGTGGAATTTTCTTATAATAATAGATTTCACTCCAGTATTCAGATGGATCCTTATGAAGCTCTCTATGGAAAGAAATGCAGGACTCCAACTTGCTGGGATGAAGTTGGGGAAAGAAAGCTATTAGGACCTGATCTCATTGATGAAATGGCAGAAAAGGTTAGATCTATTCAACAACACATAAGCACAGCTCAGAGTCAACAGAAAAGTTATGCCGACAACCGAAGAAAAGACCTAGAGTTTGAAGTGGGTGATAAAGTGTTCTTACGAATATCTCCCTGGAAGAGGGTTATAAGATTTGGAAAGAAGGGGAAGTTGATCCCTAGATATATCGGTCATTTCGAAATACTGGATCGTGTTGGGAAGGTAGCTTACCGATTGGCGCTTCCACCGAATCTCTCTCAAGTTCACGATGTGTTCCATGTATCTCTCCTGAGAAAGTACATACCTGATCCTTCACATGTACTCAACTCAGAAGTTATACCGCTGGAGCAAGATCTTTCTTATGAAGAACAGCCGATAGAGATTCTGGATCGTAGCGAAAAAGTCCTACGAAACAAGACCACTTGATTGGTGAATGTTTTATGGAGGAACCACCAATTAGAAGAAGCTACATGGGAGCTTGAGGATATGATGAGGGAGAAGTATCCTCATATGTTTGTTACAAAGTGACGAATTTCGAGGGAAAAATTCTTTTTAAGGGGGGTAGAATGTAACACCCGAGATTTTTATGAGTAATATTTTGTTCAAAGGAATCTTTCACTACACACTTTCTTGGCTTACTTTACATGCAATCGCGACCTTCCACGATAGCTTGCGTCGTACGCAATACCGAGTTTCACTATAAAACGATGTGCTATTAAAGTATTATTAAAACTAGCCGTTATGAATAGTAATAACCACTTTTTGAAATTTTCTAAATTTTATTTTTCAAAATGGACTTCATTTTTGGATTCGGAATACCGAAATTAGCCTAGGGTGAAATTTTGGTATTTTTCTGAAAACTTTCAATTTTTGATGAATAGTGAAACCACTAAGTGGTAGGTTAAAAACTGAATTTTACATAAAACTTAATTTTACCACTTCTGTGAATGGAATTTAGAAAATCCGATATACACGGTTGATATCATTAAGTAAAATGTGGTTCAATGATATAAAAATAATTTTTTGGTGAATAATAACTTTTTACTTTTTTTTACTGCGGTTAATAGTAAATAGGGTAACTAAGGGTAAATAGGATATTACTATTACCCTAACACATGTCCTAATTCTATTTGATAAGTTTAATTCGACCAAAAACAACCTTATGAATAAAATATGACCATTTAGGCCCACTTGAGTTAGATTAGGACATTTATTATTAATTTATTTAAAGAAGGGTTAAAATAGTTAAAATCAAAGTTTAATAAGTAAATCATTTTTAATATGGGGTTATACATAAGATAAATTCGACAATAAATATTAATTAGAAAGATAAAAGGATTTCCTACATAATGGTATTTTAGTTATAATTTTTAGACATTAAATAATTTAATTTAATTATGACACAACGATGATGTAGTAATTATCTTATTTATGAAATATTGACATAATTGATGTTATAAACACCAAAATAAATGTAATTTGAGACTTTTTATGAATTAACCTAATTTTCTAGGTTACTATGATATATTAGTGTTGATTTAATCAACTTGGTTTGAACATATAATTCTGTTATGACTTTCACAAAAATCATATATCAAATAGTGTCAAAATTGACACAAAATACTTTTTAAATAAAATATTATATTATTAATTGTTATTTTATTCCTAAAAATCTAAGGTTCGTCCAAATGACTTAGATAAGGATATATATATTAATAATAAACAATTTGGGGTTCGTTTGGCATGTTATTGTAAGTGTATTAACCATATAGTGAAAGAAAACAAAAAGACATGGTAAAAGTTAAATTATTTAACTTAGAGTTAAATCTAATTGATAAGGTTAAAATAATACCCTAAACTTGTCTAAATCCTATTGGTTGATAGTATTTCGACCCATCCCCACTTTAGCTTCGAAATAAGACCCTTTGGAACCATTATAAACAGATTTTGACTTTAATATAAAATAATATTTTGAGATATTCCTAAGGTGCCCCTCTCCTCCCTTATAAAAGGGAACCTCCTCCCCATCCTCCTCACACCAATTTGAGCACTCAAGCTCGGCCAAACCCTGCCATTTTCTCCTCTCCACTTCCCTAGAATAATCCTATAGGTCCTGGTCTTCTTCAAATACCAATCTTAGTTCCCTAAGTGGAGGATTCAAAGAGGCGTTCCAAAGAAGAGGTAATATCCATTACCGATCTTTTCAATTTATTTCTTCTTCAACTTCTTCTTCTTTAGTTGTTTCATTATAAAATAATAACATCAGTATTACTTACATACTGATATGTTATTATAAATATGAAACAACCATAATTCACCTTCTATCCATCCTACGGAAAAATGAAATCACCGCGCGTGCGTACGTACGGAATACCGTCTCCACGCCGTGGTGTAATATATTTTCCACCATCACCTTACAAGGATCGGTATAATGGTGTAATGAGTAACTATTTATGATTATTATAATTTAATATTGATACTTAAATAATATATATATACTCAAATACAATTCCACGATCATAGGAACGATATCATCACTCGTGCGTACGTACGGAATACCGTCTCCACGATGTGATGCGACTCGTTCTACATGATCATCATTACATAGTAATTATATAAATGAATTGAATGAATAAATATGATATATGTTACACTAATACCATTCTGGATATAAGTTAACTATAACCTTAAAATAAGAATAAGAATTTATTCGGCAAAACACGCATAAGAACAAAAGGAAATAAAGACCCGAGTAACAAGTAACAATGAAATATTACTAACAAGAAGCTAAGAATATGACCATATATGATATCATATCAATATGTATGATTCTGGAATAAGTCAATAACATTATTTAAACCATTATACAGGAGCTTCGGACACGTACAAAGCAAATCGGTCCAAAGGTAAGGGAAATATCACAATCTCATTTTTATCCGAGATTGTTTATTCGTAAGTATTTACTGGGGTGTATTTTATCATCCACATCCATGTTTCATCAATATGTAATATTATTTCCATCCACCTACAATTTTTTAAATCCATTTTTACCCTTCGGTGAGTTTTTAGTAATATGTATGAAAGGAATCTTTTGTCGTTTTTCGTACGAGGTACTTTTTGACTTTTCCGAAAAAAGTACGAAGAATGTTTTTTTTAACTTATACGACATGAATGGATTTTTAAAACATTATTTCCAAGAAACTTCCTTTACAAGTTTTCAAGTTTATTTTTAATCAACTTCTTTTATTTTAAAGTTGTATGACATGTTATGAAAGGAAAAATGTTTTTGAAGTAGAAAGGATATTTTCCTCAAGAATGGAGTTCAAGTATTTTATCAAAATTATTTTCCATCTAAGATAATAAAAGGGTTCTGTTTTTATCCCTATTATTACATTGGTTTGATTATGTTGTGATGGAAATATTTTTATGAATTCCTTTATCTTATATGAATTGTTTTATGATGTCATGTTGTTTAAGAATCCCATTTTTATTACATGGGTTACGCTATGATGTATGGTTTATGATTATGTGGCACACATAAGAAAGTATTAATTATAAGATGGGTGGGACCTATATCTCCCTCCAATGCATTGGGTAAAGATTTTATATCTCATGAGATAGACATGGCTGGAACGGTAGGTTATACCGGTTCAGTGAAACAGGACTGGAACGAGGGTGACTCGGATCAGAAAGGGACTTTGTCCACTAAGATAGTCTTGGAAATGTGTCTTGACTAACAAGAAATGATTTTACATGATTATGTGTGCATGCCACAAAGTTTCAGGTTTCATGTTATGATTATGGGTATCTCATTTTCACTTCTATGATTTGTTCCATGTTAAGATATTATGATCTCTTTTGCAGGTTATGATTTTCAAAAAGATATGATATGATTTTTATTTCATTTATTTTCCCTTGCTGAGCATTTGAGCTCACCCTTTTATGTTTTCTTTTCCCCAGGTCAGGAAGATGGATATTAAGTAGAATATGCTAAAAGGGACCCTAGATATGATGAAATAAATGGGAGACACTGTAGAAGATTTATGAACCAGTTGTTTATGTTTCCCAGTTTCTAAAGACACTATACCTATACGGTCTTTTGTGGTTTTTTCATATGTTGTAAAAAGTGTGCTTCAATTTTGAAGTATTAACAATGTATGTAAAGTATGGGTCGTTATAACTTCGGCAGAAGTGATGGCAAAAGTTCTTCCTTGCTGTCTTGGAGGTTGCTGGTTGCCTCCGATAAGCCTTGGATTAGGGCACTGATTTGCAAAATGACCCAATTCTTTGCATTTGTAGCATTGAACAACGCGTTGAGGTTCGAACGGAGCGTTCCTCTCCTCTTTCGTAGCCGCGGGTCCTTCTTGCTGACAGTTAACAGCTAGGTGCTCTTCTCTTCCACACTTGAAGCATTTTCTTGTCCCCCTAAGGCAATTTCCAGGGTGCTTCTTTCCACACTTTTGGCAAGTGGGGTGCTGGAACTTCTTAGCACCGTTGGATTTATCCATCGGACCACCAGCATTGAAGTCCACCTTACGCTTCTTGTCCCCATGATACCCCTATGATTCTCCAATCTCTATTTTAACCTTAAGGGCACATCAGACAATTTCCTCATAGCTGTCGAAGTCACGGATCGCTAGTGATTTCCGCAAGCTAGGCTTCAGCCCACCAAAGAAGTGGTCAACCTTGCATTCCGGGGTAACGACAAAGCCGGAAGCGTATCGTGCAAGCCTTGTGAAGTTTGCCTCGTACGCTCCCACAGATTCTTCATCTTTCTACTTGAGGGAAAGGAAGTCCCTTTGCATCTTAAGATGGAGGGTGCGCGGAAAATATTTATCGAAAAACATCTTCCAGAATTCCTTCCATTCCAAAGCCTCGATCTCCTCCTCAGGCTTCGTATTTTTGATCAACTTCCACCATTGATCAGCTTCACCCTCCATACGATAAGCCGCCAGGAGAACCTTCTCTTTTTCAGAGCATTGGAGGATGGAGAATATCTTTTCAATGGAGTTGATCCATTGTTCAGCGATCGTGGGATCGGATGATCCACTAAAAGTATGAGGCCTTTGTCTCATGAAGCTTTCAATAGCGACTTGTTCTTTCTTAGGGGGGGTTGAACGTTCCTCTTGACCAGTGTTTCTATTCAAAACTTGAGTTAGCTGAGAGAGAAGCGTGACAAAGTTCGCGATTCCCGCTCCCATTGGATTGGGCATCTCATAAGTACAATCATCACACTGATCTTCACAACGGTTGTTAGCCCGAGTTCTCCTATTACCGGCCATTGGCTGGGATAAAAGGAAAGTTAGGGGTAACACATAAAGGGTAACCCAAAGACAAAAGTTGATGACTTATAAATAAAATTTAATCTCTTTAACTCATTAGTCTATAGGATTCAATCCAGGCTTTCCATGATCTTCCTTCTAACATATATTCTTAGGGGCATTTTTCCCTTAATAAGGGTTCATACTAAGATTGTGAATTTATCAAAACATATCCCCCGGGAGTGTCGTAACCAAGAGTGCAGCAAGGCCCGTTGTTGTGCACCAGTTCCCGTTCGAGTCTAGCTCAAAGCGGTGTTTTCGGGTTTTACCCCTAGGATACATCTGTGCCAGAGCCGCCTCTACCTGCTCGTATCCAGACAGGGATGTATTTGTTTGATAAACCACTTATTTAGTATTTACCAAAACTTAGGGATGTTTTTATTATGCTTAGTCTTGTATCTAAGGCTTTACTAGGGTTTCCTAATCCCAAAAATAACTAAACCTATCCTCTGATACCAACTATGACAACCCTGATTTTTATTACAACTTAAACATGCTTTATTACATAAAACTTGACTTGATACAAAAAAAAGATCAAGAGGTTTAGTGTCTTTGGGGCTTAGGATCATTACATAAAAACTTTAAACTTGAAATACAACATCTTTATTGAAAACTTCCTTTACATGACCACTACATTCCTTCGTACTTAGCATTGCATGGGATAACCTGAGGACATGCATAAGAAAAGGGTGAGCTATAAAGCCCAGTAAGGGAGTACACAATGAATAACATGAGGAGTACAATACATGTTAGGCAATAGGAATATCAATAGATCATAAGAGAAACATGAACATAAAGGCATGATAAATCATGATAATCATAACATGGAAATGTGGCAACAACACTTAACATTGAATTAGCATGAGCCAAGGCTCATTGCACATGGAGAATGAGTAAACCCTCATGGCACTTGAAGCACGAGTAAACCCTCGTTGCACTTGAATTAGCATGATTCAACACTCATTTCACATGATGTATCATGATACTATACTTTACCGAATGCATTGGAGCGCTATAAAGGGCGCACCCTTCTTAAACATTTCATTTCATGCATAAGTGTGCCACATGGATCATAAAACATGGATTCATAAAACATAATCATTTATTACACGATAAAGGGATGTTGAATTAATACATGAAACTTTATAATCAATAAGTAAATGTGCATAAAGGTGAATACCCTTGATGGAGAAATGGGCATGGTATTCACTACACAATGATATTGGCTTAGAAAATCGGTGTGATTTCGGCAGCGTAACAGCGTGACATAAGAATTCATCAAAAAGGTTGATGAGAGAGAAAGGGGTTCCTCATCATATTTACATGTAATGGACAGTAAGGAGGTCATATATATACATGTCCCAACAATATAAATGGAATTTAGATTCATGATACAAAAGTATTGCTTGAATGTAAAAGAAGAGAGAGAAGTTCCTTTCAGAATTTCGGCATAGTAACGGGTGTACATGGGAGGCATTTAATGAGAGAGAAATGGTTCTCCCATCATTCAAACAATAAGAGGGCAGTATGGGGAGGTGAGAAACCATACCCCAAAATTCATAATTGAAATTATAAGGGAAATACAACTTAAAGAAAATTGACAAAAAAGAGAAAGGAAGAAAACCCCTTACTTGGGAAGTGTGCTTCCAAAGGCTAGAGAGAGGCTTGTGAGAGGCTTCTTGGGAGCTTGGGGCACCTTGGGAGGATTCTAGAGAGAGTAGGGCAGAGGTTGGATGAACTCCATGGGATTTTAGTGAGGAGGAAGTGGGAGCTTGGGTAGGTTTATATAGGAAAGGTGAGGGAATTCTTTATTATTTAGGTTTGGGACCCCTTATATTAAAATAATCCAAACCACAAACCATCCCATGGTATTTGCCCATGGTTTATGGAAAAGGAAAGAGGAAAACAATATTTTACAAGGCCAATGTCCGAACTTATTAAAAAATTAGGGTTGCTTATGTGGAGGTGAGTCACACTCCCATGGAAATTAATTTAAAAAGGCAAAGTGTTGAATACGTCTTGAGGGCTTCATTAATGCTTTGAAAAGTAAGTCAAACAAACCCAAAACCTCATTATTTAATGATAAAACACATATTTCCCGAACATAAGGATTATGGTATTTTATTACATCACCATTGGGTCATTATGACGTCATAAAACACATTATATATTTAAATTGTATTTAATTTTTACCCAAAAATTTGACTGTCTCAGAAAATTATGAAAAATTCACCGTTGGATAATTTCGACGTCCTGATTCCAAAAATAATATTTATTTTATCTAAATAATTTTCTAAATATGTGAATTTTCACTTTTAAAATAAAAACCGACATTTATATAAAAAAAATCACGGGTTTTGACAGAAATGGCTTTCAAACCTTAATGAAAATTTTAATTGCATTCATAAAATTATAAGATCATTTATACTTAATAAAAATATTAATTTAATATTAATAATAATATTTTATTAAAATATTATTTAATTCAAAAATCCTTTAATTTAATTAAATATAATTCTTAATTAAATAATAACTAAAAACACCATTTGTATTTTAAAAACTAATTACAATGTATCAAAAATGACTAGAAATTATATTCATTATTATATACAAAAATAATGTACATGAACATGGTGCTACTTATTTGTTACATAACCCCTTAAAATAGCCGCATAAGACCTAAGGGTAAGGTGTTCGATGGTGACAGACTCTTGGGGTTGCTCGGATAACATCGCTCGAGTTGTAATTTCAATCAACTTCCATTTTTCCCGTAGACGATCACGTTCGAGCTTGACTTGATGAAGCTCAGCTTGGGCTTGGTCAAGGGAAAAGCCCAAAGATGCCACCTCTTTTCCGAGCTCCGACAAATGGGCTTCATAAGGGGCAATTCTACTGGATGAGGCCATCACTTCCTTTGTCTGAGTAGAAAATTGGTTCGTTAAAGCCTTATATTTATACTACTCAGATGATCACTGCTCAACGGCTAAAAAGTAACGGTCACAAATCTTAACGTAAAACTAATGAAGTTGACATCTTATAAAAACATTTTTCATAAAGAAACATTTAACTGGATCAAGAGGGATTTTTCATTAATGAAACTTTGGGTCATTACATAATTTATCTCTCATTTATTATCAATTCTTTTTTCGAATCACTGTATCGATTGATAATTTCCACATTTTACATGTATGTTTTAGTACAATAATTTTTTTCTTTTAATTTGATCATGGATTCATAATATCCATATTTTTAAACATGATATAAATATCATATATATTCATTATATATTTATTAATATTATTCTATTAAATTTAGAGATAGAAAATGCATTACGACATTTAATAAGACGGTAAAGCGTACGTACACATAAGATATGTTTCCATTTTGATCAAAAGATGGAGAGAAAATAAGATAAAGATTAATTAAATTTTCTATATTAATTATTACTTAATATATATATATATTATTAATCAAGTACATCCTTATTACAATCCATGTAACAATAAAATGAAATACGTTATCCATTATTACGTAGAGGCAGTAGTCCACACGTACACATGAACAACCTCATTATTTTCTAACAATTGGAAGGTATGAAGTTAGGTATGATATTATGATTACATAATTATGGTTAGATAATAAATATAAAATATATTCACACTACTAGAAATCCATGTTTTCCCAACGGTTTAAAACCATTGGGAAATGCCCTCAAACCGTTTGGGAATCTTATCCCAATGGTTTTAGAAACCGTTGGGCTGTGAGGCGTTGGGAAAGCCTTATACCAACGGTTCACGTTGAACCGTTGGGGAAGGCTGTTTAGATTTCTGTTATACCAACGGTTCATCTGAACCGTTGAAAACATCAGTGCAGAGGGGAATTCCAACGGTTTTAAAACCGTTGGGATAAACATATAGGGGGTGTATAACCCAACAGTTTTGAACCGTTGGGAAATGCAGGAAATGCAGCAGGGGTATAACCCAACGGTTTTGAAACCATTGGGAAATGCAGCAGCACACATATAACCCAACGGTTTTGAAAAATTCAGCAACACACATATAACCCAACAGTTTTGAAACCATTGGCTTAGACCCCATTAATTTAAAATGAAACAGGCTACAATCAACTGCAGGATGCAATGAAAACTCTGTGAAAAATGTGCCATCTCACAAAAAACACACTTCAACCTGCAAAAACAGAAAAAAAAACACTCATTCTGTGTGTTTAAGAACACTGCAACCTGAAATCAACTGCAGGCTACAATCACAAAAAACAAACTGCAGCCTGCAATCACAAAAAACACACTGCAGCCTGCAATAAAAAAAACACACTGCATCCTGCAATCACAAATAAAAAAAACACTCATTATGTGTGTTTAGGAACACTGCAACCTGCAAACAAAGAAAACACGTTGCACACATAGAAAACTCACTTCAATCACCTGCAATCACACAAAAAACACACAAGAAACACATAGAAATAATCATCTCATTTTTGAAGGCTTACTCACATCCCATCCCCTTGAATGGTTCACATATTGATGTGGTAGAGAGACCAAGAACCAAAAAAATGTTGTCTTGTTGATCAAATAGGGAGGGGGATATTGGAAATTCAAGTTTATAACTCATATATGAAGAATCCCCTGCCTCAATCCCGACCTATCAGATAAGGGTTATTAGTTTTCATTACATCAGTATTAATTTGATATTTTTTCGACGAATTTAATCATTCAATATACTAACCTAGAAGTATATTTACACTATAACCATTATAAACCTTTTGTTTCTAGAGTATAATGATAGGGGAATCATATACTATGGGGAAATGACTTCTATAATGTCAAGAGATTTAGTTATATTTTTGCATTTATCAAGGTATTGGTTTGTGTTTAAGAGAGGGATATTGGTCAAGCTTCTTTCACACATAGATTCTATGGGGATAGATATTTACTTGATTCATGAGAGATATTGCATGCCTAATTTTCAAGGGGATCTGCTATGATGACATCCAACATGGTGTTTGTCAGTGGTTATGAATCCTTTACATCATCTGTTGGGCTCACTTTAGAATTTTCTATCATATTCTACGAGGATAAGATTACAAGGTAATATTCTATCCCCAATCTCTAATGAAAACATTCAGATAATTTTCAATGACAATCCAATAGATTACTACATGAATTTTAGTATATACCTTCCATAGATGATTTTTATATCCTTTGAAATTTGAATGATGACCCACCCCCACCCCCACCCCCTGCCCAGCCCACCCCCTCCCCACCAAACCCCATACACAGCCCCCTCCTCCCAACCTCACCCCCGCCAAGCACCCCCGCCTCCCCCACAAATTCCCATAGGGTAGTTGATTTTAAGTTTTAATCGTATTTTTTGGGTTTTTGGGGACCCATTCAGGATTCAATCCATGGATACTTTGGAGAAATTAGGTGTTTTGAGATATTTTTGGGGGGTTTAGTTTGGGAGAACCCATGTACATGATGTGTAGTTTTGAGAACACACATCATGTGTTCTTCGTACTTGGGAAAGATGGGTTTTGGGAACTAAAAGATTTATACAAGGGGGTGGGTTACACACCATGTAGTTGTGACTCAGGGTGTGCTAGTGGCAGATGACCGTATAGGGTATAAATCTATATCTAGTGTGAGGTACATGGATAGGCATTGTTGATAGATGATCAGTTGGAGACATTGCTGATCGATGATCACATTTTTCTAGTCGTTGATGTTTTGGTGTTGCCATCAACATGGATGTTCTTTCACCCCCATGTCTTATCTTTTCTCACCCCTAGCACATCCCCCCCCCCCTCTCCCCCACCTGCACAGCCACCTCCAACCCCCTGTCCAGCCCCCCTCCTCCTCACATCACCCCTACCCATCCCCCCCCACCCCCCTCCAGCACATCCCCCCTCATCTTCACCTCATTTTGACCTCTTCAATATCAATCAAAATGATTCTATACAGGTAAATTACAACAAAACTGCAACCTAAAATGATATATTGCTTGTGTTCATAAGGGGATCATAATAGAGAGTACATTGCAGCGAAATGGAACCAAAAAATCGAAAATAAATTAAGGCATACATACTGATTTAAAGTGAATGAACAAAAAATACTTGAATCAAAGATAAGATGACCGTTTGGAATGTAGAGTTAGAACCCTCGGGAGCAGGTAGGGAATCTGGGTTCCAAACACAACCTAAAATCGTAATGGGATCATAACACGTACCCATTTAATGCAGAAGAATAGAGCGTTGGAAAACCAGACCTGTCGCGCTGGGAAGTAGGGTTCATGTTGAGAGTCAGTTGGGAAGTAGGATTCATGTCGTGCTATTGGAAAAAATCTTCCATATATGTGTGTCGAGCTATGGTTTAGGGTAAAATGAGAAGGGTTATGGGTTCTCATAGAGATTTTGGAAAAAAAGCGTGAGTGCTGATGAGAAGGGAGCGGCAAGGGGTGGTTGGGGTGGGAGTGGCGGTGAGGGGTGGTCAGTATGGGAGCGGCATCGAGGACGGGAGGAGTATGGGATTGGCGCCGAGGGTTTGGAGAAGTGCGGCTTAGGGATTGGAGAAGTATCCTGACAGGACTGCGAATCGCCACAGGGTGTCGTCCTGGAGTAGGGACAAATCACGGCGTGACCGCGGCATGACCGCGGCGTGTTGGCCCGGTCCAACGACATCTGCAGGGCAGCCTCTTCCAGCTAGGAGTGAAGGGAGTGGGAGGAGGCTGGAATGCTAGTGGAAGGAGGCTGGTTGCAGGTGATGGGTGGATGGTGCGGGCTGATTCGAAGGTGGAAGGGGGCTGTCGCGGGATGGAATGCTGGTGGAAGAGGGCTGAAATGAATGTGGATGGGGGCTGTTGTGGGTTGGATGTCGCTGGAGTAGGGTCAAATCACGACATTACCACGGCGTGACCACAGCGTGATTGCGGCGTGACCGCGACGTGTTGGCCCGGTCCAGTGACATACGCGGGGCAACATCTTCCGGTCAGGAGCGAAGGGAGCAGGAGGAGGCTGGAATGCTGGTGGAAGGGGGTTGGTTGCAGGTGCTGGGGGGGGGGGGGGTGGTGCGGGCTGATTCTAAAGTGGTAGGGCTGTTGCAGGCTGGAGTGCTGGTGGCAGAGGGCTAAAATAAAGGTGAAAGGGGGATGGTGTGGGATGGATATCGCTGGAGCATAGCCAAATCATGGTGTGACCGCGGCGTGACCGCGGCGTGACCGTGGCGTGACCGCAGCGTGACCGCGGCGTGACTGCAGCGTGACCGCGGTGTGACCGTGGCGTGACAGCGACGTGTTGGCCCGATCCAGCAACATCCGCGGGGCAGCATCTTCCGTCCAGGAGAGAATGGAGTGGGATGAGGCTGGAATGCTGGTGGAAAGGGGCTGGTTGCAGGTGCTGGGGGGTGGTGTGGGCTGATTCGAAGGTGGAAGGGGGCTGTTGTGGGCTGGAATGTTGGTGGAAGCAGGCTGCAATGAAGGTGGAAGGGGGCTGGTGTGTCTTGGATTTCACTGGAGTAGGGCCAAATCACGACATTACCACGGCGTGACCGCGGCATGACCGCAGCGTGACCGCGGCGTGATCGTGGCGTGACCGCGACGTGTTGGACCGGTCCAGCGACATCCAAAGGGCAACATCATTCAGCCAGGAGCGAAGGGAGCAGAAGGAGGCTGAAATGCTTGTGGAAGGGGGCTAGTTGCAGGTGCTGGGTGGTGGTGCGGGCTGATTTGAAGGTGGCAGGGAGGGATGTTGCGGGATGCAATGCTGGTGGCAGCGGGCTAAAATGAAGGTGGAAAGGGGCTGGTGTGGGCTGGATGTCACTGGATCAGGTCCAAATCACGGCGTGACCGCGGCGTGACCACGGCGTGACCGCAGCGTGACCGCGACGTGTTGGCCCGGTCCAGCGACATCCGCAGGGCAGCATCTTCCGGCCAGGAGCGAATGGAGCGGGAGGAGGTGGGGCAACATTCTGGCCGTCGCCCTGCCGCCAAATGATAGAACATATCAACTATTTAATATGCTATAACAAGGGATCACCAGATATGGTTGTAGCGAGTGACACAATGATGCAACGTCTAAAGGGAAACAAAATGATAGAAAATAACTATCACTACTCTTTGGTTTAGAAGACAGCGCACCTCCATTGAAGGGGTTTTATTATAAAATCATGGCATTGCTTTATCACAAAATTCATTTAATTATATTTAACATTTATTCTATAACTCATTCAGCACAAATCAAATGCAATAAGTTAAGCAACTAGATCAGCATAACTATCACTGTGAGTTTTCGCAGACAGCGCACCTCCGTTGGAAGGGTTTTATTATAAAAAATGACGTTATTTATCAAATGAAATGATTATATAAAAGAACACTTATTCAAGATATGCAAGTCGATATAATTATGCATAATTAAGAAAGAAGGTAATACAATTTAAATAATTCTTTAATTAAAGAGACTAGAAGAGGGACCCTACCTCAAGGTGGAACCAAGCCGTCCACTTCGGCTCTTGGATCTTTCTAACTAAAAGCTGATGCTCCCCAACTGAGTATACACACCTTCACACACATGCAAGGACACCTATCCCCTATGCACACACCCACATGGCCATGAGCATGTGCAAGGGGATCCTTACACATATGCTTAAATGCATATACCAGTCTCCACTCTCCTGCGTATTCATTTTTATATATATACATGGGCACACCAAGCCCCATACGTGCATAATCATTTCCATGGTTGACTGTACATGTAACGGGGGAACCCACATACATATACTTACTTACCTATGCACACGCAGGCGAGTCACCCTTGACTTGGTGACTCGAAACCAACGAGCAGGGATCAACACACTACAAAAAGGATATTAAGAACCTTAAAACACATAAAAGACCCTACATAACCAGTGAAAAACCAACCAACAGCATTAAATCCTTACCTCCATTGGCAAGAACCAAATCCACCCGAACCAACACAAAACGATCCAATGCCCTACCAAAAACATAATATGGAGTCAAAAACATTGAAATCCCCAAAATATATGAGGTGCGAGACAAGTATTAATCATAGAATCTTACCTAGAATCAAAGCCGGCGGACTGAAACAATCTGAACCCCTTCTGGCCTCCTTCGTAGAATATAACTACTCCATGTCCATAGAAACCAGTAAAAGACCTAAGTGGACAATGCGATAAAGAAAATAAAATAAAAACTAAACTAAAACATACATGTCTCGTGTGACTATACATGTCACCGCCCAACATATAAGAACCACAATGCCACAGAGGTCAAATCATGTTCCTGCAAGCAAGGGGGAAACAAATCCATGTTTCAAAATGATACTATTAAAAAGTAAATTCCTATTTATTAACACTAATATTCTTATAAATGGTATATAATTATTTTGGCTCTAGTTTCAGCTTAGTTTGGTTTTGTTTAATACAAGTTTGTTTGGGAAATTACATGGCTACACCATTACTAAAGGGTCAAGATAGGTTGTGGTGTAAAGTTATTGTGGAATGGAAGGATGAAAACATTATTAGAAGTGATTCCAACTAATCTTCAATGACCAAAACTTCTTAGATGATCTTAAACAAGCTAGATCTTGAGATCTCTTAGATATTGAGTAGGAAAAATTGTTAGTGATTGAATATGAATCAACGTTCACTAATATGGTAAGTATATGTCAAATCATATGATTAATATAAGGCTTAAGGCATGAAGATTTGTGATGAAGCTATGACTAATGATGTGATCATGGACCAGTCTTCTGATTTTTCTCACCTATATATTTGTGGTTAGTATGTTGTCTTTGGAAAATATAGGTTTTACATGAACATGGAAGGGGAGTTTTTTAATTCCTCATTCATGTGGAGGAAATACATCATTTAGCAGTTAGAAGATGAAGTATAAGCACCTCCATAGGTGATCAACCATTACTTAAATTAATTGTTTCTTTAAATAAGAATTCTTATGTATATAAAGATAGTATTAAGAGCCTCGATAGACCCTTAAACACTAACTTGATTATTCGATCATAGATTGCCAAGGGATTGATTATAACTATGTTCCATGGGAGTCATGGAGTCTAATGACGGTAAATGAAAGTAAATAGATTAACATAGTAGACCTATAGATATGGTGTTCACAAGCAGCCTATGTTTAGATAAAATTCTTTAGTGATTTTATGGAAATGAAATCACACTGTCACTAGGTATCCAAGTGGATAAGATATCAATTGGGATATGAGTGGTCTAACATATGTCTTATAATTTGGATGATATGTGTATGGACTAGATGAGTGTTTAGATCAAGTAAAATATTCCTAAGAGGATTGGGCCTTATGGTGATAAATGTGGCAATAGTACGTCTAGTGGTTGATGAGGAAATACTTATGAGGATGGATTGGAATCTTGGTGGGTTCTTAGAGTGGGATGGTCCCTCAGAGTCTATAAAATGTATTATGAAAGTTTTTACTCCATTTAATGATTTAGAAGTTAAACTAAGGAGATCAAGGATGAGATGCTACTGTGAGTATTGGGTATTGTCGGACATACTGGAATTATAATGCCAAGAGGCTTGGTGTGTTAGTGGGGATGGGTTAAAATACATGATTTTAATGAGGTTCTTGACCAGATTCATGATAATATAATTAAGGAATGTTCGACATTCTGAGAGAAGACTATAGTGTGTGGGATGAGGATTATGGGATAATCCTCGAGAGATGAGTCTATAATATGTGACTGAGAGGATAGAATATGATATGTTTGACATGACTGGGTGAGTGGCCAACCCATGTGAGGAGGATACGATGTATGGAGAAACTTGGGGTTATTTATGCTATCTCATGGAGACATTTGGGGTTATTTAAACATACTCCGGAAATGTTCTCACATTATGTTTTAGAAAAACAAATCCATCTCTTGGAAGACCCAAAGGATACTCTAGCTTCCAATGTTTCCTCACACAAACAAGTGAGAAACCTTACCAATTGACCATAAGAAAAAAAAAAGAGAGATTTCATAGTCAAATAAGGGGTGGAAAAAACAAACTAGTAACTGCATAATCAAAAAAGTTACCACATGGACAAGAAATCAAATGCATGATCAAATAAGTGACACCATGAATAAAATTATAATTTGAAAATGTAAAAGTCTCTAATAACCCTCTTGAAACCTCCAACCCTCATAAAACACAAAGGGTTTTATAAATTTGGGACCCTATAATAGATATCTCTCAAAAAATTAATGTCCTTTAGAACTTAAAAAAAACTTGAAAAGGAGAGAAAGGGGCCTGAACATCCACCCTATGAAATGACTCCCAAGGATATCATTATATAAAGAACATAACTTCAAATCATATGAACAAGGTTCATAACCATGCAACATCATTAAATAACCAAAAAAACACTCTCGTGTGAGATGCCTCTCAAAAAAGGGCAAATCCATTAAAAATCATCACATCGAAGAAGAGAAACGATCTCATAAAACAGTATAAAGTCAAACACATTGTATCAACAGAAAGGAAACAAGAAAAGAATCTAAATAAGGAAGATCACCCCTCAAACAAATTGGGATACTGATTATAATACACATGTCATGCAGTTATTGGGTTTCACGTATGCAAATGTGGAATCAAAAAACATTGATTCAATATACATGTGAACTCAATGATGTATTGTTGAATCACCCTCCTTAGGATAATTTTGTAAAGGAAATAATCATCAACAGAGCTAAAATAAATCATATAAAACATTGGAAATGACAGTTATATATCCTGAATGAATCATATAAATACTAATAAAAACTCATAATTAACCTGAATTCAAACTTACAGAGAGTTAGAATTAATGCTTACACAGCAGAAGGGGGATTCGCGAGCGACCATGAGCGGGAAGCTGCGAGCGGCGAGCATGATTCAGGATGGGAGGAGGGGAACACAAGGGGGGTGAGAGCGGTGGTAATGACAGGAGGAGAGAGCAGCAGTAATGACAGGAGGAATGGAGCGGCCCTGTAGGGTTTGGATAACTGTGGCTTGAAGGGGGATGTTTTGGAGCCGATGAGCGGGGAGCGACGAGCGGCGAGTGGCGAGTGGAGAGTGTCGCGTGGCGAGCGGCGATCGGCGAGAGGCGATCCGCAAGGGGTGGTCAGTATGGGAGCCCTGGTGAGGATGGGAGAAGTATGTGAGTGGCACCAAGGGTTTGGAGATGTGCGGGTTAGGAATCAGAGAAGTATCCCAATGGCGGAAGTGATTTTAGATGGATATATCCCAACAGTTCATTTGAACCGTTGGAAAAACTGGTCCATATGACCTATATCCCAACGGTTCATATGAACCGTTGGCATATGGTCTTTTTCCCAACAGTTTATTAAAACTGTTGGGAAAAAAGCGTTGGGAATGATGGAATTTCCAGTAGTGTCATTAAAATTAACCTTAATACCTTTCATGTAATTGATAATAAAAAAACATATCACATCACTTAGTGAGGCAGTAGTTCGTCGTACACATGACTGATGTTATTGTATCACCCATGAAAAAAATATAGGAAGGTATATGTGATATAATAAATATATAAGTATAAATATTTTAAGAATATAATATATATTTTTAAATATGTCACTATATTCATTTTGGAAATGTGGTGATAGAAAAAGAATTACATTGGTTCATGAGGCGGTAGAGCACCATACACACAATTGATGGGTTGGGTTCCCATTTTGTGGAAGTGGAGATAGATCTAGGTTATTAAAATAAAATTATAAAACCTAAATATATTGGATAAAAAAATTATTATATTATAATTTTTGAAAAAAAATTAGGGTGGTGGAAGAAGATATAAAACAAATACACATATTTAAGAATATTACCACTTCTTTAGAGAGCCTCCATTGGTTTATACCCAAATCCTTATTGGGAGAGATTAATAATAAAAATAATACCTCTAGAATTTTGGGAGGTAACTAAGGAAGGAATTTGGTAAGGTACTTTTATAAAAAAAGGTTTTGGATGTATTAATAGACAGGAGAGGGGTGACCTTTTATAAGTGGGGTAGAGGACACACAAGGAATGTTTGAAAAGATAAAGTGATACCCATATTTTTATCATGCTAAAATCCGAAAAATGGGTAATTGGTGAACATTATAGGTGATAAGGTCTATATAAGGCCATAAAATGGGGTTTTTACATGTTTTAGTCTATTTTCAACCATTATCTTTTTAATTTAACAACTCGGTAAACCCATTTGTTTACCTTATCCGTAGTAACTAATTTTTAAAATTTTCAAAAAAATTTATCATAAAAAATCAATTTTATATTATTAAAGAATATAAATTATGATTATTAAAAATATGGGATCAATTTTTAAAATTTAAATTCATATAAGTGCTATAATTCAATTTTAAATTAAACTGCACACGTGACGAGAGATCATTTTTTCAAAGATAATATTCTCATATGTGTGGATTGTTTTAATATCATAATTAAATATTAAATTGATTCAAATGACCTAAATTAGTTATATTTTAATATGATTAAACTAATTTCACATTAAAATAAAATTAAAATATAAGTTCAAATATAGTTTAACTTCTTATATAATATAATTTAAAAGATATTTTTCAATAAATATCATAATTTTTTCACTATTAATCAAACAAATTCAGAAAAATTAAAAAAATAAACCCAAAGGTAATTTTAACATGTATATTTAAAAAAATGTTTATTTTTTAAAATAAATTTTCTAAAAGTTTTATAAATTAATTTTAAATTATGTGTGCAAAGCGTGAATAAACCTCCATTGATAAAAATATATTTTTTCAGAAACAAATTCTTTTTATTTCAAATCATTATTATTTTTTTTAAAAAAATAGATAACCATTGAATTTAAATTATGCATGTGTCAAAACATATAATTTTGATGATTTATTTATCACTATTCATACCATTCATCTTAATGGCTAGGTTATAATGATAATGTTTAAATAATAATATATTATTAGAGTTTCCAGTGTCATTCAAATCTGGTGTTGCATGCATCAAAATTTATCGAAGAGATTGATATTATTTTATGTGAAATATATTATAATTTATCAAGGTGTTAAATTCCATTGTATGATTGGTGTTGCATGTCATACAGGATATCGAACATGTTGTTCCTCTTTTAATATATCAAGGTGTTAAAACAAAACCAATCAAAAACAAAGGGAAATCATATAAATTACATAGTTGGAAGCTCCAAGGTAACACTTAAATCAAATGAATTAATGTCATGGGAATCACCATAGGTCCAAATGTGAAACTATAACATGCATACTCAAATGGAATTGTCAATCAATTATCTACCATAGTCTTACTGGATCATCATATAATTAGCTTCCATAGTCTAACCATCCGACCATCCCTATAAATGTTCTAACCTATACTAGGGACCACTATAGAATTCTCATATGATGTTAATATGATACATACATTGAATATCTCATGTGGTTTTTCTTCATCCCCATGAAAAAAATAAATATACAGGTTAGTAATATATAAACAATAAAATCATAATACACTTCAACATTCATAAAAAAGTATAAATAATATCTTCTAGAACACTCTCACATGAAATAACCCCATTCTTATTAATTCATAAGCATAATAATTTTAATCAAATAATCATAATTACAAATCACATAAATTGGAAAATATTAAGGAATGGAAAATAAAATCACCTAATCACAAGGGTTCAGAGCATCAATATAAATCATTTAAAAAAATTATTTTTAGGTCTTTAAAAATTACTTGGATGATGAAACTGAGTTACCATAAAATAATAATTTATAAATAAAATATGGATCTATAACTTTAGTGACATTATTTTATTTCATTAGGAGTAATCTGATAATAATAATTTTTTTTGATACAAAGAACAATCCTTAAACATGAATAAAATTTTTAAAAACAAAATAATGCCACAAAGAATCTTTTAGACATAAAATTTATTTAATGTATCCTCTTATAGATTTTCAAAAACATTTGGATTGCACTAACATTTAATTTCCAAATGAACATAAGAAATTCATTTAAATACTCCATTACAAGTTAAGAAAACCATTAAAATATATATCAAACCCCTCCTAGGTATCATTTATATAAATAAATTTATAATAAAATTTTCTTTAAAAACCTATGAAATTTTTTATGTTTGAAAAAAAAATCATAGAAACACTTATGTTAACCATGGGGAAACAAGCCAAAACATTTCACCTTAGATATCGAAGTAAAATATCAAAATGAAATAACCTTGGAATAACATAAAAAAATAAATAAACATTATCAGAAACATCGTGAATCATAAATTCAACACATATTTTGATAAGGGTTTAGGGAAGAAGAAAAAACTAGGAATGGAAGAGGGACAAAAAGTGGAGAAAGAAAGAAAGAATCTAACCTTATAAAACTGCTTTAAATTGATATGTAGGATCATAAAATCCAAGATGAGTAAAGGAGAGGTATACTAGAGCTCTTAATTAGTTTATTTTTTTAAAAGAGTGGAGAAAGGGGGGACCCCTAAAAATAAAAGAGGAGGAGATTTATAAATTCAAAAAAATGAATATTGTCATAGAAATATCATAGTGTGACCTACCCATCACTGAGTAACATGAATTTCAATTCAACACATGGGCACACCACCTTGGGTCACATTGAGTTATGACCTTCACTTTTCATAGTGAAAATTCCTATTTCATGGTGTGATCCTTCCCTTAGAAAAAAATTTATAAACTTGAAATCTAGGATCATGTCATGCCCCGCCATTCATGGTATAACCACCTAATGTCCAAAAGCGTAGGCCACAAAACACATTTGTTGTATCGCGAACCACTTATGTTATGGAATTAATAGAAATATAGTGTTCTTATATATGGATATTACACCTTTTTAAATAACTATTTAATACATTATATGAACACATGCCAAGGAACTTAATTGTTTAGTGCCTTTGTAGACTAGGTATACAACCTTATTAATTCCTCTAGGATAATCAATATCTCCAACAAAGATCCTACCATTAAGTAATATTCATGGACATTCCCTAATTAAAACCATTATTCATGACTTGGGGAATGGAAACAGAATAAAGTGTAAGATCAGATGCTTAGTATGGGTAAACATGGGAGATACATAAGCATAACATGAACATAAGCATATGAGATATTCCCATAACATTTGAAAAATATAACCTTCATGTAAAATATCAAAATCTTGATTCATGAAATAAATATTTATAGTTAATTTGATAGGAATCATAAGGAAATAAAATAAAATTATTCATTAGAGCATAAAATTGGAATAATAAATAAAATTTTCAAATACATATAATCATATAAAATACTTTCTTTAGTAGTAAAGTATCATTTAAAAGACTTATCAGGTAACTCCATGGGTGGTTATACCTCTTGGGTATGACACACCATCATCCCCAATGAAATATCTTTCCTCATAGTGGAATGAATTCAATCCTCAAACCATTACAGTAGTCATGGTTCACTCCCAATACCATCATAAAAGAAAAAGTCCCTTACTGAACCAGGTTCACTAACCATTCCAGTGTAGTCTATCTCATGGGATATAAATATTTATCCAATACATTGGAGGGATATATAAGTCTCACTCATATTAGATTATAATGTAACCACCATTCTTTTTTATAACATAACCATCATCACATAATGGGAAACATACATATGTGTTCCATAAGATCATTAAACAGTCACCATATCAAAACACATGAAATGAAATGGGTTTCAAAAACGTTTCATCATATTAGAACCTATTTATATGTGAAAATATTCATAATCATTTTAACATTTAATCATATGATAACACATGAAAATACATGGTTTTATTAAAAATTTTATCATGGTATAACATGTAGAAGTGAAAATAATAAGTAATATAAAAGGATGTCATATTTATGGATAATGATTTTGAAACATAAATCACATGGAATATTTCTTCAGGAAGATAAATTCTCATTGAAAATAACCTTTTTAAAAACAAAAAATAATAAAATTTTGTAAATTATTTTATTTTAAAATATGATTCTAAACATATAAAGGAATAATTAAATAATTTAAATCATTTCTTGTGGAAAATATCCTTTCCACATTAAAAAAAATTAATAAATTATCGAAATCCCTTTTTTACTTTGAAATCATTTATCTAAATTTTTTCCAAATATTAAAGAAAAACATTTATTAGAAAATAAATTTGAAGAATTATATGGGAAGATTGATATATTTTTGCGGTTATAATAGTGATAAATATTATTCTTGTTATACATGTTAAAAAAATTATTTTCTCATTTTTTATAAAATCAAAATGAGAATTGTTTAGAAAACAACATAAAAATTCCTTCAATTTTTTTCAAAAATTCAAACATGTGTAAAATGTATTTAATAAATCATTTTAAAAATGTAAATAACATTTTTGAAACCATTTTTTCAAAACACGGTTTTGAATGAAAGGGGGTTTTCGACCGAAAAGTTGATTTTTATTAAAATCATTATTTGTGAAATCTTGAGTACAAAAATAGAGGAAAATTGAGGTAAAAAATTTATTCTTATGAAATAACCAGTGGATAATAAAATTCATAAATTTATTGATATATGGATCATAATAATTTATCATTGGAAACATAATAATTAACAAACTTGATAAAATATGAGATTGTAACCTAAAATCATTACTACCTTGGTACCTTAGAATATTAATCCCCATGAAGAAATCATATAAAATATAACTTAAAAATCACGAGGATAAATAAATTCATGAACTTAAATTTCAAAGGGTCTATAAATACACCTCATTAATATAGGTTGGTGCATAACATAACATATGTGTGAAAGAAGAAAATTTTTGACAAAAATACCTAGTTGTTTTGATAACTTTTTTATCATAAATCCCATGAAATAAAGATATTAAAATGGATATGTAAATGCCAATAATTTTCAGGATACGAATCCTAAAATACATTCATGTTCATTATATACACCATATAAAATAAAAAGTTGGTGAATATATCATGTGTCTGAATGAAGTAAAAAGAGGGAAAGAAATCCCTTACCACTTTAGTAATCTTATGAATCATAAGACCCAATAAATTATAACATAAAATGTAACATTAAATATAATGAAAATAAATATATTAATTATATAAAATGTCAATGGGATATTATATATACCCCCACAAAATAATATAGTTGTGAATTTTCATATGCCTCCCAGAAATAAAAGACAGACTTGAGATCCATTAACATAAGTATCAAATTAATTAGTACACATTAAAAACTAAATTACTATAAATATATGTTTATTATTCATCTATTAGAGAACCAAACATACATATATCATATCATATATGATTTACTTATGTCATTTTATTACCGTTTATTAAAAATTCTATGTTAATGTCACGTTTCGGGTAATAACCGCTTTGTTTTTTCATATATGTTTTGATTTTGGTTTTTTTCTAGTACTTTGATCATATGTTGAATTTTAAATAGTATATAAATATTATATATATTAATTATATATGTTTTTATATTAATCCAAAAACTATAGTTATAGAAAATGAAATGCACCATTCACAGAGATGGTATGTCTTATATACGCATGAACAAAATTTCCATTTTCTTTTAGGATAGAAAGAAAGAAATTTTAAAAATATATTATCATTAAATAATAATTTTTTATGTAATATATATAATATTTTTTCATTAAAACCATTCTTATTTCCTTTCATATGATGCGTGAATGAATCAGATCGCTTTGTGAGGAGGTAATCCTTCGTACACATGAGTGACATTATCTTATTCCCAAAAAATGGGAACCATGCATATATGTGTGATATAATAATTCAAGAATAATAATAATATCATAAATATAAAATATAAATAATGAATCCATCATTATAAGTTGATTTCAGATATGGTAATGGAAAACCAAATGACATTGGTTCATGAGGAGGCAATCCACCATAAACACGAATGATGATTTTGTAACCCATTTGATGGAAGTATAGATGGTTGTAGGTCATTAACATATCATAAAAAACATAGTATATGGAATATATTGATGTTTTTAAATCAATTTTTTTTTAATAATAATATATATAGGTGGATGAATAAATAAATTAAAAATACTCATTGAAGAATGTTATCTCTCGTTCAGGTATCCTCCTTGGATTTTCACAAAAATCCTAACAAGGATAACATTGTGCCCGAAATAAGGAATCTATTATTAGAGGAGGGAATTTGGGAATGTATTTGGGTAGGTATTTTCTGAAAAAAAGGGTCAAAGGTGTGATATATAAAGGATAATGGGTGGCCTTTTATAAGTGAAGTGAGCGACACACTTATAATTTTTTGAAATAAATAATTTCTCCCACATTTTTTCACATCACAAGGCTCCAATAATGGAAAATTATACATTATAGATTTCATAAGGTCAAAATATGTCTATATAATGGTTTTTAGACAAGTTTTGTGTTATTTTTAACCTTTATCATTTTATTTTAACTCCTTTGTATACCCATTTTTATCTTAGCCATGGAAACAAATTTTTAATATTTTTAATATTCAGTTTTGGTAAAAAAAATTAAGTGGACCTTATTTGATAAAATAAATTAATCTAATTTAAAATATTCAATCCATTTTTCTAAAATAAATTGACCAAACTAGAAAAAAAATTATTTAAAATTAATCTCACAAACACAATGAAAATGTGGGTTTTCAAATAAAAAATGTTAAAAAGTATACAATGTTTTTATATCTAATTAAAAAATGAAATTGAATAAAATGAACTAAATTAGATTAAATGATATATAATTGAAATGATTTAAATTTTAACCCAATTTAAAATATATTTTAAATTTAGGAATAGGTTAATTGAAAAGGTACTTTTCAATTAAAATTTATTATTTTTTTACTATTCATCAAAAAATTAACATTTTAAGAAAATTCTAAAGATTTAACCATAATATAATTTTGAAATTATTATTTAAAAATTTAATTTATTTTTTTCAAATAATTTTTCTAATATAGTAACAAAATTAAATTTTGAAGTAAACCTGCAGACTCAATGAAAATGCTGGTTTTGAGAAGTGTATTTTTCAAGAACACGATTATTTTGTAATAAATCTTTATCTAACAATAATAATTGTATGAATTTAAATTAAAATTTATTGATATATAATATATAAATTTCAACTAAAACATTTACAATTTGAGATTATTTTAATTAATCAAAATTGATAAACATTATGCACTTTAAAATTGTTTTCATAAAAAACCCCATTTCAAACCCGAAAAATGAACTTATAATAAAATACAGTAAAAAAGTTGATTCAAAAGTAATTAATTTGATTTAATATTAATAAATAATTATTATGTTACTTTAATCCATTATTGTTAATTTAAATTATTTAAATGGAATGATAACTATACGAAATTCAGTATTTTTACTATTCACTAAAAATCAATATTTTCTAAAAAATCCTAAAATTTCACCATAAGTTAATTTTTATATGATGGATCCAAAAATTAAATTCATTTTATCAAAAAATTTTCTATATTTCTCATAAGTTAATTATACTATTTTTTTAATAAAAATCAATAAAAAACCTTTTTGATGAAAAAACATTTTCAATTTATATAATTACTTTACCAAAAATTGATTGATTATTAACTAATAATTTATAAATAAATTTATATTTAGTATAAAATTTATATTTTTATTTTAAAAATTTTCTAATACTATTCATGATCACTTATTTAATGGCTATATTATAATAGCCTTGTTCAGAATATTATAATTTCATGGTTCGTTGAAGTTCAGTGTTGTGTGTCATGCATACTGTCGATGAAACTCATTATTTCCTGTAAAAAAAGCTATTTAAAAATAAAAATTATTTTGAAAAAAATATATTTCAAAAAATATTAGGGTGTTAAATTCTACTCCCCTTAAAATAAATTTCTCCCTCAAAATTTGACTCGGTCAACAATGGTTTAATGTTTGGAAATTTCTTCATTAAATCCCACATCGTAAGAAGGGTTAAAAAATATTCCTTAAAACAAGAAAGTGATTTGTGGATTTCGTAAAGAAAAACACATAATTGGTTTTCTAATAAGAGAAAATATGTGGGAAGTGAAAACACATACATATAAGAGAAAAATAACACCCAAATACTGATAGAGAGTGATAGAGAACATTTTTAGGAGAAAGTTAATGAAAAAAAGATATAAAACAATGAGGTGTGGAAAAGGTTATTGATATTATAAAAAATAATTATCACATGAAAACATTTTTTCAATATCCTTATCAAAATGTTTGTGAATTCCATTTTCACCAAGATTGAGAACATATTAAAATGTACTTGATATTTTCTTACTTCATAGGCACAATATCAAGATTTGGTTATGTGTTGATCAATTTCCACTTCCTCTCTTACTACATGAAATAAAGGTGAATGCATTATGCTTAAAACACTAAAAGATCATAATATCCATAAATATAATGATAATATATTCTATCTATATTTATTAATCCTCACAAAAAATGTTTAGAAAACGTTATAAAATATGGATAAATGTGTATATGGTGATGTAATACATTAATATATAATGCCTCATCCAAAGTTCAACTTAAAGAATTTCATAATTGGTCGGCCATATGGACCATCCAAAATATTTTAATCCAAAACATTATAAATAAGGTCACTAAATTTCTAAAAATAAACATAACATTAATACCCCATATATGATAAATTGTATCTTGATTTTCACATACCAAATTTGTGAATACATTTATCATATATTATCTTGAAGCATGGTAAAAACATTAATTACCATAAAACCTTAATAAAAACATTTGTGTTTCCACATTATTTGAATAAAACCATAAATTATTGAACATATTCCATATAAATAATAAATCTCTAAACTCTATTAATTAAACCATAACACAACTTTTCCACAAATCCTTTATTATTTATAAGGAAATCTATGACATCTCGACCCAGATTCTATTTAACGGTGCCCTAATCTAATGGGCGAAATGGCCTCAAGTGTGCCTCCTCGTACACTAGAGGATTCCAAAAATAAGCAAGGTTCTAAGATAGTATAGTAGGTATACTATACCCTCATGATCATAGAAACACAATGGTGAACCAGATAGATAAATATTGGAACCATAATAAATAACTGATAGAGAAAGGTAAATAATCCAATAGTAATAAATACCTAACATCCAATATTGGATAAAAAATAATGATATGTCATATTTCTAACATAAATTAACTGAAAGTCATGTTATACCATACATGTATAAAAATGGAAAAATAGAAAAATGTACAATATCCAATAGCATCACGATCCGCATCTTGGTCCTACGCTTCCCTCTCCCATGATATAGTCAAATCATGTTTTAACCATTGGGTGATTTCCCTTATGCCTGCCTATATCTACATAATCATCCTTAGTTCCATTAGAGGAGCATATAGGGTTTGAGATAAAATTAGTATTCCACTACCAATAGTTTCTATAAATATCCAATCAGTGCATATAATATGGAATTGTACAAGTAATACTGATAAGTAGTAATACAGTTGTAAAGGTCCAACTCTATTTCCTAAAATAAACTAGGCTGACAGTGCATGCTTCAGCCTAATCCAGATAGTCTATGAATAAGTAACCAAATGTATACACATATATGGTCTATATACACAATGATTTATATATCCACATATATATATATATATATATTGATACTACTATTATCATTTACCCAAGGGGTAACACAGACATAATTGAGTTGTAGCACGAGTCTAATGAGTGTCAAGGTATAAATTTCCCAATATTACAAGAACATGTGATTTCAACCCAGTATCATAGTAGTAGGGTTTTCGTGGCTGAATCATAATAGTAGGTTCATCATTCACAGTATCATATCAATAAGTTTTATTATGCCCGTATAAAATAGAAGGTTCATCATGATCGTATATCACATTCGTAAGGGTCGCCACTCCCAATATCATATCAATAATGGTTTTCAAGCCCATATATAACAGAAGGTTCATCTTGCTCGTATATCAAATTCATAAGGGTCTCCATGACCAGTAACTTATTAATAGGTTCTCCATGTCCAAATCACAATCACAGGGTCCCCATGACCATATCTTATTTATACGGGACGTTATTCCTAAATTATATCCCTAGGGTTTCCATTCCCATATCACAATAGAAGAATTGTCTTCTTGCCGGTATGCAACATTCATAGGGGTCTACATTCCCTTGTATAATATTTAAAAAGGTTCTCCATTCTCATACATCAAAAGTTTTAATAACTATTCAATGATTAAATAAGATCCATTAGTTAATTCATAACTCACTAACATTCAATAATAACAAGGCCATAACCATTATTCCATTTAATTAGGTGATGTATTCATACCAATCACCTCCATTCAACTTAATATATATGGATGATTGTGTTAGCCATGCCACACAATAACAATTACCAAATTAATTTATGATATCATCACTTAGATGTACGACTTAACAGACTGATAGGTTTTTTCTCTATATAACATAGAAATCTGATTAGGAACATGAATGGGAACACAAAAAGGGATAGAACACTAGTGGCTGAAGACCACATAGTGTATTAGGTTATAACAAGTTCATTAGGTTTTAGAATAGGAAATCCAATTTAAGAATGATTCAATTTAGCAAAGTGTATGGTGAAACCGACATGCATCACAATGGTAAATAATATAAATCATCTCAACCATGAGGGATAAATAATATATCACCTAACTAATTCCTATAGAGGACATAATTGGGGTCCTATACTAGTGGTTATGGATACACCATAAGACTTTATCAAACTAGGTTTCAATACCTGGTAGCCCCATATTTCTGTATTTATTGGGATATGGTGGGGTCTATGGGTAGTGGGCACAAGTGGAGGAAGTGGGGCATGGGGGTGTTGTATGATGGCTTTTTGGATTAATATGGGTGGGGGAATTTGGTATATATGAAGGTATGGGGAGGAGTAACCCTCAATGGAAAGCCTCATTGGGAGGATAGAGTCTAGGTGACGACATAGAGAAAGGTTGGAAATGACGTGGTCGATTCAGCTGGATAGGCTACATGCTTGATGGAGTCTGAGTGATGGAAGGGTGATGCCATAGAATTACAAGTAGATGGGGAAAGGTGGGACGTTCTCTAACTAGTGAGACTGTGGTGGGACTACTGAGAGGATATAAGACAATGGATGATGGAAGATGATGACACATGGGAGTTTCCGATGGAATATGGATGATTTGAAGATATATTAAGGTCACACATTCAAATGTGGTCTTATATGAGGTCATAACAAATAGAAATCACTATCATCAATGCGGTCAAACTTGGATAAATTAGTGGGTATGACTTTTCTATCGGTACTAGTACCCATGAAACTACACGGGGATTGATTATTGAGCACATTATTGGCGAGAGGTTTGGGGAAACAATTAATAATCAGCTGGATGGGGTCCTCTGTTGGGTGTATAATATTGGATCCTCTAATGGCTATGTATTAAGGCATTTTCCTTTTCATCTATAGATCATGTAAAAGGTTACCCCTAAAACATTAAAATGGGGTTATCAGAAATTAATAAAAAATAATGCCTTTTGGATTTCAGGCTTGTAGAGGAACACACATCCAGTATCAGCCTTTGGTTTGGTTGCGATCATTGGAAAATGGAAAAATAGACGAACACCCTAAAAAGTTGGATTATTATCCAACACCAAAAAAATCTATTTAATATAAGATAAATATTTAATGGTGTAAAGGGGTATAAATAATTCACCAATTTTTATCCAACAAGATGATATGAACTCGAATCAATGTTTGGACGGTGAATAAATTAACTAACCTAGCTTAGGGATTAATGAGAGTGATCCTCGACAGACCACATGAACATGATAGAAGAAGGATAAATGAGGGGTAAGGAAAAATGAAAATGGGTTCTTCCCCTTCAAATAAATTTCAGGATATTTAAATTACATGTAAATTCTTTACAAATCATGTTCTACTTAGTATGAGAACATGGGCTCTTACAGTCTTCCCCACTTAAAGAACTCATCCTTGGGTTACCCTTCTAAGTATAGTAAAATACTATCTATGAAATACTCTAGCCACTATACACATATGTAATAATTCAACTCCCAAGACTCATCATGTACCTAGTAGGGATACCATAAAACCCATAATAAAAGGGACATACCGGCCTCAAACATCCTTTGTGATCTGATCAATTATGTGTATAAGATACTATTCAAAAGAATAATTAGAATCTAACTCAACATCCATGGGATCAGAAGTGTGAGATGGATTAGAATGATAATGGTGAAGCTATTAAATATGGAATACATCAGGAATGGTATGGTACCATTGAGGTAATAGAAATATATAGGATACTAGTCTAACTCTCTCTAATATCTCAAAAGGCCCGACATAATGAAATGAGAACTTCCCCTTCCTCCATATCTAATTATTACCAAGTATGGGTGATTCCCTCAAGAAAAAACAATCCCCAACCTCAAACACCATAGGTCATTGAGGGTAATCAAAATATGATTTCTATCTATAATGAGTGGTACACATACTTTTACTAATAAGATGAACCTAACCTGAAGTCTCCTGAATGATTCAAGGACCTAGAATCACTGACTCTCCAACCTCTAACCATCATAGGAGTGAACAACATGACCTACTACATATGGACTCATAAGAATCCATCTAAATCATCATATGAAAGTTTTTATTATTGTGGAACTCGACAAGAGGGATATTCTTCTCCCAAAAACCATGTAAATCAAGGACTCATTCTTGAATAATTTAATCCAACACGTTTATTGTCTATTCCAACATTCCATTGGTATGAGAGTGAAATGTTGTGATCAGAATCACCTTTGTACCCATAAATCTCTATAAACCTAACCATAACCTCGATGTAAAATACCCTTCCCTATCAGAAATGATATTCTGAGGGACCCTATGTAGTTTTATAATCTGATGTACAAACAGTGTTCTCACCTCATGAACTGAGAAAGTCTCCCAGATAGGAAGGAAGTGGATTACTTTATTCAGTCAACCATAACTACCCAAACTGTGTTGTTTCCTTGAGGGGATCTCCGTAAGACATATACAAAATCTATAACCACATCTTCCCATATCCATTACAATATTGTTAATGTATGTAACAATCCATCTGATCATCAATGCTTTGCTTTCACCTACTGATATATGGAACACCTAGTGATAAAACCAGTAATATGAAATTTCATCCCTAGGCATGAATACTGATGATATATATCATGATACATATTTGAGATTCATAGATGAAATTCCCTATGAGAAGCATGGTACTCTCAAATAAACTCCTCCCTCATATCTATGGGAACCTAGGTATTCCCACGTATACATAGAATGTTGTCATCATAGTTAAACCAATTCAGAGGTGGTTCTTTACTAGAAGTACTCTCTTATAGGACCAGGCCTTCATGATATAAAAACTACCCCATCTTGAATATCTCAAGAATTTAAGAGTAAACTAATAAAAATGATATTAAATAATGTCCATGATGGTCTTGATCCTCTATATTCATCTCAAGAAATATATACAAAATCTTCCACTCACTACTAGCCACCTGAACTGCCTGTGTCTGATTCCTCTTACCAAGAGCATTGGCAACAAAATTTCCATTATTGGGATTATAGGCCAACATGAAGTAAAAATAATATGGGTAATATATCCACCTTTGTTCCCTAAGATTCAATTCATGCTATGTGACAATACACCTGGGGATTTTTTGGTCCATAAAAACCACAAAACCCTCTCCCAACAGGTAATTCCTCTAACAACACAAGGTGTGAATAATATCTGTAGTCTTTAGATTGTGGGTTGGGTAATTTCACTCATAAGGCCTTAACTACTACAACACATATGAAATGAATTGATCTTCATGAATCATAACTTTTCTGAACCAAATACTTTCTGAATCAAAATGCAAAATATAAATTTTTTTCCATCTTTGGTAGAATCAATATCGGTGATAAATTATGTCTCCCTTTCATATCCTGATATGATATCTTACTAGCTTCTAGCCATATAAAAATCACAGCCTTCTTAGTCAATCCTATAAAAGGTTCCACTAATTATTATAATCTTTATATAAAATGATTGTAATAAATATATTTCCCAAAGTAAATTCATATATCAAACACATTTTTGGGATTCTTCAAGTTAACTACAACACTCAGCTTCTCTAGGTTAAATGAAACTCTTTATTCTAAGATAATATGACCCAGTAATTTTACCTTTTTTATTCATAATTCAAATTTATTGATCTTAGTGTCTAGGTGGTGCTCCTTTATTTTAATCAAAACAATCTAAATATGTGTATCATGGTCACATCGAGCATGAGAATACACCATGATGTCATCTCTGAGAACCATCATCAAGGAATCTAGATGGGGATAGAAAACCCCATTCATAAAATCCATAAACGTAGAAGGAAAATTCTTAAGAAAAAATCTCTCAAAAAGATATTTATATAAATCATACCAATTGTGTAAATTCATATATGGAATATCTGAATGTATGAATTTCACTAGATGATAGCTCGATATTGGGCTGATCAACTAGAATACTCTCTCTCCTATGAGTAGGTCAAATTGATCATCTATATGAGGTAAGGGGTACCAATTTTTTTTGGTAAGCTGATTCAAATATTTATAATCTATGAAAATCTTGAGGGCTATGTCCACCTTCTTGGAGAAAAGGACTGGTAAACCCCAAGGAGAAGGGTCAGGCTGTATAAAACCTATGGAATATAAATCCTCTAGATACCTATTGAGCTCATTCAACTTAGTAGTATCCCTCTTGTAAAGAGGAATAAATAATAATGCAGATCAAGGAACTATCTTGATATTTAATTTCACCTTTTTCTCAGGTGGTAGTTTGGAAAAGTCTTTAGGGAAAAAATCCTTGAATCATTTGATTAAATTAAGAAATGTAGTTTGAGGTAATCCTTGACCATCCATATAAATACTAAAAATCTAGTATTTCACTCCACCTTTACCATGAAGCTTTGGTTTCTCTCTACAATCTTGGACATCCTACTCACCCTTATGATTATACGTTACTCCCTCTAGTGATGTGAACAATAGACTCTGGTGATAACAATCCACTTATGTGTGATAGGGTACCAAGAAATCCATCATGAAAATGACATAGAATCCCATCATCTTGATGGAGAATAGGTATCATAAGAAATCATGGATTCAAACCTCAAGGGTGTTATTCCACTCATTAGAATATACTCTCAGAATGTATTCCCAAAGCTATATCAAGAATCATAATTCCACATAATTACTCCTTATAAAGAAAAAGAATATCCAAAATAGAAACAATGATTAAAGAATATGAGGCACCCATGTAAAATAAATCAGGCACAATAGTTTATGCTACTATAATAGTACTATGAATATTATATGGTCTGGTATCATGCACCTACGGTATAGGTTGCACTAAATAAATATTGTCTGATCCACGAACCTATTCTACAAACTCACTACCTTGAGCAGGCCAGTTAGACTGGTGATGTATATCTGAATCCTAACTTTCATGAACATGGCCTCCTCTTCTTCATTTATTATTGATAGTACTCCAACTATCTACCAGGTAAGGTGTTGTCAATCATTCTCTTGAAGGTGGAACTGAAATAGATCCTCTCCTATAAGGAATAGATCGAAAGTTCCTATAGAAATTCTGAATATTCACCAAAATTTTTTAGCCTCAGCACTCTATAGGGTCTCTAGGACATGGGGTATTCTCATTCCTAGGCTTCCCACACTAGTAAAAAACCGTGTAACTATCATTGGGTGTCACTTGGATTCCACTACAAAAATGTGCAGTCTTAAATAATAAATTATAACCACCATTAAAACTAATAATCTATCTCAGTTCTAAACCACCCTGGATCACATCATCTCCCTCCCTTCGGTTCCACTCAGTGATAAGAGCCTGGTTCACTATTAATGAATAGGATATCAAATACCATCCTCAAATCATCTGACTTTCATAACATCATCAACATTATAGGTAGGTGAAAAACACTAAATCTCTATAAAATGAGCATAGAAGTCCCTAACCGTCATAGATACCTATTTTATGTTTATTAACTCCTTGTAATGATAAACCCTAGAGTTCTTGAAGAATAAATATTCATATAATATCATCTAAAACCCATCCAAATGACTTCCTGATACTGAAAAATATAGTTCAGAATATCCCACCATTGTTTGGCAGATCGATGAAGCATATAAGGAGTGATATTCACTCTCTTATCACGAGGTTTATCAATGTGTTCAAAGATAGATAATACTTTATATAACAAAAACTTTACATCCTAGGGTCCACCATCACTAGAAACAATTTTTTGATACTACTTCTAAAACTCCTACGTAAGCTCTCCTATAGAAAGGTAAAGTCATGGAGCTCCATATATTATTTTCATAACTTAAAGAAACTCCCCTTAAAATAGGAAATCATTTCCCACACCATATATTACATGTGTTTCCATGGGTTTCATTATTGTAGGTATCCCTGGTGGCTCAATGACCACCACCTATGAAGCATGGTAATCACCACCTTTTGGTACATGACAGTAGGACATCACTGTGGCATAGCTCTAAAAATTCCAAATCTATACCTTAGATGGGATTTAATAGTGATAAAATCATAGATACATAAATATAATTCGAACAAGACTTCCTATGTAATAGTAACACACCACTTCCTTCTCAAAGAGCCGTGTTAAGGTGATAGAAACATTTCTATAGAACACAAGAGATGCTACATACATTCTACTAATAAGGTCAAGTCTAGGTCAAGCACTATTATTTAATATATGGGACTATGTATATAAGGTTTCAATTTTAATTTAAAGAGTAAAAACCCTTTTAAAATTTGTTTTCATCCCTACTTAGTGGTGACCATTTTTTTTAAAATTCAATTCTTTTAATTTTTATTTTAATTTCTAAAAAAAATGTATTTAAAAGGTTGAGCTATATGGATCACCACTACTAATTAATAAGGTCCCACAAACATCATAAAATGAAGTGTGAGATCCATTTAAGAGTTACCACTCACTTATTGAGTCCCATTTAGAAATGTTATCATAGTTTTTGTTCATAGTAGCAAAGCACCAAAACATGTTGAGGGAAATGCACATGGTAATATAAATGTAGCATGTAATAATGCAAGAAATATAAATCTTTTATTATTTCTAAAATGATGCATAATCATTCTTACTTTCCATATAAATCCATGAATAAAATATATAATCCACAATCATAATAATAAATATCACAAATATAGTGTGTTAGCCAATGGTATAATAAAAAATATTATAACAAGAAAAATACTAAACAATATATACCATACTAGGTAGTTTTGATTTTTCTTATACATGAGTTATCTACTCAAAAGAAAAAATCATTTCAAAATTATGAAACATTCCTAATATCATTTCTAATATTATTATATAATAAGACAAAAGAAAATAAATATGCTCTGATACCACTTTGTGATTTTCCGACCTGGATGCCACTTAACGGTTCCCATATCTAGTGGGTCATATGGCATTAAGCGTGCCTCCCCACATACCATAGGATGCTAACTAGAAACAATGGTTTGAGGTGGTACATTTGGTAGAAAATACCCTTATTATTAGATTATAATAATGGTGAAACATATAGATAAATAGAGGAAACATAATAATTAACAGATGGAGAAAGGTAAAGAATCTAATAGTAATAAATAAATACCATCCAATATCATATAAAAAATGATGATATGTACTATGTATAACCTAAAGTAATAGGAAACCATTCTATAACATACATGTAAAAAATATATAAAATGACCAGAAGAACTATCTTCAATTCATCAGGAGCCACATCTTAGTCATGTGATTCCCCCACTACTACAAAAAAGGGATTTATCAGCGCTCAAAACAGGATTTAACAGCGCTAACAAACCTCTATAAAACTCATCATTTATAGGGCTTCCCCTTTATTAGTTCTAAAAGAGTAATGATAAAGGTATCCTTTATCAGTGCAAAAAACACTAACAAAGGTATCCTATGTCATCCCTAAAATGCACTGATAAAGGATCCCTTTATCAGTGCTAAAAAAGCACTGATAAATACCCTGCCTGTTGTGACATAAAATTCTGCAGCATCACACCCAAACAAGACCTTAAAAAAATCAGCATATCAACAAGTGGCCCCATAAAAAAATTAATATATAATTCATAAGGTAATTATATAAAGTTTAAAAATACAAAAAGTATACTCATACACTATTAACACATAATTCATAAGCTAATTAAATACATAAAGAATTCAATTTAGAATTAAGGGTGTTGGGGGGTTGTTCAGGGGTTTGGGGTGGCTTTCCAAGGGGGTAGGGGTGTCTATGGGGTGGGTGTGTCTGGGGGGGGGGGTTGGGTTGTCCAGGGGGTTGGGGGGCTTTCCAGGGGTGGGGGTGTCCAGGGGGGTGGGGGTGGGGGTATCCAGGGGTGGGATGGTGTCCAGGAATGTGGGGGTGGTCTAGGAGGTTTGGGGGATATCTGGGGGGTGTTCAGTGGGTGGGGGTGGCTTTCCATGGGGGTGGGGTGTCCAGGGGTTGGGGGTGTCGAGGTGGTGGGGTGGTGTCTAGGAGGGGTGGGGGCATCTAGGGGGTGGGGGGACATCCCGGGGGTGGGGGTCGTCCAAGGGGGTGGGGGGCTATCCCGGGTGGTGGGGGTGTCTATGGTGGTGTTCAGGGGGGTGGGGTGGTGTCCAGGGGGATGGGGTGGTGTCCAGGGGGTGGGGGGAAGCTTTAATGGTTTTAATGGAATGAATTTCATGGATTTTAAGATCTTTGATATTTTTAAAATGTTTTTGGAATAGTTTTTACTTCAATATTATGTGTTTCTTGAGAAAAAATGAATGCTTTTGGTGTGTATGGTATGAAGGGGGTTTTTCGTATGTCAGTTGTTGTTTTCACTTAAAATTATGTCCATTTTAAACAAAAGAGAGAAACATTGAGTGATACCGGCCACACCGTGCCTCAGATTGATGTGGGGTTGACTCATACATATCAGAAATGACCCACGGATCATTCTCCTAAAGTATCAACACAATCTGAATGTGTTTGGTCAGATTTTCGTACGTCAGCTATTGCTTTCACTTAAAATTCTGTCCATTTTAAACAAAAGAGGGATACTTTGAGTGATACCAGCCACACCATACCCAAGATTGAAGTGGGGTTGACTCGTACACATTAAAAATGACCCATGGATCATTCTCCTAAAGTATCAACACAATCCGAATGTGTTTGGATTTTTTTCGTATTTCAGTTGGTGTTTTCACATAAAATTCTGTCTATTTTAAACTAAAGAGAGACACTTTGAGGGATACTAGCCACACCGTGCCTCGGATTGATGAGTGATTGACTCATACATGTCAAAAATGACCCATGGATCATTATCCTAAAGTATCAATACAATCTGATTCCATTATTTTGGATTTTCATATGTCAGTTGTTGTATTCACTTAAAATTCTGTCCATTTTAAACAAAATAGAGACACTTTGAGTGATAAAAGACACACCATGACTTGGATTGAGTAAGGGTTGACTTGTACACATCACATATGACCAATGTATCATTCTAATAAATTATCAACACAATAAAAATGAATTTGGTTTGATTTACGTATGTCAGTTGTTGTTTTCACTTAAAGGTCTGTCCATTTTAAACAATAGAGAGACACTTTGAGTGATACCAGCCACACCATGCCTCAGATTGATGTGGGGTTGACTCATAGACATCAAAAATTACCCATGTATTGTTCTAATAAAGTATCAACACAATCATAATGCGTTTGGTTAGTTTTCTGTATGTTAGTTGTTGTTTTTACTTAAAATACTGTCCATTTTAAACAAAAGAGAGACACTTTCAGTGATACTGTCCACAATGTGCCTCAGATTGAGGAGGGGTTGACTCTTACACATCCAAAATGAATCATGGATCGTTCTCCTAAAATATCAAGCCAATATGAATGCTCTTGGTTATATTTGTTAACATCAGTTGTTGTTTTCACTTAAAATTTTGTCCATTTTAAACAAAAGAGAGACACTTTGAGTGATACCGGCCACACCATGCCTATGATTGAGGTGGGGTTGACTTTTACATGTCACACATGACCCATGGATTGTTATCTTAAAGTATCAACAAAATAGGAATGTGTTTGGTCTGTTTTCTGTAAGTCAGTTGTTGTTTTCACTTAAAATTCTGTCCATTTTAATCAAAAGAGAGACACTTTGAGTGATACCGGCCACACCATACCTTGGATTGAGGCGGGGTTGACTCTTAAACCAAAAAAATGACCCATGGATAATTATACTAAATTATCAACACAATTCAAATGTGTTTGGTCAGATTTCCGTATATCATTTGTTGTTTTCACTTAAAATTCTGTTCATTTTAAACAAAAGAGGGACACTTTGAGTGATACCAGCCACACCATGCCTCAGATTGAGGTGGTGTTGACTCGTACACATCACACATGACCCATTAATATTTATCCTAAAGTATCAACACAATATAAATGCATTTGATCTGATTTCTGTATGTCAGTTGTTGTATTCACTTAAAATTCTGTCCATTTTAAAGAAAAGAGAGACACATTGAGTGATACCGGCCACACCGTGCCTAGGATTGAGGTGGGGTTAAATCATACATGTCACACAAGTCCCATGTATCATTATACTAAATTATAAACACAATCTGAATGCTTTTGGTCATTTTCCCGTACCTCAGTTTTTGTTTTCACTTTAAATTATGTTCATTTTAAACAAAAGAGAGACTCTTTGAGGGATATCGGCCACACCATGCCTCTAATTGAGGCAGGGTTGACTCTTACATGTCACACATGACCCATGTATTTTTATACTAAAGTATCAACACAATCCGAAGGAATTTGGTCAAATATGAAGTTATTTTAGAGATTTTACTGGTTTTTCATATCCAAAGCCCAAAAAAAGTGGTTCATCATTCTTTCATGTTGCGGGTCAATTTCATCTGTTAAAATGAAAAAATAACTCATTATATAAAAGATGTTTTATTTAATAATGATTACGATTTTCCTACGAACATTTACATACAACAATGTTTCATCTTTTAATCTCCTTAACCCCTCTCAAAAATGGCCGCCAGTTGTACACGTTCCCAAGTAAGATCTTCATGCTATTTTGTGTAAAATTTTCCATCAGGTTTGTGGACTACTCATTTATGAACAAATATATATTGTCTTGTGAATATGAGTCATGTGCTGATGGTTCTTGGACCTCAACACTAGGAGCAACAACAGGTTCAGAAACTTGTTGTTGCTCTGCACTGTCAGTTGCAGCAGTTGTAGCAGCAGTAGTAGCATGAGATACTTGTTCAGCCTCGAGGTTAAGAGCACCTGAACACGTTGAAGTCATTATCGAAATAATTGTATGACCAGTTAATTTAGATTACATAAATTCAGTAATGATAAGATAATAACATGAGATAACAGGATCTATATTACAAAAAAATATAACCTGTTTATTGAACACTCTTTCTTTTTTACAAAGGATAAATGGATTTAACACCTCTATATATTATCCAAATCCCTTCATTGTGGTCTCCTCTAACATACTAAACAACATCTACATTGGGACCAGTACGAAACTTTTGCGATGTACCACTGAAAAGATCATCCTCAACTGAATTTTCATCAGACCCTTCAATAGTTTTGGATGATAACAGAACAATATACCACTTTCAGTTTGAGGGATATGGAACATAAAATACTTTTATTTCTTGTGATTCCATTATAAATTGTTTGTTACCGTACCCTTATTTACTAAAATCAACTTTCACAAATCGCAATTCATCTATTTTAACACCATTGTTGTTATCCACCCATTGGCATTGAAAAATCGCCAATTGGAATGTTGTAAAATCTAACTCCTATATTTGTTTAATAATTCCAATGTACGACATATTCTCATAAATTTTATTTCTATCCTAACTACTAGAAACATGCATCGCTTCGGCCATAAGTGTAACTCCACTATTTTCCATGGTACTATCTTCATCAAGTTCATCTGTATATAATTTATAACCATTAATTACAGAACCATTGTAAGATAATTCATAGACACTTGGTACGAAGTCAAGCCATCGAAGTCATTCTAAAATTTAATTCATATTTTCATCTAACTCCTTAAAAATATGGTCTTGAAACTATCCTATAAACTAGTGATTATGTGTTTTTGATATCCATTTTCAATCGTTTATGGATTCAACTACCTATGAATTTTTATGGGTTTCAATATATGGGGAAACCTCCAAACTGTTATGTAAAAAAATGGTGGGCCTACTCCTGATCTTTAATATTTATTGTCACAACATCTCTTCCAGAAATTCCATCACCATCAATGCATCCAGTGTGAAGATATTTCAGGAGACCAATGCTTTCCACACCAGATAAGTATTCAGTAAATAATTCAATAGCTTCCTCAATAATATAACACTCCACAATACAACCCTATGATGGACTTCAATTTTTGACATACCCTTTCAATATCTTCATATACCGTTCATTGGGGTACATCCATCTATAGTGCACAAGACCACAGTGTCAAATCTCTCTCACCAAGTGAACCATCAAATGAACTATCATATCAAATAATGATGGCTAGAAGAATATTTATAATTCATATAATATGATGACAATTTATCTTTCCATAGTTTATAATTTATCCAGGTCTAAAAACATTGTTGCATATAGCTTTGAAAAAGAAACAAATTTTTGTTAACGTATGATGAACATTATTGGAAAAAATGCAATATAAAGCTATAGGAATTAAATCTTGCAACAAAACATGGCAGTCATGTGATTTCAAACCTTTTAACTTCAAATAATTCATTGAAACAATGTTATTGATATTTGATGAATACCCCTCTAGAACCTTTACTTCATTGAAGAAGTTACAAAACTAATATCCCTCCTCCCTTGAAAGAGTGTAATAATTTGGAGGAAAAAACATTCGATTTTCACCCTTCACAGGAGCCAACACTTCTAGTATTCCCATGTCCACCATGTCCAACATTTCCTTAATTCCATCCTTTATTTTTCCAAGGGAATTTAACAATGTTCCGATAACGCTGTCACATACATTTTTTCCACATGCATCACATCAAGAAAATTTCTGATGTACAAAAAATTCCATTATGGTAATTCAAAAAAAAATTGATCACTTTTTCCAACCGATTTTCATAAGGTTTTTCAAAAATGGTTTACCGAAAATAGTGTTCACATATTTTACTTTCTCAAATAGCTGGTCACCTGTAAGTGGAAACGGTGTTGTGCATTGTTCTGAACTTTCATTGAATGATGTCATCCAAGATTGGTACTTATGCCGAAGAGGTATAAATCTACAATGTCCTAGAAAAACAGATTTTGATGAATGTTTCAACCTAATTGATTCTGTATCTTCTTCGCACATGGGACAGCCTTGAGTTCTTTTAATTCTATAGCCTGAAAATTTTCCATACGTAGGGAAATCATTTATCGTCCCATAAAACATCACTCTCAACGTGAAGTATTCACTTTTATAAGAATCGTACAACATAACACCTAAATCCCATGATAAATTCAAATCATCAATCAGAGGATCCAAATAAAAATAAATATCATTATCTGGTTGTTTTGGTTCTAATATATGCATAGATAACATGATTAATTTCCGTTTCATGTATAAATAGGGTGGAATGTTTTAATTTTACAACATAACAGGACATGTACTATGAGTGCTAGTTTCAAAACCAAAAGGACTCACTCCATCTGTAGATAACGCAAGAAGAAGGTTTCTCGGCTCATTTCCAAATTCAGGATACCCATGATCAATTCTATTCCATTGAGGAGAGTTAGTTGGGTAACGTAATTTCCCATCTTTATTTCTTTTCGATGCATGCCATGAAAATTGTCTTGCAGTTTCTTCACTTCCATATAGACACCTAATGCTTGGAATGATTTGGAAGTACCATACAACATTCCTAGGACTGGATTCATCTTTCTTGTATCGGTAAGAACCACACTTTGGGCATTATGTAAGTGATTTTTTCTCCTTGTGAAATAATATACAATCTTTTGGGCAGGCATGTATTCTTTCAGAAATCATACCCATCGAGCGTATCATTCATTTAGATTCATATGTATGTACTGGGATCTCATTATCTTCCGAGAGCATATCATTCAAGAGAGCAAGTAGTTATGTAAAACTGACTTCACTCTATCTGTTTCCTACTTTCAATTTACACATCTTTATTATAGCTGACAATGCTGTATATTTAGTGAAACTAGCATAGAATGACATCTTTGCTCAACTATTCAACTTCTCAAACAATTTTGGGCAATCACAGAGTTCATCTTCAACAGTCCTTTACATTTCCTCAATACAATCTTCATCATCACTGACATATGTAATCACATCCTCAATAAAATCTTCTTCATTATCCATATTTTTAATCATTAATGATCCATAAAACACAGTTTTATACCATCTAGTAGCTACATTCACTTTTTCTCCATGTTTATTCCAAAATCTATAATTCCGATCTATTCCATGACATATTAAATGTTCTTCCAACTCCTTTGGAGTAATTAGTCTAGAATAACAACAATGTAAACACAAACAAAGGATTTGAGAAGGGTCCTTTTCATGATCCTTTACAAAATTGTTGAACTCTTTCACTCCATTATCATACTATATTTTCAAATGATTAGTATCCATATAATCCTTATTCATATCCATCCTATTTGAATCTGAAATATTATTATTTATGATTCAAATACATAAAACAAGACTTACAAATACAGTAGAAGAGAAACACTTATAAAAATAGTGATTAATAGAGCCGAACCATTTCCAATAAAGATTTTGAAATAAACAGAACCATGATATACCCACCCCATCAAAATCAACACACTTTCCATCCCCCTTACCAATAGTTTTAGCACCCACCACCTTTGCAGCAAAACATTAAACATACTTTTAACCACCCATATCATCCACCTCATTCATAATGAAATAATCATATTAAAGAACCCAAAACTATATACCAAACTTAAATAAAATGAAAACAAGGATAAAATTTTGATGTGAAAAGTAATATAGTAGATACATTTCCTAACACAAAGGTGTTTGTGGGGGAGACAAATAACCTAGGTTTATCAAAAATTACAGTGGAACATCATAGGTTTTGTTACCCAAATTAACATAAGAAATAGATTATTGAGGTTAGTGAACATAAATTCTATCATGAACATCTAATGGATATGAAATAACTCTCCCTCACCTTCCACAAACTTGTAACTAATTTCCACACACATGTCTTAAATCCATTCTATAAAAAATAACATTCCCATACAAAGGGATAAACAACAATCCCTTAGTGTTAAAAAGTCACACATGAGGGAGAAGGACCACATCGACCATCCCAAAAAAAAACTAAAACATCATCTCAAACCTCTTATCACTAACTATTAATACCTTCCATAATATTTATACCTACCATAAATAAATTATTTCCCCAAAGCATGACCTTTAGATTAGAAAAATTCCCATCCATTTCGGTAAAATAGAAATATGATTTCTTTTTTTTTTATGAATAATTAAATTTGGAAAAACACACTAACCAACTCAATAAAATTCATATTTTCATAGGAATTTGAAGGTAAAGAGAGATAAATAATTCCATTGAAAATAATTAAACTAAATCTTTTAGTATCAATTGAAAGAGGGTATTGGTTCATAAAGGGATGAGTTCAATAACTCAGGACATAATCATGCTTAGACTCTTAAACCAAACTCACCACATCCCAAAATTTTATCAACTAATACATGACCATCCAACTAAATAAAACTACACCATAATGAATATTAACATAAGAACAAAAGCAAACAGATGAGGATGAGTGGAGAAATCACCAGAAATCAAAGATGGGAAGCCAAGAATCTAACCTCATCGAAAGCAATCCCAAACAATTGAAGTGGGGTTCGCGGGGAGTAGGTTATAGTGGGTAGGAGGAGAAGTAGGGTTCATGGAGAGGAGGATCAGTGGAAGGGGAAGATAAGGAGTAGGTCTAGCGGCGGTGTAGTAAGGCAACAATGATGAATTAGGACAGCGGTGGTGAAGAAGGTCTAGCGGTGGTGGAGTAGGGAGGAGGCGGCAGAGAAGGGATAGCGGCGGAGTATGGTAGCAGTGGCGGAGTAGGGCAGTAGTGGAATAGTAGTGGCTGACAAAGAGATGATTAGGGGGAGGGAGGGGAGTTTTCGTAGGGGTACAGTCCCACGAGAGTTTGAGGGTGTGATAAACAGAGGGAATTGTGCACCATTTTTTATAAAATGGGACTATGGTTTTATCATCACTAGAAAATCATAGATAAAGGATCCCTTTATCAGTTATTTTAATTAGCACTGATAAAGAGTTACCTTTATCAGCACTTTCTTGCTTAGCGCTGATAAAAGGTGGCGCTTCCCTTGCCTGTTTTTATAGTAGTGCCCTCTCCCATTCTATATACAATCAAATATCAACCACTGGGTGCCTTATCCTATCCCTACCTGCATCGCTATAATCTTTCCATGTATCATATATGACCTAGATATTTTGTGAGATAAACATAGAAGGCCACCAAAAATGGTGTCTATAAATATACATTCTGTGCATATAATATGGCAGTGTGCAGGTAATAATGGTAAGCAATAATAAATTTGTATAGGTTGGATCTGGTTCCTGAAGGAAACTAGGAAGATATTTTCTACTTCTACCTAAGACAAATAGTCTCTTAATAAGTAACAAAGTGTTTACATATATATATGATATGTATACGTAGTGATTTCTACATCCAAATATATATGGAAACTACTATCAGCCTAGACTGGAGGCATAACTCAGGAATCCATGAGCTGTAGCATGAGTATCATGAGTATCAAGGGACACAATACTTGATATCACAAAAATAGTGGATTCCATGATTATTATCATAGTTTTATGGTTTCTATCCCTAAATAATAATAGTAGGGTTGTCCCGAACCATCCCCCAGGGCTCGTGATGTTACTACGCCGAGCCCCCATCTTGAAGGCCAGGGGTTGGCAACTAGCACTGAAGGCATCAACCTACAAGTGGGGGGCATTTTCCAGAGTACCTATGTACACACACATGACATGCCAAATCCCAAACACTGACCAAGGAACAAGTATCACTAAAACAAAGGTTATTACATGTAATACTAATATAAGTGGGCCATAATACAAACCCAACAAATGAACTAAAAATAGAAAAGTGAAAAATTGAAACTCTAATGGCCATTATCAAAAAACCCCACCAAATCATTAGAGTAGTTTAGCTAATAGAAGCCGAAGTATAACATCATTTCCACCCAATCCTACTAGACCCCACCTGGTCCTAGGCCACCAAGTCCACTGTCATAGCATCCATCAGTCACATCTCCCTGAAAACCTCTAGGTCCTGGTTCACTGAAATCTTTATCGAAATGTCGATCGTCTCCACCAAACACAACATGTGTGAACGAAGCCCATAAAGGGGTGAGTAACAAAGTACTCAGTAGGGGACCCCCCAAATAAGTAAAGACCACACAAAATCCTAAAATTAAATCATGATGCATAAGACATCTCGCACTAGGTATACATTTAGGGTGGTGATAGTAGAAACATTAGTCATATCCTAGAACACTTCAGATGCTGGATAACTCCTTCTACATCGAGTATAGTAGGCCTTCCAAGTCACTTATAAATTATTCCCACTAACCGTGGAATGCTTAGGTACACCTCCCCAATGTGTATCGTGGGCCTGCAAAGTCACACAAAAGTGCTTCCCAATAATCTTGGCAAACTCAGGTACTCCTTGTCATGTACCGTGGGCCTGCAAAGTCACACGGAAGTGCTTACCACCATGGTTCTACAAAATCACACAGAAGTGCTTCCCATGGGGCCATAGTCGAGTCTCACAGAGTCAAAAGTCAGCAATCCTCAAGTCTCAACCAACCACAGTGTTCTGTAAGTAGCGCGTCTGGGAGAACTGCTCCTCAAGAAATTCATAACATATCAAACTCAATTAAAGCCTCCTCAGGATAATCAAAAATATCATCCTCATCAATAGGGTCCCAATGCTACAAAAGTTTCATCAATCAAACTAGTGATTTGAAAGATACAGACATTTTAGTAAATAGTGGCCAATTGTATCTGGGCCCAGTCTCACCCTATTGAACCAACCTAACAAACCCAGCTCGGGGGTCCAACATACCCCAATTCAAAATTGACCAACTCAAAATAACCAAATATGGGTTTGGGTTGGTCCGGTCCAACCTGGTTAGTGGGCCATTCCCAATGCACCTTGCTAGACCCGACCCTGTTTGACTGATGGTCCAGTCCACCGGGTTGAACAACGACGCGGTATCATCCGGCCCAGCCTGAAGGGCATGGGTCTGGCCTTCCTTCATGGGTCCAACCCGCTAAGAAATACATCCAGCACACTGGCTAGGGGTGCGACCCTCTAGCCCGAAGCCCGGCCTGTGCAGAGTTGTTCTGTTGTGCACCGCCTAGTCAGGACGCGGCCGGCTGCCGCGTCCAGTCCCTGCTGGCCCCGCAGACAAGCGATGCCTTCCTCCAACCATGGTCGAGCTTCCCCAGCTCACCGAACCAGCTGACAACCTAGACATGGGCCTTCCCTCTACACGGCACCTCCTAGTGCTGCGTCACCCCACATCCAGCCAGCCACGACCTCCTGTCGTCGCGACATGCCACCGGGCGCGCTTTCATCCTTCAGCATGCCTGACGAGGGTTGGTCGTATCACCTTCCACGTCACCAGATAGATTCACCCCTTTAATGTGGCCTTTTTGGGCCGACCACTACTATAGGTCTTCGGCACGTCCATGCCAGCGATGCCGCACTGGCAGCACCTTCCGTGGGCCACTAAAGTTACTCTGGTGGTCCATTTTCTGATCCGTCTGTGCCTACGTGCCTCTCAGGTCACCACCACCACTGCATTGGCATAGGATTCTGATTTCCGTCATTTTTATGGCACATTTACAATTAAAACACAAGTTATAAGTGCTTATGCCTTGTTCATGTTGGCCCAGGCCCTCCGCATTAAAGGTTTATAATCAAGTTAGGTCCATGGAGTTTTTATTCAGTCAATACAAGTGATGTTTGAATCCCAGATAGAGAATCCCCAGAAGAAAAGTCACCCACCCACATAAATGCATGAATCCAAGATAAAACTTTTCATGGTTTGATCCACATCCATTATTTCTAGAAAAAATAATGGGGAAGAACTTTAAAATAAAATAACCCCAACCACTTTGACGTTTGATGTTGTAGCTCTCATCCTTGAGGGTTCAAGATATCAACAGTGCTCATCTCTTATGGATCTGTTCTTCGAGGTGTGTTGAAGTCGGTGATGATTCGTCGGTGCATCGTTCTTTGTTAGAGAGGAAGACTATTGGAGGTTCATTATAGAATCTTCAATGTTTAATCCTTGTTCCACCAATGCGTCAAACAATTAATAGAAAACATGTCACATCATTTCATTTACACTGCAACGTCGCATCGATACACTATTTCATTTATGAAACGATGTCGCTCTTATGCTTCCTTTATTTTATCATTATGATGTGTGACCCATGCCATTAATGAGTTACATTAATGTGCCACATCGCTACCTCGTCGCTTCATCACTGCGTTTCCGTTCGCTACTCAAAGGGGAGAAAAGAAATAAAATAATTCATTTAAATTATTTTATTATTTTATAAAAAATATAGAAAAATAACTTTTCTGATCAACCCTGTCCATCCTAAGATAAGCCATTTCTTGGTGAATCCCAAAATTTTGAGTTCAATAGTGCCCTTATATTTTTGATCTAATCACCGGTTCAAATGTTAGAAAACTCTGCTTGCACATTTACTAAACATACCTTCAAAAAAAGTTTAAAATTATGTTCTAGGATCACTGGGCCTTAGAATCATGTGTCGTAAGAGCATGTGGTCTCAGAATAATTCCACATAATTAAGAAAAATACACTGACTGTCAGGGACATTACATTATCACCACCTTAGGGAATTCCGTCCACGAAATCCAAAACAAAAACTAATTAAACAGATGGGGGTAATAAGTACGAATCTGAGCCTCCCACCCCCATAAGATCTCTTGGAGATTACCATGTTTCCACCAAACTCGTACCAGAGGATTCAACAACCCATGTAGGACCCTATCCTATCAATATTCTATTTTCACTAAAAACTCTGTAAAAGTCACCCCATCTCTAATGTCCTGCTCTCCCTAGTCGACGACGTGCGAGGGATCATGCAGGTACCTCTTCATCTACAACATGTGGATATCATCATGCACCTGGTGCATATATGGAGAACGAGTAAGGTGGTATGCCATGTTCCCAACTCTTCTATTGATCTAAAAAGGTCTGATGAAACTTGGAGATAGCTTTCCAACCTATCCAAATATTTTTAGTCCTCGTCAGGGTGAGACCCAACTGAATACGAAATCTCCTTCCTCCAACTCCATGGGTCTTCATCTCTTATCGACATAAGACTTATTCCTACTATGTCCGGTCCCCATCTTCTCTTGGATGATCCAAGACTTCTCAATGGTAGCATGTACCAACTCCAGAACCATGAGTGCTGACTCCCCTAGTTCTGTCCAACATAGGGGTGATTTGCATGGCCGCCCGTACAGGGCCTCAAATGGTACCATGCCAATGGTGGAGTGATAAATATTGTTGTATGAAAGCTACACAAAAGGAAGGTGGTCCTCCCAACTGTGACCAAAGTCAAGGACAAAAGAGTGAATCATTTCCTCTAAGGTCGGTATGGTTCACTCCGTCTAACCATCCATCTGGGAATGAAAATCTGTGCTCGAGCATATTTCCATCCTGAATGCCTCCTGCAATCCCTTCCACAGCCAGGATGTTAAGTGAGCATCATGATATCAGATGATCATTGAAGTCACCACATGAAGCCACACTATCTCTTAGACCTAGAGGCATTCAAATCCCTATACTTTTCCTTTCTCTCTGATGGGTAGGAAGTGAGCTGACTTGGCAAGTCATTCAATGGTCACCAATATAGAGTCATGAACCCTGGATGTATGTGGTAACCTTGTCACAAATTACATTGAGAAACCCTCCCATTTTCTCTTAGGTACCTCGAGTGGCTAGGCCAAGCCTGATGAAACCTGATTCTTGGCCTTCACTTGCTAACAATTGAGGCATCATGAAATGAAAGCAGTCACCGCTTTCTTAATCCTTGGCCACCAATAATGACGTCAGAGGTCCTGGTAGATCTTCACCACACTAGGATGTACTTCCAAAGGGTATGTATGGAACTAACTCAACACCTCCTCCTAAAATGTCTTTAGTACTATGGTGGAACCTTTAAAAATGATGATGTGATACCCACCTATTGAAAATCCACCAGGAACCCATCCTGATAAAAACTGAGCACATCGAGCCTCATATTCAACATCCACTAGTTGTGAATCCTTGACTCACTATAAGAGTGGGGTAGTAACAATCATCGACTAAAGTTAAGTATCTTCACCGTCATCCACAAAGGATATCTTTATCACCACCAACTTTTTCATCACCTCACTCAGCAGCTACAAACTAGTCCTCCCACTGAGCGTGTTTTCCACCATGTTACCATTTCCAAAAGTATAGACTATCTCAAAGTCATAGTACTAGATGAACTCTAGCCATAACCACTATCTTAGGTTCATGACTTTATGGGAGAATATATACATGAGACTCGTGTGGTCGGAGTAAACCATAAACCATTCATCCATCAAGTAGTGACGCCACATATTCAAGTTAAAGACCGGTGATGCTAACTCTAGGTTGTGGGTATCGTAGTTTTGTTCATGCTACCTCAACTAGAATGAGATGTAGGTGATCACTTCTTGCTCTTGCATAAGGACACAAACCATTTCGGTCCATGATGTTTTGTAGTAGACTACATACCCAACTCCCTCCTCTATTAGTCTCTAGATAAGGGCACTAGACAGTCTCTACCTCAGCTCCTGGAAACTCATATGACATTTATCTTTCCACATTAAGGGTTATTCCTTCTATTTCAAAGCCGATAATGGTGCTTGTACTTTAGAAAAAGTCAGGTATGAACCTCCAGTGGTAACCGGACAATCCTAAGAAACCCTGCACCTCATTCATACTTCCAGGTGGCTCCCTAGAAAGAACTGACTCAATCTTTGCTGGATCCACTACAACTCTAGCCTCCGAGATGATGTGTCCCAAAAAGTGGACCTCTTGTATCCAAAACTGAAGCTTCGAGAGTTTACCATAAAGCTGGTGATCTCAGAGTGTACCCAGGACCATCCATAGGTGCGTAGAATTCTCCTCCTCTGACGCTTAGTACACCAAGATGTCATCAATGAAGACCACAAAAAATCGGTCAATGTAAGGGTGGAATATCCTATTCATGAGTCCCATGAACACTTCCATGGCGTTGGTCATTCCAAAATGCATCACCAGGAAATCATAGTGGTTGTATCAACACCTAAATTCTATCTTCGGTACATCCTCATCACTTACCCGAAACTAGTGATAGCCTGATCTGGGGTCTATATTTGGGAACCACTTCTCTCCCTTTAACTAGTTGAAGAGATCATTGATTCTCAGTAGTGGGTACTTGTTCTTCATTTTCACCTAGTTTTGGCACTGAAATTCCATGCACAACATAAAACTCTCATCTTCCATATTAGAAAAAAGAATCAGGTCTACCCATGGTGAAATTTTGGGCCTTACGAACCCCTTCACCTACAAGTCCTCCAGTTGTTCCCTCATCTTGAAAAGCTCTGCAGGAGCCATCCGATATACCAGTGTGGATATTAGTGTCATCCCAGGGCACAGGTTGATACCAAAGTCAACCTCCTTGTGTAGAGGTTGTCCTAGAACATCCTCAAGAAAAACATCCTCATACTCATCCATCGCTATAGGAAAGCTCAGACTCCTCTCATCCACTGCATCGAAGGTGAGGGTAGCCAACTGGTGAGTAATTGGTTTCAACCTCCTCCGAGAAAGTTCATCCTATGCTGCAAGGGTTTCCTTCTCACCGGTGAAGGAAATCCCGGTCCTATATCCATAGACACACCACAGTGTACGCCTAAAGTAGATGATCTGGGAATGGAATGTGGATAACCAGTCCATACCCAAGATGTCATTGTAAGTCTTAGACAATGCTACTATGAGATCCAAGCCAAAGCTCTCACCTCCTATTGTAAGATCACACTACCGAAATGAGTGTGTAATCGTCAAATCCCCTTCTTTAAGAGTCACTAGACATAAGGATCGAGCCAGCGGCTCCACCAAAATATCTGATCTCTAAGAGAGAGTCGCGGCAAGGAAGGAGTGACTAACACCTATATCTATAAGAACTGTAGCTAGGGTGGAGAAGACATAAATCGTACTTCAAATCATCTCTGGCGCACCATGGTCATAAGCCTCTACAGCTTGAAGTTGTGCTCTCCCTGTCCACCTGCTCCCTAAGTACGAGGTGGACCACCTAGGGGTGGTGGCAGTAACACCACAAACTTCCGCCCACAGCCGGCTACTCGGCCTACTCCCCTACCATGTCCACCACCCTGTGGACCTCCTAGTTTAAACCACTATCACAATATCGGTGACCCCTCAACTATTTTCTGGTCATTTGTACAGAAGGTCAGGCAGTCACGAGCCATGTGTCCCTACCCACTACATGTGAAGCACTTCCTAGATCCCAACTGACTCCCTTTAGGCTGAGAGCCCCATACTACCGACCTTGAGTCCAGGAGTCATCCTTTGAAAGACCTGGCCCTCTTGGGCCCTCGCGTCTGCTTTCTTCTACCTACAGAAGACTCTTCCACCTGGTGTCTACTGGTATCTCTAACTATGGGTGTCTGATCCTCAAAGAATCTCTCTACTAGAAGGGCTCGCTCCAACACCCCAGCCTCAGTAGGCATTCTAATGAGACAACATCGATGCCCAAATCTCCCACCTAAGTCCCTAATAAAAGGCTTGAGACCAGAAGAAATGGTCTCACACCATTTCTTTGGAGTAGAGAGAAATCTATGTGAAACTTTCTAAGTAATCATACACCATCATGATACCCTTTTGAAGGTGACTCACCTCTTGAATGTTCATGGAGTGCATGATCCTGGGAAAAAACTCCTCCTAGAAAAGCTGCTCGACCAGGTAAGGGTCACCTCATTGTGTGTCTAGGTTGTCAAGATCCACCATATCCCTACCGATCCTTGTATAAGGCTTTCTACTAATATCTCCATTTGGCCAGGTGGTGTCCTCACTATGCAGAAGACATGCGTCACTACCTCCATCCAGTCCTCAACAATCTGAGGATCTATCTCTCCCATGAACTTGGGAGGTCTATGTCTCTAAAACTCGTGCAGGGAACATAGTCTATGCATGTCCTCTGCTGAAACCACTAACAGTAGATGATGACCATCGGGTGGTGGTAGAAATGGTGCACCACACAGTGGGTCCATCTCTAGAATTGGTGCCTAAATGGATGTCTCATCGCTAGGTGGACTATCATCATGGCCTCGTATCGGGATCCTAGCTGCTCATCTATGTGGAGGAATCCTCAGATAGATCACGATATACCACAGTTAGAAGGTTATACCTGGTGAGATTAATTTTATTCAAAAGAACACAAGGGGATACTTATGCCACCGTTGTTTTCATGTATAGATCTGAAAAGTAGAATCAACGGTACTGGTGTATGGAAACATTGGATGTCGCACCAACACTGGACTCCCTGAATCTGAAAGTCAGACTCGCAACACTTAACACTATTTCCCCAAAACATAACAATATACTCACAGTCTTTATGGTAGGAATGATTTCGCTTTGAAACCACATTATCATGACCCATCCCCCAGGGTCCATTTTGTGGCTACCCAAAGCCCGACTCCCAAATTCTAGGGGCTGGAGACTAACACCGAAGGCATCAACTAACAAGTGGGAGGCATTTGCATGAGTACCTGTACGCACACACACACCCAACCAAGTCACACACACTGAACAAGGAAAAAGTATCACTAAAACCAAGATGAATAAAAGTACAAATGATATAAGTGGTCCAGAATAAAAATCTCAACCAAACAACTGAAAACAGAAATGTATAAAAAGGAAACTCTGATGGTCATCTGTGTAAAACCCCGCCTGATCATGAGAGTAGTGAAGCTACTGGAAGCCAAAGTAGAATGTCTTGTCCACCTGATCCTAATGGACCCCGCCTGGTCCTAGGCCACCAACTCCTCCATATTAGCGTCTATCAGTACTGTCTCCCTAAACACCTCTAGTTCATGATTCACCAAAGTCTCTGTCAAAACGTCGATTGTCTGCACCAGACACAACACATGTGGGCGAAGCCCATGCAGGGGTGAGTAACAAAGTTCTTAGTAGGGACCCAAAAAAAAGGAAAGACCACACACAAATTCTTAATGTAAATCATGGTGCACAAGACATATCACACCAGGTATACATTTAGGGTAGTGATAGAAGAAACATGAGTCACATCATTAAACTCCTTTGATACTAGAGAATTCCAACTTTATCGAGTACAGTGGTCCTGGGAAGTTACACATAAGTGATTCTCACCATCCTTGGACTGCTTAGGTACACCTCCCCACCGCGTACCATGGGCCTCCAAAGTCACACAGAAGTGCTTCCCAATAATCTTGTCCAACTGAGGTACTCCTCCTCATCGCATACCATGGACCTGCAAAGTCACACAAAAGTGATTCCAATCATGGTCCTACAAATTCACATAGAAGTGCTTACCACTAGGTCATATTCGAGTCTCACAGAGTCAAAAGTCATCATTCCTTAGGTCTTAGCTAACCATAGGGTTCCATACATAGCGGGCATAGGAGAATTACTTCTCAAGCCATTCGTTGCAGATCAACATCCATAAAAGCCTCCTTGGGGAATTCCAAAAGAACCTACTCATCTAGAGGGTCCCAACACCACAAATGTCTCATCAATTGAACACGGGGTTTGCAAGATACATGATTTTTGTAAACAGGGGATGGTTGCATCTGGGTGTGGGTCTGACACGCTGGTCCATGGGACAGGCCCATTGGGCGCTAGTCTGACCCAATGGGTCGCAGGAAAGGCCCAATAAGCTGTGGGTTCGGCCCACTGGCCAGGGGCGTGACCTGCTAGTCCAAAGCCTGGCACACGCGGTGCAGGCTGGTGGTGCGTCGTCAAACCGGGACACGGCCGGCTGTCGCATCCAGTCCCCACTAGCCCTGTAGATGCGCGGGGCCTTCCTCCTACTGCGGTCGAATGATTGCGGCTTTCTGAACCAGATAGATAGCTCGGATGCGGTCAATCCCTGTACTCAGCGCCTACCTAGCACCATGTCCCCTCGTGGCTGCTGCAACCGGTGAGGGCCGACCACCTCAGTCGTCGTAGTGACGGTTGGTGCCACCCCTTCCATGCGGTCGGCATGGACTGACCATGGCCACCACACTGGTGGTGCCACATAGGCGACACCTTTCGCAGGCCACCAGAGTTACTTTAGTGATCTTTTTTCTAATCCGTCTGTGCCTACAGGCCTCCCGGGTTGCCGCCACCACTACCTTGGCCCCAGAATTATATTTCCACCATTTTGAGGGTACATTCACAATGAAAACACAATGAGAATGTGCTCATACATTGTTCGTGATGGCCCACACCCTCCGTGTTAGTGTTTTATAATAATGGGATGTTTAGGGATTTTTTTTCAGTCAAGAAAAGTGAAATTTGATTCATAGATAAAGATTCCCTAAAATAAAAGTCACTCTCTCTCAAAAATGCACAAATCACGGATCAACCTAATCGTTGGTTAATCCATGTTCATCATTTCTAGAAAAAATATAATGGAAGGACTTTAAAATAAAATAACCACTACCTCTTTGATGATCGATTCCATAGAGCTCATCCTTAGGGTTTTAATACATCGACATCGCTCATCACTTCCAGCTCCGTTCTTCACGGTGTGTCGAAGTCAGTGATGTGCTCTGTTGACCGACCTCACACTTTGTAGGAGACACATCCTATAAGTGGATTAAGTGGAATATAATTCATAAATTTTAGTGAATGAAATTAAAGGATGTCATATGGTTCCTTGGGATTGTGTCTACATAATTTTCAGATGTGCTTTGGAGACCAAGAAAGGATAATTTCTTCATAATAGATGGAGAGAGTTGAACTTCGCGGCCGACTCTCTTTCATATAGGGTATTTCTAGAAAATTTCTTGGTCATTTATGATAATCTGGGTTCCCTTCCTGATTATTGTAAGACTATCATTCATGGATATTCCCTTGGTCTCCTTTATTTTTTCCTCCTTGAGGGGCATGTGTCTTGGTCTTGAGTTCTTCTTCTTAATAAAAATTAAAGTTATTAATAGTGTTGAAGTCGGTGATGATCTGTATGTGTGTAATTCTTCAGTATAGAGGAATATAATTGGAGGTTTGTCAGAGAATATTCATGGTTTAATCCTCATTCCAAAAACATGTCAAAAAATTAAAAATAAAACATGTTGCAACATTTCAATTATGTTGCGATGTTGCGTCATTATGCTGTTTCATTTATGAAATAGTGTTGTTGTTACTCTTCCATTATTTAATCATTATGATGCATGATATGGGCCATTAATTAGTTCCATTAATGCACCACATCACCGCCTCATCGCTTCACCACAACTTCATTATCCTCCACTAAATGGTTAGAAAATAAATAAAATAATTCTTTTAAATTCTCTTATTATTTGTCTCGAAAAGTCTGAAAAATAATTTTTCTATTCGGCCCTTACCGGCCAATGTTAAGCCATTTCTAGGTAAATATCAGTGTTCAGAGTTCAAATATACCCTCATATTTTTGATCAGAGCACTATTTAAAATGTTAGAAAACCCCTCTCGCATGTTTACTGAGCGTACCTTAAAAAGAGTTCAAAATTTCGTTCTGGGATCATCGGGCCTCAGAATAGTGTGTTGTCAGGGCATGTGGTCTCAGAATAATTCCATATAATTAAAAAAATTGCACAGAATTTCTAGAACATTACAAGGGACTCCATTCCCAATATCACATCAATACTCATCATGCATGTATAGAGCAGAAGGTTCATCATGGATGTATATCAAGTTCATAAGGGTCTCCATGCCCAATTCCATATCCATAAGGGTCATCATGCCCATGTATAATAGAAGAGTAGACTTTCTCATATATCACATTCATAATGTTTTCCATTCCTAATATCATATCAATAGGTCTCCATACCCATATCAAAATCATAGGTTCATTAGGCCCATATCATATTTATAAGGTACACCAAGATCAGATCATATCATTAGGGTCTCCATGCCCATATCAAAATAGTAGTAGGGATGAGAGGACCATATGTAACATGCATAAGGGTATCTATTCCCATTTGTCATAATTAACAAGGGTATCCACACACATGAATTATAAGAAATAATTATAATTAAATGCATAAATAATGTCCAAAAATTAATTTATAAATCACTAACATTCAATAATTACAAGGGTGTAATCATTGTTCCATTTAATTAGGTGATGCAGTTGTACCACTCAACTCTATTCAATTTACTCTATATGGATGTGTGTGTTAGCCATGATACAGAACAAAAATAATCAAATTCATTTATGATATCATAAATTATAGGTAAGAGAAAACACACTGATAGGTGTTTAGGATATATAACCAAGAAATCCAATTAGGTACATGTAAGGGAAAACCCAAAGGGGTGGAACAATTTAGGTGGATAAAATCATCATGTATTGGGTTCTAACAAGTTCATTAGGTTATAGAACATGGAAACCAATTTATTATTGATTCAATTTTGGGAAAAACGTGGTGAAATTGGCTCACAACACAACAACAGTTAATGTGAATCATCCCAGAAATGTGGGATAAATACTAGACCACTACTTTATGATTTTAGTGGAGCACTCTTCAAGTATTGGCCTTTGTTTTGGACCATATCGTAATAAAATTACAAAACATATAAAACCACTAAAAATATATAATATGAGAATTCACAAAAAAATAACTATGATGAGGAGAAGAGAAATGTCAGCAGGTGCAAGAGAAATAGAGAATTCATCAGTGAGTATCCAACAAGGCGATCAACACTCAAAATCAATATAGGGATAGTGAAAAAATCAAATAACCAATCTTAGGGCTCCATAAAAGTTTTCCTCATTGGACTTCCAGTGTGTGAGAGAAGAAGGAAGAATTAGGGGTCAGGAAAAATAAAAGGTGTTCTTACCCTTTAAAAATTTTCAAGAAATTTACATGATCTATAAATTCATTACACGTCATGTAATTATTAGGAAATCATTTCTGAGAAAATTTAATTAAATGATGTGAATTTTTTTACTTAGGCTAGCACAAGTCGTGTATCTAATACATGTTGTTTATTCCAAATTCAAATCATGTACTTGGACTACAAGAATATTTCATCCTCTACTTACTCATTTTCAAAACACACTAACTAGTCTAAGGTATTGGGTTCTAATATATTTCAAAAATAACTCCAAGAAGTTTTTAACCACAATTTAAAAGTATTTGTACCTGATTTGAAAATCTTTGTTCTCACATCATCAATACAATCAAATTTACTTTATATTTATCAATCATATATTTATCCTATTTAAAAACCTATTTCTCAACATAAATAAAATATTAAATGTTACCTTAACATAATAAAAGTATCACATTATCATTAAATAAATTTTATACACCATTTTTTAAATTTAACATATTCTTGAAAATCATTAATGAAAGATTACTTTGGAACAATCCATTGATGTTTTACAATTCAAATAATCAAAATAAGATTGATAAAATATAATTCTTTGAATCCCATTATATAAATACATAAATCTCCAACATTTTTAATACACCACTAACCAGACTTCATCATATTATTCCCCAATAATTATTCCCTTAAAATATCATTTTTATTCCCTTATTCATCAGTAATATATCCATTACATCTATAACATTACCATTTTTCTATATGATCTTTTTTTAGGACATTGATATACATAATGCCCATACATTCTATATTTGAATGTTTTAAACATCAATGATACCATAGGGAGACCATTATTCTCATCCATTTCATTAAATGAACTTCTAATTGTTCCTTCTAATTTACTTTTTTGGTTTTCTTCTTTTCCACACAGAAAACATCTTCTCGCCCCTCTAAAAAATCCCTTTGAGTGATTTCTCCCACATTATAAGTATATAGGAATCTACATCTTCTTTACTCCATGGTATCTACTTCACAAACTCTCAGAATAATCTATCTTTATCATCTTTAGTGAGTTAAAGATTTTGTTAAGGTGCATGTTGATTACTTTGTTTCATGATAAATGATTTGTAAAAATCACAAAATCCTTTACTCCAGTCATTCCCCCATTTGATTTCTCATCCGTAAATTGTTCATCACATTCAATTTTAACCCAGTTGCTTTTTCATCCAACCATTGACTAAAACCATAAAATATAATGTGACAAAAACTAATCATAGTTGTAAACTACATCAGTATAATAAAACTACTTATAGGATGTCTAAATAAATACACCTTCCTTTTGATCTATGAAACCTTATGTTTATCCTAGGTTATTTGTAGTCATCATCAATTTAAATAATTTATTATGGTTAATAATTAGCTTATGAATTTATATAGTATACCCACTAGGAGTGTCAAACTAGCTATGAAGAAAGGTCCATTTTCATGTACCAAGTGATAATTGAGTCCAGATCAATGCACCTTTTTCAGAGTTATTACCCCTAGGTATCTCTATACTATAACCACATTCACTTATAGTATACTAATAGGGATGTAATTTTTTGGAAAACACTCTCTCTATCCTTTAAAAAAATTCCAATACATTTTACTATACTTTGACACATCTTTAGACTTATACTTAGATGAATCCCTTGATATATCCTGAGATATATCCCTAATGATCTCACTAAATGTTTCCCATCTTTTTTTCTAAAGGTCAACTATACCATTCCTCTAATACCAACTATAGTGGCCTAGGATTATTATATAAGGATATTATATATATTTAAATGAAAATTAAAGATATTATAAGAACATTTTTGAGAACATTAATAGTTCAGTGCCTTTGGAAACTAGGTATGTTAAACCCCGAGTTTTTGTTAATTTTTTTGAATAAATTAAATTTCTATGATGGCTTATGTTGCACGTTACACCAAGTTAAGGTTTATTTATATGCATAAAAAGGTTATTATTGATCTATATTCAATATTGATATTAAATTTTTTTACACACAACACTACATTGGAAGGTATTACACACAATACTATATTCATTTAATATCATGCATTACATGCATGACCGAGTTTTATCGAACTACGATAAACTATTAATATTATTATGTAATTTTATAGTTACCAACTAGCTGTTAGAATTGAAGGAATAAAAGGATTAACTATATTTATAAAATATAGTATACAATTTTTAATATAATTATTTTGTGACCAATTAATTTGATTTGAAAACAAAACCCTTTTTAAGATAAAATGAATTTTTTTTGTGAAATTTTTTTTATACACACAAATGTGTATTATATCAAAAAATTAACCAAATTAATTTTTTTTACTGATTTAAATGAAACTTATATATTATATATTGAATAAAAATCTTAAAATTAATCTCACATTTTTTCTAGTTAAGAGTAAAGAATTACATGCTTAAAACTTTATTTTTTTAGAAATTAGTTTTGTTGTCTTTTTATGGTGAACTTACTTACAAATTGAATTTTTACACTTTTAGAAAAATAATTTGAAAAAATAAAAAACATTTTCTATATATTAATATGAATATAATATTATGTAAACTGTTTGGTTTTTTCTATTATTTTTTATTTTTTGTTGAATAGTGGAAAATATAAAATTTTAATTGAAAACTACATTTTCATTTAACTAATTTATAAATTTTAACTATATTTTTAAAGGTTTTATAATAAAAATTGTCAAATTATACATATATTAATCGAATTTGTTTCATTATATTAAATTTAAGATTGAAATTGAATATAAAAACTTCAAAAACATTTGATCTTTCTCGCTTTAAAAACACGTTGCCTTATCCCATATGTCGGATTAATTTTAATATAATTTCGTCTACTTATGTTAATTAGATTTGAAAAAATGGATTCTGTAATTTTAATCATAATAATTCATAATTTTTAGTAAGTAAAACATAATTTTTTTTACCAATGTGAGTAGTGAAAATAGTTAAAATTAATCACCGCGATTAAGAGAAAAATGAGTTTAACTAGGGATTAAACTTTAATCTTAAGGGGGAATAACATAGAAACATTTAAAAAACTATTTTTATAGAAATATTTATACTCTTATGACCTTATTCAATAATTTTATGAGTTTTTAGGACATTTTGTCCATCAATGTGACCCACATAATAATTTAAGTAAAGAAAATGACAAAAAATGTATATTTTTTCCTTTTAATTTAAATAAAGATTTAAAATAAGGAAAAATACATAAGTATAGTTATACATGTTATTTTGGATAAAAAATAATTTTTTATCAAAAAATATTAATTTATTTTTATGAGATAAAATAATTATATTAAATTTTTATAGAATTCCAACGCATGAATTATTTAGTTAATAATTAAATAAATCAAATAAGATTAAAAAAATTTAAAGTTAAGTAAATTGAATGAATTATTGTGTTAAATTATTTTTGATGATGATTATGTAATTTCACATATGTGTGAAAATAATGTATTTTATTTCCATTATTTTTTGGTTTTTTTAATTAATTTAAAATAAATAAATAATGTTAAAGTTGATATTAATGTCATTTTATAATAAATGATATTTTATTAATTGATCTTTAATTAAAAATATTCATATTTTATTTAAATAGACTTATTAATATTAATTAATATAAACTATGATCAACTCATAGACCAAATTATCTATTATAATGACTATATTGACTGTTAAATAGAAAAAACCTCGTTAACACAGTCACAGTTAAAGCGTTGTTTTTGCACGTTACATGAACTCGTGTTAAATTTCATTTAAAAACACATAGGACTTATAAATTAAAAATTAGATATTGTATTTAGAATCAGTGTGTCCAAAATATATAATAAGGAAGACTCTAACTTATTCTTAATGAATAAATTTCTTAGTTTAGAAAAATAGTTCACATAATGAAAAACCAAAATGATAAAATAAAGAAAACTTATGAGTTGGGAAAAAATATGTTTAATAATGTGTATAAATGTATGTTGGAGGTTTGTATCGACCATATAATACCTAAATACCTTTAATTATCAGTTTTGGAGAAACATGAGGTAGTCGTGACCTCCCAATAGTGAATACTTTTTAGTATTTATAATAATTCCACTCCTCCTCAACTATAAAAGAGCACTCACTCTACCTCCTTCACACCTCTAAAGACTTTTGGATCAACCAATATCATACCAAATAACTTCCCAATTCCCCTTATATCATCAAATAAGCCATAATTTTTGCATAAAGTCAACCAAGGAAGTCCTTTGATACAAACCAATGAGAGATAGCAGATGAATTGGTAATGTTCATCAACAAACATTTTTGTTTTATTTATTCCTCAAAAAACTTCAATTATTCTTATATCATGTTTATATAATAAAATAAGTGTATTTAACATACCAATATTTTGTTATGTTAAGGTTAAAACCAACAATCAAACCCAATTCCAGCAAAAGGTCTATAAAATCATCATTCGTGTGATTGGATAACTACCACATTGCTAACCGATGTCATTTGTTTTTCCATTAAAACATTTTAGGGATGGGAATAAAGATTAAAATTTTGTTTATATATGATATATATAACATATATCAGGTATTTATTCTTTTTAAATTATTATATAACATATACCATCATGATTTCTTTTTTTGAATAATGTGATAATGTCATTCATGTGTATAGTGGACTACTTCCTCACAAAGAGATGTTATTCATTCATATTTTACATGAAATTTATTAAGGGTGTGTTTAATTGACATATGTGATATATATGACATAAAAATGAAACTATAATGATAGTTTTTACACATATATATATATATATATGTGTGTGTGTGTGTGTATACCTTTTAATTTTCTTTATTTCAATTCGATATTAAAATAGAAACAACGTTCGAGTGTAAGTATGGCCACCATCTCCATAAATGATGTATTTAATTTCATATTTCGATGTTTTTTAATACTATAAATACATATATACTGAATATATATTATATTAAAATCATTTTTTTATATTTTAAAATTAATAAATCATTATCAATGTAATAGGACCAATAATAACAAGTCAAAACATATTCAAAAAATAAAGAAGTTATTACATGAAACATAAATTTTACATGGAATTGTTAATAAATGATTAATAAAAAGTCGTCATAAAATCATATATGTTATAATATATATTAATATGGTTCTATGGTAGATTTATAATAAACTTATATTTATTATATAGATGTATTTAATGAGAACAATAGAAGTCAAGACTTATAGAAAGGGAATTCTATCTCACTTTTATTTTTTGTGAGACAAAATCCATGCTCACCACCTATTTATTATTTGTTGTGTGATTGATACCCAGGGATATATTTTAATATTATTATACTAATAATTATTAGGATTTACATATCCATTTTAGTATTTTTCTTTTATGGGTATTACGGTTTTCACATTACCTAAGCGGAAAGGGAATTTTGTCTCAAGTTTCCTTCTTTGAGATACATGATATGTTGTGAACCTATATTATTTTAATAGATTTATATATTACCCATTTGATTGTTATATAATTAATATACTTATATATATTAAATTTTAAGATTCATGTGATTTTATTATTTCAGGGGGATTATGATTCAATGTTACCAAAGCGGAAAGAGTCTATTGATACAATCTCATCATTTATCGGGGGTGTTTATGATTATGCTTTCATTAATGAAATATTATGATCTATATATCATCAATTAACATGAATTTTATTATCATATGTTTATTATTGACTTATTTGTGTAATGGTACTATTTCCCCACTCTTTGGTACTTAAGATAATTAAGAAAATGTTTTATGAAAATCTGACTTTATTTCTCTCTACGATCAGAAATCTATCTCCCTTAAAAAATGGTTTATAAAAATGATTTATTATTTTTAAATGATATTTTAATCTCATTTTTATGATGATTTATTTTTAAAGTGTTTTATGCAATTGATTATAAAAAAGGTTATTTTTATTAAAGAATCTTCCATGTTATCTATAAAAATCCTCATACACCTAATATGAAATACTTTTATATAGTTTATAAATTGATTGGGATATGATCCTAGGATACCATTATTATTATTTATCTAATTAGTTTATTTTCATGATGATATTTTTTTATGAAATCTGTTTCTCTTTTATGGGTTATTCCATGATAAAACCCTTATGAACCCCGCTTCTTTTCATAGGTTATACTATGATGAAATGATTATAAAAACAATATCTTCTCCATAGGTTATAGTATGATGAAATGTTTAAGATACCCATTTAATTTCATAGTTTATGATATCATGAATGTTTATGATCACCATTTCCCTCTGGAATTGGGGATGATCTCATTGATTTAAGATTCAAACATTCCAAGTGGTTTCTAACAGGTTTGTTCGTAGAACCAGAAACATCCAATGATTCCATATCCATTTGAACGTACTTTCCAAGTTAGGTGCTCATTAGTTATGGACTGATGAGGCTTAGGAATTTTCATTGGTTGAGAGGATGGGAGGTCGGACTCATCACACCTTTTTGAGGGGAATTATTGTGTACTCCGGGACTCTCTTTATAGATTTAAGTTATGTTCTTGAATCCTTATTACATTAACAAGTATAAAATGAGCTTTCCTTTAGATCTGACAATCAATGATTGATATGTAGGAAATTTAGAGAATCTTTTATATGTATTCGAGGTTCTTCATCGATAGAGAATCATCTGTATTTGTTAGAGATTCTTAGTCAATGGTATCCTTCAATACAAAAAAGTCTCTTGGTCATTATGATGACCATACTGGTTTTAAATACACTCAGTGGGGAACTTGAAGTTTTTTGTCATTCAGAAGGACATTTATTATTTCAGAGTTGGGATCGTACCCAAAAATGGGCTACCTACATATACTTTGTTTAGAAAAGGAATCTGAACCCATGTAGTTCGAGTAAGGGAGTATGATGTTTATGATTGATGGCTCAACGAAAGATGTCATAATTACTTTTACACTCTAATCTCTCGTGAGTCATGCTCGGTGTGAGAAACAAGAGGTTTTGGTAAAACCAGACAATTGTTCCATGAAAGATACAATCATAATAAATGATGTGGGGCTTATGTATTTATGACTGCCCAAATAGATGAAGATTAAGATTTACTTCAGGGAAGAAATCCAGGAACAAGGTCTATAAAAGAATATGTGCTTCATGGAGATTTAGATACTCTAATCTTGGGGCTTACTCCTAAAGAAGATTCCCAAGTTAGGAGAGGACTTATGATTGGGTTTTACTTCTGATAAGGAATCCCAAATCAAAAGCAAATTAGGACTGGTTAAGAGAAATTAAGACTGGGGCTTATTCCTAAAGAGGAAGCCCAGGTTAAGAGAACCATGGTTGGGGCATACTCCTGAGGAGGATGCTAATATTTAGGAACTTGGAGACTGGGGATTACTCCTGAAAAGGAATCCCAGGTTAAAAGAATTATGACTGGGGCTTACTCTTGAAAAGGAAGCCCAAATTAATGAGGACTTTGAGCTGACTCTTAAGGAGGATGCCTAGATTAAGGAATTATGGTTGGGGCTTACTCCTTAAAAGTAAGCCCATAGTGGAAATTATAACTGGGGCTTACTCCTAAGGAGGATTCCCGGGTTAGGGGACTTGGAAAAATTAAGGGACTTGGGGCTTACTTCTGAAATGGAAGCCCAGGATAAGACTGGGGTTTACTCTAGAAAAAGGGAGCCTAGGTTAAGAGAATTATGGTTGGGGATTACTCCTGAAAAAAAGGCCCAAATTAAGGAACTAGGGGCATACTCCTAAGGAGGATGCCCAGATTAAGGAGGACTTGGGACTTATTCCTGAAAAGGAGGCCAAAGTTAATGAAAATTTAGACTGGGGCTTACTCTTGAAAAGGAGACCCAGGTTAAGGATTCTATCATATTTAAAGGATGATGTTGAAATGAATGAAATCTCTGAACTTAGTGACATAAAGATGTGTAAATCACTAGGTTTTGAGAGATGTTCCACGAAATTCCTTTCAGATAAGAAAGTCAATCAATAAAACATGCCATAAATGGCTTTGGAGAGTGTCTTAAAGACTGAATCTTTGAATAGGAAAAATTGTATGGAATAGGAGAGGTAAAATAGGCAGGAGGGGTACCCAAAAATAGAAGGGCGCGCAAGTCTTGGTAGGCGCGTAGGTACTGCATGGGCGTGCAAGTCCTGGTCATGCAGGTATACTTGCACGACACATGGGTACTTGCGCGATTTTCAGCCCTTAGGGTAATACTTGGGCGATCCTTGATCAAAGCCTTTAAAATTATCCCTATGTACTTCAAGAAAAGTGGCATGCAAGTTTCAATGAGTAGGTAAGGAGGCGCGCAAGTGTGTCCATTTCCCTTAAGGGTGAAACACTTAGGTGCACAAGTGTTAGTGAATTCTAACACTTAGACCTTATTCCTCTTATTTAGGCCTTCCATTTTAGGTAAAGAATTACCATAGAAGTGTTCGGAGGACTTGAAGAATAGACTTGGGCATTTAGATCTCTATATATGAATTCTGGAAAAATTCCTCTCCAAATGGGGGGGGGGGCCGGGGGTATTTATAGGCTAGAGAATACCCTGGCCAATTTTCAAAGAGGGCACGCAAGTCACCTGCGTGACCATTTGGGCGGCGCGCAAGTATACTTGCGCAACCATGCTGGAACTTGCACGACCTATGGGCAATGTTCTCATTGTTCTTCCCTTTCTCTTTTTTTGATGTTTATTCAAAGGATGAATCTTCTTTGTTTGAGGTATTTCCCTTTTAATTTCATTTAGAATCTGTGATAAAAAAGGAGGGTCAACAAAAGTCCCTCCTCAGAGTTGGATCCGAAAGAAAGAGGATGTGACTCTGAGGAAAAGGAGAAAAACGAATGAATTTTGGCAGTCTAAAGTCATGCATGTCGGACTATAAAAAAGACTAATGTTTATGGTCATAATATATTTGACCGAATGGATTAACATTGACTCAATTCCTTGACAATTTATCTGAAAACATATTACCATACTCAATTATGAGGGAAAATATGTAAACTAGACTTAAGAAAATTTTAATATGAGGAATGATAGGAAAAAGAGCTAAAATGGCATTAGAAGAAGTAGTTCCCAAGAATGAAGTTACCATTATTTAACAAACCCGTTAGGGGGATGAATTATACAGGGCCACCTAAGGGCATTGGATGCATAGTCAAATAATATCATCTTTTGGCTGACAGGCCCGTTATGTAGACTAGTTATGCAAGGACGCCTAAGAGAACGTGCTGCATAGTTAGGAAAAAGAACTCTCAGAAATTTAATTTTCTAGTGCTAAGAATCTAGTGAAAGTTTATGGGGATTCATCTTTTCCAAAGTATAATGTTTGTTGTATGGAAAGAGGTACTTGAATATGAAGAAGATATTTTCAATCAAGACTGTGTAGGAATTAGATGAATGTTACTCCTACGAAGGTCTGACCCAAGTGTAGGTAAGGTAAATATAATCAATAGACTTGAATACTTTCATATCATGAAAAAGAAATGAAATAAATATGTTAAGGATGGATATTTTTTACGGATCCTTACATATTTTTGATAAGAACAATAAGGACAAAAGAGGCTTTCTTCCCAAGAATGAAGTTACCATTATTTAACAAACCCATTAATGGGTTGAATTATGTAGGGTCACCTAAGGGCATTGGTTGCATAGTCAAATAATAGCATCTTTTGGCTGACAGGTCTGTTATGTAGACTGTTTATGAAAGGCCGCCTAAGGGTACGTGCTGCATGGTCAGGCAAAAGAATTCTCAGAATTTGGACATTTTGTGATTAGAAGTCAGCAAAAAAGGGTTATGAAGATATGAAAATAGATAAGGTTAGGATTATGACACATAAAAATAGGTATTTTTCAATTTATGTAAAGATACATAGATCAATACTAACCATAATCACATTGTGGCCAGGTCTTGAATTGAAATATTAGACTTCACTACATATCCCATAAGGATGGGAATCAAACCATACGTAGTTCTTGAAATACACTTTAATGTCGTGTGGGACTAAAGTATGGGAGATCTAAGTTTAGGGTCATAGAGCTCGTACCATTATAAGAAATACAAAGTGTGTGTTTTCATGGGGACTTTTCAGCCAAGGGACTGAAAGTGGAATTTGGGGTTAGGCCCAAAGACATGGGGTTGGATTCGAGGTACACTCGAATGTTCCTACATATCCCATAAGGATGGTAATCAAGCCCACGTAGTTCTAGAAATACCCTATGTACAGATTTGGTTCGTACATGTGAATGGTGAAAGGGGGCTTTAGTGTAATGATGGTTTTACCCAAAATAAAAGGTTCGGGCATTTCCATGTATGCATGTAGTCTTTGGAATAAAACATGATTCTAGATCATTGTAAATAATGATTTCCTCTCAGGTGAGGGTATCAAGGAATGTTATAGTTTATTGTCATACCGGACAAAAAATGTTGTACAGTTTAACGTCATATAGAAAGGAAGAAGTTGAACCAATGTAAATATATTGATTCTGGGGGCGGTTTCAGAAATCAACGTCGTACGAGATGGAGGTGAACCGATGTGAACAGATTGGGTTTGGGCTTGAACCTTAGGAGGTTGCCTACGTACCTAGACTAGAAGGAAAGGATCAAAGTCTGCGTAGTTCAATTAAAGAATGAATTAGTGATCAAGATGTTCTTGGAGACAACGACCTAAAAAATAGTGTTGGGACTTACACATGGTTAGTTGCCCAGAGAGAGTGTTATGGTTGGAGTTTTTTCTAAGCTCATGTGAGTCATACTTGGTGTGAGGAACAAGAGGTAGCAACAACCCTAACGATGCACAATTTAATGTCATGTAGGACATATTAAGGGATTATGCAGTTTAAAGTCTTACAGTTAGGACTATTGGTGATGCACAGTTTAATGTCATGTAGTAGGGACTAAGTACAGTTTAATGTCATGTAGGACATATTAAAGGACTTTTGTATAGTTTAGCATCATGTAGCTAGGACGATGGGGACAATATAGTTTAACATCATGTTGGATGAAAGGGGGACTATGCAGTTTAATTTCATGCTGTAAGGACAAAAGAGTGCACCGTTTAACGTCATGTTTGACGTATTAGGGAATTTTTCATAGTTTAACGTCATGTTAGACAAAAAAGGGATGATATAGTTTAGCATCATGTTGGATGAAAAAAATGAAAATTGTTAAAAGTTGTATGTATGGGTCGTTGGTTATGCAGTTTAACGTCTTGTTGGACGTAAGAGACTTATTTACAGTTTAGCATCATGTAACTAGGACGTTACAGTTTAACATCGTGTGGGGCGAATGAAATGTAAATAGTTAAAATTCATATGCATGGACTCTAGATGGTGCAGTTATCATCGTGTTGGACAAAAGGGACATGCAAATAGTTTAAGGTCGTATGCATGGACCATAGATGGTGCAGTTTAACATATTGCTGGACATAAGAGACTTCTGTACAGTTTAGCGTCATGTAGTTAGGACGTCACAGTTTAACATCGTGTGGGACGAAAATAATACAAATAGTTTAAGGTCATATGTATGGACCATTGTTGTAAAGTTTAACGTCGTATAAGATGATGAAATGGGTACAGTTTAATGTCATGTTGGAAGAAAATAATACAAATAGTTTAAGGTCATATGTATGGACCGTTGTAATGTATTTTGTGTTTATACAAAATACTTCTTCAGAAATCTGGCATTGGTTGGAGTAGTGATGAGTTCTCTATCCATTGAGATTAATGAATATGCTCCATTGGAGTAGACCTTATGTATTGAATAAGGTCCTTCCCATTTTGGCTCAAGCTTGGGATGTTTCTTTCCTGGTATCATTGGAGTTCTAAGAACCAATACCAGTTCTCCCTGAATGAATGAACGAAGATGAAATTTTTTGTTGAAAGCTCGTGATATTCGATTCTGATAAACTTCCAAGTGGTGCAGTGTGCACAATCCTTTCTCATCTAATCGTTCCAATTCATCCAATCACTTTTGAGATTGTTCATCTGTAGATGATTGATCACAAATGGATACTCTGAGCGAGGGTAATTGAACTTCAATAGGGAAGAGTGATTCCATTCCATATATCAATGAATATGGAGTTGACCGTGTTGTAGTGCAGGTGGTGGTCTGATAAGCCCATAAAGCATGAAAGAGTTTATCAGGCCATGACTTCTTATCTTTATCCACCATCTTTTGTAGTATGTTTGAAAGAGACTTGTTGAAGGCTTCTATCTGGTCATTGGCCATTGCATGATACCGAGATGAATGATTGGATTTAATGTTATATTCTTGATACAACATCTTCATCTCAGATGAACAGAATTTGGTGCCGTTGTCCATCAATATGGTATGAGGGACCCCAAATCTGGTAATGATGTTAGACTTGATGAAGCTAACAATGATTTTTGAACTAACTTATTTGAGAGGTATTGCCTCTGGCCACTTGGAAAAGAAGTCAATAGCAGTAAGAATATACTTAAACTGTTTGGCCGTAGCTGAAGGGTAAGGTCCCACCACATCCATTCCCCATGTGGAAAATGGATATGAGTATTTAGCTGTATGAAGAAACTCTGGAGGTTGATAAATGAAATTCGCATGTACTTGGCATGAATGACACATCTTTGTGAAATCAACACAATCTTGTATCACTGAAGGCCAAATGTATCCAAGCCTTCGAATTTGATCAGGCAGTCTACGTCCAGATTGGTGGGAACCACAAACTCCTACATGCACGTCTTTCATGACAGCCATTGTTTCTTCACCATCAATGCACCTGAAGAGAACTCCATCAAAACCACGCTTGTAGAGAATCTTCTCTAGGTGATCTGGGCCATCATAAAGAGTAAAATTTACCACACGTCGCTAGATTTGTTCTTTCCCGGATCTATCAGGTAGAAGTGTTCCATTTTGAAGGTATTCCTTTAGAGGTGTCATCCATCCCATAGTATAACCATACGGTTCAAGAATGGGACTAATTTCATTAATTTCCTCTATTATGATTCGAACATAAGGTGAAATTACATGACGGTGGGCAATACTGATGGTTGTTTCTTCCCGATCTAGATCTGCCAGAGCTGTGGCTATATTTGCCAGTGCATCAGCTTGAGCATTTTGTGATCGCAATACATGTCGATTCCGTAGGGAATTCCCCCATTAAATCTATGACATAATCATAAAAAGGGATTAGTTCTTCTTTTCTGATGGCATAATCCCCATTGACTTGTTTGATTACCAGATCTGAATCACCTTTCACCTTTAAGTGATTCACTTGTGCTTGAAGTGCCAACACCAAGACTGTGATGAGAGCTTGGTATTCTGCTTCATTATTGGTACCACCTTCCCACAATAAGAAGGAATAAGGTAACACTGCCTTTTTTGTAGAAATGAACACAATTCATAATCCAACTTTGTTGAATTTAGGATTTTTCATTTTTTTCCCTGTTAGACTTCTGGAAGCACCATCAAAATACATTTCCCATACCTGAGGACTATCTTGAATAGAGAAGACTTCATCATCAGGGAGTTCAATATCTAAAGATGTATCTTCTACTAAAGGATGTTCAGCAAGGAAATCAGCCAAGGCTTGGCCATTTATTGACTTTTGAGACACGTACTGAATGTCAAACTCCTCCAAGATAACTGCCCACCTTGCCAGATGTCCTGTAAGCATTGGACGACTAAGGATGAATTTGAGAGGGTTATTGTGAGATACCAATTCGACCTCGTGATGTTGCAGGTAGTGTCTCAACCTCTGAACTTCAAAGATTAATGCTAGGCAACACTTCTCAATACTTGAATACCAGGTTTCTACTTCAAGAATATTTTGACTGAGATAGTATAGGTTGTTTTCATTCCCAGCATCATTCTTCTGAGTAATAAAGGCACCCAATGATCGCTCTAGATCTATCACATAGAGGATAAGTGGTCTTCCTTCAACTGGTGGAATAAGTACTGGTGGACTCAAGAGGTATTTCTTGAGAATATCGAATGCTTCTTGACATTCTTCAGTCCACTGGTAAGTGACTCCCTTCTTCATCAATTTGGTGAAGTGTAAACTTTTTCCAGCCAAATTGGCGATGAAATGCCAAATATAGGATAAGTTTCCTTGAAGTACTCTTAATTATTTTAAATTTAGAAGAGGTGAAATATCAAGGATTGACTTTTTCTTCTTAGGATTGACTTCAATACCATGATGGCGTACAACAAAGCTGAATTTTTTTTTCTGAGGTTACCCCAAAAGCACATTTTAAGGGGTTCATCTTCAAAATATGTTGTCGAAGCTTCCGGAATATGACTTCAAAATCAGCCAAGTTATTAGAACATTGCCTGGATTTGACCACCAAATCTTCCACATAACATTCAACAAACATCCCTAAAAAGGGTTTGAAGATACAATGCATGGAATGCTGATATGTTGCGCCTACATTCTTTAGGCCGAAGGGAATTACCCGGTAGCAAAACAGACCCTAAGGGGCTCTGAAGGCTGTGGATTCCTCATCATCTGGAGCCATTCGGATTTGATTATATCCGAAATATCCATCCATGAAGGAAATTTCTTCATAGCTAGCTGTTTCATCAATTAATAGTTCTGTAATCGAAACTAGAAAATCATCCTTATAACAATGCCGATTAAGATACCTGAAATCGATGTAAACTCTACTTTTTCTATTCTTCTTATTTACTGGGACAATATTAGCCAACCACTTGGGATATAGAACTTCTCTGATGAAGTTAGCTTTGATAAGCTTATCCACTTCAGCTTCAATTTTGGAAGCATAAGTCGGGTGTGTTCTTCTTGCGGCTTGCTTAAATCCTCAATGTTCTTCTGGTAAACCCAAATGATGAGTAGCGACATCAGGATCAATCTCGGGCATCTCTGTATAGTTACAAGAAAATATGTCTCGATTTTTATTTAAAAAGGAAATACACATCTCTTGTTCTTCAAGAGTCGTGGCCGCACTGATTAAAGTGGGGCGTGGATCTTCTTTTGTACCCAGATTTATTTCTCCGAGTTCATCCACAGTGGTAGAGATATCCTCTTCAAATTCTAGAGGAGCATCCCTGAGATCTTCCTCTTCTTCTTCAACATATGTTATTTCTTCCATTTCTACTTGCATAGTAGATGATGAAGTAGAATTTCCATGATCAAAAGAGATGTTAAAATTTGAACATCTTGAAGAAGAGGCTTCCATTTCTGACCCAATTGATGATGAAGGGTCTTCCCTGGGTAATAAAGAGGAGATGATGGATTGATAATCGACATCATTGTTCACCTCTGATATTGCTATCACTTCTTCTGGCCTAGTTGGAAAAGTATAGACTTGTTGGATTTCAGCAGATGAAATAAAGACGTTACCATTTGGGCTTTCATCACTACTTGGTGGGTCACCAATTTCTCCCATGTTGTCTGGCTCGATTTCCGTAATTGAAATTATGGATCTTTCCATAAGAGTATTTTGATTTGGTTCTATCTTGTCAATTTGACTGATAGAAAACACATAATCTATACTCACATGTGCAAATGGATTTACTGGAATCTTCTCCAAACCATATGGAGCATTAACTTTAGTAATCTCCCTTGTTGTGGATTTCTCCTTTCCCTTCATGTGGTAGAATTCCGCCTCGATGTATTGAGATTCACATGTCTTGAGTGGGGCCTTATCATCATAAAATGTCCCAACTTGACCATCGAAATAATACTTGAGACATTGATGGTATGATGAAGGGATATCCGCAGGTTGATGTAGCCAGGGTCTTCCAAGTAAGATGTTGAAGGATGAGTCTTGATAAAAAAACACGAAATATGAATTGGATACAAGATATCCAAACTGATTTTTGAGTGTAACTTCGCCCATTGGTTCTTGTTCATTTTTATCATATCCTTGTAACATCATAGTAGAAAGAGATAAATCAGATTCTGTGAGGCCCAATCAATGAAGTGTACGAATGGGCATGAGGTTGACTCATGAACCATTATCAATGAAATCTATTAGGATGTCTATGCCACTGACCTTGCAAGATAAGTACAAAGGTCTAATATGTCCATGCACAACATCATCTTCATCTTCATCTATGAAAGATATCACTGCATGGAATTTCGCAGGATTATTCTCTACGTGATAGACTTCAGCTGCAGAAATTTTAGTTTCAAACTCTTGAGGACTTGACAACGCCTCAATGAGTGCCTCCCGAAGATCTTTTGACAGATTCAAATCATCGAAAATTGATAACTTAGTTGGTACTTGGGCCAGGTTTTTCAATATATCATACTTTTGATCCAGAGGTCTGTGTTTCCCAACAAGAACATGTGGTTTAGTAGGTGTCTTGGAAATTGATGCTCTATTCGCTGATGCATCTTGTATCAGTATAGGAGTTGGAAATATTCATGGATTTGTAAGATTAGACCAATTAGATCCATTTAATTGTTGAGAGGATGAATATGGAACCCCCAACCGATCCTCCAGAATAACTATGCCAGGACTGAATTTTCTATTGGTGGAAGAACTTGCTTGTTCTTGCTGAGGTCGCTGAAGGGATCTACCATGAGTTTCTACTGCGTACACGGTTCTAGTAGGGGCAGAATTGGAATAGTAGCTTCTGGGATATCCACGTCTTCCTCTATATCCCAGACCCTTGTAATTCTCTCCAATTCCTCTGTTTGATACAGGGAATTCGGGATCATTGGAATTGAAACCACGAAAGACATAAGGATATGTTAAGTGAATCATGTTAACAGAACCAAATATTAACTCTTCATTCGATGAAGACTCTGCCTGATTATCCAATTTAGGTTGTGCCATTTGGTGGGACAGTACCCGTGGCTTCAAAGTAGATGGAATGAAATCTTCCAGAGTCAAAGACAACATAGGCTTTGACACATACTCATCTTCTTCTGATTGTTTTTCTTTCTTCGAACTATGCTGCCCTTTTGAGGATTTTCCCTCTGAAGAGGATTTTTTTGTGGCATCTATACCAGAAGACACAATTGGTTTCTTCAATTGCGTTCGTAAAATAGCATGAGTTCGGTTGATTGTCTTTCTGACCATCCAATCATCATATTTTTGTACATTTTTTATTTTTACTTCTTTCCATTTGCCTTCCTCCTCTGGAACTGTAGTAGTAACACGTGCTACCTGAGCTGAAGAACCTTTCAGTTTAACTTTTCCCAAATCGACCATTTTTTTGCAGGAGGTCTTTGAATAAAAAACACTCCTGGATGGGATTCCCCAACATTTGATGAAATGGGAAATAATTGGGATGGTCTTCATCTCATTCCTTGTTTGGCCTTTTGGGCCTTGGAAATTGAACCAAATTATTTTCCCGAGCCGAAATGAAATAACGAGGAACTTGTTTATTTCAGAAAGAGTATGTTTTTCTCTTCATATCCAAAAATTGTTTCTGTCTTTGATCTCTTTGATCGTCTTGACGAAATGGCCTTTGTTGCTGATGCTCAAGAGGTGGATCCCTTAGAGAAGATGAATGCCTTGAAGTAGAATTAGGTACAGGTGCTTGTTTAAGCATAAATGTAGCAGTCTCTGCTTTACCCATTCTCTTTCCTGGAGCTGATGTAATTACACGAGATTTAGCCTTAGTTTGTATAAGGGAATCTTTAATTTGATGAGCGATTGAAGTAAGGTCTCGAAACCCTCCTGTGTATTTCATAGGGATCAACGACGTGCATATTTCTTCATGAAAATTTGCCACAAAAATTGGCAACAATTCCTCTTGAGGGAGTTCTAAGATCAGGGAATATGTTAATCCCTTCCAGCGAGCAATGAAATCAGAGACTCTTTCATTCTCCCTTTTCTTACAGTTTGTAAGATCGAAAACTGTTGTCTTTGGAAAAGTTGAGCTGAACTGAAGAAAGTATTTTTGGTGAAGATCCTCCTATCCGGTAATTGACCGGGATTGCAAGCTTGTGTTCTAGAAAAAGGCAGGTCCTTGAAAGGTTCGCATGAAGCATCTGAGTTTCATTCCTTCTTGTTGTTCTGGAGTTCCCATCATTGGATCGCAAGAAGACACGTAATGCATCAAATGCTATTCAGGATCGCCTGATCCATTAAAAATAGGGAATACAGGGTTCCCAAAACTTGATGGGGGGATTCCATCTACCCATTCAGGGTAAGCTCTCTTTTCTGGTTGAACCTGTGCATGTTTTCCCTCCATAGCTTCCAACTGAGTTGTTAATGACTCAATAGTAGTTATTAACTTTTGAGAAACATCTGGTTGAGCTTGGACCTGAACAGGTGCACTGACTGGAGCTTGGACAGGTATGGCAGCTGGTACTGCAACTGATGGAAGCACTACCAATTGTTGTTGCACTTGACCCGTAGGATTAGACCTGTGAGGGTGTACTGATAAAGGAGGATATTCTTGATCCATCTCAGTAGCCACAACAAATTCCCTTGACTGGAAGGCTCCAACACGTTTAGGAGGAAGACTACCCTGAAGTAGTTCTGCATTCATCCTCCTCAATTCCATCATTTATTCCTCCTGTTGCGCAAATATTTCCTCTAGTGAGAGTGATTGTCCTTCTCCAGAGGAAGGGTATGTAACCTGATTATTTAATTTCCCCTTGTTTGATCCCTTTTGGAGAGGGGGAAGTGGGTTACTCGAATGATTACCTAGGCTCTGAGTAATCCTTTGATTTCGTGTATGCACACCTTCTTTATTTGTGTCTGTGCGTATAACTTCTTGAGCAGGAACCTCTTCATCTATGTCCCCTGAGTGAGCGTCATCTGGTGGATCAGCAACAATAGCATTGATGAAATTGATTGATGCATAATGTATTGCATCCCTCCCATCTTCATTCCTGCGATATTGTCTTCTTCCATGTCATTGATGAGACATTTCATTTTGTTGATTCGACTCTCAAGAACTTCTTGAAGAACCATAATTTGGAGAGAATATCCTAATAACTTGGCTCTTTGTTCCTCTTGGGGATTCTTACCCAATAGAGAGAAGACCAACTTTCATTGAGGGAGGGATTGGGGATTTGAAAAAGTCCCCAGTCCGGTGGACTGGGGCTGTTCCTGCTGTCCCTGCTCAACTCCTCGAATCCTATTTGTTGATTCCGAGGGTTGGTTTAAAAGAGTCCCTAGTCTGGTGAGCTGGGGTGGCTCTTGATATGCTATGTCTGAGACTTTCTTAAAATATCTCATGATCTTATGGACCTTAGTCCAGAAGTTAGTTGGATGAATCAATCAACATCCACTTTTATCACCCAGCTCAAAAGACCGTTGGATGATTTCGGACACTTCTGTCAGTTGATGATTTGCTTGCTCCATACGAGAAGCCTGTTCAATATTCTCGTTTTCTTGATGCAGGAGTAATTCAACCATCTGTTCTCTGTATTCTTGATTTTGAGAGGAACTAGTTGAAACCTATTCTTGGGCAAGCTTTTGATTACAAACAAAACCCATTGACTGTGGCCGGCCACGGGCATTGACATCGCATGAGACCATTTTCGGCGGGCTTTACTTACTGGAGAGTACAGTGAAATGTAGCACTCCATGAACACCCCATCCTCTGATATGAATACTAGATGGGTCATTGGAAATTAACTGGCGCAATATTCTTAGTGCTCCAAGGCATGAACGCTGAAGGTCTCTCTTCTGATTTTCAGCCTTTGGATATTGAGAGACTGATAGAGATGCCAAGTCAATTTGGCGTTGTAACCCTTCTATTATCTTAACATGATTTTCATATTCATCATAAGATAATACTTTGTTTTTCAACTGACAAATAGTTTTCCATATGTTGAGACGAATATCATGAATTCCATCTTCCATCAACATCTCTAGAATGTCATACTGAGAGTCAGCCAGAGGCCAAAACATGACTGGCACTTCACCTTTCGCTAGTTGTTTTCTCATGTTTAGCATTTCCTCTTTATCATTCAATGAAGATTCTTCTACTTGATTTGACCAGAGCTGGTTCTTCCTTGTTACTTCATCGGATTCAACAAGATTGGTAGAGAAATCATTGATTAAACTAGAAGATGCATGAATTAGGGGTGGTTCAGAGAATAACCTACACCCTGGGCTATCTTATGATTGAGAAATTATTTTACCTACTAGCGATGAAGCATCATACATGACTGGTTTCTCATTTTCAAGTTCCTCAAGATAAGAGGGATTTCTCGGAACTAAATTGTCCACTGAAGCATTTTCCGGGAAATGTGCATCACTACTGTGGAGAGGAATTTCATGGAGAAATTAATCATCATGGGGAGGAAAACCATGGTGGGTTACAGAAAAAGCTGATATCTCTTGCTCCTTGGTCATCTGACCACGCAGAGGGTTCCTGTGGCTCTCATCTGAAGATGAAACTTTGAGATCGACTGAACTATCATGAAGCAAGCCTTCATGAGGAAGTGTCTGTTGAAGACCTTCTGAATTAATGTTACCACTATTGGGAAATGAGGGAGTAGAATCTTGGATTCCAACAGATAACTGTCTGAGGGCTTCACGAACTCCAGCATCGAGCAAGGCCTTGTTATAGATTGGATCTTGATATCTTGACTATGTTGGGTGGTTCTTCTTCTTAGACGCCTTCTTACTCACCTTGGAAACCACTTGTTGATGAAATTGGCTATTCTGAGCAAGTGTATGTGCCTGATCAGGAGAGATGGCTAGGTTAGGCTGACGATCTCTACTCAAATCAGGTGTATGTGCCTAACTTGGTTGTCCGTATGATATGGGGGAGTACGCCCCACAACCCTCTTCGACTGGAATAGATGTGTGTGTCTGTTTCGGAGTGAAGTGTTGATGTGTCACTCCACTGGTAGGGATATATTTATGTGTCTTTCCCTGAGATGTTGCTGAATCTATTATAATATCCTGGCAGGCATCCAGAATATGAGCATGGATTTGCTTCTGCTCTTTCACCATTGATAGAATATGCTTGGTGACTTCAGCTATCGGAACGGGGATATATGTCCATTCTATGCTTAGAGTAGATGTGTGTTACTACTCTTTTCCTCCTTTTCCTTTCAGTGAATACTGACAGTACTCATGTGTAGGGGCAGAAAGTTGAGTCTACCTCCTATTTGTCGCTGGTGCTTTCCGACTGACTTCTCCTGGTGCTACCAAACGAGACTGTTGGTAGGATTGATCAATACTAGTAGGTGTATGTGCCTGATAATTGTACTTCGCCAAACGTGGTTGAAGAGATCCATCATATGTAGTCAGACGAGCTTGCTGATTAGCTTATGACGTATAAACAGGTGTATGTTCCCGCCTATAGTACTCCGTCGGAATTGCCTGGCAGGATCCATCATATGTAGTCAGACGATCCTGCTGACTAGCTAATGACGTATAAACATGTGTATGTTCTTAACTATAGTACTCCACCGGAATTGCCTGGCGGGATTGGCGTGCTGCTTCCAGAGGAGTCTGCTGGACAGTAGGATTAAAACGGACGGGTGTATGTGCCTGCTAGTTTCTTTCCACCAATTTAGGCTGGTGGGCTTCTCCGAAGATGGCAGAGATGAGAATCTGATCACTGTTGACCGGATTTTGCCTCTGGTGATTCATATTTCCTGCTCGGGTTCAAGGAACCTGAGCCGAACGCCTGGAGATGATACCCTCATCATGTTGAGGGCACACTTCCGCACAAGTCTGGTGGCGATTGTTGATGGGATCCCTCACTAAGGACTTCAGTCTCCCTGAATTAAGGCCCTAAGGGGCCTGCTCATTCACCTTTCCAGAATATGGGAGGGACTGGTGATTGTGTTCCGGGGATAACGACCCGAAACGGTTGAAAACGGTGGTTGGCACCACCTTCTTCTTAATCACTGGTCTTCATTGTCCGGACGACTACTGTGAGTTCTTCACTTTGAGGGCTTTCCAGGAAGCCTCCATATTTGGAATGGTACCGTGTTGATGGTACTCCTTAACCAGCGCATTTGATACCCAACATTGAAGACGCTGAGTAGGTGATATCATCCTCAGAGCGGATGATGATCCAGTAGGAGTAGCAGCATAGGTCTTCCTTGCAGAAGTATTCACATCAGAAGTATTCACAGGTTTGAACATAAGAGAATCCATTGTAGAAGATCTTGGAAAAGAGTGCCTGTTTGATATAACAGACATAATCAAGATGAGTCCGGCCACTACATCTTTTGGATAAGCACATATGTTATTGATTGTTTTGTTGTCCCTCTCATTGAGTTTAAATACGGGCCTAACAAAGAAGAAAATCATCATTTTAACTTGGTTAAAGATTCATGTTGGGTTCACCATTTTTTTGTTTCCCTCTGAAATTGGGGATGATCTCATTGATTTAATATTCAATCATTCCAAGCAGTTTCTAATGGTTTTGTTCATAGAACCGGAAAAACTCAATGATTTCATATCCATTTGAACCTACTTTCCAAAGGTAGGCGCTCATTAGTTGTGGACTGATGAGGATTAAGAATTTTCATTGGTCTAGCGGATGGGAGGTCGGACTCATCAGGCCTTTTTGAGGGGAATTATTGTCTACTCCGGGACTCTCTTTATAGATTTAAGTTATGTTCGTGAATCCTTATTACATTACCTAGTATAAAATGAGATTTCCTTTATATCTGACAATCAATGATTGATATGTAGGAAATTTAGAGAATCTTTTATATATATTTTAGGTTCTTCATCAATAGAGAATCATCTGTATTTGTTAAGGATTCTTAGTCAATGGTCTCCTTTAATACAAAAAAGTCTATTGGTCATTATGATGACCATACTAGTTTTAAATCCACTCAGTGGGGCACTTGAAGTTTATTGTCATTCAGAAGGAAATTGATTATTTCAGAGTTGGGATCATACCCGCAGTTGGACTACCTACGTATCCTTTGTTTAGAAAAGGAATTAGAACCCACGGAGTTCGAGTAAGGGAGTATGATATTTATGATTGATGGCTCAAAGAAAGATGTCATAATAACATTTACACTCTAAGATCACGTGAGTCATGCTCAGTGTGAGAAACAAGAGGTATTGGTAAAACCAGACAATTGTGCCATGAAAGATGCAATCATAATAAATGATGTGGGTCTTATGTATGTATGACTGTCCAAATAGATGAATATTAAGATTTACTTCAGGGAAGAAATCCATAAACAGGGTCTATAAAGGTATATGTGCTTCATGAAGATTTAGATACTCTAATATTGGGGATTACTCATAAAGAAGATGCCCAAGATAGGAGAGGACTTATGATTGGGTTTTACTCCTGAGAAGGAAGCCCAGATCAAAATCAAATTAGGACTGGTTAAGAGAAATTAAGACTGGGGCTTATTCCTAAAGAGGAAGCACAGGTTAAGAGAACCATGGTTGGGGCTTACTCCTGAGGAGGATTCCCATATTTTAAAACATGGAGACTAGGGATTACTCTTGAAAAGGAATCCTAGGTTAAAAGATTTATGATTGGGGATTACTCCTGAAAAGGAAGGCCATATTAATGAGGACTTGGGGCTTACTCCTAAGGAGGATGCCCAGATTAAGGAATTATGGTTGGGGCTTACTCCTGAAAAGGAAGCCCATAGTGGAAATTATAACTGGGGATTTCTCTTAAAGAGGATGCCCTGGTTAGGGGACTTGGACAAATTAAGGGACTTAGTGCTTACTCCTGAAAAGGAATCCCAGGTTAAGACTGGGGTTTACTCCTGAAAAAGGAAGCACAGGTTAAGAGAATTATGGTTGGGGCTTACTCCTGAGAAGGAATCCCAGATTAGGGAATTATTACTGGGGATAACTCCTGAAAAGGAGGCCCAAATTAAGGAACTAGGGGCTTACTCCTAAGGAGGATGCCCAGATTAAGGAGGACTTAGGACTTATTCCTGAAAAGGAGGCCCATGTTAATGAAAATTTGGACTGGGGATTGCTCATGAAAAGGAGGCCCAGTTTAAGGATTCTCTCATATTTAAAGGATGAGGTTGAAATGAATGAAATCTCTAACCTTAGCGACATAAAGATGTGTAAATCAATAGGTTTTGAGAGATGTTCCATGGGATTCTTTTCAGATAAGTAAGTCAATCAAGAAAACATTCCATAAATGGCTTGAAGAGTGTCTTGAAGACGGAATCTTTGAATAAGAGTGGTGGTATGGAATAAGAGATGTAAAATAGGTAGGTGGGGTACCCAAAAAGATAAGGGCTTGCAAGTCCTGGTAGGCATGAAGGTACTGCGTGGGCGCGCAAGTCCTCGTCATGCAAGTATACCTGCATGACACATGGGTACTTGCACGGTTTTCAGCCCTTAGGGTAATACTTGGGCGATCCTTGATCAAGGCCTTTAGAATTATCCCTAAGTACTTCTAGAAAAGTGGCGCACAAGTTTCAATGAGTATGTAAGGAGGCGCTCAAGTGTGTCCATTTCCCTTAAGGGTAAAACACTTAGGCGCGCAAGTGTTATTGAATTCTAACAAGTAGACCTTATTCCTCTTGTTTAGACCTTCCATTCTAGGTAAAGAATTACCTTAGAAGTGTTCGGAAGACTTCATGAAGAGACTTGAGCGTTCAGAGCTCTATATCTGAATTCTGGAAAAATTCCTCTCCAAATGGGGGGACCACCGGGGGTATTTATAGGCTAGAGAAGACCCTGAGCGATTTTCAAAGAGGGTGCGCAAGTCACCTGCGCAACCATTTGGGCGGCGCACAAGTATACTTGCGCGACCATGCTGGAACTTGTGCGACCTATGAGAAATGTTCTTCTTGTTCATCCCTTTCTCTTTTTTGATGTTTATTCAAAGGATGAATCTTATTTGTTTGAGGTATTTCCCTTTTCATTTCATTTAGACTCTGTGACGAAAAAGGAGCGTCAACAATCACATGGAACACATATTTATTATTTCATTATGTGATGGTTAGGACCGATATCTCCACAAAATGCATTGGGTAATGATAAATGTTATAGGAGATCAAAAGGTACATGGGTGGTCATCCCAAGCCCGCAGCAAGAGGGTACATGGGAGGTCATCCCAATAATTAAAAAAGAGAGTACATGGGAGGACATCCTTATCCTGAAACAATATGTTACACAGGAGGTCATCATAATCCCTATGTAGTTATTCAAGTGATTATCTCAAGTGTAACATTTTATGAACACATTGGTAGGTATCCTAGATATATGATTTTCTAATATTATGTTTATGCCAAAAATTACATGTCTTATTGAATTTTTATATGCTAATTTCTTATGTTCATTGATTATTTATGACTCTTGTATTATGAACTAGAAATCCTTATTCCATTATTCTAGATTATGATCTTTGATATGAATGGTATTATTTTCAAATGTTTTTATCATGTAATCATACCATTATTATCATGTAATTATTTGGTTTCTCCCATGATTTCCCTTATTTACAATCATGGATCACCCCTTCTTTGGTTTCCTTTCCCCAGGTTATAAATATAGGTTTTAAGTAGGAGTACTAAAAGGGAAGTTATTTATGTGAGATATTGAAGATCTTTCACCAAATTAAAAGAACGTGTTCCATTTTTTCAAAGTCACTAAAATATTATGGACATCATGTGTGTGATTATATAATGTAATGAATATTCATTTAAAAATATTTTATATGTATGTATGAGAATCCTGGATCACTATAGTTGGTATCAAAGGAAATGTTTAGTCAACCTTTTGAAACTAGTATGGGAAAACTCTAGTGAGATCCATTTAGATATTTCTATGGATAGGTATAGGTATGTTTAAGGACAAGTCCAAGGACAATTCAATGTATAGTAAATATCCTAGAATTTTGGTAAAGTATATAGTAAGTAGTTTCCTATAAATACATCCACATATGTACAATACAAGTGGATGTGAACCTGGAACATATGTACCAAGGGTTAACAGCCCCCAAAACACCATATTGAGCTATAATCAACTAGTAAATAGTGCTCTAAAATGGGCCTTGTTTCACACCTAGTTTGATACTCCTAGAGGATATTCTATAGAAATTCAAAAACTCTTCATAAACCATTGGGAAGGATTCAAGTAGATGATTACTATGAATTACCTAGGATAAACCTAAGACATTATAGATTAAAAATAAGGTGTCTTGATTTATACCTCATAAATTAATTTCATAATATGTGATTTTCAATTTGATTTGTGTTTCTAAAACTATGTCTTCATTCCTTAGTTAATGGATGGATCCCAAAGGAACTATTTTAATGTGGAATTCAATGAAAATTTTAATTATTATCCTCTTGAGAAACAAAATTTAATGATATATGGAATTAAAAACATTGGGAGTATTACCAAACAACTTTCTCAATCCACGAGTCATGCTAAGCTTAAAAATGATAAAATGATGGAAAACCATTTTCTTGAGTACTTCATGATGAAATCTCTACCTTCATTAAGTGAAAAAATGATCCACTATTCGCTGAGGTATCGATCTATACTACAGAAAATATATTTTTTATTCTCCATTTTTCATAACAAAAAAAAGTTGATGGCTGCTTATCAGTTGAAAGGTAAAGTGAATCAATGGTGGACATTTATCAAGAATACATGGAAACATAATAAAAATTGACTCCATGTATTGGGATGATTTCAAGAACTTATTTTTTAGTAATTACCTTCCCCGTATCCTTTATACAAAAAGGGATATTGAAGTTTTCTATCAATTTCATGGTAATGATAATATTAAAAGGATACAATTCAAAGGAAATTCCAAAAACTATAGATATAATAATATGATATTTACTTTATGCTCAAAGTGTGAAAGGGAATATGGAGGATGTTGTCATATGGGTACTTCTAAATCTTTAAGTGTGGATAAAAGGTCATCAAGTGGAAGAATTATTAATTAAGGGGAATAAAGAGAAATATGTACATAACCAACCTCCCACAATTCAGTGTTTGAAATTTAAGGAGTTTCATGATTATGATAACAAGTATTTGAAACCAAATTTTAAATATGGTGATCAACATAAGTAAACTCTTAATCTAAGGGATAAATAGAAGTCTTATGAAATTATAATGGACTAAGTGAATCATGATAATTAGGGAACATATATACTCCCCTCCTTAGTTGGGAATTTAATGTTGAATTTTCCTTGAATAAACTCAATAAGAAACAATTTTTTCATGAATAAGTGAAATTTAATGTGATTTTGAGCATGTATTATCAATCCCCACATAGATTTCAGAATAAGGATATCTATTATGATTTTCTATCAAGGAAAGGATGAACTAAAAATTCCAATGGAAATATTTTTTGATAAGGTAATAATTTTTTTAAGGAATAAAAGTTGAACTATCTTTTGTAATATTATATTGTGTTATTATTAATTTTTTGACGATTAGGATTGTTGTTAATGTCACAGAATTATATTAGGAAAAAATTCCAATCATTGGGATTAAATTTTGGCCAGAAAAATCTTGATATAGACATGAGGATAAATATTTATGAAATGATTTAAGTAGAAATTTGGATGTGGTTTTAGATATTAAATAACCGTATGATAATTTGAGAATATTTTTTAACTTATTATAACCATATTAGTTTTGGAAAATATTTTGATATTTATAGAATGTCTTATCATTCTATTTATTTATCTTAGGATCAGATAATGATTTAAACACAACAAATTTACCATTTTTTCATAGAGTAAGAGATGAAGTGGAAATTGATAATGTAATAATCAAAGGGTAAACTTGTTCTTAAAAATGGAATTAAATCATGTAAGTATATCCTTTAATGAAAATTCTCCAACATTAGAAAAAGGATCTTAGAATAAAAATTTGTCCTGCTATCATAATTTTTTATTATATCAATGACCATTTTCAATCCTCTTTGTCTTATAGACTTATGATCATTAAAGTTCTATTGAAAATTTAATCTATTAGTATCTATTAGAATTTGGGTTTTATTTTTCTGTTATATGTCCATGTTTTCACTCTTCAACCTATATTCTCTAATGTGGAATCGAGCTACGAGTTACTTTGGGTAACTATTATATTTCTAAATTTCATTTTTTAAAAGAAGTTTTATTATTATTTATTATGATATGGGTCTATATGGAAGTAAATTTCAAGTATTAATACTTTGATGACCCATATCTTGAAATTCATTTTAAGGGGGTAGAATGTAACACCGTAAGTTTTTCTTACTATTTTAATTTATAATAAACTAAATGTCTTCGATGGATTATGTTTCATGATAGAACGATATATGACTTATTTCTATGTAAAACTAAGTTAAGATTATGCTACATGAAACATTTATATTATCTTATGGTACTTTATACACTAATTTTTATGGTGTTCCACACAATACTATGTTCTTTCTATAACTTTTGTTACATGGAAGACAGAGTTTTACCGAACTACAATATACAATTAATATTATTATTTAATATGATAGTTATCAACTAGTCTTTAGAATTTAAGTTTTTAAAATGATTATCTAAATTAGTAAAATATTTTCTTTCAAATTTTTATATAATTTATTGGTGACCAATTAATTATAAATTAAAATATAAACCTTTTTATGATAAAAGTAAATCTTTTTCTAAAAAAACTATCTTATGTGAAAAAATGTGTTTTACATCAATAAATTAAAAAAAAAATTTGGTCAATTATTTTAATGAAATTTATATATTATATATTCAAAAAAAAGGACAACATTCATAATATATGTTTTAAAGATTGGAGATAATAAATGCATGCATAAAAATGTATTTTTCTAAATAATAATTTTGTCACCTTTTTACAACACACTTATATTAAAAATAAAATTTTCAAAGGTTATAAAATTAATTTGATAAAATAAATATAATTTTTGAAAGTGTATTATTAAAATTATCATAGGTTTATTTTTTGGTATTTTTATGAGAAGCTTCATTTTTTAATGAATAGTGAAAATAGTGAATTTTAATAGAAAGATTCATTTTTGTTTAAATAATTTATAATGATAAACTATATTTTGAATTGGTTTTTAAGTAAAAATAGTTCAATTATACATCTATTAATCCCATTAATTTCATTGGAATCATTTTCATATTTAAGTTGAATATAAAAAAATAATAAACTTTTGATCTTTCTTCGCTTAAAACCCAGTTGTCTTGTCCAATCTTTGGGATTAATTTTATATTAATTTCTGCCAATTATGTGGTTTTAATTTGAAAAAAATGGATTCCATATTTCAGATAACAATAATTTAAAATTTATAATAATTATAACTTAATTTTTTTTTTAAAATTTATTAGTTAAAAGAGTTAAAATTAATCATGGTGATAAAAAGAAAAATTAGTTTACCAAGGGACTAACCGTTAAACATAAGGGAAAAATAACCTATAAACATTTAATCCCTGGTTGATTCTGTCGAAGAAAATTCAAAAATTTCCATTGAACCATTCCATCAACCCCTGTTAGGAATTATGAGTGCAGGCCAAAAGGAAACTTTTATCTACTAAAAACTCCCTATTTAGGGATTTGGGATACTATACTATGATTCAATTCTGAAACTGCACCCAACAAATCAATCTATGGGATGGATAATGTATAATAGAAATATTCCCTAATCCAATATCTCAATGATGGGAGCATCCATTTAGGAAACCCATGTTGTTGGGTTTCATTAGAAATTCACTCCTTAGTCGATGTAGGAATATGTATAGGCACCAGACAACAAAATCCACTACTATCACATAATCGTATGGAAGTCAATGAAAAGTGAGATGGTATGGTGGTCATCAAAGTGGGACCTTCACTCTAAAATCACATTTAGCCTGGATTGGGGGTGTCCATTATAGGTCCACTAGAGTTGTGAATAATTTAATGTTGAGTTTAAGGTTGTGGGGTTGTACGAAGCTGTATGGGTGTCATAGAGCTAATCCCACCAAAATCAAAAGTTTATCCCAAATCTACTTAACTGATGGATCCCTAGCACTAATACCTCCCACTTGGTTCATGGGGAAGTCAACATTAGTCTCTGAGACATCCAACTGATTTTGGGGCCACCCATCATCGATGACATGTATGACGAGTTTCTACCACCCCCTTTGGATTGGGAATACATGGAGAGGAACCCTCATCTTTCCAAGAAACATATTTATAAGGTGAATGATCTAATTATGGGTGAATCTCAACCAAAACAGTACGTCTCATTGTCTGATTGGATTAATACATTTTATACATTAACTCGCTTAGAACCTTGTAAAAGGAGGTTGAGGATATACCCCACTATTGAGACCTAATGTCATATTGGTTCTTATTAACCCACACTTTAGGGTCATTTTAACAAGTGGGGATGGAAGATCATCCCCAAATTCGATCAAATATTCTGATAGATAAACTTTATTTCCATGTTTCTGAGTGTTTGAAAACGTCCAGTGCAGGTTTATGGTACTGGGGTCAGAGTTACAACTTTCATAATGGTGACTCAACTAGACTATGGAAGGTGTATTATCCTTTCCATCCCAATTTTGGTTAATATTTTCCATTTTTTGGGACGTATTAGTGATGGGAGGCCATAATACTAACTGGTGGGTCCCTTCCATGTTTTCTGGAGATGGGTATCATCCCGTATGGGAGGCTCGAGATATATCAACACTCAACAGATCCCAAATGATATAATCCAACTATATCTTGAAAGCATAAGTGGGGTAATTCCATTATACTGGAGTGAGCAGGAAATGATGGATTGGATCAATTATCATGATTGTTTTACCTATGATCCTTAGGTTTCACCTTCTAGTACTTTGATAAATGAAATATATGGGGACCACATCAATAGAAGATATATTATCTCTTTGAGAGAAGTAATATTAGTTGTCAGGATTAAAGGGGAGATTATATGAAATGGGTATGCACCATCCATTTTTTCGAATCAATTAAAATATGTTCAGATGAGGTGTCCTCCGACCATTAATAGTGTGTTCCCAGATAATCACTAAATGATTTTTCGATAGCCTTGGTTGATGTATACTAAATAGGAAACATAATTCCCAATTAGTATTTCACCTTCCATGGATTTTAATCATATACTTACCAAATCTTATTCTAAGGTCTCGAATTGAATGTACTTTGATGATCAAATAGAAAAAACCCATCACTATTTTCCAATGACAAAAATTTCTTATGGATGAAGAGAACTAAAGGAAAATAGTCAGACATTATAGGACCAGGAAGTAGCTAAAAATCACTTTCTTATGATCTCCCAAGTAATATTTTTAAGGTTTGGGGTTCAAACTACCATGTTTTTAGTACTAAATCACAAGGTAATGTATCCATCCCTCCCTATAAATATTTTTCATTATCATAGAGATAATGGGATTATTTAAGGTGTTACCATTTATCTCATTCTCTAAAGTGCTTTATACAGGAGAAGGAGGTTAAATTGACTGGATATGGCCATCTATCAATGCCTGACACTATCTCTTATGTTGATGACCCTTAGAGGGTGTATGCCTATTTTCTAAATTTTGATGACTCTATCCATTCCCAGCAGAATCCAAATAGATAATCTCTTCTAGTGCTTGTAATGGAAATTTATAAAGTCAATAAGGGTGATAGGGATAATAGTCATGCCTCTAGGGGTGCTGATGAAGTTGAACCTCCTACCATAGTTGGGGTCAAGTAAATTCCTCATTACCATATGAGGTGTTGCAATAGACCTACCCATTAGAGTTATAGGGTGGTTGAGGCACAAAGAAATCTTGTGTGGTGGATGGAACCTTTCCCAATTTTGAGAAAAGATCTCCCATCATTATCCATTCTAATTATTCTGGCCTTCCCAGAGGCTTGGAGAGTGTGGGATACCATGAGAAGAAGCACATATGGTGATGATATCTAAGAAACACTTCAGGTAGAGACCCTTGAGATCACAAGATTTGTATTGATCACTACTCACATATGGATATCCTCTCATGAATATCATCATGAAGTAGGTATATATTTAGAATATATGGAAACCTATTTTCACTCATTAAATGTCATACATTGTTAGTCTGATTGTGTAGAAAAGATGGTGGTAACCATGGTGGGGTGAGACGATGCTGAAGAAGAGGTGGTATGGTTGTTTATACTGAATCTTATTCTTTTACAATCATGAAAATGAACCCCTATTTCTTGTACTTTTAGGATCCTAGGGAGATTTGGGAACCTTTTTCTTTTCTGAAGTACACTCTGAGGGGAAACACGGCTGGGGAGGACATCCCTTCAGACATGGGAATCGCCAAAGAGAGATCCCCTAGGGTAATAGTGAAAATGGAGGTGGTTATTAAGGATCCTGATAGAGCATTATCACCCTCAGACCCACCCATTATTCTTTATAGGGGATCATACACTTGGAACTCCATGAAGCGTCGACAAACATGACAGCTGATGATACGTCTAAAATCAAGGATAATTGGTTAATGATATATCTCTTTACTCATTTGTCAGGTTATGTGATTCCATATGATGACTAATCACCTTGAACATGAATTGGTTCGGATCTGGTGAGTAATTAGTAAGAAACTACCTAGGGTTATGTATCCCCTTCTTCTATAGAGATGAATGTGATAACTCCAGCAGCGGTAGCTAAATCAGATGGGGAGCCTCGAACAAATGAGGATATCAGGGGGATACCAATCCCTAGGGGGAATATCATCATAATAAAAAAACCTATGTCATTTTATAGTAATATACTTTATATTTTTACACTTCATCATAGTGTATTCAACATGTTTCAATATAGAGAACCAGTGTGGAAGATGTGGTGACTCTGGTTTATGAGGAGTCATAATCAACTGTTTCTCTTCATTCCATGAGAATTATCCCTATGATTACTGTATTATTGAGTGGTCTTCTAGAGATCACTGACATCTATTATCATGAACCTACATCATGGGTGTCTCTAGAATAACCCAAATTCAACATAGAAATAGAGGATAAAACATCCATTTTTTTGGGTGTTGGAAGGATGGTGGCCAGGAACGTCAATATTCTTGAAAATGATGGTGAGTTATCCACCCCTCCAGCCATTCAATTTTTCTATTTTGGGGTTTAGGTGATAATTTTTTCAATATTTGGATTCTGATGTTATGACCACATGTTTCTTCGGTTAATGCTTTGACCTTCCCACCAACTGATATTTCAATGGTGGAGGCTACTGAAGAATCAAGCCACACTAAGATTGTCGATTCAAGTCCGTCTATGGTTTAACTTATTTTTGAATATATTCTACCATCCATGATTTATTCTAAGGTGGTCCTAGAAGCTCTATATGTCCTTCACATTTCCCATCAGAAAATATGGAAAGATGTTGGTAAGTGGATTTCTCAGACACCCTTGCAAACATGTCGATGAAACAACCCAAATTATGTCAACAATTTTCATTAATTGGGTATGTGAGGTCTGATTATCATGTCATTGATGAAATAGTAAAAAAATTTATTATAGTATGAGATCAAAATATCATTCATTAATATCATCTTTCAACTACATAGTCCATGGAACACCTGCTGAAACTATGAAAATCCTTCTTAATGGGGTTTTTCAGCATGATGGGATGGTTGCAAGGTGAAAGGGTGATGTTGTAAGGCATAGTAAATTATAAAATTATCTTCGTAAAGAGGTGTATCAGGTTATTTGTGAACTAGGGTGACTCAATAAATAATTTTATCACAGTGAGGTAACTATTGAATAAGGGAAACAATTGGTGGAGGAGAAAAATGAATGATTGGATGCAGCTGATAGGGTAGAGGCACTGCAGGCTAGGGAATATGATGATAATAAAACCTTGTTTGATCTCTTCCAATCCATAAAATATTCAAATTAAGAAAATATTAAACATTCTGAATCCATTGAGTGGGATCTATAATCCCAATGTTCTGATTACATGGAGAGGCTCCAGGATGTAAATGTTCTTCCTTTCTCTCCAATTAAATGAAATATTATTCCATAATCAATTTTAATCCATTATTTTATCCTTACATTCCAATTAATCATAAATAGTCACATTTTGAATGAAAAACACCATTTTATATCAATTGAAACTACAACTTGGGATAATCTAGTTGACATGATCGTGTAACGCTCTAATGTTTTCCTAATCCAAGGGAATCAACAAGAATATTTTATATTATTTCGAGGGTTACATGGTGAACCTAATAAATTTTATGTCTTTTATATTACCATGCTCATTTGTTTTCTAATTTCACTATGGTTTGGGATTATTGTGAATATATGACTTTTTCTTAGGTTTCCCTTTGTGGGTTTTTGGCCAAAAAAAAGTTGTGTCTCTTTTTTTCTTGATTTATTGCTTAATTGTTTCCTAAACCAAGAAAATCATAGGTTTATTGAGTTAGTACATGACCTTTACCTAGGGTTCCCTTCATGGGTTTTCCACCTAGGGAGTTTTTTGCCTCTTTTCATGGGCATTTTAATGTCTTATAAGCTGAACTAATGTGATTATTATTTTAGGTTGAGTAGCTTCGACCAAGACTCATGGGTTGATAACCCCAAAATGGATTAGTGTATGAGAATGTCCCAGTATTCTTCAAAAATTAATGGGGTATTTTTAGACCCTATTTTTTTATTTTGAAATCCAATACATGATATGGGGAAATTATTCCATTAGTAACCATAATAATTATTTCTAGTGCAATTTGTTGGGGTTGTATGGGGATATGAGAATCCTCTCCTAGGGATGAATTTGTCTTTGGCTCATAATACTTTTTTATGGGAAAAATATCCAAAGACAACTAGTGAATATTGATCATAGTCAATCAAAGTTTTTCTCAGGACACTGGTCGTCCATTTATAATGGGCAAGTAATTTTTGAAATTTTTGTTTTCTCAAGACCACAGTGGGTGTCTTATTAATGGAATGATGTCTAAAAATGAAGAGGGAATCTATATCGTCACTGTCCATGAATGTTAAAACACTCCTACATTAATTTGGCTTGTATAAATAAGGGTTATATCATAGTTTATTTTAATTTCATGTTACTAGGATATGGACCTGTAGTTTAATATCTTATAGTGAGGACATTTGAGTTCTAAGATTTATGTTTAATTAGCTTTCACTAAGGGATAAATGATTTTCCATTTTCATTGAAATCTATCCTTGAATATTCCATTATTCTTAAGAATTAAATGGAAAGGTTATAAGCTTTAATTTGGGTGTTTTGGAATCCAATTAGTTTTGTGGGAAGAAAAACGATGTTATGGAATATATGGATAGGAACATCCTCTCATGGGGATGAATTTTACTTTTTTTGATTGGATTTTATGTGGGTTAATTATGCAGATCCAACTGGGGAATATTTTGTATAGTCAAACAAAGGGGTCCCTAGGATACAAACCCTCTATTTCTAATGGGTAGGGAGGTTTCTAGGGATTTAGACTTCCCTAGACACAAATTTTTGTTTAAAAAAGGAAACTGTGTGAATATTAATGTATAATTTTATGTAGAAATTTCCCCATAATAGTTAAAAACTATTTACCTTAAAAATTTGTGACTCATATATTGGAAATAAGGATTCCTTTAATCCTTTTTCATGATGGTTAGGAACATGATATAATGTCCAAGAATCTATACATATATTATAAAAATAAGAATCAATCCATATGTAGTTCTGGGAAGGTTCCCCATGTATATTTGACCCATGTAGAGGGAGGGTACATTTTGTACCTTTATGGTGGCTGGACCTAGGATTTGAGATTGTGGTGTCTCTATATATCCTGTGATGGAAGTAATTAATCCATACATAGTTCTAGGTTGTTTTTCCCATTCATAAACCAAAATTATTTTATAGTGAAGGGGCATTTTATTTATAATATAAGATCACAAGTGATTTCGTACACATATTGGACTCTTATATACATATCCAACTATTGTATAAGAGATTGATTGAAAGAAAATATTGTGGTCGGATTGGGATATATGATTTGGGTGTTACTATGTATCCTATCAAAGCGAGAATCATTCCATACGTAGTTTCTATAGGGTTCCCCAAGAACATCTAACCCCATGCATAGTGAGAGGATATTTTTCAATTTTTTTATGGATAGACCCAATATTGGATATTTGGGTGTCACTCTATATCTTGTGATGGTAGGAATCAAGCTACAAGAAGTTCTAGACAACATGCAGTTTAGTGTCATGTGACAAGGACATCATCTGTCTAATTTAATGTCATGTGGTGAGGATAGCTTGGGGTATTTTAGTTTTTGGTCATAAGTCCAGGACTATTTATCATTGAAATGATGATTAATTTGAGTCTCATTGGGTCAGGATATTCTAAAATTCCTTATAAATGAGGTTAAAGAATGTGTAATCAATGATTTTCGGGATTTGAAAATTATGAGAAATGATATGGGGAAACACCATTTCGGATTTGGGTGATAGAAGCGGCCTATATTGGGTAAAATTTTTCCTTAGGGTGATAGGAGTTTTTTATGGGAAACCAATGTAGATCCAAGTGGGGAATATTATGCATAGACAAACAAAGGTTTCCTTAGGACACTGACTCTCCATTTTTTGATGGCTAGGTGAATATTATAAAGATCTGAAACTACTCAAGGAACATAGTATGATTAGTTGAGGGAATATGCCTGGGAATGTAAGAAACATTCAGACTATGATAATCCATGGTGTGTGAAATTCACTACAAAGATCTGACTAATATATGGGGGGTCATTTCTGTTTAATTGATATATCCCATAACGAGGAACCCAAACATGAAATATCCTACATAGATCATTGTTTTTATATAGGGTATGTGGAAATTTTTTATCTTACTCATGGGTGAGACTGGGACATGTGGTCTAGGAATTACTATATATCACGTCAAAATGAGACTCTAGCCACACGTAGATCCTGAGGTACCATACAGTTTAATGTCGTGTGTCATGGACAATATCCTTACATTTTAACATCATGTGGTAACGACATAGGTTACCCAATGTGAAGAGTATATATTTCGGTTGGACCCATTATTAAATACCAAAGTGTCACTATATATCCCGATATATAAGGAATCAAGCCATATGTAGTTCTCAACCTGGATTTGACAATGCAGTTTAACATCATGCGGTAAGGAATTCTGGTGTTCCTTTTAAATTATTTCTACTAGAACCATGAAAACCCTAATATGGATTTATATGAATTGGTCATGTTGGGAATCCCCTACCTAAAGTCATTAGACCATATAATTTATGCTCAATGTGAGAAACGAATGGAGAAAAGGGTTTTTCCCACCACACAATGGTGATAAAATTAATTATATGGGCATTTTGAATTTTTTGAGGCAGGGCTAGGGAGTAAATTCTGGGTGTCACTACTTTTCTTATTATAGTGATAATAAATATATACATAGTTCTTCAACCCTTTTAAATTTAACATCATCTGGTAAGGATGAAGGTGACTTGATTTGAAAGAGGAGAAATGTTGTGGATGGACCCGAAATTAGAAATTTGTGTGTCACTACGTATCCTTTGATAAAATGAATCAAGATTCACATTTTTTTTTGAGAAAAATACTTGTGTAGGTCTGACTCATACATGGGGTGGAGGGAATTTGTATCGTTCGTTGTCACTAGAAATAGGTTTAGAGATTCATGTGTCACTACATATCCAATGATGTCAGGAATCAAGACATACATAGTACTAAATGGGAACTCTCAATATGTGTACAATCCATATCTATAGAGGGAATTGTTTATTGATTTATTTATTATTGTGGTTATAGTTGGGATTTTTGGTTAATCCATCACTACTTATCTTTTACAAACTAGAATTTGGCCATGCGTAGTTCTTGATAGAAACCTCTCTACGTAGGTTCAACCTATAAACAGGGAGGGGAATTTTTTACTTTTGGGGTAGATGGACCAGGATATAAAATCCAGGTGTTTCTATATATCTTTTGTGGATAAGAATCAAGGAACATGTAGTTCTTAAGTATAGTATGGTAGGTAACCGATGTCGAGGTCCAGGTCCTCTCGGGTGAGGAAATTATGGTGTTGTGCAGTTTACCTTCATATATCGAGGACATTGGTGTCATGAATTTTATTGTCTTGCAACATTTATGATGTAACATGAAATTAAACGTCATGTGATTAGGATGATTGTGTCTAATATTAATTTTAAGGATTGCATTGTGGAATAGGGAGAAACATAATCTTAATGTGAAAAAGGGCCTTGAGGCCAAATGATGGAAAAAAGATATTCTTATGAATGGGGGGAAATTTTGGTTGGGCCTAACATTAGAGGTATAAGTGTCACTATGTATCCTACGATGATAGGAATCCATCCACACATTGTTCATGGATATGGCCTGGAATATGGCTGGTGTCAAAGGTGATGTCCTCTTAGGTGAGAACATTATAGTGGTGTTTTTTTAACATCATACAGTGGGGAAATTAGTGTCATGAATTTTATTGTCTTGATATATGGATGATGTTTTCATTATTTTTAAGGTCATGCAATATAGATATACTATGAAATTTAATTTCGTACCTCTGGGATGATTTACCAAGAATTTTAGCATTATGAGATTAGGATGATGGTCTCGGTAGTTTAACATCATGCGATCAGGAAGAATGTACCATGAAGTTTAACATCAATCATTTATGATGATGTACCATGAAATTTAACATCATGTGATCATAATGATTTACAATGTATCCTAATGTCATGTGGACAAGAAAATTTACCATGAAATTTAATATCAGGTAATCAGGATGATGTACCATGAAATTTAACATTTTGTGATCAGGATAATTTACCATGAAACTTAACGGTATGCAATCAAGATGATTTACCATGAATTTTAACATCATGTAATTAGGATTATTAACCATGTTATTTAAATTCATGTGATTATGATGATTATGTATTGTAATTAAACAAAATACTTCTTCAAGAACCTTCTGTTGGTGGGGGGTCGTAGTAAATTTTTCATCCACCAAGATCAAATAATAAGATGCATTGGAGTAGGATTTGTGTATGTAATAGGGTCTCTCCCACTTTGGATTCAATGTTAAAGGATTATTTTCAAGTATCATTAGTGTCCACTAGACCAACACCATCTCTCCCTTGAGGAAATACTATAGGTAAAATTTTTTGTTAAAGGCTTGTGAAATCTACTTTTGGTTGCATTCAAAATGTTGCAATGTGTGAAATATCTTTTCATCCAGTTAATCCAATTCATCCAGTCATTTTCGAGATTACTCATCTATAGATAGCTGATCGTAGATGTCAACATAGGGTGAGGGTAATTTAACATCGATGGGAAGGACCACCTCTATCTTTTATCCTAATGAGTATGGGGTCTACTATGTCATAGTGCGGGTCATGGTCTGATAATCCCATGAGGAATATAGGATCTTTTCTATCTAAGTCTTTTTATCCTTATCTACTAGTATATGGAGCATATTTTTAAGTGTATTCTTGAAGGACTCTATTTATCCATTAGCCACAACATGCAAATGGGATTAATGGTTAAACTTGATTTCATAATCCTAAAATAGTTTTTCCATTTCAGTAGACTAGAAATTGGGGTTGTATTCCATAAGTATTGTATGAGGGGCGAAAAAATCTAGTGACGATGTTGTCTCCCATGAAGCTGACAATTCTTCGTTCCCTGACCTCATTGAGGGGTATGGCTTTGGACAACATGGATAATAATTAGGTTGTAATGAGAATTTACTTGAACTTCTTAGTTGTAGGGGGAGGATATGGTTCCATTACATCAATTCCTCATGCAAAGAAATAGTAGGGCATATTTTTATGTTTGAAGAAACTCTAAAGATAGTTGAATGAAGTAGGAATGAACCTAGAAGGAATGAAATTTTTGGGTAAATTTATTATATTCCTATGTTCTAGTGGGCCAATAGTACCCAAGCCTTCTAATTTGATGAGAAATATTAAATCTTAACTGGTGGGTTTTGTAGGTTACATTGTGCACTTACTTTATGATAGTAGTGGCCTATTCTCCATCAATACATCTAAGAAGGACCCCATCAAGTATTTGCTTATAGAGGACTTTTTGATGATTCATACAATCTTATATAACAATTTTAGTAGCTCATATTCATATTTTTCTATTTCCAATATCTTTCTAGAGGGAGTTATCCATTTTGAAGGTAGTCCATAATGGGTGTCATCCAACCTGTGCTAGGACTGTATAGTTTAGGGATGGGGATAATATCAATGATCCATTTCGTGTCATCTTTAAAAAAGTTTAGACCATCTAATGATGCAAAATACCGATTACTATTTCATCCAGATAAGTATTTGATGGATTTTTTTCCACATTTTTCAATGCATCCTCTTGGGCATTCTTTGACCATGGTACATGATTCAATTTCAACTCTGAAGGTAATTTCTCCATTACTCCCTTGAAATATTTTATCAAGGTGATTAGATCATCCTTTTATGGAATAATTCCCATTTATTTTCTTGATTACTAATTTTGAATCACATTTTATCTTCAAGTGATTGACTTGTACCTATTGTTCTAGCTATAACTTTACAATGGGAGCTTGATATTTTGCTTCATTTCTCATGAACCCTTCCAATAGTTTAAAGAGTTAAGGTATGAATTCTTTTACTAGAGAGATTATCATGACTAATAGACACACTTTTTTGAGTCTGGTCTCTTCCATCCTCTATTTTTTCAGACTTTTGGACGTACAGTCAAAATAAATCTCCCATATATAGGGGTACTATTGAATTGGGAAAACCTATTCATAGGGTAGTGCAACATCCAATAAAGATATTTCTACAAAGGGTTGATCTACTATAAAATATGCTAACACCTTGCCTTTGACCACTTTATGAGAAAAAAACTAAATGCCAAACTAAAACAGGATGAGTTCCCACCCTGATAGACATCTTGTCATCATCGAAACGCTTATAATGTATTTGAGTGGGTTTCTATGTGGGAGAAAAGAGACTTCATGATGCTACAAGTAGTGCCTCAACTTATGGACTACGAAGATTAGTGCCGGAAATCTTTTCTTGTTATCTAAATAATGAGTCTCATCTTCTATCGTTGTTTGAATGAGATAATAAAGACTATGTTCACTATTGGTATCATTGTTTTGTGTGAGGAAGGCAACCGGTAGTTTCTCTAAGGTTATCACATACAAAATAATTATCCATACTTCTATGGGTAGTATCAGCACTAGCATTTTTAAGTGATATTTCTTGAGAATATTGAATTCTTCTTGAAAATTGTCTATTCACTAATATGTAACCACATTTTTCATTAACCTGTTAAAGGGAAGACATTTTCATGCAAGGATTTCTATGAAGCATAAAATGCCGGCCAATTGTCCTTAAATTCCTCTCAACTCTATGAGGTCGTGAGGAGGTGACATGCCAAGGATTGCCTTTTTTCTTAGGGTTGAATTCAATGACATGATTGTGTATGATGAATCTATGTAATTTCCTTCAGGTAACGCTAGAATCACATTTCAAGGGATTCATTTTTTAGGTTGTTCTATTGTGGTTTATTGAATTAGTTTTCAAGATCATTCAGGTGTCCATAGAATTTTTTTGGAAATTAACCACATGGTCTTCAAAATATAATTCAAAAAACACTTCCAATAAGGTTTTGAATATGAGATACATGGAATGATAGTATGTGGTTCCAAAATTCTTCAAGGCAATGGGAATTACCCCACACTAAAATACTCCTTGGGGGACTGAAGGTGGAGTATTCTTATTCTTCCATGAAAATTCAAATGAAATTATATCCTGAATAACAATACATGAAAGATAGAGATTTATATCTAGTTGTTTCATCAATTAGGGATTTTATGATTAGGACTATGAATCATCCTTCGTGCAGTGTTGGTTGAGATCCTTGAAATCGATAAAGATTCTAATTTTTATATTCTTCTTCTTGAAAGAGATGATATTGGTCATACATTGGGGATATTGTACCTCTATAATAAAATTGGCTCAAATGATCTTGCCAGCATCAGCCTCAATTTTGGTATCATGTGTTGGGTGCATCCTTCTGGATTCTTGTTTATAGCTCTGATGGTCCTCTAGCAGGTTCAAGTGGTGAGAGTCCACCTCGGGATCAAGGCCCATTAATTTTTTTTATTTCCAAGATAAAATATATCGATGTTTCTCTTGGAATGAGGTATATAAATATTTCTATGTGGAATACATGGTTTCACTAATGAAGGTGGGTCATGGGTCTTCTCCTTTACAAGATTCCTTTCTCTAAGTTCATCAATGGTGGCAGGGATGCCCTCCTCAAATGATGGAGTGGCATTCCTTTGGCCCCCATCCTCATATTCTTCATCTTATTATTATTTTACCACATGTTCAATAGGGGGTGAGTAGTAGGATAAGTTCTCTATATTTGAGAGGGGATCCATTATCTTGGCATCCTGATGATGGAGAAACATTCTATAACCCAACATATAATGAAATATTTCCTTGAAACATTAGAGTGGATTGATTGAGATATAGATAAGGAATTCCTTCATCCTATTTGGATTACGAGGCAAAATCTTCAACCTCAGCAATTTGTGAAGGGAATACTTGTAGATTTTGGGATGGAATGAGGGAATTTTCATATGATATTTTATCACTATATAGAGAGTTATAAAAATTGAAAACACTTATGGACTCAGTAGTAATGACTGAAACCATAGATATCACTGAATATGTTCATGTATTTGGGGTCCTATGCCCGACTTGATTGATGGGAAGGACATACAGACTATTGATCTATTTAAAGGTGTTGGACAAGATCATTTCCATATCATTCAAGGTGGTGACCCATGTAACAACATCAAACAATGGTTGTTTTTCTTTCCTTTGATTGAATCCATCATTGATATAATTTTCCATGTATGATTTAAATGGGGTCTTATTAGAATACAACATCTTGATTCTTCGTTAATGTAATATTGGATGAATTAATGGTATGATGAGTGTATTGCAACATATTGCTGAAAATAGGGCTATACTAGTAAGTTGTTTATATGTTTTTCTAAACAAAATGAAATTATTAGTTGGTTATGAGATCTCTAAAATGAGCCTTGAGTTAGATTTAGCCCAATGTTTTTTTTCTCACTATTGACATAGCCCTAAAATGTTATAGAATAATGTTATAGGTTATCCTCAGCACATCCCATCTAGAAAAGTGTTTTTAATAGAATGAGGTTAACTATAGATCCATTATTAACAAAAACTTTTCAAACATCTCCACAATTTATCTTTTTAGATATATACAAGGGTTCAATGTGTCCCTATATAATGAAATATTTATCCTATTCTGTGAAATTGATAATTGTGTGGAATTATATAGGATTAGTCTATGTATGATAGACCTCATTAGCAGAAACCTCATCTTCAAAATCCTAATGGCTTAAAAATGCCTCTATGAGTGATTCCTAGAGTTATTTTAGAAAAATCAAGGCATCGAGGATTGAAAAACTGGCCAGTACCAAGTCTAACCATTTCAAGATGTCATACTTCTATTTTAAAGGAATGTGATTACCATGGTGGGGAATTACCTTCACCCGTTCTTTATGGGCTTGACTAATTGATGTGGATGGATGGACCCTGGAAACAAGATTTAGAGGTTATTTCTCCCATATTGGGTTGGGTCGGGCAGGTCTACCTACCCTTCAAGGGTGATCTGACATCTGTACCCCCTCCGATTAATATTATAGAGTTATTAGGTTAGCATGGATTATGATAGGTGTAGGTGGATTTTCTTTCTCTTTTTGGACCCTCTGAGGATCCCTTCCCTGAGTTTCTATAACATTGACATTTTGAGTGGGGACATGGCTAGAATTCTAGTTCCTATCACGATTGTGTCTTCCCCAGTATCCTCATCTCCTACGACCTCTCCCACAGGTTCCTCAATCGTATTTGGTGAACTTGGGTTCATATCCATAGTCATTATAGGATAAGGGATCTATTAATTGATTGAAATTAATGTAACCGAATATCAACTCCTTGCCCACAGAGTTATTTTTTTGGATAAATATTTTATATGGTGCCATTAGGTGGGGTGGTGCCCATTATTTCATATCTAAGGTCATAAAACCTAATAGGTTCCAATAGAAATTTGGACTTGATTCATGTTAATTATCATATGCTTCCTCCTCACCTATCCAATCGGTCTACATTTTGAAATTATGGATTTTTGAGGTTTGTGGGGTTGATGAAGTCAGCTTTATTATAATGGAAGCAGTTGCGGGATTAGTTGGTAGTTTGAAATAATCATGGAGAATACCATGAGTTTGGATTATTGTATTTTGATTTATCCAACAATCAATTTTTTTTACTTTCTACTAACAAATTCTTATACCTCACCTCCTTCCTTGGGGGTAGTGGCAAAAACATACACCACTTATGTTTGTGGGATACCCATCATTACATTCCTAGAATATACTATTTTCTATAGGATTTATTTTAAGATGAAGAATTATTGAATGTTGTGTCCTAATATCTAATGAAAGGGGTAATAATAATGTAGGTCATCAATAAAAACATATTCAGGACTCATGAGCTCTATAAATTATAGTAAATTATTTTTTATCGTGACTATAAAATATTCAAGGACTTGATCATCTTAGAATGAGTAAAATTTATTCCTTTTCTCCTTAAATTGATTTTTCCTGGGTCCCCTCTACTCATCCTAGTAAGGCGGGGGTTGTTGTTGATTCTAAATGGGTGCTTCACAATATGTTACTTTTTTCAGATCTTGAACAGGCACGAAAGCTAGATAATGTATGAAAAATATTTCCTTATTTTTCCTCCTCTTTTTCCCAGGATTGGAATAGTTATCTGAGACTTAATCTTAGTCCATTGTATGGAGTCTTCCATTATTTAAAAAGTGGAAGAGAAATTATGAAGCTCAACTATATATTTCACTGAGATGAGAAGCATTCATAGCTCATCATGAAGGTTCTCAATGAAAATATTAATAACATATTTTTGGGGAAGTTTTGAGTTTATGTAGTAGGTCATAAATTTCCTTATGGAAATGAAATAATATACTCTCACATTTTCTTGTTGTTTTTAATTAGAGAGTTCACTAACAATTTTTTTATAGTATTGAGTTGAATTTAAATAGGAATTTCTGACAGAGATCCTCCCATCCCATGATCGACCTAGCTAGAAAAATAGTGTACCATATTAAGGTTGGCCCTTTAAAGGTTCACAAAAATCATATGAGTTTCATTGCTTCTTGTTTCTATTGGGTTTCTATCATGGGATCACAGTGTGACTCATAGTGCGTCAGATGTTGTTCTAGGTCACCCGATTCATTAAATAGTGTAAATGTTGGAAACTCAATGTTTGGAGGTAGTGGTGCGTCACTCACCGAGTCAAGGTAAATCCTCCACTATGACTATACTAGAGCATGCCTCTCATCCATGGATTCCAATTGAGCTTCTAGTGACTCTATGGTGTTAATAATCCCTTAATGAGTGTCTAATTGAATCAAAACTTGCAAAAGTGCAAAAATAAATGGTATTTAATGTACCGGTTCTTCCATCATTTGAGGATGATATCGGGTCAGGGACATATTTTGAGGATTTTACAGAACCCATTCTAGATTTCTCATTAATGGAGGAAAATATTAATATATATTCATTATCGGGTCTAGGTAAATAGATGGTCAAATTTCCCATTTGGGAATACGACCTGGCCTTGCTTCAATCATTGGGATAAATCCTTTTTATTAAGGTGCACCTATGCGAAGTGTACTCATAGGCTCTTCCTAGGGAGAATATTCAATAGAAATTATACCTCAAAGTAACTCAATATTGGGTCACCTAAAATATTTCATTTATTACTCCTTTTAAGTGAATTGTTATTTTAGCATAGTTTGCTCATATTAATTGATATTAAGAGGCAGTTTCTATGTGCTTTACCTTTATTCTTGTAAGATATTCGATGAGGTCGAAATATGTGATTGATCGATGGATCACCCATATATAGGGATATTCTCTGGTTCTGAGTATGCAAACAATATTTTTTTATCTTATGGTATACCATGTTTTGGATAGATACATAATCTCATTGGTCCCCTTTGTTCACATCATTCTCGATGTCATTTTCAGGTTTAGCATCAATGTCATTTATTAATGTATGATTCACTGTAGGCATCGTACTAGATGTCATATGATAAAGGGTTTTTTCACCCTTTTCTGTACCTCCGCCTTCATTTTAGAGATCTAATTTAATCTTCTTCGTGAAGGGTGACTTGGAGATAACCTCTATTATTTATTTTCATATGCCTCCATTTTGGAGAAAAAGGGTATTAGACGGTACATACTAAGAGACCTTACAACATGTTGTCCTACCTAAATGGGAAAAGATTGATTTTTGTGGAGGGTTTGTTGAGGTAAATATTAACCCAAACCTGTGCCTTGAGTTTATAAAATTCTCTCATTATTTTTCCTTGATACGTATTTATCCATCTTAGGGGGGAATTCTATTAGGAAAATCCTTACAGCACTGTGAGCTGGGGATGATCCTGTACTACGACTACTACTGCAACTATCACAGCTCTCTTGATATCATGTATCCTTGTTTGATCATGAACCAAATACAATACTGAGATTAAATTAAAACTTCTTACTTTCAAGGACATTATTAGTGATTTATGATTGGTTTTCCTTAATTGAGAATATTTTTAAATGTTCTCATTTTCCTAGTCCATGATTTTTTCGATGACTTCCTCACATTGGTCTTGATGATTTTGAGACTTATTTAAGGTTCATTCATATTGAGTGTGTCTTCACTATAGTTAAGTGGGTTTTTATTAATAGATATCATGGAGTAATGAATTTTCAAGATTTCATTTCCAATAGGATCTGTTGAATGGGGAATGAGTTGAAATGCAAAGATTTATGTTCCCCCCATCCCAAGATATGGACAACTAGCGAGGTATTGACTATTAGATGATGGAACTCATGAAACAAAATTAGGCTTGCTAATTGAAGATTATTTTTTTGATTGTATGATCATGGTCACCATGTAGATAAAAGGGCTTCCACTTCATCTTTACAATGAAGATCCTCCAATATTTTGACATGGTCTACATACTCATTGTAATGTAGGAATTTTTTCATGTGGAAGAGATTCATCCAAATATTCATTCAAATGTTGTGTATGTATTCTTATAAAAATTACTCTATAATGTCAAACTGGGAAGTGGTTAAGGAACAAAAAAATAATGGGTATATCATCCCAAGATATTTTTATTCTTACAAGAAAAATATACTTTTAAACTTTTTTGAGAGACTCGTCTACTTGATCAGCCCAACATGAAGGCTTATTAATGGTTTTCTCATAAGTACTAAGGCAAGTGGAGGTCTCATTGGTATGGGAATTGTCTAGGAGTAACTTAGAGGATGATCATTACCCCGGGCCATATTGTGTTTGAGAAAAGATGTCACTTGTCATTGATTTGGTCTCTAACATGTTTTCGCTTTCTTTCCAAGTTCGTGAATATAAGGGTTTTCATGTATTTGAGTCGTAAATGGGAGGACATTCTTGCTGAAATGAGATGTCACTATGGGGAGGACCTTGACAGTGAATTCCATCTTGGAGGGGACTACCATCATAGCTTAATGTCTGGAAGTAGGGATAATTTCTACAATGTATACCATGAGGAGGACCTTCAAGGTGGATAATAGCAAGAGGAGTAAATTCTTGTTATTTGATATTATAGACCTGAGGATGGATACTATGATTCTTATCTTGATATAAGCTCTTGTGATTGACTATCTTGTTCCCACGAAAGAAGCCTTTATGATGAATTCTTTGGGGATGACCTCCAGAGCTGTAAGTAATATTTTTTTGGGGTTATCTTTACAACTTCTAGTGCCACTTACATAATTTGTTAATAGATCATGTGTATCTTAAGACACAATTAATATATGTTTTATGGATTTAAGAACTCCATATTCCAAAATAGTAGGCTTATGTGTATTCTCTTCATTTTTTGATTTTATTTGGCACAATTTCTTTTTAAGAACTCTCTTGTGGGAGACTATAGCTGCTTGTTATAAGTGACGACCTTCATATACAGGTTCTTGTTCAAGTGGATCATGTGGTGTTGTCAGGATATGATGGTAAGATTCTAGAATTTTTTGAAAATATGTATGTATTCCTCGAAGTGTCCAATGAATTGGATTAGTTTCCCATAGTTAGAATGGGTATTTGTGATTGATCATGTCATCCATTTATTGTAGAATATTTCCAAAAACCCTCCTCGACAGGATCATGGATGCATGTCTACTCTTAAATTATCACCCCTTTATGTGTATGGGTCACCCCACTTGTTTATATGGGGTTGTGGGACCTGCTCCTATCTATTTTCATGGAAGTGATTAAATATTTTTAAGTTTGTATGATATTTTCAGAGATTGATATTTTACCATCCATCATTAATAAGATGTGCTGAGAGACGTCGTTGTTGGGAATGAGAATATATTCTCATTCAAGTGTTATAGTAGGAATATGTGCCTCCTCTATTCCTTCATTTCCTACTAGAAAGTACTAACATTCCTAATCTATGGGGGAATAGGTATGAGTCTTCCCCTAATTCACAACTGGGATATTCCAGCTCCTTTCTCCAATTTTCATCATATTTTCATTATGGAACTGATATGAAAGAGCAATAATTTATGTCTCCTCAGAGTTTTCAATCACAGTTGGCCAGTGGGATTTATATGCATTGGCAGGAATTTGAAATTCCCCATAGTTGGTTGGATATTTATTTTCTAGGTATTCTTGAAGTTGATGAGTAGGAATTTACATCTATATTTAGTTATCCACCATATTTTACCGGCGAGATTCATGCGAATTCATAGAAATTGGTATCCACTCATAGTTGGTTGCTAAAAAAATTGATTGGTGGGCATCATGTGCAACTAATAGAATTTTCATCTTATCATAGATAATTTCCATCATATTTACCTGGTGGGATTGTTGTTCATTAAAAGGGATATGAGTCTTTATATAGTTTTCCACCATATTTGGTACACGACTTCAGGTGCATTGGTAGGGATATGTGTCTGTATGTAGTTTACTGCCGTATTTAGTTGATGGGATTCATATGAATTAGTAGGGATATGCATCTACCTATAGTTTTCCAAAGTATTTGGGATATTGGATTCAAGTTCATTAGCCGGGATACACATATACTCTTAGTCTATCATTGTATTTGACTGGGGGGATTCATGTGAATGAGTAGTAATTTGTGTCTTCTCAAGGTTTTTTGGTGTATTTTATTAACATTCTTGATATGGTTGAGAAGAAACATACATCTTCTCATATTTTTCCACTGTATTTACTTAGTGGGTTTATTCATAAGGAATAAGGATGATGGCATGTTCTCAATTGTTTGGACATCTCCCTCTATGAGTAGACCTAGGGAACTAGGTCCATATGACTTTAGTTGGGGACCTTGGGTTAATATTCTCTACATGGTGAGGATATTGAGTTTCATGGTGTTGACAGTGATGATAACCGGTAGGGGCCCTTGTGTGGAACCCTTTACTTCTAGGATGATATTTTTGGTGATGAATTGATCAGCCTCCCTATAGTAAGGGTGTAAATTGTTATAATATTTTTTGTACAGGATTCTAAAATGGTTTGAAACATCTATATGGTCCATCTGGTTATATACCACCAACTAACGATGGGAGGATAGGTGGTGGGGATTCATAGACGTCTATGAAAAAAGGTCTCTACTCAAATTTTGTTGTATGAATTATGTCGAGGATGCCTAATGGTCCCGGAAGAGATGTGGCCTCATAGTTGGATATGAACCTGTTGAGAATGTTTCCTGGAGAACATTAGAGTGGATTTGGGTGTTGGGTTTGGACCTCAGAGAGGTATGATACATATCCTAGATAGTTGGGAATCAAAGCCCATGTAGTTTGGTAAGGGTTGAGTCTTACACCGTATATGATGTTCATACAGGCACATCTTCAATGGGAATATGGTCTTTTGATGTTTGATGCATCATTTCAGGTATTATAATATTTATTAGGTACATTTTTCTAGAATGGTGATCTTGATTGGGGATTACACTCAAAAGGATTCTCATTCATCATGGTTGGGTCTTATAACGTATAAGAGGCCCAGTGGATGTTTTAGATCGTGTGGAAATTATGATCGCCGATAACCTCTAATACCACATGAGTCATTCTTGGTGTGAGAAACAAGGGGAAGTATTAGATCTAAAGAACATGAAATCAACTTTTTTTCATTGGTGGATGGATTTTGGAACACAATGGGAGAGGGATAGAGATTTGAGTGTCCTTGTCTCCTCTTTTATTTTGTTAGTCGGGATAGTAACATATATTGAACCATATAGATATATACTTGTCTATAAAGGATAATAAAGATTTATTACACACATAAGAGAGGATATGAGATTACTATAGGAGGTATACCATGCTCATCTCTGGGGAAGATAGGAGTGACCCTCACAAGCCCTCATCAAAGTGAAAGGAAAGTGGTTCCCCTCAATCCCTATAACGAGGAGCTTCATGTGTTCACCTATATGTTTTAAACCTTATTAACATTATAATATATAATTGAGGACATTATTAGGGTTCCTCTTACTGAGGAGGTCACAACGTGACTCCACATATCACGAGTATGTTGACTCAAGAGGGAACACTGATGTGCTTGATGATCAGATCATACATGTTAGGTGGACTAAGAACATGTATTGCCTAAATGTCATTAGACTTCTTTTCATAAGGTATAAATTAGGACATGATGATAAGATGTAAGGGAGTGATGGGAGGTTGATATAATAATTCATTAGGATTCCTCATTCTGTATGGAGGGTTCTTATGTGAGATGGGGTTCCCTATATGTATCATGTTGTTGCGCGGGTGAGGATATATTCTGAATATCATTATGCTACACATGCCTTGGTTTTTGGGGAATATAATGTTGTTCTGAGGGGCTAGGTTCAGTCTATGTAGCATGTTGATACATGGGTCTATGTTCCTCCAGCATAGTGTTTTCTTACACAGGGTAGTGTTCTTCCTGTATAGTGTTTTTCTATATGGGGTGCTTTTCTGAAAACTGGACATATGTTTATACCCCATGGAGAAGTATACTCAATGGGGTTTTATGTTTACAGATAGTGGGATGATAGTTATTTCCTACTTAATTTTTTGTGATGGGCTTACTAGCTTGGAATTGACGTCTCTCTCCTAATTCATCACTAAGGCTCGACTTTTTTAGCATCCTTATCATCATTCGTCTCATCAGTTATTTTCCTCTCATTCCTCAATCCCCCTTGTGGTTATTTTATATAATAATGAAATTAAGGAGTACCGACATGGCCAGTCATCCACAGTGGTCCATGGGGATTCATTTTTAGGAGCCCAAGTAGGATTCCCCAACCCTCAAATGATTTTATTTGATGTTGGAAGTCATTCACAGGGGTGAAAATCACTATCTTTCCTCGTAAACAACTTTGTTTCAATTTTGGTTGTTAGCGATACAGTATCATCTACCGAATGATTTCATTCATGGTGGATGGTCTTTCATGGGGGTTAAAATCACAACCCTACCTTGAAAATGATGTGGTTACATTTTCAGGCATCGGGGGTACAATCTTGTGCTGCAAAAAAGAATCGTTCATGGGGGATGGTCATTCATAGGGTAAGAAATCTCCTCTCAGCCCTACAAATGACTTGGTTTCACTTATGGGTGTCGGAGGTACCGTCTCATCCCATGAATTATTTCATTCACATGTTTCTGTTGTTTGTAAATTGGTGTAACTCTATGTATAGTGGCATTCCGCGTAGTGATTGTTACTACACAGACTCGAACCCTCTTTCACAGCTTCATCCCCTTTAACCATTTTTCTTCAAATTCTTCATCTAGTTTTTTATACCCTTTCTCATGTCCATGGAATTATCTTACTCTTTTAGGAATTATTTTTAGGATCCAATCATTGTACATTGTAAAATTTTATCAAGGACTTGTGGAAACACATATTAGAAAAATGTGTAAGGCCTTGGCCAAATACCCAAACTAGTTTATCTCAAGATACCTACTGATTCCTTGAGGGGATATGTAACTATAGTCCCAACCTATCACTTAATAAGTCTAATTCATTCATAATAGGAATAAATAATACAACTTAATCAACATTCATTACTAAAAATTTATATGTATAGGAAGAACTAGAATATAGAATGGAAATACTTTCCCTTATCAAATAGATCAGAAAACACTAAGATAAAGAACAATCCTTGTGTCATTAAAACATATTCCTATAAGATAATAAAAATTTCTTTCAAAGATTAATATAAATACAAAAAAATATCATTATAAAATTTTTAAGGAAATACCCATTTTACATTGAAATTAACTTTTAAAAATAAACTTTTTCTAAATATTTGGAATAGAATTTTCTTTATAAAGGAAGATTAAAATATATGAGTTGTTGGGATGGTGGGAAATTATTTTAATACAAAATATGTTAAAATAATTTTTCTTCTATTTTTTTGGTATAAATTCAATATGTACCCTATTCAGAAAAACAAAAAAAAAAGATTAGCTTCAAAAACATTTTTCAAAAATGAAATTATATGTTAAAATGACTTTAAACAATAATAGAGTAATATTAAAATAATTATTGAACACATTTTAAAAAACATAGACATGGAATAAAAAATTTCAAGACTAAAGTGGGAATACAATCTATTTCTCTTAAAAACATTTTTTATATATTTTAAGTACTTAAAAGAGAAAAGTGAAATGTAAACTTATAAAATTCCAAAAATAACCCAAGGAGAAGAAAATATACTAAGATTAATATAAAAATATCATATAATTTCCCCAACAAAGACTTAATCATAAACATTCTCAAATAATGACGATATTGTGAAATAAACCCTTATATTTTGGTAACTTTTGAATCATAATACCCATAAAAGAAAAAAAATCAAACGAATCCTTAAATTCCATAAATAAAAATCTAATCCTGATATATCATATCAAAGGGAATTTAGATACACCTAATAAAATATTATAGGTGTATAACATAACATATTTCCCAAAGAATACAATTTTAGATAAAGAACTCTTACAATGATAGTGACATTGAAGTAAAAATTATTCAATTAAATAATTATGTGAATAAAATTTAAATCCATAAAAGGAATGTAAAATTAAAATATTAAAAATTAAAAATTATTTACATAAATAATAGTAGAATATAAAATATAATAAATAATAAATATATCCCAAATAAAATAAACTAAGTTATTAAACCCCTTACTACTTAGTAACTTTCAAGTAAAATTCCCTTTGATGAAATAATTTAAATTGAAAATTAAAATACCATTAAGTATAAAGTATTCCTGATATAAAATATAACTAGGGTATTGTATAAAATATGTAAAATAAATTGGGTTATAACTCTAAAATATACCCCTATCAAAGGAAATTGAGATGAAATCAGGTACCTTAAGTCGGACTCATCACATACATTCTTTGTCTTCCGGAATAATAAAATTTTATTAATTATTTTCTTTTCTATGAAACTTTTTAAACATTAATATACCTTATATTTTATTTATTACAATATTATTTTTATTTAATCTATCAAATAATTTTATAGAGGATTTTTTGAAGATATTTGGTTCCTATTTTCAAGAAGACTTTGGCAGGTTGAAGAAGGTAAATAGGTTCATTTTTTCATCATATCTATAGTTCTAATCATGATATAACATTAATATTTATAAATAATTTATTATTTTAAACCAACCGTGAGATTTTTATATGAAAAATTAACTACATTATAGTCATGGATAAGGTAAACTATTTGTATGCATGAGTAACTTTTCCATTTTTTAACAATCATTATAGAAAGAAGGTAATTATTATTTTATCCTTAAATAATTATAATAATAACATAAATACCATATAATTTATTTAAATATACTTATATTTATCATCCATGATATGTGGTGATTATAAATTAATTACATTCTTTCGTAGAGGCAACAGCCCATACATACACACGAATGACATTATTGTTTTTCGATGAATGGAAAGGTAAGAATTTAAAATATATATATTATATTTTTAGAATGGTAAATATGTCATTAATTTCACACACACACACACACACACATATATATATATATATATTAAATCCATCATTTAAACCAGATGAAATATGGGCTTATGGAAAAAAATTACATCAGTTCACGAGGTGGTAGTCTACCATACAGATGAATGATTATTTTCTTTCCTATTTGATGGAAGAGAAGATAGATACAGGTTATGAAATTATCCTAATAATCTATTATTTTTTGGGAGATAATTTTTTTATCATTTCACAATGTTTGAATAATATTTGAATAAGTTATACATAGAAACAAAATGAAAACCCTTTGTTAAGAACTATACATCTTCTTTATACAACTTCTTATGGTTTACACAAAAATCATTATTAGGATAGTTTTATGATAAAATCAAGGCATATAAAACAAGTTTTGGGAAGTATGGGAGGTATTTGGGTAAGTATTTTCTGAACCAAAATACTTTTTAATTTTTAAGAAAAGGGGAGAGGAGGGTCCCTTTTATAAGTGAGGTCATGTGAACTAATGAAATTAATGAAATTAATAAATTAATATAAATTAATTTTTATATTCAATATGATCAAAATTGATATTATTTGAATAAAATATGAGTTAGTTTCTAAAAAAGTTCATATAACAAAAATTGTACATGTTTAGGTTATGTTTTCACACTTATTTTCTATTTCAACCCTTTTTGACAATTACAACGATATTAATGGTTTTTCCCTTTAGGGACAAAGAAAGTTCCTTTAAAGGTGAAAATTTAATAAATAGATTATATTTGATATTATAAACCATGTCCCATTTAATTTTTGGAGGATAAGTTTTTTATTAATTTTAATTCATTTTATAAACATTATTTATTAAAAAATATCATTAATTGAAATTTTGATACTATTCATTTAATTTAACTTTAAAAGAATCAAGACAAAGATGTAATTAGAATATATATTTTTAAATCATAAATAACACATTATAATTGTCTGGTAATTTTTTTTAACATAATAATTCATTCATATTTAATTACTTTTAATATTTTTAAATCATTTATTTTGTTTCCTTTTAATTAAATTATTATTTTCTCGGCATTGCGTTATAATTTAATGTTAGTATTTCATTTCTAAAAAATGTAAATAAATTATCGTGATACAAATAAGTAATTTATCTTAAAATAGAATATCTATAACTAAATATAGACTATTTTTATCCCTATAAAAAAATATTATAGTTATTATAAAAAGATAATAACATTTTATCTTTTCATGGCATAATGTATTAAAAAGGTCAAAACCATGACTATATAAGAAAAAAGATAAATAATTACTTTTCTCTAATTGTGGAGGAGATATAATCATAATATAAAAATAACACAAGTGTTAGAATCAATTTTTAGTCCTTATCAAATTATATTTACCCTTAATTATCCAATTTTACTTTTATTATGGTAACAAATATTTACTACAGTTACTATTCATAATAACCAAAATTAAAAGGTAAATTTATACCAAATATTGAAATCCTAATTATACATATGGAATCCATTTTAGGATATTGAATATATATAATTTATAATTTCAATTTAATATTAAACTTGAAAAATGCAATGAAAAACTGTTTTTACAGAAAATTCTTTTTTAAGCAATAGATGATCTTATATTAAAACTCTTTGAAAAGAAATAAAAATTATATTAATTAAAATTAAAAATAATATATATGTATATATATAATATCTAAATCTCATTTAAATTTTTACTTATTATTGGTTAATTTAATTAATTAAAATGGATTAAAAGTTATGCACTTAAACACGGTTGTAAGAAAACTATGTTTCAAGTTTAAAAATAAAATTATACCCAAATCAAGAAAATAATTTATTAAAATGAAATTAATTAGGTTATATTAAATAAATTGGTTCATATTTCAGTTTATTTGTCAAATATTAAACATATTGTTACTTTTAAATTACTTAATTTAATAAAAATAAATGATAGTATTTGAGAAATTGGTATTTTTCACTATTTAATAAAAAATCAATCTTTTTAGATAAATATTAAAATTATAACATAATAATATCTCAATATACTAATTTTAAAAATTATTTTCATCTAATAAAATAACATTTCTAAAATTTATATAAGTTAATTATAATATTTTCTCACAAAAACCAATAAAAATAATTTATAAAGAAATCGTACATTGGATGAATAAAATGACTTTAATAAAATTATATTAATTATTTACAAAGAATTTATCAATAAATTTATATTGAGTAGTAAATTTATATAAATTTTATAAATCATTTAATCCAATTCATACCCACCAAGTTAACATCTAGGTTATCATGGTTATATTTAAATAATAATATTCCACTGTTCATTTAGGCTCGGTATTTCTTGTTGTATATGATATTGAACATAGTTTTTTTTAAAATATATGGGTGTTACATTAAACCTATGAGTACCTATATTTTTTAAATAGTCTTTCTGGATTGGAATAAATAGATTATCGAAACACATGAATTCTAGTCTCACACCACTGTCCTCCAATGAAAATAAAGAAACATACCATGATATTTCATAATTATATAAAGGTAATAAATTATGGTGGTATCCCAAAATATTATGGTTTACTCTAATAAATCGAATAATTTCTACCGTATATCAAGAAATGAGTATTCACCAGGTTATTCACTGCTTAATTTATAAACTTCTTGAGTTTAATAGAAATTAATCTGATTGGTTAAGGATGATTATCAAATAACCTCATTAGTTATTTATCAATTCCAAGATGTATCACTAATCGTGAATAAGATCATACATCAATTTGGGCTCTATCACTAAGAATTATCACTATGAATAAAAAACATTACTCACATGGAGTAAAAATTGGTAAAAATTATTTTGAAAAATTATATTACAAAACGAGACCAACCATTATAAATTAATTGAATAACCCAAACAACTAACATGTACGTTTCATATTGATATGACTTGTGCTCCTCATCCAATATCATCATTAAATCATATTTAACCCAAGGATACTTCATATGGGTATAACTAAATATAATTTTATTTCATGATTATCTTTTATTTAACCTTCATAGATGACCTAAATTGAAACAGCTTTAGCAGGTTTTAGGAGCTTCTCAACACTGAGGATTCTTATGACATGGCTTACCACATTTATGACATACTAAGGATTTACACCCAAGATAATATATTGAGGATAAATTCAATGGAATATTGATACTACAACCCACTATACCATACTCAATTTACATCTTCTTTCCATTTTGGAATTTCATTTACAACCTTTGAGTATAGAGGAAACACCAATCACCTTAGGCACAAGATCAATAACCACCTAAACTATGAATAATTGTTTAATTTACAATAAATATAAGGATATGGTAAACAAGGATACCATTAGATTAATATTTAAATGAATCACTCTTCCAAAACACTGAGCATTGAGTGGTACATTCGAGACTAAATGTGATAAGTATAACACCGGGTTAACGAAGAGATTATTGTACTATAGTACTGAACAATATTTATTCTTGAGGAAATACAATTCCATTACCCTCACTTTTTATTGCCTTTTGATTATACTTTTGTATTAAAAATTCCATGAAACCGTCCCATGATTGGTTATATTGTGTCTTAGTCTAAATAATAGGCTTACAATACTTTAATAATGGACCTTCTAGAATGAATGCGGAAAATTTGATCGTAAGGGACAATTGAAAATAAATTGGGTCAATGATCTTCTCAATATTCTCTATCCACTCCTATACATCATGGGAATGTTAATTCTAATAGAATATAGAAGGAAACATGTTCTAAAACACTTGAACCTGGTCTCTAAGATAAGACATGTAAGGAAGTGCACTATACTCCTTTGAAAAATTATATGGTACAATAGACTAAGAAAAACTACGATCAACTAGAGTTTTCAGTTTTAGAGACTCAACTGTAGCTCCCTCATCAAGATCCATAAGAAAAAGTTCAGGTTCATACTCGAAAATAATTCCAAATGTGAACCAAAATCAAATTACACCTTAAAATTAAAAATAGCACAATACCAAATATAAGTAAGTTATTCAACATCAAAACACCCAAAAAATATTCATAAAATATAATAGTATGCATCATTAACATATCAAAAAACTAAAAATGTAAGAGAATTATTATAGTGACCCATAATTTTTATACATAAATATTACATCTTATTATAGTAATATTCAATACATAATATTAAAATCCACACCATAATTTTATAGGTATATTTTATTTGGAAACACGGATACATAAACAACTTGTTTATAAGAGATATATATCATTTCCCACTTAGTTATCTATAATTTTTACCCTTATTAAAAATATTATACTTAAAACCTTTCTTTATAACATGTGGAAAGGAAACATAAGAATGGGTGAGCTTAGATGCTCATTAGGGGTAAAAAAGGGAGATTTCAATTATCACTTGAGAATAACATGATTATAAGTTTATGAACACATAAGATTAACATTTTAAAACTATATCTAATATATCAATGATCATAATCTTGTGTCATGATATAAATCATTACTTTTCACCAGACATGAATATTAAAGGAATCAAAGAACATGATCCATGAGATAATAAAAATTGCATAATACATAAGCTTATTGCATAAACATAATCATGGAATATTATTTCCCTAGTCAAGGATAACTACCAAAACTATCATAGTATATTTTGTTCATTAACCATTACAATACTTATAATCTCATGAGATATATATATATATATATATATATATATATTTAACCAATGAATTGGAGGGATATATAATTCTAGGCCCACCTATCCCATTATAATAATCCACTCATATGTGTTTTCCAATATCATAAATCATTCATCATATATCATAACATGTGTAAAGAAAAATGGTTTCATAAAAATTTGACAATTTCATCATAACATAACCAATGGAAAATAAATAGGATTCATAGAAATATAATAATAATAATTATAAACCATCCAGATAAATAATAAGGAAGTTTTAATTATATATTATTCCTGTTAAAGTATAATTAAAATCAAATAATGTTATCTTAAAAAAAATACCTTTAAAAGATCACGTGGAATATGTCTTGATTAAAATACCATTTCTATTTTCGAAAAAAAAATATTTAAAAGGTAAAAAGTTATGATATATTAAGGAAAAAATTTCTTTGAAAATGACCTTAGAAACTTGTAAATTATGCTTGAAATCATTGAGTGGTCATAATGGTGATGAATTTGGTACATTTTGTGTATGTTAAAACAAATATTCATTTCATATTTTTATTAAAAAGTCAAAAGTAACTCATTCCAAAAATAACAAAAAGATTAATTCTAATTTTTTTTATAAAAATTCAATTATAAGAAAAAATTACTTTAAACAATTAAAAGAGAATATAAAAAATGGTCTTTAAAACATTTTTTGAAAACATGGATATGGGAAAAATGGATTTTGATGGAAAAGAGAAATAAAGTCGGTGTTTTTAAAAGCATTATTTTGATATTATAAGTTAATAATGAGAGGAAAATTAAATTAAAACATATAATTTACTAAAATAACTAAATAATAATAAAATTTACAGGTGTCTTGAGTTTTAAAGTCATAAACTTTCATCATCATAAACTTAATTATTTATAGTCTCGATAAATAATGAGATTGTAAAATAAATCTCCTACATCAAGTTAAACATTCATTTAATGTTATCTATCCTCTAATATAAAAATATATTATTTATTAAAATTATATACTAGGCTAATTTAAATACTTATAATTTAATATTTAATCCAATTATGAATTTTCAACCACTATTTATTAATAAATTGTTATTAAAATAATTGTTTTTTGGTGTTAACTATTTTATTTTTCATGAGAATTTTGGTTGGGTAGTTCTAATCCTTGTACATTAATCATGGTTACATAATCTAGAATTTTTTTATCATGATATAAATATCATACATATTCATTAAATATATATTTATATCGATCCATATATATTTTAGATAGAAAAAATGAAATACATCGTTCATAGAGATGGTAGGCCGTATATACGAATGAAAATCATTTACACATTTTAATGGATGGAAAAAAATAAAGATAAAAAATAATTCATCATTATAAAATCTTTATTGTATATTTTATATAATATATATTAATTAAACCTCTCCTTATTTCAATCCATGTAAAGAGGAAATAAAAAATGACTGACATTGCTTCATGGAGTTGGTAGTTCACAGGTACACACAAGCGACATTATCATTTTCCAACAGATCAGAAGGTAAGAAGGTAGATGAGATATTATATTTATAGAAGAATATTTATTTCTTAAATATAATTTATAATCCTTAATCCCCTCATAATACCCATCGGTGAAATATTCTGATGGAAAATTAATTGTATCGCTACATGGAGACGTTAGTCTACCTGTACGCACGATCAATAGTTTCACTTATCAATAGATGGAAAAGAGGGTGAATAATGGTGGTTAAATAATAATAATTAAATTTACTTATATTTAGTATATTGAAATTATAATTTATGATTTTTATCATTGATTTATATTATTCAAAAGAATAAATAATTTGCAAGAGGTTGGGTGGGGTGATTACCTCTCCGTTGGTTAGCCTCCGTTAGAACATTTCTTAAGGATCATTCGAATGGTATTTCAAGAAGACTAGAATATATAATTAATGGATAATGAAGATGATAATATCATTTTTCAGGTTTTTTCTGAGATATATGGCTTAATGTGATATAAATAAGATAAAGGAGTGGTGTCCTTGTATAAGTGGTAGAGAAGACACTCATTGAATTTTATAAAAGATAAAAATATAATAAAGTAATACTCAATCCAAATGCTTAAAAAATTTCCATATATTTTAAGTTGGGATGTGATAATTTCTTATTATTAAGATATATTATAAATTAGAAAAACTTTAGTTGGTATACATTCCCTAATCTGTTTGTTTAACCCTCTGTAAACCTATTTAATCCTTAGCCACAACATTTTTTTACTATTTTTAATATTTATTATTAAAAAAATGAAACTAAAATCATTGAAAAATTTTATATTCGGATTATAAATATAGACTCTATTTTATATAGTTAAATTCATATAATTAAAATAATTTAATTTAAAATTAAAACTGTAATATGAGATGAAAAACAGTTTTCCAAAAAGGCTGTTTTCTTAAGTATAATTATTTTTAACCAAAATCCAACATAAAATTATTTATAATGTACATAATTAGATTTTTAATAATATAAATAAGATAATGTTACTTTTAAAATTAATTTTAAAAATGTAACTTTGAAAATGATTTAAATGAAACGAGATTTTTCAAACAAAATCACTTTTTTTCAATATTCATCAAAATATCAATCTTTCCAAAAAAATCTAAATAATTCACTCTAAGATAATTTTGACATAGTAGTTTCAAAAATGAATTTTATTTTTTAAAATAAATTTTTCCATTATGGTAGAAAGTAATTATATTATTTTCTCATAGAAAGCAATTAAATCCATTTTTGATGAAAAACTGTATTTTTGAAGAATATAAAAACATTACTAAAAATGGAGTCCCTATTTGTAAATATATTTTATTATCTATAATATTTATATATAATTTTTAAAATGTGGTTATTCAGTCATAAAATTTAAAAAATATGTTTTAATATTATATTATATTATGGTTCATTTAGACTCATTTTTTCATGCATTGCAAGCTATTGATAAAATTAAATTTTTTAAAGAAAATATAACATAAAATATAAAGGTGTTACATTATACCCCTGTAAATTGAGTTTCAAACTCCAAATTATATCACATAAATTCAAAAAAAATGAGGATATATCTATTTCATAATATCCTCATGTTCCCAAGTAGATTCTTGGAATTTATAATTCCTCTAGAAAACATTAACCAGATTAGTTATCTTGTTACATATAAAATTATCTGTGTGATATGAGATTTATAATGGTTGTAAATTATTGGAAGCATCATGATTCAATGGTATAACCTCTTAGTCTAGAACATGTGATGGATTAGATATGTACTTCCTTAAGAGAGATATAAGGAACACAACGAGAACTTGAGAGAGGTTCTGTAGAATCCCCAAGTGATAAGCTATTGTCCCTAATCAATCAACAATCTCAAAGGGGCCAATATATCTAGGTATAATCTTTAAATTATTTTTAATATTATATCTATATGTCATGTATAAATTTAAAACAATACCTTCTCACTAACATTTTATTCAAAAATAATTCGATGATTGTGATCATTACTTTTTTTCAACTTTTAAATTACATGATGTGAATTTGAATGGCTATAACTTTTTCTTCCACTTCCTTATCTAGTTCAGGTCCCAATATCTTTAATTCTCTAACTTAAACCTAGGAAATTGAATTTGAACACTTCTTTCCATAAAGTGATGTATAAGGATCCACCTTAATGTTTGAGTAATAGTTGTTTTTGTAAGAAAACTCAACTAGAGAAAGGGGTTGATTGCAACCAACTTTGAAATCCATATAATAATATCTTTTAATATGTTCTATCTTTCTAATGGTTCTCTCTAAATAACCATATGTATAAGGATTATAAGATATACTAAAACAAAACATTGAATCTATAAATTTCTGAATACTTCTCTAGGACTTCAAGGTAAATCTCATATCTTAGTCAAATAAAACAAAATGTGGTACTCCATATAGCCTTACCACTTCCTTAATATATATTCTTGAAATATGGTTAGGATATAAATATTTTTTGAAAATAGTGATGTTTTTTAACTTTTCAAGGTGGCCAACTACAGCCCAAATAGTATGACAGCCTTTATAATTTTTTTGTAATATAATGACAAAATACATAGTGACATTTTAACATGTATTTTCTTGTATGGGTAATGGTTCTAAAATCCCCTTAGAATTATATAAATGAGCCTTAAATTTCTAACATACCAAGAACAGAGATATATACTCTGTAATAACTCTCCTCATATTTTCCCACCATAAATACTGATTCAGATCTCTATACATCATTATAATTCTAGTATAAATAGTGAATAATGAACTATGAGATTTATCAAACATCTCCTTTAGATATGGTATAGAAAAAACAAATACATATATTCGTAACCTTATCATTCCATCATAACCAAGGTTAATCACAATGGCCTTTCATACCTTCTTTTTTCAACTCTACATCTTTCTTACGTGACTCTTTAATATTTACTTGGATATATAGTTAAAAACTCATTTAATTAAGATAATATTTTCCACCTTCTATCAATATTTCAAGGTCTATATTTTTAAAATCTATAAATATTATATCATTTTTTCCTTATCATAGATAATCTAGCATGATCCTTTCAACTAAATTCATTGAAACCTTTTTTTCATTCCCAGTGTAATAATGTATTGAGAATTTTTAATCATTAATCAATGAAAAAAATCTTTTCTAGAATATATTTATCTATTTATGATTGAGTTTATACATTAAAATTTTATGATACATATATTTATCACACTATTATCTAAAAAAGATAATTCATCCATATATTTAATGAAAAAATTATCAAAACTGATTCCAAATCATGAGTTGGGTAATTTTTCTCATGAACTTTATCTTTTCTTGAATATTAATCTCTTACTATATTATCTTTCATGATGAAACATCTCATTTTATTATTCTATTCATCACAAAATATAACAAACCCTTCTATACTATAGGGTAGTGTAAGAATAGGTGAACTTATTAACCTTCTATTTAGTTCCAATAAATTTTATTCACTTTCATAAATCAAAAGGAACATTTTTACCATTAGAGTCAAATTGGTGATAGGATTATATACCCATGAGAAATTTTATGTAAATAATTGACAATTACCACCCAAAATAAGAAAACCAAGGATATTAGACAAAATGGTTGGTCTATGAAAACGTTCAAAAACTTTTGTCTTTGATGTATCCACCAATATACCCCCTCTAAAAATTATATGACCCAAAAAAGAGATTATTTATAACAAGAATTCACACTTGGTAAATTTTTCATACAAATTATCCTTTCATAGGGTATTCAAAACAATTCTCATGTGATCATCATAATCTTCATTGATTTTGGAATATATATGAATACCATCTAAGATTACTACCACAAACCAATAAAGTTAATCTATAAATTATCTATTCATTATATAAATAATGGTAGCAGAATAATTAGTAAGAATAAATTTAATCACTATAAATTCGTTTTTTTCATACCTCATACTAAATTTTTTCATAGGTAAGTATTTAATTTTGACCCTCAAAAAATAGTATCCAGATTGAAAATCATTCTTGGAAAAATATTTGGGTCATAATTATTGATCCAAAAACGTTAATAGAGAAAAGGATAATTATTCTTGATTGCAATATGTTTAAGTTCTTGATAATCAATGTAAAGTTTTAGTAGTCCATATTTCCTCTTAAAAAATAATAAGTTAACACCAAGGTAATGCACTTGTCTAAATGAATATGTTGTCAAGATTATTATTGTTTTTAATATTCAATTCCAAAAACTAAATTGGTTTGATTCTATATGGATTATTTGAAATATGTGTATCACTAGGTAATAGTTTTATTGAAAACTAAAATTCTTGATTTTGGAGGAAAACTAGCTAACTAATTCAGAAAAACATAAAAAACCCCCACAAAATAAGAATTTTTTTAATGTTGAGTCATTTGCAACCATTTAAGATTAAAATGTTTTTTGAATAGGAATCAGGAACCATATAATGGATGAAAGTTCCATTGCAAGTTCTTGTTTATCATCTTACTCATAAACGATCATAGATTTGTTTGAAATATCTATAGTAACTTCCCTTTTTTGTAAATTGATGTTGAATTTATGTAAAAAATATAATCATGCCTAAGATAACATCAAATTTAACTAGAGAGACAATATTGATATTTTTAGGGAGCACATACCCATAAAATTCAATTAGAGAAAAATCATAGCCTTGAGATGTGATTATCTTAGAATTAATACTTTTCACAACTAATTCAACTTCTATTTTTTGGGGTGGTACTGTGACACCATTAGAAATATCATTAGATATAAAATAGTTGGTTGATTTATAATAAAATAAGATATTACTAGTTATATAGTGGATGGTAAGTGTACCTTTCACCACATAATTATCACACCCCACATTGTCAATGTAGATCATGTGATATTTCCCTTTGTCTCTGGCATTAAGAGGTTGTTGACATAGATCATCATCATTAACCATTGTATTTGAGAACTTATTATCATAATTCACATACTCTTTTAATTTAAAACACTATAGTGTTGGGGGTTCATTATGTGGTAATTTATCTCCATCATTAGATAACTTATTCTTCCCATCACTTCAGAATTTGATTTCCTGAGGAACTTCCTTTACACAGTAATACATTTACCAGTTCCTATAATACAATTTCCTCCATTTTTCATTCCACACATGGAGTATAAAGTAAATATCATCTTCTTTATCCATGCTTTTTAACATGATAATTAACTTTAAATTCCATCTTTATTATCTTATCGAAATGATATTTATTGGTAAATCCACTCCATGTTCCCTCTTTGATAGATTATAAAATTATTTCTTTATAGATTATGAACTCTCTTATGGTTAATTCACTTCAGAGACTTGTTTTTAATCCTCTTAAGAATCGATCACTCTTAATTTCAGGACTAATGATAATAAAATATTTGTGCCATACAGTTATTGTAAAATTTACCTAATATATACTAATCGATTCACCATATTTCTGCTTTATTTCATGGAACTCCTTCCATATTTTCATATAAATTTTAAAAGGAAAATATTTATTAATAAATTTTTACTTAAACATGTCCCAATCTATGGAATCAATTAATTATTATTGCCTCATGTTCTTGATAAGTGCCCACCATTTATCTACTATTCCTTCCAAATGATAAAAACTAAAATAACCTTTTCATGTTATAAATAATGAATAATGAAAAATATATTTTCAGTGGTACTAATCCATTGATCAGTAATTAGTGGATAAGCAGACCCACTAAAAGAAGGTGTATGTTACCTCGTGAAGGGTAACAACATAGAATTTTATCAATGGAATCTACCTTCTTATAATTATTCCATATAGTATAAACCAAATAAAAACACATATAGAACACAATACAAGCTTTATAAATAATAAATAAATGAAATAATAGGTATTCTTAGAAATTCAGAAACATATACTAATGGGATATTAACTTTCCCCTTGGATTAGTAACATGACACTTATAAATAGTTATTTATCCAATAAAATAGTAACCTTAATTATGAAAGTCTATAAAAATATTAGCCGTCTTATAAACGAAAATATGGTATAATTATATCATAGTACAGGTATATAAATGTTTTCAAAATGATAAATTAAGTCTTCATATTTTTGTAAGTCATAAATATTTAATTACAATTTTATAATTAATATAATGATTTAAAATAAAATTTATTTTCAAAATAATTATTCACAAATTAATATTTTTTGTCTTATTATTATAATATAATTTTTTGATTCCATAAAAAAAATTGTGTGTCATAAAATCGGTTATAATTTTAAAATCTATATTTTTCGAATGAATAATTATTTTAATTAAAAATTAAAATTTACATATTTTGATAAATATTTTCATAAAATGGATTTTATTTTTTAATTCTAAGCATAAAAAATGGTTACGCTTAATTTTTCGGATTTTTCTAATATATTTAAATATTTGGTGAATAGTTAAATACTATAATTTATGGTATCTAACAAATACATGAATTATTGAGTCATAGATTATGTATGGCTAATATAATATCATAATCTGAAAATATTCTTTATTATTTTAATATATTTATTGATAAGGGTGAAAATATTGATATCTTGAGCCAAAATAATAAAATAATGCAAAAACACCCCCTCCTCCCCTATATATACCACCATTCACAACCTTTTCTCCTCACACTATCCAATCCTAGATGATTTTCCAATTTATTCCCAGTCATCTTTAATATCTCCTCCCCAATGTCTAGTAGACTTTTGTCTCAACGAAAGACCAAACCCAGTTTCCTTATAGAGGTTCTCAAAGAGAATAATTGAAGAGGTAAAATGATCTTTCGTTTTTTTCTTTTAATTTATTTTTAATTTATTTTATATTATTATTCTCTAATCACCTACCCTTATCTAATTAACATGATAATAATATTATCTTCTCTATAATGTAACGTTTTTTGTTAATGTAACAACCCATCATCATTTCTTCTACCCTCTCCTTCGATTTTAAAAATGAAAACATCGACCGTGATGTGTTCATTTATTGTATTCAAGGATAATGAGTTTTCATTTTTATTTAATTCCTTCAAGGATGATCATAAAACCATTATAATGGTTGAAACATATTATAAAATTTATGTTATAACCCTTTTTTTCCTGAAACTAAAATAAATTCATAATATTAATTAATAAAACAAAATGAGCTCATTGTGATTGAAAACCATAAAAATTAATCTAAACGGTTATCATTAACATTTTATCTAAAGAATCATCTTCATATATGGGGAAAATAATATATAAGTCCAATTAAGCTTTTTAAGTTTACTAATAACTTATAATTTCAATTTTTTATAATTTTTATCATTTTTCATGATCTTCCATACATGTATACAAGTGAAAAAATCATGAAAAACAATAAAATAAACACTCCTAAATGATGAAATTAAACTGTATAACTCAACATAATGGACCTAATGAGCTTAATAAAGTTATAATAAATCAAAAACATATATATGAGATTCAGGATTTGTTAATTAATAAATGTAATTTTATTATCTAGGATATTAATGGGAATAAAGAACTCAGACATAAGGTAAGGTGATTCTCAAACCCAATTTCCTTGCTTTGGGTGACTCCTCTTTCATTCAAAATTTCAGTGTGGATGTTCATTTAATACTCCTAAAATATAATTTCATTATTCATACATTTTATTTTTTGGTATATTCTTGTTTCTAATCCAATTTGATGAAAAATACAAATATTTTCCAAAATTACTCTTCTTTCTAAAAACACATATTTTACATCTCTTGAGATTGTTTCTTATTCACTCAATATTGATGATTCATATACCTGTATTGTATTCTATTTTTGGAACCCCAATTTCTTTTAATTATTTTATTATCTATTAAATGAAACCCATTTCTTTTCATGTGTTATTTTATTTCCAAGATTGATATACGTTCGAAATGGCATACATGATTATGTTAATATTACGATGTGATGGGTGTGCCCATAATTATATAGTGCTCCAATGCATTGGGTAATGTGATGTATCCCATTATATAAAGTGAAATATGTGCGAACATGATACTATATTTGTTCTCAATGATTATGTTATGATTATTAACATATGTTATGTGTGAACATGATGTTATCTTTATTCACAACTATGTGTGGTTTTTGACCACTATGATGCGATGATTAATTTTTATGTATTTCCACATTCCATATATTTTTTAAAATTAATACTCTTAAGATTTTGATAATGATACTATTTATATGTTAAAATGAAAATGATTATTCTCACCCATGTTATATTGATTCATGTTCTTATCTATCCACTTATTTGGATTTTAGCTCTCCCATTTCTTTCATGTATATCATCTGGTGACTACTTATAATAAGGATTACATGAGGGCCATTAAGAATCTATAGAAGAAGGGATTTAATATTTTTTATGTTTTATTATGTAAATGTCATTTATGGTCCTAATTTTCCCATGACACTAAACCATTGGATCCTGAATTTATAGAACCATTATTTGTTTATCTTTAAAATTATGTAATAATAATGTTAAGAAAAGTTGGGTTTCTATAGGTGGTATCAAAGAAAGGTTTAGTTAATTTTGGAATTATTATTAGAGAATGTTAGTGAAAACCCTTTGTATGATACAAGGTATATGTAAACACCCAAAAGATTTGTTTATAAAAATTATAAACATAAGGATCCCACATGATAGAACTTTAGAGTTAATTTCAAAAAGGAATAAACTATTCATTCATTACTAGTTGACTTATTTTTTGTTCAAATGATTTATATTTTAGAAAATGGTGGGACCTAGGAGAAACATGACCAATAATCCATAAGAGGGACAATGCGGTGAAGGCCCAAATGACATCACCAATGCCTTGGGAGGCGGAGTTTAAAATTTCATAGTGATTCTTACACATCTGTCTTAGGGTATGAACAATAACCTGAATAATTTGGAACTTCCTACTTCACATAATAATGATAAAATGTTTTTCAAGTTTTTTATGTGTAAATGACCACCGACACTTAGTGGATATTCTGATCCATTGGTTATAAAATTTTGGGTTAACTCATTAGATAATATTTTTTGTGTTATTCGCCATTTTGATATATAGAAGGTGAATCTGGTCATTTATCATTTATATAGTGAGATCTATCAATTATGGGAACTGATTAATAACCCCAATCCACAAGAATAAATTTAAGAGACGGAGTGGGAAGACTTTAAGAAAATATTTCTGAACAAGTATTCCCATTTAACTCTTTATACAAAGATGGAGAATGAATTTGTAGAGTTTTATAAAAAGGAACGGGAATTTGTTATTGTTTATGAGGAAAATTTCACAAGGTCTCCATGGTACACCTCATATTTTTTATCAACAATGACAGAAAAATATATAGATTATTTAGTTGTTTAAAACAAAAAATTAAAAAAGATCTAATTATTCAGAACTTTGGGAGTTATGAAGAAGTTGTTTGATATTCCCTTAAAGTGGAGATGTAGTTTAGAGAGTGGTCCCATGGATATAATGATAAGAAAAAGGAGACAACATTTAAATATATAGGATATATTGACAAAGATGGAAAGAAATATCAACCACTCACATGTTAAAAATGTGGGAAGAAGAATAATCATAATTGCCTCAAAGGGATGGGGAAATGCATCAAGTGTGGGATCGAAGGCCACCAAGCTAATGAATGTCAAAGAGACATGAGGAATCATGAAAATATAGTGGATGAAAGAATAGAATCACCTATGGTTCAAGGATTAAATTGTAGGTAGAAAGGGCAATATATAATCTAGTGCACTAAACCTTGAGCTCTCAAGGGTAATCAGATTTAGAAACCACCAAATCCAAAGGAGAAAGGGAAAAATTATTCCATCACTAATTCAAAGTTGGATCCAAACAACGATGTTGTGAAAGTTATTATGGTTATTCCGTCAAGAATAGAGAACATAATATTTGATTCGAGTTCTATACATTCTTTCATATATTGTGAGTTTAGTAGAGCTATTCAATAACCACCTCAAAATTTGTAGGTTGAGTTATCTGTAAAAATAGAAAGTGTCAAAATTATTACATCAAAAGTATATAACTCCTCCCAGATTAAATTTTATGGACTAAACCCCCCAGAAAATATAGTCTTACTTATTTTGGTAGAGTTTTATTCTATATTGTGCTTGGATTGACTATGTTTATACAAATACAACATGAACTATTAGGGAAGGGAGATCACTATTCACATCCTCAGATATCCTCTAATTTGTACAAGTGTAAGGATGAGGGATAATCTCCCTTAGAATCATTGTATCATGTGTGGATATTATTTCTTTATGAGAATAAATATCTAGCTCAATTTGTTGAGACACATGATAGAATCATGCTCGAGTAAATTCCCATTATGAGGGACTGTACAGATGTGTTTGATGGTAAATTTTTTTGTCGTTTTCTTGACTGAGAGGTTGAGTTCTCAATTAAAATTATTCTTGGATCCATGCCTATATCAAAGACACCTTATAGAATGTCAACCATTGAGTTGGATGAACTAAAGAAGAAACTACAAGGGAATATGTACAAGGGTTTTATATGCCCGAGTTCTTCACTATGGGGTGAACTAATATTATTAGTAAAAAAGAAGGATGGATCGATGCACCTCTATATAGATTATCATGATCTCAACAAAATCACAATAAATAAAACATATCTGTGATAACATATAGATTAGTTTTTCAATGAACTACGTGGTGCCAAGTATTTCTCTAAGGTAGACCTTCATTTGGGAAATCACCAATTAAAGGTGGGGAAGGAAGATATTCCCATTACTTCCCTTTAAACAAGGTATGAACACTATGAGTTCATAGTGATTCCCTTTGCACTCAATAATTATATGGCAATATTCATGGACTTAATAGACAATGTCTTTAGATATTACCTTGAAACTTTTGTTGTAGTCTTTGTTTATGATATTCTGATATACTCCAAGGGAAAGGAGGAACATGAGGAGAATTTGAATATTATGCTAATGACTTTTCAAAGTGGTAGAATATTTATGCAAAGAATAGTAAATGTGATTTCTAGATGGAGGAAGTATCATTCTTTGGGAATTTTATCACCACCAAATAAAAATATATGGACCCTTACAAGACAAAGGAAATCAAAGAGTTGCCTAGAATAACATCATTAATGGAGATCCGTAGTTTCCTTGGTCTAGATGGGAATTACTGACAATTTTTAAAGAACATATAATGATTTTAAAATCCACTAAACAAGATGAATTGAAAGGGATAAAAGTTATGTCTATGAGATTGAATGTGAAGACTTCTTTAAAGAGTTAAAATAGAGTATTATCACTACCACAGTACTCACACTTCTGAAAAGTGGGAAACTATTTATGGTATATAGGGATGATTCAAAGAAGGGATTAGTTTTTTACTGATGAAAATGATAAAGTTATTTCCTTTTCCTAAATCCAATTTAAAATTCATGGTAAAAACTATCATGTGCCTGATATAGAGTTTGAAGTTTGGATATTCACATTGAAAATATGGAGGCATTATCTCTATGGTGAGGAGTGTGAAATATATAATAATCATAAGAGCCTCAAATATATATTCACATATAATGAGATTAATATATTCTAATGAAGATGGTTGGTGTTTGTCAAGGATTATGACTTGTCAATCTACCTCAATCCTAGTAAGGAAAATAAAGTTGAATATGCTCTAAGTTGAAAGGATCCTGCAAAATTATCAATGATGATAATTGGGAAGGATGAAATATTCTTATATTTTAGAAGTATGTATATTGGAATCAATAAGTAAGGAATGTCACCAATCCTTTCTCGAATGATTGCTCAACCATCCCACATGGAGAAAATAAAGGATGCTCAAACAAATGATGTGGAAATTTAAAAGAAGGTGGAAGCTATGAGAAATGGGAAATCTATAGAGTTTAGAATTTATGAAGAATTATTTCTAATATTTGGGTCAGGGCTATGTGTACCATCCAATTCAAGACAAAGAAAGAGATTCTGAGTGACACACATAGCTCAAAATTCTATATTCACCCAAGGAGCACAAAGATGTATCAGGATCACTGTAAAAACAATTGGTTGTAGAATATGAATAAGGATATCATTGAATATACATCAAAGTTCTAGGTATTTCATCAAGTGAAGGAGAAAAGGAAAAATTATAAGGGGATGATGAAACAATTACCCATACCAATATATAAATGGGAAAACATCACCATAAACATTCTCACCGGACTTATGAGGACATCAAGAAGAAACAATATTATATGGGTTGTTGTGGATTATCTTAAAAAGGAATTTTAATTTTTCTCAATTTTGAAGGGCTTGTAATTTGATCAACATTCATAGATATATGTCAAATAATTCGTAAGGATTCAAGGAGTTCCACTATCGATTATACCTGATCTAGATTTGAGATTTACCTCTAAGTTATGGAAAACTATCCAACATTATCTAAATGATGATTTGAACTTCATTACATCTTATCATCCATAAAATGATGAAAATTATGAGGGGAATATTCAGATATTAGAAGACATGTTTAGAGCCTATTCTATGGACTTTAAAGAAGGATGTGACCGACATCTACCTCTAGTCGAGTTCTCTTAAGACAATAGTTTTCACTTTGGTATTCAAATGGATCCATATGAAGCCTATTATGGGAAAAGATTCCAAACATATACATGTTGGGATGAATTTGATGAGCGTAATATTCTAAGACATAAAATGGTCAAAGAAATGGTATAAAATGTGAAAACCAGTTAGTAGAACATCTAAGAATCTAAAAGATGACAAATGATATTTGAAGACAATCATCAATGGGACCTTGAGTTTAAGGATAGAGACATGGTATTTTTTATCATATCACTATGGAAGAGGATCATGATATTTGGGAAGAAAGGAAAGTTGAGTCCTAGGTATATCATCCACTTCAATATTCTTGATTGAATCGAAGTTATAGCCTATCAACTGGAACTTCCACCTACCATGTCTCAAGTACATGATGTATTCCATATATCCTTTTGAGGAAGTTCATACTAGAACCCTGACATATATTGAGTCTAGAGGTAGTATAGTTGAAAAAATATGTCTCTTATAAGGAGAATCTAATAAAGATCTTGAAATATAGAGGTGATGTTATATGCATCAAGACTACTCACTTGGTCAATGTACTATGGTGGAACCATAAGTATGAAAAGGAAAAATGGGAACAAAAGAAAGTGATTATGGACAATTACACTCACTGGTTTTCATCAAAGTATGTAAAACAAAATATCGAGGGAAAAAATTCATAAGGGGGGAAGATTGTAACAACCCCGAATTTTATCAGTGGAAACTCTCTATTTATAATTTTTACATATACTATAAATCAAATAAAATCAAATAGATAACACAATAAAAACATTATAAATGTAGAATAAATGAAATAAGAGGTATTGATAGAAATCAATAAACCTATAATGATGGAATAATAGCTTGAAACATGGAATAATAACATGACTATTATGAATAGTAATCCAACCAATTGATTAATATCCTCACTTTTGAAAGTATAAAAATAATTTATGAATCTTAAAAATCTATATATGATATAATTATATCTTAGTATAAATAAATAAATGTTTTAGAAATGATAAACTAAGTGTTGGTAATTTTGTAAGTCATAAATATTTAATAATAATTTTATAACTAATATAATGATTTAAAAGAAAATTTATTTTCATAAAATGTATTCATAAATTAATATTTATTTTTTAATGATTATAATATTATTTTATGAGACTATAATTAATTTTTAAATGTTTCATAAAATCAATTATAATTTTAAAATCGTTATTTAGTAAATAAATAGTGATTTCAATTAAAAATTAAATTTATCATATTTTGAAAATTATTTTCATAAAATGAAAAATATTTTTTAATTCAATATGTCAAAAAATGGTTAGGATGATTTTTTTTGGGATTTTTCTAAAATAGTTAGATTTTTGTGAATAATGAAATATGGTAATTTATAGTATTTAACAAAAATAATGAATTTTTGAGTCATAGATGCTTAATGGATGATATAAGACCATAATCTCAAATTATCCTTAATTATTTTAATATATTTAGCGATAATGTTAAAACTATTGATAGTATTGATCCAAAATAATAAAATAATGTATAAAATAATGAAAAAACAACTCTCTCCTCCCTTATAAATACCACCCCTCACCACGTCTTTTCCTCACACCATCCAATAATTGAATCTTATCCAATTTCTACCCAATAATCTTCACAATCCCCTGCCCCATGTATAGGTGTCTTTTTCATTAAAAAAATATGAAAACCAATTTCCCAAAGGAGGTTCTCGAGGAGAATAATTTAGGAGGAAAAATCCCCTTTCAATTTTTTTTATATATTTTCAATTTATTTTCTTTTTTTATTCTCTCATACCCTCAAATTATCCAAGTAACATGAAAACTCTTGTGTCATTTAAATATTTTATTTTATTTTGTTAATGGAACAACACATTATTATTTCTTTTCCCCTCCCCTTTTGTTTTAAAAATTAAAACATCGCTCGTGATGTGTTGATTTATCACATTCAAGAAAAACAAGTTTTCATTTTCTAATACTGCCTTGAAGGATGGTCATGAAACTCTTATATTTGTTGAAATAGATTTTAAAATTTATTTTATGACCCTTACTATGTTCTATAACTGAAATAAATACATAATATCAAATAATAAAACAAAACAAGTTCATTGTGATAAAAAACCTCAAAATTAATCTAAATGATTATCATAAACATTTTTTCGAATGAATCATTCCCATATCTGAAAATATATATAAATATATATAAGATAAATTAGACTTATTAAAGTTCAATAATAACTTATCATTTCAATTTTATATAATTATTATCATCTTATATGATCTTCCATACATGTATACAAGTGAAACAATCATGAAACCCAAGAAAACAAACACTCTCGAACGATGAAATTAAACTATATTAAAAATAATAATGGACATAATTAACTTAATAAAGTTATAATAAATAAATAAATATATAAGAGATTCTTGATTCATTAATTAATGAAACTAATTTGGTTATCCTAGATATTAAAGTGAAGAAAGCATTCACACATAAGGTAAGAGGATTCTTAAACCCAATTTACTTTCTCTATGTTATTCCTAATTTGTGAAAACGTTTTATGTGGATGTTCATATAATACTCCTAAAAAATAATTTCACTATTATTAACTTTTTTTCTAGGATACACAAGTTTCTAATAAGGTGTTATGAAAAATACAATTATTTTCCAAAAGAATTCTTCGTTCTAAAAGCACATCGTTTACTTCTCTTGAGATTGTTTCTTCTTCACTCAAAATTGATGATTATTATACCAATATTTTATTAACTTTTTGGAAACCCAATTTAAGTTCATGAATGTCTGTTTTATGGAATAAAATACATTTATTTCCATGGTTTATTTTTTTTCAAGATTGATAAATGTTCTAAATGGCATGTATAATTATGTAAATTTTATGATGTGATGGGTACACACATAATTATATAGCACTCTAATGTGTTGGATAATGTTATGTATATCATGATATAATGTGAAAAATGTGTGAATATGATTCAAGGTCTTTTTCACAATAATTATGTTATGATTATGAATATTTTTTATGCATTAACATGATGTTATCTTTATTCACAACTATGTGTGGTATTTGACCACTAAGACATGATGTTTCATTTTTATGTGTTACCATATTCCATAAATTTTTATAATGTTTACTATCATGATTATGATAATGATTCTATGCTTATGTTATGATGATGATGATTATGATCACCCATTTTATATCGATTCATGTTCTAATATATCCTCTTTATGGCCTTTTATCTCACATCTTTTGTTGATTTATATCTTCCAGTGAATACTTATAATAACGATTATGTGAGGGCTACTAAGAAGCTAGATGATAAGGAATTAAATAATTTTTATGTTTTATTATTTAAATATTATGTTTGGTCTTAATTTTTCCATGAATGTAAATCATCAGATCCTATATTTTTAGAACTATTATTTGTTTATATTTAAAATTATGTAATAGTAATGTATGGAAAAGTAATGTTGCTATATGAAGCAATCAATGTAATTTACTCCCCTATTTTAATAATTTATATTATTATCATGACTCGTATCTTCAAAAAGTTTTGCGAGCATAAAAAATGGGATTTTTCATTCTATCTCCCATAAAATTTGGTTTCTTGAGAGGAAAATCATTTCATTTTCTATTACTTTCAGCATTAATATGGTCCCTTAACATTCCATACATTTAATAAAACTAAAATTCATAGTTTGAGAAACCAAAATCCTAGCATAAAATCACATAATCATGAAAAATAATTTATAGTATGTTTAAATCATGAAGAATTATTTTAAATCTATGAGAAATTTGGTTTAACCAAGTTTATTCATGGTCATTATCTATTCAAAACTGTCTTGATGGTTCATAAATAAAATGTGATTTAACCTTAAAATATCCCCCCTGAGTGTCAAAAAAGGTGCACAATAAGGGGTTACTCATCGTGAACCATAATGATGGTAGTTATATATTTGACCAACTCTTTTCAAGGTTATTAACCATAGATTTATTTGTACAAAAATCTCATACAATGGTAGTATCCAGATAGTGATATTTTTTTATGAAACCCACACTATTTTTTACCATAACACAGGGAGTTCCCTCATTTATAATGTTATAATAAGGGTTTTCACTAAATATTCATCATCATAGTTTCCAAAGGTAACTAAACCTTACTCTAAAACCAACTATAGTGACCCATATATTTCATAAATTAGTATTACATTGTATTATATGAATATTCAATACATAACATTACAATCCATGCCAAAATTGTATAATCTAAGTGTCTTTGGAAAATTGGATACACAAAAAAACTTGTTAAAAATAGATCTACATCATCTCTCACTAAGTTATTCATAATTATCATCCTTCTTATACATATCATACACAAATCCTTTCTTCATGACCTTGGGAGAAGAAAGATAAGAAATAGTGAGCTCAAATTCAAAATAAGGTTAAACAAGGTATATATCAATTATCATTTAATCATAAGATGAGATTAATGGTATGGTAACATGAGATTAACTTTTCAAATAAATACATAGATTACCGTAGATCATAATCTTGATTCAATGAATAAATATTGGTATTTAATAATACATGAATCATAATGGAATCAAAGAACACGATCCATTAGAGTATATCATTGGCATGAGATGTAATTTTTTAGCATACATGAAATCATAGAATATTATTACCTTATTTAAGGATAATTTCCAAGACTATTATATTGTATTGGGTTAACTCTAAATTCCATCATATCCTCAGTTAAGGTTCACTTCCAATACTACCATATTAGACAAATTTCCGTACTAAAATGGGTCTACTCCTCATTCTAGTTCTTATTATCTCATGATATTTCTGTCTTTATACACTGAATTTTTGGGATATAAAATTTTGGGTACACCCATCACATAATCATAATAAATTCACATATGTTCCATAATATCATAAATTATTCACTATATATCATAACCTAATAAAATAAAATATGTTTCATAAACATTTCAATAATTCATCATAACATAAACCGAGGAAAATAAATTGATTTTGTAAAAATATCATCATTATAATAAATAACCATTTAGAGTAAGAACAAGGATGGTATAATTAGGCCATATACCTTGTAAATTCTAATTAACATCAAAGTATGTTATATTAAATTAAAAATTCATTTAAATTATTACTTAGACTATTTCTTGAGGAAAATACCCTTTTCCTTTCCAAATAAATTATTTAAAACCTAAAAAATTACCAAATAATAAGGAAAATAGTTTGTTTTTAAATAATTCAATAAACTTTTAAAAGAATCTTCAAATCATTGAGTGTTCATTATATGAAGAAATTTTTTTCATTCCATGTGCATTAAAAATGATTCCTTTTCATTTTATTTTAATTATTCAAAAGTACTTCACTAAAAAAACACAAAAAGATTCATTTTATACCATTTTTGAAAAATTAAATAATATTTAAAAATGTATTTAAACAGTAAAATGATAATATAAAAACATTCATGAAAACATTTTTAGAAAACATGGCTATGGAATAAAAAAAAATTCAACCAAAGAGAGAAGAAAAAACATTCTTCCTTAAAAAAATTATTTTAGTATGTTGAGTTCATAAAGAGGGTAAAATGAAAGGAAAACATGAAATAATAATATATAACCATATTATATGATAGTTACTGGTATTATTGAGATATGGGTTATAAAAGTTCATTATAAAAAACTTAATCATAAACAACCCTGATAAACAATGAGATCGTATTATAAGTCCCTTACCTCAGGTTTGAATTTATTTCAAAGAACTAAAACATCTTGTATAATAAATGTAAGTTTAGTATAATTCTATAAAATATTCATTTAAATACATAAAATAGGGTATATTATCCAATTTTAACCAATTTATTCATAATTCATTATTAAAATTATCATTTCTGGGTGTTAACTAATTCATTTTTCATGAGAATTTTAGTTTTATAGTTCCAGTTCTTGTACTTTGAAAAAGGTTACATAATATCAATAAATTTAATCATGATATAAATATAATATATATTCATTACATATATATCCATCCATAAAATACATATATACAGAAAAATGAATTACACCATTCATGGAGACGGTGGGCCATACATATACATGAACACTATTTTCACTTTTCAATGGAAGCAATGAAAGAAAGGTAAATAATAATTCAAATTTATAGCATAATTATTTTATCTTATATATAATATAAATTCATGAAATAAATCATTATTACCATCCATGTAAATCAAAAATGAAAAACGAATCACATCACTTCATGGAGGTGTTTGTCTAGACATATACACGAGCAATGTTATCCTTTTTCAACAAATTGGAAAGTAATAAATTAGACATTATATGATAATTAAAATATCATAATTATTTTCAAACATTAAAACCATCATAATACCCATCCATGAAAGACCATTATAAAAAATTTATTGTATCACTATGTGGAGGCGGTAGTCCACACGTACTCATATGTGATACTATCACATCCCATTTGATGTAAGAGATGATGAATAATAGCGGTCACATAATTATAATAACATTAAATTATATTTTAGAAACATAATTTAATATTTAATTATGAATACCATAGATTTAAAAGAGGTAAAATAAGAAATAATTTGAAAAGGGTCGAGTAGGATAATTACCTCTCTTTTAGATGTCCTCCTTAATGTACTTTCATAAGGATCCTTGTAATGGTATTTCAATAAGATATGAAGATCTTATTATTGTATATTGAAGTTTAAAAGATAATTTTTTAGTTTAGGGTTGAGATATATAGCTCAACATGGTGTAAAGAAAAGAATTTATTGGTGTCCTTTTATAAGTGAGAGAGAGGACACTCTTGGAATTTCTTAAAGAATTAAAATATAATAAAGTCATACTCAAGAATTTTTTTTTCAATTTGATAGAGATTTTATTTTGGGATAGTATTTGGTCAAAATATGGAAATTAAATAGTATTTAGACATGTTTAAATGGAAAACATACATGTATCTCTTGTTAAACCCCCTTCGGTGAACATATTTAATCATTTACCATAGTGACAAATTTTTATTGTTTTTACTATTCAATAAAAAATGAAATTAACCTCATTACAAAAATTATAAATTATTATTCCAAATTTTGCATCCATTTTATCATTTTCAATTCCCATATGTGTCAAATTTTAATTTAAAATTAACCCTTCAATACAAAATGAAAAACAATTTTCAAGAAAAAAATGTTTTCTTATGTATAAAACTTTATTATATCAAAATACAAAATAAAATTATTTATAATGAGATTAATTGTATTATTAATAACATAAATGGAAATAATTTTTTTTAAAAACCATTTTTTAAAAAATGGTAATTTTAAAATTATTTGAATGAAAATAAAATTTTAAAAAAATCTATATTTTTCCCTATTCATCGAAAAATCAATATTTTCAGAAAAATTATGAAAAATAACTCAAAGATAATTTTAACATTATAATTTCAAAAATAAATATTTATTTGTCAAATACAATTTCTAAAACTGGTATAAATTAGTTATTTTATTTTCTCACAAAAAGAAATAACAACCAATTTTTTGGAAAATGTATTTTTGAAGCATATAAAGTCTTTACTAAAAATTTAGTAATTATTTATCAAGAAATTTTATTTATCTAAAAAAATTATAAAGAATTTTTAAATTTATTTTATTAATACTTTTATTTACCAACTATATTATATTTGTATACTATATTATGGTTCATTTACACTCTAGTTTTTGTGTATCGTAAGCTATCAAAGATATCAAATTTATTTGAAGTGAAATATATCATAAAATATCTATGTGTTATAATAATAAAATACTATTATGAATTTATATTTATCAAAATTTGAATATTTTTTATGAACTTTTGAAAAACGATTGTTTTTTATATTAAAAATATCTTACGAAAAAGGATTTCAAAATTTCCTTTTGAAATAAACTAATATGAATAACTCATAATACTTTAAAAAATTGAAAATAAACTTTTTAAATCATATAAAAATAAAAAATATTAATTAATCTCAACTAAATATTATAAAATTAAAAAATTAAATCCTAAAAACATTTGACACAACCTCCCTTTCACATTAATTCATAAACTTTATGATACAACCTTTACTTTATAATTTAAAACATTTGATAAAACGTTTTGAAAAATTTGAAACACAACCCCTTAATATATGGTAAATAGGGATATAATCATGAAAAACTAAATTTAATAAATTTTAAAAACCTCAATAATCTATAAAAACACTTCAATTCAACATAAATCCACAATTTAAAAGAATAAAAACAATTTAAAATAATAAGGAATCACATTTTAAAAAATAAACTATGCATAGTTTGACCAAACATTCTCAAAAATCATACACTAACCATGTGTATACCACTAGAAATTATCCAAATATAGCTACATGATATGTTCATGGTTTTCTAGATAATATACAATAGTTATACATTCATGGGTTTCTTCCCGTTTTCACCCCCAAAAATTTATTTTATTAAGATAACTCGTAAAAAATAAATATAAAACATAAATACACAAATAAATATTAAACTACTCATGGTAAATTGATGACAAGACTAAATTTTGTGGCACATGCAACCTATTTATCCTTTATAACTTATGACATAATAAGAAAAGTCTTGTGAAGGCACATACTCATACCTAAATATTGATCTCTGACAATCTTATCTTCTGTATTCAATAATTCCCATAATATAAAATTAAAAAATGTGCTCTAGTTTAATTTTTTCATGAACTAATCTAGGTTAAACATAAACATTACCTAAGTTCACCTTCCATGAGAATCGAGGTGCCTTCCTGCTCTATATGGGAGGGAAACTAGTGCTAGAGAACCAAAGCATACATTTCTAAGACATATTTCACCAAATAAGTCAATGATATGTATGGAACTCCCACTTGGAAACACTAAAAGATATCCTCATAAGTCTATGTGCCACACCAATGAAATAAAAGATTTGATAATATTGAAAAACCAAGAAAATTGTAACAGTATTAAGAATACTAGTTGAACTATAAGTAAAACTAAGAAACATATCCAAAAAATCCCAAAATCTCTTAAGATAAAATATTATATAAGGATAAATATAGTATAAATAGGTGAAAAATTAAATATAAAATAATGATGAGATAGAGTGGAATGATACACAAGAAAAATAAATAAAAAATCATATATAAACCTGATCTTAAAGAAGTTCTGAATCACCCATGTCCATGTGTTGAGTGATTAATATTTACTTGAAACCTAAAAAATACATGGTTTGTTATAGGATCACAAGTTACACCCATGTGGAACCAGTAATAAACTATAAATATAGAACATTAATTCTACCTACATAATCAAGTGTGTATGCAGGGTGTAAGAAAAATTTTCTAGTAGGTATCCCCCCAAACACCATGGAAAACCTCAAAAAGTGAATCTATTCCACACTAGTTTTAACTACAAGAATAAAATTATGCTCATGAAATTTTAACAAAAATAATTACCATTATATATTTATATTCAGACATTTAATTTCAAAAGTATTCACCTATTGCATTTCTAAAAAACTCTTCATTATACTTGAGATGAAGAATGAGTCAAAATGAGTGTATGAAAAAATAATTTTAAACCTCACTATATAAATTATATTGTTAGTAAAATAAATAAAATGTCACAAGATTTAATAAATCATTAAAATAAAATAAATGATAGGTAAGTGAGTAGTATTTATGCATTCCAAGTAAAATAATTTTAATGAATGTGTGTTATGAACGAATTGAAAAAAGATATTATATAAATAATCATTTCCTATTTTAAATGTAATTATTTTCTATAAATTAAAGACAGATCTAACTACGGTTTTGATGACAATAATTAAAATATAATTATCATAACAAGAAGGAAAGAATAATTAATAATAATCAGTGACATAATAAATATAATAATGATGATATAAAACCGTAATGAAATAACTATAAATAAACTATCAAGGGAAGAACTAGGATCCATGGAGACAATCTAGGATAATAAGAGAATTAAATCCATATATTTTACATTCTTGATGTGATACTGCTATAAAAACACTTAGTTTTACACTACATGGCATGGTTAGGAGGAAGAATTCACTAAGTAATGCATATTTATTACTTGTGTCGGTAGCTAGAGAACAATAAGACAATAGTGCAGTACCAATATAAATGCCTTACACCAAAATACCCAAGGATTTCTATAAAACAAAATGTATGTGATAAATCAATAGTAAATATATAGAAATTCACAAAATAAACATCAATTTTAACACAAACTAACCTATAATAAAACTTTATAGAAGTACCCCCATTTATCAATAATCTGTATTGTATGGTCATAATAATTAGCCATGAGAAATCATTTACATCACAAAATATATAACACATCATAACATTCACATAAAAAATTATGGTGCTCAATTAAAGGGTATAAATTAATCAAATTATGTCAAGATATGGTCAATGAGGGATAGAATTTTGAGAATGTAATTACAGTCATTTATTTTCATATTCAAAATCTGACCAAAACCCCTTTATTTAATAGAAAATGAAAATAGTTCATATATAATTTACTAATGGAAACTACCATTATATGTATCCAAATATGGAATTATAATTTAAAAAACATTAATAGAACAATTTTTTAATTAATTATAATTCATAATAATGCATTCAATAAACTATTAATTAATTAAAACATGAAATGATATGGTTAGAATTATAACAAACACATTTCAGAACTGATTTCATAAAAAATATTTTTAAAATTGAAACTTAAGAAATCCTCAATATTCCTAATGAAAATAAATAGATAAAATAAAATTATTTGTTAAAAAAATAAAGAGGTATATTTAATATAACCATTAAATCATTTAAAACATTGGGTACAAAAAATAAATCACTGATGATTCTATGTTTCAAGGAAAACGCAAGAAAAAAACCCACCTCAAATCATTGAACTCATTAGAAATTGTTATTATTTCATTCAATGGGGAAAGATAAACCCTTGAAGGATCATTAAAAAACCTTAGACATGGAAACCCCAAAATAAATTCATGAAAATCTTAAAATCCAACCACCTTGTCCATTAGAAAAGTGATAATTTATTGTAATATGAAATGAGAAGAGGTTAGAGGGAGAGAGAAAGTATTTTAAACCAATTTACCTTAATATATTGTCACTATATAAGGAAGGGATCTATAAATAGAGTGAAACTATAAGTTTAAAATTAAAGAGATATTTATATGGGACTGGAAAGGTTGACTGGGGAAAAAGGGGCCAAAAAAGACTTAAATTGAGTAGGGGGATCAAAGAATTCAAGAAAATTAAATTTTAAACTATTCACATTGTTTAAACATGAAATATGGTAAAATATTACCCAACCACGCAATGACCAATAGATTTATGTTGCAATACCCATATGGTTATAATAAAAAATTACTCCAAACCCAAAAAAACTATACATCATCCACTAGAATGTAATTTGAATGTCTTTATGATTTTGCTGGATGACTAATCATAAATATATGTTAACCATACAATCTCTATAGAAATGAAACTCACACCATGTAATACTAAGTTACACAGTTTCTACTAACAATGTTTTTACTATGTGACAATAATATTTTCAACAACATTTTCCAAAAATTTGAAATTCTTAAACTCAAAATTTTCTAAAACCATGAAAATCAATAATTAAGTAAATTAATATGAAAATGTGACATTATAGTGTAAAAATATATTCATCATATAAATTTATTCCCCCAAATATTTTTATGGAGTCTATTGATCAAAGAATGGATGAAGATTAATTTTATCATTGATTATGTGGTATTAAATATTTAGGTACCCCATAAAATTTCTCACTAAGTTTGATATGATATAAAATATTAATCCATTTAAAACCCTCAAGGAAACTTTTGATTCCATAACTAAAAACAATTTAACATATTGTTTATATAAAGGTAAATTGTACAATATACTCCTAACTCTTCCATTAAAAGGAATACTAAAAGGACACTCTGTCAGATTACTGAAGACAACACATAACCAAAATACTCATACTCTTTCAATATTTATATTTAGGTTGGAGAGAAAATACCCTAGATAGTGGTTGTGAGAGGAGACAAAAAATATAAACATATATTTCCAATTCTTTCTACATTCCAAGACATATTTTGAGGAAATATTACATATATATTGGCATAAATAGATTTTTGGAAGATGAGACTGAAAGTACCATACCATTTCCTTCTATATAAAATGAAGACACATACAAAACTATTTTCTTATTATAAGAAGATCGCCTATGACAGTATCACCACCAAATTAATGTTTCATATAATACACCAAATCTTTGTTAAGCATCAATAATAAAAGAGGAATCACCATATTATTCTCTACATGTATTGGAAAATTCTTGTGGAAAACCAAAAATGAATTTGATTGGTTAAGGTTGACTCTCAAATATCCTCATCAGTGACTTAATAATCCAATAATTGATAACTAAACATGAATAGTAATAGTTGTGGTGGTTTTGAATTGGTAAACACCCTATCACCCAACATTAGAGACTCGGGTTTGAATTCAAGTGTTAGATTAATTATAATTTTATTATAGTATTACTATAGAAAGTATTGTAGTAGTGATGTAGTGGTTGAACTATTTACATGAATTGGGCCTATATTTCATAGAGTATTTGGTTAATAAATGTCTTTCTAGATATAGGGACTTCAGTTCACCATTTATCCTTGGATGCATAGGGACTTTGGCCACCATTGATGGATAAAAGGTGGTATAGAGGGACCAAAATAATGGCACGATGCAATAGAGAGGTGGTGTAGCAAGAAGACACATAGGTGTCGCCGAGTTGGTGTCCTAAAAAGAGGGATGGGTGCATTGTTACTTTTCAACGAGTAGCTCATCCCCATGGATTTCCAATGTGGTATGGATGGGTTCCATACTAGTGACTATAATTTATTGGGAAAAGTCATTTGATGCAATATAACAAGATATCAATACATAAGAGTGCCACACAAGGCATCATCAGAAGGGTGGATCAAATGAGATATGTGTGTGGTGTAACCAATCATCCTACCATTGGCCCAAACTATTTTTGTGGTTTTAGGGGTTCCCTACCAGGTTGATTTATAGGTAAGTATCACTACTATAACATCGACAATTAACAATGCTAGAAAATTCCATTATCAATGATAAAAAAGAACTGATAATCAAAGCACGAATAAAATCCTGAAACATTTATCAACACTAAAAAAGTGTTGTCAAACATGTCTATTAACAGTTCTTTTTTAGCACTATTAAAGGCCCCCTTTATCAGTGCTTTTTAGAGCTTTTAAAGGGGGCCTTTAGCATCACTTTTTAGCACTCATAAAGTCCCCACTGATAATGGTTATATAAAATTATTTTTCCCTTTCCCACCCACCCCACTTTATTAGTGCTTCACCCTCCCTTTATTAGAACATCCCCCACCCCTTTAACAGTGCATTAGATAATCCAAACCCCCTACATGCGCCCCATCCTCCAGTGAGTTTCTAACCTTAGAACTCCATTTTATACACCAGTGACTTTACCACTCTGCTATACTATTTTTGTTTTAAATTTTATGATATATCTATATATTTATATATATATTGTCACATTTTGTTATCCATATATTTATATATATGTTTATATGTATGTTTATATATTAATAAATATATTTCATATGTAAAATTTGTTTAATTATTTATTTATAAAATTAAATTTTTATGTGTGAATATATAAAAAATATGAATATATTTTTATATATTTGATTCTAAATAAAGTTAAATTATGAAAAATGATAAAATTTAAAATCCATAATATCAATATTAATGTAATTTCTTGGGATTAAATTCAGTGCCCATTGAAAAAGGGAAAAAATTCCCCCATAATCAAGGCTTAAAATCTGACAAAAGTTAAAAAAATGTGGTACCCCAACTAAAAAGTCCATTTTGGAGGCTTGTAGGGCCATTATTGGACTTGAAAAATGAAAAAACAAAATATGTTCCCTTATATCATTAACATGTATATCTTGTCATGAGATTTGATTTGATATGTGGTAGAGCCCAAACGGAAAATCAGATCAAAAATTATGGTCATTTAAATTTTTAGTACCATTTGAAACTTATTTTTGATCTTTTATTATTTGTTTGAATTTTTCTATCTTCAAATTGATATTAAATGACTATTACTCGGTAATAATTAGAAACTTTTTAGTTTAAAATATTTGTTTAGTTATTGAATAATCTATTTTCATTAAATATGTTACATATTAAGTATAAATTCCTATTTACCATATCTAAAACATATTTCAAAAAATATATATTATGTTTTTATCAATATAAATATATTAATATATTAATATATTATTTTTAATTAAATATAAATTTTTTGGAATTATACATTTATCTGTGCTTGTAAAAAGCATCGATAAAAGACATCATTTATTAGTGCTTGTAAAAAATAACTGATAAATCCCCCCCTTTAATAGGGATTTTTTATCATTGTTAAAGACCCCCTTTAACAACACTTTTTAAGTGCTGACAAAGGGGGTCTTTAACAAAAAAATTAGCTAGAAATGTTGTGCTATAAAAAAAATTATATTAGTGTATGATGTATAAATTCTTATCATGGGGTATGATATAGAATCCATACTGATGACATTGTTTGATGTCTATTGGTAGAGGAGAGACATGGTGTTCATATAGTGACAAATCATGATGATGGCTACTTCATTGGGCCTTTGGGACAGTTTATAGGCCTTTTTGTCACAGGTCTTTTGGGCCATGTAATGGACTTTAGGATAATTAGACTTTTGGCCATCATATGTAATATAATAGGTTTGGTGGTTTGTTTTTATTCTTTGTGTAGAGGTATATGGATTGACCAATTGGGGTTCCTAGGTTTGTGTGTGTGTTGTTTGGTTTCTTGTATCCCATATACCAGTAATAATGAATAGTAACAAAACCCTACCCAGGATCCAATGTTTTGAACCATCATTATAGAAAAATATTATAAATATAAAGGAAAACAAAGATAATATTATTTTGAAAAAGAATTACACAAATTTGACAAAACATTATAAATTAAATGTATTTGAAAAACTATTGGCGTGCTAGTTTTGAGTTAATAAGACTTATGATCCTTATATAATGTCAACACTAATTTTTGTTAAATATGAGGATCTTTAAATATGTTAGAAATGGGCCTAATTTTCTTATAATATTCCCCTTTATAGAACCTTCATAGAAGACCAATATGGAAACAACTATGGAATGTTTTAATAGTATCCTCATAAGAAGGCATCTTATGACTTGGATTACCATATTAATGAAAAATAAAATATTTACACTTGAGAGAAGATAATGATGAGAAATATGATGAACTATTGATGCCACCACCTACATAATCAAACTAAATCTTCATCATAATTACACTATTGTAATTCCATTCAACACCTTTGAGTATAGAGGAATTATCAATCACCTAAGGCACTCTTTCCATAGCTTCATCAACTTTGATAGCTAGTTCTTCTACCTCTATATAGAAATTTTAGGCCAAAAAATGATATCTTAATCTAAATATATATAAAATTATCTCTTTAAAAACACTATGTATTGAGAGAGTCATTCGATATTATCTCTAATAAGTATATAACTATCTTAATTAAGTTACAATTTTACTTCAACACCAAATGGTTCCTATGCTATATGAAATACAATTCCAATTCCATCTTAACATTTTCTCTCTTATGATAATTCTATTTTACGTAAAACGCCTCAAAACCTACCCAAGAATGTTCTTATTGTGTCTTTTTATAATTTATGGACTCCCACCACTTCAATATTAGATCTTATAGCATGAATAAGGAAAAATTAAGCTTAAGCGGCACTAGAAAATAGATAGGGTTAAAAATATTCTCAATATTATCTAATAACACATCCACTTCCTAGAAAACATTATTACCATGTAATATAGGATGACTCAAGTTCTAAAAATCATAAACCTTGTCTCTATGATGATCTAGGTTATGAATAAAATTATACTACATATATAATGTAAGAGAGACAACTGACTCAAATAAGCTTTAATCAACTGGTTGGTTCACTTGTGAGGACTAACCCACAACTCATTCTTTAATATCCATAAGAACTTACTTAGAATGTCAAGGATTTTGGAATAGGTATCCCTATAAAATTATTAATAAAAAAGTAAACATACAAGGCTAGAAATTACAAGGGAGTTTAAAAACATGGGAGTGAACCACACCTCGCATATCACCATCCACCAATGATGAACAATAATCAGAAGCTCTGAAGGACCATAGCATACTAGTCGAAAATTTCTCTCCTAAAAAATTCATCTTCCACCTGTTTGGATTCTATATATGCATGTCAGAAAACCAAATGAATTTGAGTGTCATGTTTGATAAACTAAATAAAATGAGGTATAATCTTCCATGTAACATTATTGGTTCTTTAATTTAGGGCCATGGCAATGGTTTCATAGTCATATTCTATACATAAGGTGGTACAATTGAATAAAAATATCATATTTAATAGAATACATAATCGCTAATAATTTGTCTTTATAAGAAGTTCCATTTCCAATATAGTGATGGAAGTAACCTTTGAAAAACTTATGATGGGTTCAGAAAATACCTCAACAACTTGAGGGCCATGGCATGTCGATTTCTTCCCAATCCACATTTACCATTTTCTATAAATCAAATAGAGGAGTATATCTTAAAAACATGAGCATGAGGGGATTAATATCTCAGCCTACAACCCCCAATATATTTAAAGTATTCATATCATTCATGAAATATTTCATTTCACCCACCTACACTATTGCCATGACATGTACCTCTTTATATAAGGAAACTACTCCAGCATGAAAATAAGGCACTTGATCATCAAACAATCTTCCATTTGAGTCCACCAAATCAAATAAAATATAGAGGATTTAGTTTCTGGGAGAAGATGTTAGATTTGGTTACTTTTCCAAGTATTGTTGATGAGGATCATGAACTCTTATAGCTATCTACTGGAATTCAGCTCAATGCCATATAGAAAGCTTATATACTCCTAGAGCTCCCTATCATATCTGAAAAACATTTCTTCACATTATCTTCATTCCTTAAACATATATGAAAATATGATGAAAGATATTATCTATCCTTCCTCATCTGGTCATGTGTTGGCAATCTGTTTTTCCAAATTCTCAAAAACAGAATATATCCAGAGGTATGGATGAAATTTACTTTGAATTTGGACATCCATGATGGTGTCATGTTGGAGATTTATATTTCCACCTTATTTTACAATTTAACATTTAATTTCAATTGTTTTTCGACTTCCAGATAAGTGTTTCAGTGTCCATAAAGACATAGATTTGAAAGTGATCACTATAAATACATCAAAATACCTCCTAATACTTCAAATCATTAAAAATAATACTTTTTATGAATTTAAAAAATACAAACCTTATAGAAGCTCAAATAAATTTTATAAAAATACTTTAATGAAACCCATAGTAAATTTCACACAACCCCCCTTTCATGATAATTTATAACCTTCAAGATTCGACATTTACTTGAGAATTTAAAACATTTCAAAACATCTCTTGAATTATTTTTAAACTCTTCCCTTTAAAATATGGGAACATAGGATATTAACATGAAAACATAAACTCCGCAAATTTAAATAACATGAAATAATCCACATAATTCACCTAAAGTCATCTTAAGTCAACAATAAAAAGGTAATAAAGAAAAATTTTGAATCATAAAGACTGAAAATAAAAAATATATAACAGTTCACTAATTGACATAACAATTCATTAGATCATGTGTTAACCATCTGAATCCCACTGAAGATTTATAAGAACAAACTATATGTTATATGAATTGTTTTCTAGACCTTTCAAGGTAACCCTTCCTCCCTAAGTTCCTCCCATTTTTACTCTCAATCATAAAATTTCTCAAAATAACTTATAGAACTTCAATGAAAAAAATAATACACAAATAAAGACTAAACACCATGAGAATAATTAAGAAAAATGGATAATTTTGAGACAAAATCATCCTCAATACTAATCATAACTCGGGACTTAATAAGAAAAGTGTTGTACATGAACTTAAACATACCTAAATATTGAGCATTAATAATATTATCCTCTAGATACCATGAATTCTCAAATAACAGAAACAAAACTAAGCTCTAATACAATTTTTTCCACCAACCATCGAAGGAAAACCTTCCATATTACCTTAGTTAGAACACCATACAACCTAATTCAAATTCCTAGTTTCTATAGACTAGAAAATAGTTTTATTCCATCAATAAATTCACAATTGGGAATGATTTTTCCTGACAAAACAATAATAAGAAAGGAAATATCACCTAGAATATTTCCATGATCTCCCTATAAGTTGGTGGGCCACACCAGTGATGAAATTAATTTTCATAATAAATAAAAACCAAGCATGGAATAAGAGTATAAACAATATAAAATTATTGGATATGAGTAAATTTTATTAAAAATAGTATAAACAAGACTCATCATTCAATAATTAAAACCGATAAATATATCTAAAACTACTTAATACCACTCAGATTAACCTTTTATACAAGGAACCATATAGAATAAAAAGGTAAAAAATTAAATCTAGAATAATGAGAAGTTGAAGTGGAATAATACATAATAAGAACTAAAAATACATAACCAATCAAGTTCCAAAATAAGGTCACAATGACCCATATTCATACATCAAGTGAATGATCTTCATTGGAAACCACCAAAATAACTAAACCATTCTAGTATCACTCGCTACATTAATGTGGTACCTATATAGAACATGAAAACCCCATGAAGGCTATATAAACACATTAGTATTTATGTATGAGGGTAAATAATTCCTAGTTGGTATCCTCCCTATGAACCATGAATAAACATTAAAATTGAATCAATGTAATTCTAGTTTGAAATACAAGTATGAAATCATTATCTTATAATTTTAATAAAACCAAAAAAATCATTACATTAATTAATTATATTTCAAAAAGTGTTTAAATATTTAATTTCTAAATAAAATCCACATTAAACTTGAGTAGAAGAATGTAGGACAAAGGGTTTGAAAAAACTAATCATAATCGTTATATTAAAAATTCTCTTGTTAGTGGAATAAAGAAAATATCATAGGATTTAATAAATCCTTTCAATTAAATTAAATAAAAATAATTGAGATGTATTTATTCATTTAAAATAAAACCCATTCCATGAATGTGAGTTTGGAAATAATTTGAAGAATTTATTACCAAAAGAATCATTCCCCATTTTAAAATTACTCATTTTCTATAAAAGAGAAAAATATATCTCTTAGGTTTTAATGAAAATAATACGAACATAATTAACATAAAAATAATAAAATAATAAATGATAATAAGTATTAACATAATAAACCATAATTAGATAACCATAGACCAACAATCACATAGACACATAGGAGACCTACAGACATTGTAGGACAAAACTATAATAAAACAAACTAATTGTAAATCCATATGTGATCCCAATTCATAAACACATGGTTTTACCTATCCTGGCATGATTGAGAGGAAAAATCTCTTATGTAGATAATATTTGTAACTCATGACCACTAGCCCAGTTTAATCATATCCAAATACAGTACTCATACCCATATTTTAAACCGAATAACATAGGGCTTTCTAGGACATGAAATATAATAAAACAATCAAAATGTAACATATACCAATATATAAAGTATATTACACTTTTAAATCCACCAAACCCTAGATCAATATTTATATAAACTTCCCCTTCTTATTGATAATATCCATAATATGATCAAAATCATCAAAAATTATAAATATTTTAACATCAAATAATATATAGAATATATTATCTTTTAACTAAAAAACACTGGGAGGATAAATTCAGGGTTATAAATTAGTCAAATAATGTTAAAATACGACCAATGAAACATAATATTTTTGAAAAAAAATTATAGCCATCAATTATCACATTCCAAATCTGACAAAAATCTATTTATTAAACAAAAAAGAAAAATAATTCAAGTATAACATATTAACAAAAACTACCTTTAAACGTTTCCAAACATGGTATTATTATTTTAAAATTATTAATAGAAACAGGATGTAAATTAATTATATTTTATAATAAATAATTTCTTATAATATGCATTAATTTAAACATGAAATATTATGAGTTAAATTATGGAAAACCTATTACGAGTGTTTTTTCCTTAAAACTAGTTTTAAACATTGATATATGATAAATCTCATTTATTTAAAATGAAAATCAAGAAAGAATATAAAATAATTTAATATAAAATCATGATATAAAATTATTATAACCATTAAATAATTCAAAATTATGTTGCAAAAAACCAAAAAAACATTATTACATGTTTAAAGGAAAATTCATAAAGAAATCCATCATGAATTATTAAACAGAGTGGAAATGGTTGTTATACCACTAAATGTGTAAGGATAAACCCTTTTGGTTCATTAAAAACCCTAATAAATGTAAACCCACAAATTATTTCATACAGAGAATAAACCCTAGCTATTTATTTCTAATGCTTTCGTTGGGGTGCACCTGATTGTATGTTAATGCCTGCGGGCATTCCAGTTAACCTGCATTCCTAATTTCCAAAAGCAAACGTCTTTCATCACTTTCAATAGAGAAGTATTATCCTTGATTGAAACAAGATGATGGGGTGTCAATTCTACTTTCCATGAATTCCCCCTTGGAACTTGTATCCCAATCTTGACCTCCCTTATAGATTAAGTCATGTTCATGGAACTCATTTCTGGTGATATATCTTTGTTGATGATGGTTAATTACAGTGCTTCTGTATGGACATTTCTGTGGGTCTTGATAGGGAAGCAAACTTTAATCCAGAGAGTGGTCACATTGGGAATCAATTGAATGTCTGGAAGCTAGAAACATTGGTTAATTTTATTCTTCCTCATATGAGGGAATATAATAGAGGAATCATAGGTGCATAACTCAAGTCATACTATGTCGATCATGAGGTATCGAACGTCGAAGGGGTATCTTCCAAGGATTTCCCCTCAATAATACCATGTTTTTTATAAGGTATTTGATTTTATAGGCACATATATTCCAAGGATTCCCACTCACGCATCCCATGTTTTTCATGAGGTATGTATATGGGGTCACAAGATTAACATCTTCTGGAGAAGGATTAGAACGTCTAGTTGAGACTAGTCGGGATATGAGTTTAACATATTGTGGATATGGGATGATTGATTAGAACACCCCATGGGGGTAGATCAAGAAGTTGTATCCCTGTGAGGTAACACCATAAATTTTACCAATGGATCATATTAGAACGCCCCAAAGAGGTGGATTCATGATGTCTGAACCATAAAGGGACGATGTAACAAAATAAAGGTTGATCAAAACACCCCTAGGGTTGGATTGGGGAGGTACATCCCAAAGAGGGATCACCTTAATGTTTTACCAATGGATGGATATGAAATTTCCATAGAGATGAATTTTGGAGGTGTGTTCCATAAATGGAAGATGTCACACAATGAAGGTTAATGAGAACACCAATAGGGGTAGATTTGGGAGGTACAACTATATGAGGGACTACAAAGGATTACCATTGGTTGGGACTAAAACGCATTGATGCATCCTATGTAACCTATTTAGAAGATAGGGATAAAAACCCATGTAGTTCGATGTCTTAGTTTAAGGTTGTGTGATAGGACTGGTCCATGAATTTTAACATTATAAGGTAAGGAGGATCAAGTCATGGAGGGAGCTTTGATAAGGGATGGTTTGAGGAAAATGCATGTAATATTCCATTCATAATAGTATTTATCTTGGTTTGAGTTTTTTTTGTTCTTATGCATTAATCTTCCTGAGGGACCTAGGGGAGATATGGTTTCCCAGGAGAGAGGCATGATCCGACCTAGGATGTGGTTCGAAGAACACCAGGATGGATGTAGTTATTAGGTTTGAACCTCAGAAATACTTCTTATGTAACCCAGATTATTTTGAATCAAAGACCATATATTTTAGAAATGTCTTGGACTTATACCTAAAGAGGAGTCCCATAAGAACATGTGGTTTGGTCTTACATGAGAAATCATCCCATATAATGAGTATGGTTGTTGGCGATTGTACTCAGGGAGGATTCCCATTGAAGTGGACGTTGAGCCATATAACTATATAGAAGTCCAATATGAGGATTTTGGGTGGATTTCATGATCCCTACTAACCTCTAGACCCATGTCAGTCATACTCAATGTGAGAAACAATAGGAATCAGTGGATCTGATGCTCATGTCACAAAATAAGCATTAATGAAAGATGATGTGAACCTTGTGCATGAAAGGTGATCAAGAAGAATCTTAATCCATGTGAGGAGGATCTTATTCCATGTAAAGAGGATCTCATTCCCTGTGATTCATACATGTAGAATATTTTTATTGTGGCACAGGGTGTGTCTGGGAATTACATATTATGCATAGACACCCCCCTTTGGCTAGACAATCATCCCATAGTGGGGAAGATGTTGTGGGGATTATTCTTAGGGGACTCCCATGTTTTGGTGTTTCACCGCCAAGAGAGGAGAAGGTAGAATCCTGTGACGATCATACATGGGGAATCCTATATGCATTTTCTGGGGTAATGATATAGTTTTACTTAATGTTGTGAGGTTGTTTTCATGTAGTTTAACATCATATGACTAGGATGTGGTGTAGGTATCTTTACGTCATGCTGCTCATACATGGGGAATCACTCCTTACTCCTTGCACTTGTATGACCACATCCCATGAACCTATATTAGGGGAATGAATTTGTAAATTCTAGGTTTTAATGATGGGGAGGAGTAGTCAATCATAGGGTCCACATTAGAGTCCTCGTGCTTAGAAGAAACTGGGGTTAGAGTACCCATGAATAGAATCATGTGTTGTGGTGGTATAAGGGACATATGTTAGGAGCCTCAAAATTTGTTGCGTACAAGTTTGGAGGGTTTAGTGAAATAATTTCATGATCTGTGGGATCTAGAATATTGTTATTTTACTGAGTTAAGGGTGGAGGCGCATATAAGATTTGATTTTTCACATAAGGATAGGTTTGTGAGAAAGTTTGAGCCTTGTGCACAGTCGAATTTAGATGAAAGAGGTTGGGAGAGGATTACAAAAATATGGTCCCAGTAATGGGGGGACCCATAGGGAACCTTACTCAAAATATTTTTTACCTTAAGGGGTCCATTAATTCATGAAGTTATGGAATATTGACCTTACGACCAGTAGAGTGATGCTTTGTCTTTCAGAGGATCACTTCGAAAAAGGGCAGTGAGCTTATATTTATAGATAAAATATTCTATGATGGGAACATAGGATTCCAGTTGTGGAAGATGTATTCAGTACAACATCATACTTTTTCACGATGGAAATCTGTGGAAGGTATTAGTTTTTCATATCCTATGGAATGCAAGTGGCTTGTCCGCATATGAGGATTCTTTTTGTGTAACCTACATATCTTGTGCACGGATGCCTTCGGTGTTCGAGTGACCTTTGAGATAGAAATGGGAAATGTCTTCATATTTAGTTCAAAAGATTTTTTCACATTAAATTTTATCTTTTCACACATACTCAAACTTTTTTATTCCACCCTTGTTGTTCCTAGAGTGCTTCGTTGAGTCGAATGATGGATTTGATTTGCTAAAAGTTGGAAATTTACGGCTTTAGATATAATTTTAGTGCCAAAAAATTCCCCCCTCGGAATATGAGCTGAAAGGGGACCAGAATGTCATGTTCTGAGGGAAACTCCAAAGAGAGGGATTCCCTGCCATGGGTGCAAGAAAAATTCATGGTTGGGTGAAAAATGTTCTTATACACCCACAAAATCATGTGTTTCATGCCTATATATAAGAAGAGGGTTCCCTTTTATGGAACTTGGACTTCCCACACAATAATCATCTTTTCTCTAGTGCACATAAGTTCTTCTTTTTCATGAAAAACTGAGACTTGATCACTTATTGCAAACATAATACCTATTTTGTGCATCTTCCTTTACAGCTGGACATTGATCTTTCTCACATGTTTCCAGAATTTCTTTTACCAATTATTCTTGCATGCCAAGACCTCTTTATTATGCACACCTTCCCTGTATTCATCAAAATCATCCAAAATGGGTGACCAAAAGAACCCTATTGATATTTAACCTGGTGCTGATAGAGAGATGAAATGTTCATAAACCATTATATCCCTTGAGCTATGATGGTTGTTTTCGAAAATCATATGGTTGTGGCCATGATGATAGAATCACAGAGAAGATATCCACTAAACCGATATCTTCCACTGTGGAACTTTGGGTTGTTATATGAGGTTATCATATTATCCTTTGGGGTTGAAACATTGTGATCGTGTTTTACACATGAAGAAGATATCAACCACTGGAACATTACTATTTATGTTCATCCTTTTAGGGATCATGGAGATATTTTCATTTATGCACTGAAGCATGAACCAGGATTCTAATAATGGAGTAGCTAAAGGAAAAAATAATAATTCCCCACCCACTATGCTTCCATCTTTTAAATAAGTATATGGGAAATTAGATTAGGCTGACACAAGCACTGGGACCTACGATCAGATGCAAATTCCCCCAATAAGTGGGCCTTGGTGTACTGGGTTTGCTATACCTACCCAAAGTATAGGGTGGATCTATGCCACATCATACTTTATGAGGTGGTATATATGTCACAATTTAACTTTTACAATCAATAAGAGCAGGTTCTAGAGCTGTTTAGCTGATGTTCCCAAGATACAAACATGTTCCGTCTTTGCTACGAGGAATTTAACATCAGTTTGTGTGACATCCACTTCATCAGTGGCATTAAATTAGAAGGATTTTATTATCAAGAGTTCCTTATATTATATATTGTATGGAATGATAGTCAGTGGAATCCTTTCCTGGTGAAACATCTTCTAGATGTGCTAAATAAAAATCTAAGTCATTCTCCCATCTTCTATAGAGGCAATATGTTCAATGATTGGTTGGACATGTTTATAAATAATGACTCAACGTGAGTATTCCATTTTGGGGAAAATATTTTCTGATAGCATCATAGAGAAGGTAGTTCAGATCATACTGGTTGATCCTAGAAGAAGGAAAATTTCCTAAATGGGGGGTATATTATAGTGGGAGGATGAGATCCACCTATCCGTTACACTGCTTTTATTGCCACATATTTGAGCGGTTGGATTCTCCCAGTTATAGAAATGTGGATGGGAATTCTCTCACAGAAACATGTGATAGTAGAAATTCTATCATCTGGTAAAAAAGTTAGTTTGGGTATACCCATGCTATTCTAGGTCAATAGTTTATTGGGTCAGGTTTTAAGGTGAAGCATGATGAGTATGATTTGGGGATAGTTCCCATTTTTTCATGGTTGTACCATGTTTCACCGCATGGGTTATGAATTTATGATCACCGTTATCCCTTCAAATTCTGGTCTGCAGTTATCTTTGTTGAATATTGTTGGGGTATGGATGATGATTCTTGATGAGGCTGGGGTCAAAATTTGGATCAAAAACCACAAAAAAAATTAACTTTCATCCCTTCTGAACTATGGTTGGTCCAATAATGGAAAACCTAAATGGACTATTAGAATAGAATAACTACCTATAAATTTTCATAGGTGGAGTGATGATGTCCAAGATTGACAATAATGTCTTTAGTGAACCGTAAACAACATCCTAATTCATCAGGTAGTTTGGGTGCCTTCAGTGAGTGATGATGTGAGTCTATATTAGAGTCTTTGGGAAAAGTCATCCTGGTATCCTTTATCATTCATCATGTATACTAGTGAATTTAGGCTATAGAGAAACAATTGTGGTACTAATAACAAATGTTGACATTGGACTATTGAAATACTATGCCATAAATTGGGTGGTAGTATATAAAAAAGAAATATTACATAGGCACATTCAGGTGATCGAACAGTCAAGTGAGGAGCTGGAGCAATGAGTAAGCAGGTAGGTTGTCCCATAAGGGACGATCTGGTCTTCTAGGGGAGATGAAGCTAAAACTGTAGTGTGGATGAAAAAAGGTGCAGTCACACCACCTACTCCTAGAGAGGAAAGGTCTCTAAAGTGACCTCAGAGGTGACAAAGGGAGGCTCCTATAAAGAATTTGAGTTGCGTGCAATATCTGGATACTGATGAAATCTTTCATTTTCTCTGGATGTATTAGCGGATGCTTCAAATGTCACTATATATATAAGAACATTCAGGGAAGCCAATGTGATATGGAATAAAGATACCAGAATTTGGTCCTATTCAGATTGAGGCCAGAGTGAGCGTACACCATAGGCATGTATAGTTTATTTCCTTGGATACCTAAATGTGTTAATGAGAAAAGTATGAACCTCCTTCCACCCTAGTAAGATTGATGGTTGGTGATGATTCAGATTGGGATTAGATGATAACTATTTTCATTTCATCATATGGGGAGGAATAAACCAAAAAAGAGGCATAGTAATTTGGTGATGATGAATCCGGGGGCTTGGCTTCTCATCAATAGATTCTTTAGAAAAGTGGTGAAATAATGGCCTCAGAAGAAGACTTGGTTGAGTTTCTTAATGTAAGCCTTAACTTACTTGCCTACTTTGATCCACTCCCTTTCATTATAAAAACCCTCTAATTGAAACCCATCCTAAGCAGGAGAATATTGATAATGGGAAAAGGTCCCCTTCTAAAGGGATTTGAGGTGCACTGATGGGTGTGGAGGATCATGTTTCAGGGCCTGCACATATGGTCGAGGCAGATGGAGGGCCAACTAAATATGTTAGGATGACCACTTTGGAACCTCGGGTCCACCCAGTACTCTATGAGGGGAATTCTGGAATCTTTACAGTGGAACCCATTACTGGAGAGGTGGGTTGCCTTATATATCTCATCATTGAAATTCCTCCACCACCAAGTAAAGGGATATATTGAGTCATTTTACCACAATTATATTTTCACAGAGTCTTTTCATTAATGTGTTTTTCTATTTATTGAATATCATACTTGTCCAACATAAGAGGAAACAATTTAGTTCATTGACATACCAACTAGTTTCTAAGGGTCTCCTACGGTACAACCCCCTATTGTGACTCAAGAGCTCAACTTGTTGAAGCTCAGTTATTATAAGTCCTTTTCTTTCACAAATTCATAATTCTAAATTGTTTGTTAGTTTTACTAACATGTTTCTAACCCAATAAGTGTTTGAAAAGTTATGTGCCCATATATTGGTGAGTCAGATACATTTGGGGGTTCTTCTCTAATAATTTTGCTGGTTAATGAAGAGCGAGGCATCCATGATGATATGTCCTTAGTCCTAGACAAACAATCAGCTTCGGCTATGAGTGACGCCATTGGTCAGGAGGAGCTCAAGGCTGGTAGGGGTGAAGCTACTAAGTAATATCCATGTGAGGACAACCCACCTCATAATGGAGCTCATACCATCTGAAAGGATTCCATATGAGGATTATATTGTTCAACTTCTTATGGATTTTCTCAAGAATGACCCTTCACCACCTGAAGATATGGAGGACTCTAACCATAAATCGGCCGAAGAGGATCATATAATCTAGTATAAGGAAAGGAATTTCATAAAATTCTTCATTAACCATGATTTGGAACCACAACTAGTGGTTTTGATGGGGTCTATTCACTATTTCTTGTGCAATCTGTGCATTGGAGGGGTAGATGCTTGTGGTATTCATGCATTATCACCAATCATGTGTGTAAAACAAATCATCATCTTGATATTTCTTGGTTTTAGGATAAGTCTGAAAATATTTTAATTTTTCAATAAGAAAATCTAGAAATCCAACATCTAGAGGAACAAATGAATGAGGATATTTCTTTCTTAAACACTCAATAAATGATTTCAGTCAACTAAGGGCTCATATGGACAACGATGAGTGGTATAAGAAGGAGGAGAAATCACATATTTTCATTATCCAATCTGAGTGGGACCAAGAAAAGATTATGGCTGACAAGCTTCAAATAGTTGAAGATAAGGAGGAAACATATATCTAGTGGTGAAAGTAGACCATAGAGTCCACTCACCAGAGTTTTTCTAGGAAATAATGCTCAATTGATGGAGCAGAGCCATAGAGGCTATTTTTTCAAGAATTAGTAGTGGTTCTAGAATATGTATGACCCTCATCAATACCAACATTTTCTTGGTTTTTATTCAAACTTATTTCATCTATAAACACAATTCTTTTACTTTTTTTTAATTATCTCACATCCATCATATATTGAGACAACCAATGACCAATAACTAAGATCACATGAGTCATTCTTGATTTGAGAAATAATGGGCGACCATGTGATTACTTTTCAAATGATAATTCTATAAAATCATCATTCACTTCAACTTTTCTATTTTTAAGTGACCACCAAGAGTGTTCAGAATGAGAGAATATGTGGCTGGAGAATAGGGCTCTTAGAATAGTTGACTTTCTTTTCGAACATCATCAAGTGCATAAATGAGGTGACTCCAATTGTGTTGAATTATATTCAAACAATGGGTAATGGGAAGGGTGAATCATAAGGCCCAAAATTTAGAACATAAAAGAGTGTCATGGAGATACAAGATAATTTTTTTATCATATTTGAAGCATATAATCTATATCATTATCCAGGAGTGGGGAAAAATAAATGAGGGTCAACCACTGACCATGTTTGAAACATAAATCCTATGAAATAATGTCATCCAAATCCTTTCAAGGCAATGTCCTAGGATGGTAGGTGATCTAGTATGGCATGGTACCACACTATTAGGGGACCATTCAAATGTGGAAGAGGAAGAGGATCCAAATAAGGGGCACATGAAGCATGGGAATGGAGTAATGGAATGTTCAAATGGATTCCATATCACTCGTAATTATGCCATAGTGCCTTAGAAAAAAATGGTGCAAGTTTATTGGTCTGAACAAGGATCAAACCCATCTCCTAGCAGAGTGTCATATCGGATGCTGAGAAATTTCTGAAAATATAAACAATATGGTAGATAACTAGCACCAAGGGAGATGACCTCTTAGGAAAGGTCCTAGGATGTTTTTCAATTTTCTGTCATGAAATTGAGGATGAAATACATGTGTTTTAATTTCATATGATGATAATTATGCATGGTAAAATTTAACATCATGTGATCAAGACGTGTCCCATAGTTTAATGTCATATGTAAAGTACATTACACATAGTTTAAGGTTGTGTGGTCTAGACCATGACCAAAAATTTAAATTCATGTTTCATGGATCATGGAAAACTAGTTTAAGGTCATTACATGGGGATAATGTAAGTGTCTATTCCAATTTTATTTTTGAGGCATGAATGAACTAAACCAGATGAGAATAAGTCCATAAAAGGATTTTGTACCTCAAAAGTATTTGAAAGAATATGGCACACATTTTATGTTCACTTATCTTGGACCATAAGGGATTAAAATAGTTTAAGGTCATAATACTCAGACAATGGTATGCTCCAAAAGGATATGTATAGAGTATCTGGTAGAAAAAACATAACATGAATGAGGACCAAAAAGGTCCAACACCACACCACACATTCCTAAGAAGATTCTCATGTAGTTTAAAGTCATAATTCTTTGGTATATACTCCTATATTAACGTCATAGAGTTTAGACTAATGCCTCCTTTGTACAGCTTGACCACATTAGTACACCCTACTAGAACTCCTAAGCACATCTCAATCATTATCGGTGTGGGAAACAAGGAAAGGTATTGGGTATTCCTAGAATGTGGAAGCAATCTTTAGGCATGAGGAGATACCGAGTTGAGAATTTCCCAATGATACTGGACTTCTTACATGATGTGCGTAAATTCACAAAGGGGTGACACCAAGGGTTTTGGGACTCCACCAAGATATATATTGGAGAAAAGGATGTAAATAGAGATTTTCAAGACCTAGATAATGGGAAAAATGGTGAGTAGGGATTGACTGTAGACCATGTTCGAAACACATGGACCATAACCATACCAGTCATGAATGGGATGAGAAAATGCAAGATCATCTATAGACCATGTTTTAAACACATAATCTATTATTTACTACTATAGATCCATTAGGGAGTTTTCCTAGGATGGGGTGTGAGTCAAAATGGTATGAGACTATCACTATTATGGGGTCCATCTAGAATTGATAGATGTTGGAAATACAAACTGAGAAAGACTTGATGTTTGAATTAGGGCATATTTGAAAGTGGGATTCAAATCCGGTTTTTCTAAATAGTTCAAAGTCATAATTCATGGATCATGGAAACTAGTATCAGGTCATAGATCATGGACCATGAGCTTTTAGTTTAAGGTCATAAATTTTGGACCATATAGAATGTCCCAAAAAAAGGAGAAGCATAGCATGGAAGAGTGAAAAACCTGACAAGAATGATGGCCTGGGAGGCCCAATTCCACACCATGCATTCTAGAGAATACTTTTAACAATGTTTAAATTCATTATGGTTGGATTTAGGGTTGATATTACTTTAAGGTCTTAAAGATAGGACAAATATCAAGCTAAGGGGACAAACAATTTGATGAATTTTTAGCTGGTCCTAGAGATGAGAAGTTTAAGTGTATCTATATATCCTATAATGATAAGAATCAAAACACATGTAGTTATAGATGGTAATACACATATTTAACGTTCATACGGTTTGGACCATGGTGTACAGTTTAAAGTCATTTCATTTGGACCATAGGGAAAAAATTCACTCCCATGGTATATATATATATGACACGCAAGAGGTAAAACCTGATGTGAATGTGGACAAGAAGGATCACAAACCACATACACACCTTAAGATAAACAGAATAAAGATTAAGGTCGTAATGTTTGGACCAAAACTAAGGCCATAGGGCCAAAGTGTTGGATGATTTTCTGGCTAGTCCTGAATAATAGAATTTTGATCATCACCACGTATCCCATAAATATGGGAATCAAGCCACACATAATTCTAGAATTTTTTGTAGTAAGAGACCAATGTTGGTAGGGTAATCCTATCTAATTAGGGGATTGGAGGCATCCCACAGTTATCATAGGTTATCCCATGTTCCAGGAATTGGGTAATTTTTTTTAATTATTCCATACTTATCGTATGAGTCATACCGATTTAAAGTGGGGTTAAAATAATCCCTTATTAAGATATAAGATATATACTGGTTTTATATGGGGTAAGATCATAGTTTAACATTGTGTGTTAAGGATTTAAGATCCTAGTTTAAGGTTATTGAGTTTGTACCTATGAGGTTGGGTAGACCAAAAGGAAATGTGTCGTGTAGTGGAATAAAAAACATGATGTGAGTGAGGTCCAACGAGGTCCAACACCACACAACAAATCCTAGAGAGAAACCCACATGAAGTTCAAATTCATGATTCTTGGACTTTCTATGAATAGATTAAGGTCGTGTCTCCTAGACCATAGGCTCTTAGTTTAAGGTCATGGTGTTTACATCATGGGGATGGGGCTTCATGAAATGGTTAATGGGGGAACAATAGAGTGAAAAACCACACGCAAATGGGGTCCAAGAAGTCCCAATTCCACACTAGACATTCCCAAGAGGGACTTCACACAATTTAATGATATGATTCCTTGAAAGTAACTGAGCCCAAGGAGCCCAATAGTTGATGAATTTGTGTCTAGAACTAGAAATAAAAAGCTCATGCATCACTATGTGACACATAAATATGGGAATCAATACCAATGTAGTTATAGAGAATGGTGTAGAAAGAGACTGATGCTAGTAGGGATGATCCTATTTGGTGAGGTAATTCAAGGCATCTCACAATTATCATGAGGTATCTCATGTTTAAAACAAGGGGTAGGAACCATCCCTTATTAAGAGGCATCCCGATTTTATATGTGGTAGAATCATAGTTTAATGTCATGAATTGAGGATATTAACTCTTTTTTTAAGGTCGTAGAGCTTGGGCCATGAATGGAGAGTATATTGAATGGGTGTGTGTAGTGTGGTTTTGGAGAAAAATTGATATAAATGAGGACTAAGGAGGCCCAACAGCATATGAAACATTGAGGAGAAAACCCTCATATATTTTAAAGTCATGATGCTTGGACTTGGAAACCTAGTTTAATTTCAGGGATTTTATACCCTTACAAACTGTTTAAAGTCATGTTTCATGGACCAAATGCATATTTTAGCATCGTATGACTAGGAAATGGACAAATAGTTTAACATCATATAGTGAGGATGATAGTTGTTACGCAGTTTATCATCTTTAAAATAGGTATAATATTTATTATGTAGTTCAATTTATTTCATCTAATATGTTGGTGTTATTCAATTTATCATTGAGTGGACGAGATGCTGGTATGCGCCTATTAAAGTCATGCATAGAAGACCAATGATGCTATGTAGTTTAACTCTCTATATTTAAGAAGACAGTGATATGTAATTTATCATCATGTAGATAAAAAATTTGTTCTATGTAGTTTATTAGTGGTGGTTTCTTCTAGATTTCAATAATATTGAATCTCCAAAAATGGTTTCAACATGTAAGGGTGTTATGTTTGAGTGGAATGATAAATGTAAAAGATATTTTGAGGAACTGAATGTGAAGTTGACTTCAGCTTCAGTTCTTATTCATCTAGATTTACATTTGGGATTTGATTTTTTCTGTGATACTTTAGGTGAAATATTGGGGTGTTTCTTGATGTATTGTAAATACAAAAAAAATCTTCATTTGGAAGTGGTTTTCTTATATCGCGGAGGTTTAAACCTCCACTGCATGGTTATGTGATGGTTTCAAAAAACCACTACTAAAATTGGTGTTGGCATTCAACACGTGGTAGTTTCTTCTATTTTAGAATTGGTTTCTATAAAGAGTCATATAATGCGTATTTCACCGTAGTTTTTTTAGTTTTAGTCATGTTTTTCATTTAAAAAAATAATGACAATCTAGAAGTGGTTAAAAACATCCACTAAATTTGGATGTTTTTTACACAAAAAATCAAACATTAAAATAGATAAAACCACCACTAAATAATATTTTTTTATATTTAGCAGTAGTTTTAATAGTAACCCTAAAAAATACTATAATATAGCAGCAATTTGAACTGCCGCAAAAAAATTATATCTATTAGCGGTTTAAACCGCTGCTAAATCAATAATTAAAAAAACGAGCTATAGATTATATAGCCCCAGAACCTCCAACCAGAACAACACAACAATAAGAATGAAAATTTTACCAGATCATCAAATATATCATCAACATAAAGGGAAAACAACACATAAAACGACACATGTTAAAACTAAATAATCAACCTACATTGATTCTCACCAAAACTTTAATAATCAACACAATGAAAAACGAAAACAACACATTGAAATAAATAATTAATTTCTCAATACTTTGAAATAATCAAAAAATACACAACACATTAAAATAATCAATAATAAATAAATACATTGAAATAATCATCACATTAAAAGAATTAATAATACATTTGTCAATATATTTAAAGAATAAATACATTTCTCAATACATTTCTCATTGAAAGTACGTTGATTCTTTAAACTATTACACAACACATTTCCAAGGAAAACATAAATTGAATAATTTTAAAACTAGATATAAAGAATCAATGATATCTCATTAAAATGAGGCTTCGCATATTAAAACTAAATCCACCCAAATTAAAAACAAGATAATTTAATTTAATAATAAATAAATAATTATCAATATGAAACCATCCATTATGAATATAATTTTCATCAAAAGGTTCATTTATGATTTAAAAACAATAAAAAAAGCTTATCCAAAAGAGAAATCACCCTAAATATCCATAAATGATCTAATCTTCCACAATAAAGGGTTAAAACTGGATTGCATTTATACAATGCATAAATGCATTTTGAAATCCTAGGACTTCCAACACTAATCCCACCCCTTGATGAGATCATGGAAAAAAATTGATGCATCTATGTACCAAGTTCGACAAGAATCCACATTGTCCGAGTTACCCGATTACATCCCCACGACCTATCCAAGACAAAGCTCAAAAAAATAGGGTCCATGCACAAATAGAGCACAAAATTCTCCCAAAAGAGAGATCACCCAACACATAAAGATTGATCTCTAGCCAATAAGGTGAAAAAAATATGATACTAATCTAATAGAGGGTTTTATAGATAGGGGTTATCCTATATGTTGTTTTCTTGAGATATCATTGTATAGATAAGTGATATAAGACCTTAGTTTGGTGAGAGATTACATAGAATGATCCTTGGTTGATAGGATTGGGTCATGATGTGAGATTTTTAAAATGGTATAGACATTCCTATAATGTATGGGGTTAGATAGAGATTACGGTCTTGGAAAAAACCATGGGGTTTTGTGTCATGAATTGACCTATATGGGCCCTACATGGGAAACTAGTAAGTCTAGAGTGACGCAACATGTTCACCCCCAATAGGTGAAGGGCTAGCGATAAGAACAACGTAAGAATATCATTTATGTGGGAAGATTTATCTTATTGTATGTGAATATACACAAACACTCAACTCAATGAAATGGTGTATAGGTATACTGAAATAAAACCTCTACGGTGTCAAAAATTCATATAGTAACCTGTAGGAAATACATCAGAATGAGATAAATAAATAACTAGAAAAGGAAAAGGGTAAAATACATGCCTAACCAAGAATAAGTAAAGTAGGTCCCAATCTAGAAACAACTGAAAGTGAAAGGAAGAGGAGTTCCCAAATCAGGATCCCTAAGTATTAACACAATAAATGGTTAGTGCCTCCACTTACATCTATGTTCCATAGATACTAGGTCCACTAAGGACACCCTCAATCTACCAGTTGTCTGTATAAGAAAAAAATCATGCATGCAAGGCCCATGAAGGTGTGAGTATAAACATACTTAGTAAGGCACCATGAAAAAAAGTGGGAAATAGTAGAATATAATAGTCATATCAACATATATGTAAAAAAGATACAAGAAACTAAACATCATATGTGGTCATAAAGAAATTTCAATCTCTATAGCCAGTTGAAACACATCATATAGACACATGGTTATACAACACATACATAGGTAACTCGTTTCCCCGATAACATCTAAATATAAGAAAAAAAAACATGAATTTTACATGAAAAAACCCTCTCCACTAATCATTTCTCAATGATGAACTTTGTTCGTCACCCTCTACATCTCCATATCTACTTTCTAATACCATCACCTATAATAAAATTATATTTAAAATTAAATACTGTATATTTTTATTTAAACTTAAAACCAATAAAAGTTTGTAAACTAAATAATTTTTAAGTTTTTTTATTTACATTCTCACCACCAATCATCACTGACAAATCCCTGGGGACAGATCCAATCATCTTCTGATATAAATCAAACAAAACTTTCTTCAAAACGAATATCCCAGCCCCATGTTCCTAAATTGTTTTTTGCAAAGAATCAAACTTTCTATGAGAATATTGGTGTAGGGAGCTACTACAACTAGTATTATATGCACTTTAAATCCTCATTTTCCTACAAAAGACCTCATATAGTACTGGTCCCAGAATCATCTTGTGCACTAGACTAGGATGCTCCTTCCAAAGGACTTTACCAACTAGGTCATCCTAGGAGACTGATTGTGACTGCACAGGATTGGAATCCCATAGTTATCTAATTTTTACCTATAAATATAATATCTTTATATTATAAGAAATATATATTAACATAGTGATAACTGATAATAAGTTATTATAATGAAAAATGAATTCATACCCCAACTTCTTTGGTAGGCTCATTAACAAAACTCCCATCAAATTTTTTTTGAGCATCCAACCACACTTTTGTTTGGGATGATGAGCGACCTAAACTCTGGGACTACATTAAATAATGATAAATCAAAAATTAAATATATTAAATAGATAATATTTTCTAAAAAATATTTAAACTAATGAAAAGATTACCAGAGATGATAAACTTCTAGAAAAACTTTTTGACCCCGAAGTGTGAGGGATGATTTTCTTAGCCCGAATCGATACATTATTCCTAGAAAGATCCTAAAATAAATAAAATGTAATTTAATAGTAATGTATGGAATGTTATATTCTTTTAATATACATGTATAAATGTAAAATGAGATTAATATAATAATATATATTTAAATACCATGTTATTCTCATTACAATTCCTATCAATAAAAACTTTCCATTACTCTCTTGGTACCACATTGGGTACCTTATCATGCATTTTTTGGGAACTCAATGAAGTACCATTGACTTCATTCCATAATCATCATTTATAATATTTCCATTTTTTGCCAAAATTTTTCAATTTCCACTTTCATGTTAGGATATCACCAATGGTAAAGCATAAAATCATTTGTACACAGAGATTGATTTTGAAAATATTATCATTTAATATCATAATGACATTCAATTGCACCATAATGTATTAAAATTTCCTTTATTTTTTAATCAAAAATATCATTTTTCTAACATAAAGGCATATGCCTCCAATCATCATACGTAATGGGAAGGGTAACTGGCTTTGTCACCAGTTGACCTAGAATCTAGACAACTAATCCTGTGGTGACATCTATATGGACCACATATAAATCCAATGGGACAACTATATTTTTTTTATCAGATTCCATGCATCTTCACTTTTCATATTTTTCTCCAAAGTAACATTGTTTCCATATTTTATGTAAAAAAGTATGTAGTATAAAAAAAGGTGGGATAAATTTATTCATATTAAAAATTTTACCTATAAAAGTCACCCTCGAGTACCCCTATGAAGAACTAGATGTGGCTCCCTTCTCCCTCACTAATGAGGTTGTTGAACGGGAAGGAATCAACTGAGTTGTTGATGGGATGATGGCGTAGGGTATAATAGATTGTGTAGGGGGGCAAGAAAATGGTGTCACAAATGTTGTATGGATGGAGACATATGGTTCTTCATCTGTCGGAGTGGTTGATGGAATGTTGAATGAAATTTGAATGGAATCTGTATAACATTTCCTCCTTCACATTTCTGTTATTTAATCAAATAAAATTAAGTTCAAAACATAAATTTCAAAAAATTCTTGCAGAAAAAAAATATAAATGAAAACATATGCACAATTCTAAAAAAAAATAAACATAACAATGATAATGAATGACTGTAAAAATGACATAAGTGGTTGATAAATGAATGGATAACTGCACATATAATCATTTTTTCCTTTAATCATGTTTGTTTCCTTCTCCATCATTAATTTATATACTTAATCCACCCTTTCAAGACTAATATGTTCAATATCATGATGGAAAAATAAGTCTTCTTCTTGCTATTGATGGGATTCAATGTCATTGGTCAAGTCTTCTGATTCACCGCCCATATCATACAAGTCTCTTTATTTTATGTAAGAAACTACTCTCTACCATTCATCCATGACACCTTTCACATAATATACCATTTTTTATTATGATGATAAGATATTCAGATCATGTAGTTCACAGTCACCAACATCAATCAATCGAGAGAAGTTTAGAAAAGAAAATTTCAAGGAATCTCTTTTAACATCCCTGATAATATCAACCCAATTTCATTTGAATAAAACTACTAAAAAATGTTTGTGGTAGTTTAATTCGATAATATCATTCAAATTTCCATACTATTCCACTTCATAAAATGTAAATATGTTACTATTATGTGATTTCAAACCCTCTTCCTAATAAACTATGTGGAATCTAAATCAATTCACTTTGTAAGTGTCAAACTTTCTAGCTTATTTTAAAGGACCTCAAGCAAGAAAATTCAAATTTTCTGAAAACTCTTCTCAACTATCAGTATTCATGATCTAAAAAAATTAATATACATTATTAGATTTGAAAAATATATGTATCAACCTAATATCCATATTGATTTCAATATTTATAAACTTACACATTGTGAAAACTATTCTACAAGCCCTTTATTTACAGTATTTGTTATATCTTTCTCAGTTTATGTTTTTCCTCGCATTTGCCTCTTTGTTTGTATCCTCAACTCTTTAATAAATAGATTTTAAATTTCACAATTTAGCAACACATATCTATGTACCTGTAATAATTCAATATCTATTACTATGACATTTGAGCTCCACGCAACTGATTGGCTAATAGCAGGAATGATTTTTTATTTCCCATGTATTTCAGATTGATTCTATGTGTTTTCAACACGTTGAAATCAATTGAATCATGTCTCAATTTCATATAAGTATCTAGAACAATATTTAAGACACTCATATACCAAATATCATTCATAAATAGAGCCTTTAGGTTTAGCTTTATTTTTCATGTAATATTTCAAATTCCCAAGATATCTATGAAATAAAATAAAAAAACATAATTATGTATTTAATTAAGTGAAAATAATTGTTTACTGAAACAAAAAAAAACATATAACTAAAGTACCTTTCAATTGGATACATCCATCGATAATGAATGGGGCCTCTTAATTTAGCTTCCTTAAACTAATACATAGTTAAATTCATCAAGACAGTAAAAAACAACAGAGGAATGATCATCTCCATTGCATGAAGTGTTAATAAAAATATCTCTTAAAGGTTTTCAATATGAAATGGATGTAGAGTTTTCTCACATGGTTGTCTGAAAAATGTGCAGAATTGGAGTACAATAGCAATAAAGATTCAGGTAATAATGTACACAATACTAATAGAAGTAACTATTGTAACAAAATATGTGAATTTTGGCTTTTCAATACATGTAACCTATGACTATTTAAGTCAACAACCCTTGATATGTTACTTGAATACCCAACACATAACTTCACATATTTTAAAATTCATAGTAATGTATCTTTATCTTTATTTTTCATTGCAAAAATTTTCGGAGAATACCTTCCATTTTCTCACACTTTATGTTCATTGCTTGCATGTCTTTCTGAGCATTGAGATAATCTTTTGAATTTCCATGATCATTAAGAAATGTGAAGATAAAATTTTCACAAATATTCATCTCAATATGAATCACATCAAGATTATGTTGTAATAAATTGAATTCACAATACATAAGTTTTAAGAATATACTTTTTAATTCCATTGTTGCATTCTGATTTCACTTGATGATGCACTTTGAACTCATTTCCCACTATCATTCAAATGATGCACCATCCCAAATTTTGATTCAACATTTTCAAGTTATACCAATATTTTATAATCGATTAACAACATTAGAGGTGGATACGATCAATGAAACCATTGAATATTGAATTGTTCAGCCAAAAGTTGTGAGATGCATCAAGAAATCTTTGATGATACAAGAATATCCATTTTTTACTATAAGTTAGTTGTTCGGGCTCAAAATAAAAGTTACAAACAGGAAAATCCAAATCCATTTAAGTGTTCCAACCAACTAAATTCCCAAGTCTATGGAATTCATTAATATCCACATTAGAGAGGCTTTCATTTAGAACATTGTTCTAGAAGATTCATCATATATCTCAACGTCGTTTCTCAATTACTCCTATAATTATTCAATTAAAGGATATAAGTATAAATCAATATCATTTCTAGAATTTTTTTCCCGAAATAATCATCAAAATGATAAAAGATGTTTTTTATACACATCCATGGAGGTAGCTTTTCAGGGATCAAAACAGCCAGACAAATTATATAAATAGTACTCAAATTCCCAAATGGGTTAAATCTATCGACAGTCAATCCCAATCTAACATTCATAAGATTAGATTAGAAATCTGTATGTAATGAATCAAATGTATTCCACAATTTTGAATATCTTGAATGTCGCATTAACCCATCATTGTTATTATCTATATAATGCCACTACATGTGTTCAGAAGTTTTCGATGACATTAATAATCTTTGAAATTGAGGATTTAAAGGAAAGTAATGAAAAACCTTTACAGGCATGTTCTTTTTTTTCTTCTTCATTGTAGTATATTTATTCAGACTTCCAACATCACCCATATACTTCCATCTAGAAGTATAACATTTTTTAAAATCCTATCTGCTTTAATCCTCTACCCAATAAATTATAAAATCATTGGGACACACTTATATATTTGTAAAATTCAGACCAAGATTGTTAAAAACTTTTTTTATATAAAAAGACTCAGGGATATTTGATTAAGGAAATACATCATGTAACAATTCCAATATCATGGAAATCACCTTATTTGTAATTTCACATAGGAAATTGATATGGCAAAACTTTAGTAGAAAAGAAATTTTTGAATATTTCAAACATCCAATTTATAACTCTTGATTTCCATCATCAAATAAAGAATGAAATGCATCTACCTAATAATTGAGGTTTTCTCTTACATTAGTCATCATGGAATCAATAGGAGGATTCAATGATATGTTACAATCTTGATCTGGTTTTCCTACAGTCTCAAAAAATCACTTTTCATGTTTCTATTTGCAGGAACCTCAACATGTTGTTTTAATATGTTTTTATATTGATGTTGGTGTCTTGAAATTCTAAATTCACCATTTATAAGGTTTTTCATTTCATTTTCTATTGTTGATGAAGTTGGGAGATCATTTTGTGGATTTACATTAGTGCTCAAGCTTTCTGTAGCATTCGATTCTCTGTGCCAAATTCAACACAAATACTGAGCAAGGAATTACTTAAATATCAAGTGTTCATAAACATCATCTCTATTCAACCATATTATAAATTTACATTTAGGACATGGACATCTTATTCTCCCATCAGCAGATCGAATAGAAATTGAAAAATATAAAAAACTCCTCCAAACCCTTAGCATACTAAGGTTTTTTCCTCAATAATGTGATCCATATTTTATCCATATATATGAAAATGTGCCTACAAATTATTAGAAAAACACATAACTATTACTAAATAGGAAAAGATATTCATATATACTATTTGAAAACAAAAATGAATATGTTAAATAAGGTTTTCCTATATAAATACATGTGGTAAATAACTAATCTTCTAAGTAAATACTATTAAATCCAAATACTAAAGACTATTATATTTACCCCACATAAAGGGTATATTTCTCATAAAATAAATTCCACACTCAATATATGAATGAGATATAGGTGTGAACCATTAAATTAAAGGATAAAAGAATTGGGTATTCATAAATCATATTCAATTTAAGAAAAAATATTTTTAATCACTTCAAATGATTAGGAAATATAATTGAAGTGGTGTATTATTCTTATGTTATAAATGAAAATCTCATAATCCTTCCGTAGAAAGAAGTTCGACGGTTTCAAAAGAAAATATCCACTTTATAATAAAGGAATCATAAATGAATTTTTACATAGAAAAAACATCCTTGATGATGAATCTTTGAATGGTGTTACATAAGAAGGGATCAAGAATCAATTATGACTCTGCGAGATCAATCACCAAAATTATAAATAATTATATTTATGAAGGGATCAATAATTTAAGATAAATTCCATAAGGTTAAATAATTTTGAATATAAAATGTAAAAATTTTTGAAAACATAAAAGAACATTTTGAAAACATTTTTAACATTGACTTAAAATATATACATACATACATGTCGCATTCAAGAGAAACTTTTGAAAATGTGAAGTGAAATATCATACATATCACAGTTTCTGGCTGGACATTTGAATCCTATACCACATGATCTATAAAATATAAATACCCAAAATTGCCCTTACTCTAAGAATTATTAGCCAGATTAGAATCTCCTATCATCTAAGGATTATTCCCCTTTACCTTGAATACATTCAACTTCAACTAAGAGCGTTTAGTGTGAAATAAACCATTTCTTCTTTGAGGAGGTATCAGGCAAAAGATCTACATATAACCTATGCACCAACATTGGTGAAAGTATTGGAAGATTCCTGGTACTAATGTTTGGTATGACCTACCCTCCCATATTAAAAACACACCAATGGCCTATACCCTGAAGGTGTCATCATTCTAGTTACCATACATGGATTTTAGTTCATAATAAATAATATGAAATAAAATGGCTATATACTCCCACAAAATCCCAACCAGTGGTTTGAAACACAAAAATATATTAAAATTTTAAACTAAATCCAAGCCATTGTCACTACCATATATTATCTTCTATAATCATAAATATTTCAAAAAAACCCAATATATCCACAAACGTTATCTATATAAAAATTTTATATCACCCATTTCATAATATTATTCATTAAATATAAATATACCATTTACCAGAATCATCACATTCATTATTCCATTGAATTTTTCATTTCTAATTTTATCACATTCATTAAATAATGTCTCATTTCAAGATATTCATCATTAAAATATTTAATTCCATTCTAGTATCATTTATTTAATAATCTCAAAAAATCATTAGTTATTTTTTGTTTCATCCATAAACAATTAAACATTAACAACCTAAAAATTATGGATTTCATAACACCACTGATTAAAATTGTCATTAATTACACCCACATTAAATGATACTTGGATTATATAATACAACCACACAATAAATGATCTTATTAGTATAAAAACATCCCCACATCACTTGTCAATATCCCCCAAATCATCCAAAAATCAAATTATTTTCCACAAAACAAATGTTCTCACCACTTCCATAACCTTATATTACCACAACTATCTTTTCCAAATCAATAGTTATTCCACATCCACCCCACCACCAACTATAAAAAATATCATACAGCTTCAAATAACTGTCAAATATACCCCCTAGAAAGAAAACAAAAATGGGATGCATAGTGGTATTTAACATTGAAGAACCATTATATGGAAGTTATTTCTAGTCAATAAAGAATTTCATGTTCAACACCAACTTAACTACTCAAGATCCCACCAAATAGAAGTTATTTCCATCTATTACTTATTAAACCACTATGTTGGGTGATTCTAGAAAATAAATTTAATAAAACAATATATATACACTCAAAAAAAATTACCCAAAAAATATGAAAAATGTCTAATATATAATCATTATCATGAAATTTGATAAAAAAACACGACAATCGCCCACTTACCTTCATTTTACTTTTATATAATTCATTATATTTTATGTTAATCCATACCATCATGAAAAAAATCTTTAGAATTATAGAATTTTTATCAGAATAATGAATTTAATTCCTTGAATGTCTTGACTCAATGGAATCATTAACAACTACAACATAAGATGATGTGGAAACCCTAATCAAACAATCCTTCAAAAAAGAAAATCAACCCAAAGTCCTGAAAAAAATTATTTTTATAAAAATGGTAAGAAATTAAGACAAAAACCAAATAAACACTACTATTCCTATTTCAAAAAAGATTATCAACCCCAATACCTAAACAAAATTATTTTTATAAAACTGATAAAAAATTAAGACAAAAACCAAATCATCACTACCTAATTACTCATAAAAGTTGTAAATCACATCAAACCATATCAAAATACCCAAGAACAAAACTAAAATTAATATTAAATTCTAAAACACCCATGGTAAATCGAATTTTTATATAGTAAAGTTCTAGATAGAAACTCCCTTTCACTTACCACTCGACCTTTTAGGTGCAGCGATGTGCTAGTTCGGGACTAGTGGAGGGGGGAGGTGAGCGGATAGGTCAGGACAGACAGTGAGGGGTAGTGGGGGTAAGGTTCGGGACATGCGGTGATTCTTAGGGGGGTGAGTAGGGATTTGGGGGTCATAGGGTTGGGGGTGAAGCATCGGGGGGGGGGGGGGGGGGTCAGGGGATAATTTCAATGTTTGTAAAAAAAAATTAAAAGGTTTAGCGATGGTTTTTAATAAACTGCCACTAAATTATTTAAAAAAATAGTGGTGGTTTAATAAGATGTTATTCAAAAACTACTGCTAAAATCTGATTTTGGTGTAGTAAGGAAATAGGTGTTGGTATATAGATCCCACCAATTATTCCCTCATCATAAAAACTATTCTACCTATGACCTTGAGTTATTAGTGGTACAGAACCCTCTCAAAACATGAAATGTAATAAACCAGGCCCCAATAGCCCATATTTTGTGGTTACTTTATTACATTGGCACTAGATACAAGGTATCACATCTTGAAGGACTGACTAGTTTATTAGTCTTAGTAAACAAGATACATACTTTAATTTCACATACATTTTAAAACATTAAATAAACAATATGTTTTCTTTGATAATTCCATTATTCCACATAGAGTATCCCAACATATCAATTAGAAAACACTTCCTGGTATCCTAGGGAAAATAAAATATAATAAAGGGGTGATCTTGTATACTCATTAAGTGTAAGAGTAAAGTGGAAGCTATTATGAATAAATAATCATAATAAATATGAAAATCTGAGAAACAAAAACACACTCCATTTAATCAATAAAATAAGCATAGTATGGCAGACATTAATGATGATAAAAAAATCTATATAAATAATCACATGGTCTTGAAAATTATCTATATATATTATAACTAATAGAATAATACCATGGACATCAATAAGTGATCTCATAATAATAAAATGCATAATTATAGATACATGTATCATATTTTAAAGACCTTTTATAAGACAGTTTAAATATATGGGTAGAAACCTGTCTAATTTGGACAACTGATTTTTCTCATGAGACCTTTCAATGAATCGAGGGGCTATCTATATTTGGGCCCCACCTCTCACTTATTAATTTCAATTCATTCCTCACATGAAAGAGGTGAAACATATCCATAAAAAAATTTCATATTTAAAAACTAACATTTAAAATGTTAATATTTACCTCAATCAAACAAATATAATCATAACCCATCCAAAAGAATATGCTGAATAGTAATAAAATTATACATATTTATTCAAACTGATCATAAAACATCCAAATAAATAATAAGTATGGTATAAATAAAACATATCCTCATTGGATCATAAGTAAAAGAAATGGTTGATGTCATCAATGAATATATATTCCATAAAAATTTCATTAAAACATTTTTGAAGAAAATATCATTTTCACTTTGCAAATAACCTTTTAAAACAAAAAAGTTCACAAAATATTTTGAAAACAATTTTCATTGAAAATAATATATAAAATATTTAGTGTTCATGACAATAGAAAATTCCATTCATTTCTTAAATGTTAAAAAATGATTCCATTCACTTTTTTGGTGAAAGTCAAATGGGCATTGTTTTGAACATGGAATGAATATTTCTTTATAATTTTTTTTAAAATTTAAAATAGGTAAAAATGAATTTAAAAAAAAAAATTAAAAAGGTTAAAAACATTTTTTAAAACATTATTAGAAAACATGGACTTTGATGAAAAAATTATTTTTGACCGAAGGGAGAAATAAAGTTGTATTTTCTTAAAAACAATTCTCAATCATTTTAAGCACCAAAGAGTAGAAAAATGTAATATTACATAAAACATTTCATAAATAACTATAGGAAAAATAAAAATATATATTTTAATAAATAAATATCAAATAATTCCCCTAAGAGAGACTTAATCAAAAAACACTCTCGAATAATGATGTTATTGTGAAATAAACCCTTACAACTTTGTTTACTTCGGAATCGTAATCCCCATAAAATAAATAACATAAAATAAAACTAGAAATGACATGAATATAAATATATTCATGATATAACTTATCAAATGGTTATAATATACACTATAAAAAATATATAAGTGGTGAATATGGAATATATCTCACGAAAGTAAAATGAGACAAAAAATCCCTTTCCTTAGGTTTGACTTCCTTCATATGCATATGAACCCCCTATATAATAAATATAGGTTTATTATACATATATTATAAAACCCTACTCATATAATTAATACCATATATTATTTAATTATAATATTTCATCACCCATTTATTTAACAAATCTTTTTTAAAATCACTCGGGTGATAATTGTTTAATTTGTTAAGTATGTTTTAGTTCAATAATTTTGGTAATTTTATTTTGATCATGGTTAAATAATATAAATAATGTTAAAAATGATATAAATATCATAAATATTCATTATAAATGTATTTATAATTGTCTATTAATTTTATATATAGAAAATGGATTACAACATTCATGGAGACGGTAGGTCGTATGTGTGTATAAATGCAGCTTCCATTTTTATCGACGAATTGAAGGAAATAAAAAAATATTAACTCATATATATAGAACAATTAATATTCTAATATATATAATTTATATTATTAAAATAATCCCTTATTATTATCCATGTAAAAATAAAATGAAAAATATTTAATATAACTATGTGGAGGCAGTAGTCCACACGTACGCACGAGCGATGTTATTATTTTACAACTGATTAGAAAGTAAGAACTTAGATGTGAAATTATATTTATATAATTATTTTTAGATGATAAATATCACATGTATTCGTTAACTTTAACATTAATAACTTTCATAAAAATCATAAGCAAAAAAATGAATCACATCGCTTCACGAGGCGGTAGTCCGTTGTACACATGAATGACGTCATCTTATCCCCCACAAAATGGAAAGTAAGATGGTCTATGTGATATCATAATTAAATAAGTATAAAAATTAAATATATATATATATATATATTATTTTTTTTGTGTTTTTGTGTTTTTTTGTGTTAAATACATCATTATATCCATCCTTTAAATTTGATCATGAAAAAAATGCATCTGTTCGGAGGGCAGTAGTACATCGTACACATGATCAATAATTTCATTTCCCATTTTATGGAAGTGTATATGTATATGGGTTATTAAATTAACATAATAATATATTATTATATATTATATACTAGTTTTATTATATTATCTTAGTTTAAAAAGGTCTATTGGAGGTGGAAGAATAAATAACACGAATACGCATATTTAATATTTTTACCTCCTATTCAGAGAGCCTCTTTTGGTTTATACCAAAATCATTTTTACCCTTATCTTCTTAGTTTACCTCCTAGTAAACCCATTTTTACCCTAACTATAGTAATTAATTTTTGTTTCTTTCACTCTTAATTATTGTAAAAAAATAGTTTGAAAATATTAGATAATATAAATTATTATTACTCCAAATAAAGTATCAATTTTTTCCAATTCAATTCACATAAGTGGCAGAATTTAATTTAAAATTAAACTACATACGTGATTAAAGATAATTTTTATAAAGAGAAAAATATCATAAGTATAAAATTTTTAATATATAAATTTAGTATGAAATGAATTAAAATGACCTAAATTTGTGAAATTTTAATATAATATAACTAATTTTACTTTAAAACCAATTTAAAATATAATATAAATTTTTAAATAATTAAAACAAAATGTAGTTTTAAATAAAAAACGGTATTTTTCTATATTTATCAAAAAAAATAATCTTTTCAGAAAATTATCAAAAATTCTCCCAAATATAATTTTAAAACATATATTTAAAACATTAATTTCATTTAGTAAAATAAATTTTCTTAAAATAATTAAAAAAATTAAATTATGTGCACAAATCACGACAAAACCGTGTTTTAGAAAAATAAAATTTTCCAAAAAACTTATTTTCCATTTAAATAGTTATTATTTTATTTATAATAAATATATAACTAATGAACTTTTTTATATCTGTGTAAACTGTATAATTTTCATAATTTAGTTATTAATATTCATACTCTCCAACTTAACAACAAGTTCATAATGATCATGTTTAAATAATAATATTTTAATAGATTATCATGTTTCATTTAAACACAGTATTGTGTGTTATGAAAGCTATCAAATAAATTGAATTTATTTAAATGGAACTGTATTGTAATGTTTTGGGTTGTTTCATTCTAAGCTAATCTCGGTGTTTCATGTCATGTACACTATCGAATATAATGTTCCTCTTTTAAAATATTAGGGTGTTACATGGCACTATTATCTCTTTGGGGAGTGATTCATAGTATATTACAGTCATAAGAGAATGAAATATATTTTTACTTGTAGGGATCATGACTTTTCATAGTGATGATCATTTTATTACCTTTATAATTTCAACATTGATATCCCATATACACATAAAAAAGTGAATGTGTTCGCTAATATGTTGAGCAGTAAGTTACCAATTCAAACACTCTATATAGTTCCTTCTCTAGTTGGTTCTAATAGGGTACCTTGGTTTATATCCATGTTTTGGAAAGGTTTAAAAGATGAAATGGTTACCCAGTTGAAATTAAACATGGTGTATCACCTTCATATGGATGGGTAGATTGAGTGAGCCATTCAGATTCTAGAGGATATTCTTTGAGCATGGATGGTTTATTTTAGTGGTTCATGAGAAAATAATCTACCTTTGGTCAAATTTTCCTATAACAAAGTTACCATTCTTTTATTAAAATTGTGCATTTTAAAGTGTTGTATGGGTGGCCATGTCCTTCTCCTTTGTTTTTTGTGGAGTTGGTAGAAAGGTCCTTGGTTTAACAAGTACTTGTTCAAGAGACTATAGAAAAAGTTATAGTTGATTTAAAAGAGGTTAGCGATACCTTAGAGTCATAAAAAATCATATTCATACAATTATCATCGCATATTGGATTTTGATGTCAGTGATTGGATCTTTCTCAAAGTTTCACCTCAATTGGGACACCATAGATTGGGAAAGTAGGGAAAGTTGGAAGTGAAGATTTTTTTTACATTTTTAAATCATTTAACATCTAAAAAAGGTGGATTATCAGTTGGGAATTTCATCTCGGTTGACATTGATTCATGATGTGTTTCTTGTAATCCAATATAGTAAGTATCAATCATACCCTTCCCATGTGATTGAATGGGAAGATATTTATTTTTATCCTGAAGCTCTATGGTTGAATAGTCGGTTCAAATTATGGATCGCCAACCTAAGGTATTGCATAGTAAAACAATTCATTTGGTTTTTTTACTATGGTAGTGTGGAAAAGATATATATGAGATGTGTGAGAGGGAGAGATGATGAAGTAGTAGTGACCTTATATTTTTGTGAGTCCAAAAACATGCTCTATTTCTAGGGGTAGAAATAATTTATGGTGGGGAGAATTTTGATGTATTTTGGGTCACTGGTATGATTTAATTTCCACATTTTTTTTATCTCTTTTGAGGTTTTAGAGGTTTTTGGGAGTTGAAGGCTGAAAATTTGGTGTTTTATAAAAAATTATTCATGGAACACAATTTAGGCACATGTTTAATCATAACCATATGATAACGGTGTGATGTGGTATCATTATTCGCAATGGCATTATTCATGGTTTGTGCCCAATTTTTTAAACCATGTGATTCTCCAACAAACCGTGAAGATTTTTGGGATTTGGTATACATTTTATTACATGGAATAAGTGGGTTTTGTAAAACTATACAATAAATCCCAATAAACTGTGTCATTTGATTTTCAAAATACATAGGTCACTACATGGTTGACACACAGTTTTATAAACCATACAGCCTAACCGTGTATCCAAATTCAGAATTATTAAATGGTAAAATTTCCTAAAGTACCTTTTTTTTAGTTATAATATATTACTAAATCCTCATTAGCTCAAACCAAACCCTCCATGGTGATATAGAGTATTATACCCTTCATTACTTGGTGATCCTTGATCGTTTTGGGTGGATCTTATCAAGGTATGTTATATTTTTTACCCAATATCTTATCCTATTTCTAGATCTCTCTTTGATTTATTTTTCCTTTATTCCATTGGAACCCAATTATGTTATGATTTTTGGATATATAGGGTTTAATGGGGAATTGGTTATTTTCTTATTGATCTAGTCTTGTGAGACTAAATATTTTCATTTCCAATCTCTTCTTTCAAAGGTGGATAGTTTTACTCTTTTGGAGAGGTAGGTGTCTCTATAAAATGGTTCTAACACATGAATTACTTAATTATTTTTGTTATTTTCTTTGGTTTGATTTAATAAATTGATTGATTTGAAATGGGTGAGGGTTGTTTTATGAAATCATGTCATTATTGGCATAAAAATGGATTTTTGAAGGGTTTTTCCTTTAAAAATAGATTTATATACTTCTTTTGTTTGATGAAATTCCACAATATGAATTTTATCTAAAATGGATTTCAATAATATAAGTGGTAATTATTCACTTATGAAAAATTATTTATAAAATCGTAAGCATGGTATTTTGAAATTTTTCTTAAACATAGAACATTGGGAACCTTGTGTGCATTGGTTAAGAACATATAAAATCCTTAGTGTGTGTGGAACCATTATGGGTTATTCTTGTGACTTAGATCAATTGTGGTGAGACTTTATATCAATAGGATTCATGGTATTCCTAGACTAGTGTTCCTTCGAGTATACTAGTAAGTATTCCCATAGGCAAGAGCCCAACTTATCCTTAGTTTACTACATAATGGTATTATTTTGTATTTTATTTATCAAATGATTATCTTTTGAGATATGGTTACTTTTAATTAGTTTTCTCATTTTATCACTCATGTTTATACTCATATTCTTGTTTATTTAAATATGGATTATTTTTTGAAAAACCAAATGATTTCTTATGTAAAATGTTTTCCAAGAAAAATAATTTATAAATTTATTTTTTTTAAATCTAGAACTAATGGTTTTACAGTGATAAAAATTTTATATATTCATGATGGTATCTTACATGGAGTTTACCTTACACCCTGTATATTCCTTTGGGTTTATGAAGATATTTTTTTAGGACACGGGAAAATAGAAGGGTGCCATGTAGTCCATCGTCTTCTCTTGGTTTTTGGGTCCTTATTAGTGAGATGGTTTGGTGGTGACGATTTATCACATGGAGACATGGTTTTGTTATTATTGTTTTAAACTTTCAGGTTTATCATTTTTTTTATAATTTTATGATTCATGGATGTGTACTTTTCTTCTACATTATGCTCTATTTTTTTATATCCTTGTAATTACTTATGAGACTTCTTTTGGTTCTTGAATTTAATTTTATCTTATGTTAGGCCATCTCAAGTGACGTTTTATGTAACACTTGTTTGGATTCTTACAAGCCTATAATCCAAATAGTCCCCAGATCCTAGCCTATATCATCGACTTCCATATCACCCCATCAGGAATCCTCCATCATGTTGAAACATGCTACTACAACTGGAGAGATAGAATCTGAAAACCTAGATGGTATATTTCCTATAATCATTACGAAAATAATGATCGAAACAATGTACAAGAAGATGAGGAATAGATGGGGATTTATAGAAGGAAAAAATATTATTAAGAGAACCCATAATCAATGAATAAATGCATAATGATAAGGTTTGTAAAACCTAGATAAGAACACTAAACTAATCGAAAGGAAATGAATCAATGAAGAAACCATCACTGAGAGTGCCCAACATCTGAGACCCAAACCACCCTAAGTACCAACATGCCAGTCCAAAAATAGGGTCCAATGTGTTGGGTCATTGAGGAAGCACTACTATAAAATAGTACTTTAACAGCACTAAAATGGTCTTTATTAGAACTAGATAAGCACTGGCTACCAGAGTGAGATTAAAATCCTTTGGATTTTATCAGTTTGAAAAAATCGTAGATAAAGGCGTCCTTTATCAGTTTTTTTAGAAGCATTGATAAAGGGAAACATTTATCAGCACTTTTAGAAGAACTGATAAAGGATTACTTTATCATAATTTTTAATATCATTGATTAAGGTTACCTTTATCAGTGACTGTAAAAGCATTAATAAAGGGGAATATTGCAGTGTGCTATAACAGCACACTGTAGCACCAGTGTAGGGTGCTATAATATCACATTGTAACACTATAAACACCACCAAAAATCAAAAATATAAAGAAACTATAAATAATATAAATGAAATAAAATATACAACATAAATATAAGAAAAACACTATATTATATAAATTTCAAACATTGGTTTATACGATTATATAAGTACAAATTATTACATACATTCAAAAACATAAATATTCCTTTGTATTTTGATCTTGGCCCTGACTCATGTTATTTCCTAAAAAACCACCCCTACTCGACCAAAATAAATAACCTGTATAAAAAAGAATTTATATGATAGTAATAATATAAAGAAATAAATTAACAGAAATTGTAAATTTTAAACTAAACTTTGAGTCATACTAAGAAAATTGTGTATTGGAATGAGTTGCAATTGATATATATATGTCACACCATTTCTTGTTCTTCTTCAAGAATTAAATCTAAGAAAATTAAACAAACATGTATAAGATAAAAATGATAAGGAAATTAATTATGTAATATAAGATATAATGATCATAGAACAATCTAGGCTCGTTTTCTCGGTTTTGGCGATGTGATGTTCCTTTTAAACTAAAATGACACTTTTATATTAAAAACACTTGGAGTCATACCAATAAAAATGTGTGTTTGGTTGAAGTGTGGGTGATTCCTACACATCCCAAATTAATTATGGATCAATTTCATAAAGTATCAAAATAATCCAAGTTCATTTACTCGATTTTGAGTATATAACTTGTTTTTTTTACTAAAATGTAATTTAAAACTCGAAACGTGCACTTTGAGTCATACTGATTTCATTGTGTGTCAGTTTGATATGAGACTGATTCCTACATTTCCAAAATTACTTATGAATCATTTTATTAAATTATTAGGGTAATCTAAGCATGTTTTCTTGATTTCTAGTGAGTGACACTTTTCAACTAAAATTTAAATTTTAAACCGATAATAGACACTTTGAGTCATATCAAGAACATAATGTTTCATAGATTATTTGTACATGTCACAAATGAATTATCGATCATTTTAATAAAGTATCAAAATAATATGAATGTGTTTACTCAGTTTTGAGTAGGTTAGTTGTCTTTATTACTAAAATTGATGTTATTTTTAAATAAAAAAGATGTACTTTGAGACATACTGGTCACACCATACTTCATATTTAGGTGAAGATAATTTCTAAATTTTCTAAATGATATGTGGATCTTTTTTATAAGGTATCAAAACAACCCAAGTGTGTTTTTTTAGTTTTGATTATTTCACTTTTCTTTCTTACTAAAATGTCATTTTAAACTAGAAACATGTACTTGGAATTGTACCAGTCACATCCTATATCAGTTTGATGTGATACAAATTCCTATACATCAAAAATTACTTATGAATTGTTTTCCTAAATTATCAAGAAAATCCAAGTGTGTTTTATTAGTTTTCAGTGAGTGACACTTTTTGAACTAAAATATCAATTTTAAACTGATAACGGAAACTTTATGTCATACTGGGCACATAGTGTATCTGATTTAGGTGATTCTAATTTATAACTATCAAAAATTACTTATGGGTCATTTAAACCTAAAGTATCAAAACAATACAAATATTTTTTCCCAATTTTGGGTATAAGTTTTCTTTTTTTCTAAAAATAATGAAAATTTTAAATAAAAAGTTGCACTTGGAGTCATACCGGTCACACTGTACATCAATTGAGATGAAGATGATTAATACACATATAAAATGACTTACTTATAATTTTAATAAAGTATCAAAATAATATGAATTCATTTTCTTGGTTTTGAGTATGTCACTTTTTTTACTAAAATATCATTTTTCAACTCAAAACACGCACTTTAAGTCATATCAGTGACACCGTGTATCAATTTGATGTGATACTAATTCCTATATGTCAAAAATAACTCATGAATAATTTTCATAAATTATCAATACAATAAGATCAAATTTTCTTATTTTTTAATGAGTGACACTTTTTGAACTAAAATGTCGATTTTAAATTGATAATGGACACTTTGAGTCATATTAGGAATATTGTGTATCAGATTGAGGTAAGGTTATTTCCTACATATAAAAAATGACATATTGATCATTTTCCAATAGTATAAAACTAATAAAAATGTTTTTTATTATTTTTTAGTATGTTAGTCATATTTTTTACTAAAATTAATGTGAATTTAAAATTAAAATATACACTTAGAATAATATTGGTCACAATGTGAATCGGATTGAGGTTAGTTTGATTCTTACATGTCCCAAATAACATATGGATTGTTTTCTTAAAGTTTAAAATCAATACAAATTCTTTTTCTCGTTTTTGAGTATGTCACTTATATTTTTTACTAAAATGTCATTTTAATATAGAAACACGCACTTTGAGACATAATGGTAGCATCATGTGTTACTTTGATGTGAGACTGAATCTCACACATCAAAAATGACCTATCATTTTTCCCCTAAATTAATAATACAATCCAATCATATTTTCTTAGTTTTCAGTGAGTGATAGTTTTTGAACTAAAATGTCAATTTTAACCTGATAACAGACACTTTGAGTCATACTGAGCACACTCTGATCAGATTTAGGTGAGGCTAATTTATACACATCAAAAAATGACGTATGGTTTATTCTCCTAATGTATCAAAAAAATATGAATGTATTTTCTTGGTTTTGATCATGTTGGTTGTCTTTTATATTAAAATTAATGTAATTTTTAAATAAAAAAGACACACTTAGAGTTCTACCGGTCACACCAAGCATCATGTTGAGGTTTGGATAATCCCTACATGTCTCAAATAAATTACGTATATTTTTAATAATTTATCAAAATAATATGAATTATTTTTATTGGTTTTGAGTATGTAACTTTTTTTACTAAAATGTCTTTTAAAATGGATACACACACTTTAAGTAGTACCATTCAAATATTCTATCAGTTTGATGTGAAAATTATTCTTATCTGACATAAATGACTTATAAATAATTTTACTAAATTAACAAAATAATCTGAGCATGTTTTATTGGTTTTTAAGGAGTGGTACTTTTTGAATTAAAATGTAATTTTTAAATTGATATCGAACACATTGAGTCATAATAGGAACATCATGTATCAAATTGAGGTGTGGATGGTTCCTACACATCAAAAATGACTTATAGATCATTTTCACAAAGTATCAAAACAATATAAATATGTTTTATTGGTTTTGAGTTTTTTAGTTTTCTTTTTTACTAAAATTAATGTCCATTTTAAATAAAATAATCACTTGGTGTCATATCGGTCAAACCATATATCATATTGAGGTGAAGCTAATTCCTAGACTTCCCAAAATTTCAAAATAATCCCTAATGAAAATGTTACCATTTTCCATTGGATTTCTTTTTTGAACTGGAAACATTGCATATTGAGTTGATTTGTTTAGCCAAAAAATCTTTTTCTGCTAAGAACATCGACTTAATATGCAGTGTTTTGCTTAAATAAATAATGTAAATGGAAATCATGGTATCATTGGTAGAAATGAAAATTTTATCTATTCTATGTATTTTTATAAATATTTTAAAGAATAATATTACATCCCTAATGATCTGTGAAAAAAACAAAAAAATTATTTGATAAAAATGATTAGTAAATTAACTTAAAAAATATCAGACAAAATGATGTAAAAATTAATTATATAAGTACTGTGAATTCTAATTTTTATGATTGTTGAATAAATTATTGAATCATCTATTTTTTCCCATTATATCAGTTTTAGTATTGAAGTCCAATATCTCACAAGCATTAGCAGATTTTAACAACCCACCCCAACTCAAACAAAAGAATACACCTATATAAGGAAAAAATTATTATTTGAGTAATACCAGAATGAAATAAATTAAACCTAAATATGAAATAATACATTAATTAAATGGATAATAATATTACTATGAAAATATCAATATTTACTCTATGATTGAGTAATTTTAGTATTGTTTCTCTTCTTAAAAAGGCGGTAGAGGGAACTTGAAGAAAAGTGATAAATGTAAATACTATAGGGGTGAAATGGTTTTGAGGGAGAATAAATATATGGAAGTTTTAGTGTATAAAATCATAAAATATAGTCAAGAATATTCTAAAATAAATTAATTATGAATATATGACTTCCCAAAATATTGAGAGTGAAAATTAATTAGTAGCAACTGCTATAATAGAATCATCTCCAAACACTTTAAATGATTAGGTATTTAAAAAAATCCCATAGAATGGTCATCTTGATCTCTAACAATAATATTTTCTATGATTTCTCCATAATGACTTGAAGAGATAGAACTTCAATAGCTATATAATAACAGAAAGTCTGATATCATATAATAATACACCATTACAGTGTTAAATAAGAAATGTTTCAATTTGATAAAATAATTTTCTGTATTCATGATTTAAACTTAAGTCAATCTAATAGATTTCCTTACATATGTCATTATGATGATATTTTTTAATATAGATCTGGTGTTTTATTGGTTCTGATATCAAAATATTTAAAATAGTGTCAATATGAATGATATGATAGAATGTTATATAACAGAATTGATAAAAGATGAATCTGATTAATTTCATTTCCATACGCATTACAATAATAATAATAAATAAAATTTTTTTAAGTTATTGAATATATTAGAACTATTTAAAAGTATGGTAATAAAATATTTTTTCAATAAAATCATTTTAAAAATAATTTGGACATAAAAATTTTGTAATCAAGTTATTTAATAACGAGTTTATGATTTACAAAACAAAAAAAGTATGGAAAAGTCATAAAGTGACTTTTGATTAAAAAATCTCCCCTTTTGTGGAAGGCACAAACCACACGAATTAAATAAGAAATAACTTTGAAAAACATAAGTCCATTATCATTTTAGTACATTGTATTCAAAAATTAATAATGAAAACTTATCTCCCTTTGAGTTTTAAAACTCTTCTGAAAACAAAAATGAATATGAATAACTCCCATTTAGAATAGAAACTACTCATAAGGAATGTGATCTCTTCCTTAATGATATTTATTTCCCCCTGTTTTAAATATCTCCCCCTTTCTATAAAATTATATGGCTTTGTTATTTTGAAAAAGAAATGGTGGAAAGTATTATAATACCAGAAAAGGCTTAAAGAGACATATATACAAAAAAAATAAACTATCTAATCATTCAAAAAATTATTAAAGAATATTAAACCAATCAGTATTGAGAAAACATTCAAACAATCATATTTGAATGAAAATAATATTTTATTCATAAAAATAAAAAGGACTCAAAAAATTCAATAATATTTTAAAGTGAAAAAAAATATTATATTCCTTCTTTTGCATGGATCTCGCAATTGTCTTCAATTTCTGCAACTGTTTCCTATATTCCTCCATTTTTTGTAATTACCTATTCATGAGACATGTTTTTCATTTCCTAATCTGATAAAATTTCTTATTGGGTCTAAATATTTTTACATTGCAACTAAATATTTTCTTCTTGGATCTAAAGACTTTGAGAAAACTAATTTTTCTGGGTGCTGACTTCCTCATTACAATTTTTTTGACTTCCTATCTGATCCTCAAAATACCTCATATTTCAACTCAACTCATTTACAGTCTTAGTATGATTATTAGTTTGATCTTTGAAAGATTGAATAAAATTTACTCTTTCAAACACATTCTTTGTTAACAATCATATATTTTTTTCCAAATATTTTATGTCCTTCCTTATCTCTTCAAAATTATCATAAAAAATCTTAAGATCAGTACTAACTTATCAATACCACTTATCCATTTGACTTCATGAATTCTAGTGAATTTTATAAAAAAATAGATGGGATTTTAACACATATTCTATATTGATCACTTTTTATGCTAGCATGTTTATCAAATAAATTTTTTTATAAAAAATATCTTAAAGCATCTGACATTGGGACTCTAGTTTTGTAAAATAGGGACTTGTTCCTTCAATCCTTTTCAAAGTCTGAACAATAAAATCTACCCTTTCTAAAGATATTTTTCTGGAAAAATATGATTAATTTTCTTCATGATCATGTAGAAAAATGATGTGGCCAGTTCCAATTTATTCTTGAATTAATTTCCTTTTGTCTATCTTTGATACGGATTTATTAATCCTTTATTCAACCTTCTTTCCATCTAAAATATCAATAGCATCGACATCAATCCTTTTACTACATTATTTTTTTCTGATATTTTTCATTCTTCTTAGATGAAGATTCAGTTTTATAAATTGATGGGGACTTTTGTTTCTCTTGAATTATAGATTTATTCTTTTGATTTCCCAAGGAAGGTAGTCTTTTGAGGAAGACTGTGAAGTCCTCAAGGAAAGATTATTGGAAGGAAGATCTTCTTTATCAACATTTTGATTTTCATCATTCCCTTATTATTCTTATTATTCATCTTTATATTCTTATATTTCATTATACAAAGTATCTTATTTAACATATTCAATATCTTTTTGTATAATACAGTTTCTACAGCACCTTATTTTATTTCATTTCGAAACATCTCATGAAGTTGTGATTCTGATATTAAGTCACCTTTTCTAATTAGAACATATTCTTTATCCATCATAACATACCTTTTCTTATCTACAATAGATGGATCATTGGTATGAACAATATATAATTCTTTAAAAAACAAACTTGCATTATGAGGTAATTTAATCTTTTCATATGTAAGTTCAAAAAATTTCAATAACATTTCACATAATTTTACTTCTGATAACTTCTTATTTTATTTATTTCACTTCTCTTTTATTTCTTGGGTTTCAGCTCCCTAAATATTTAAAGATAAAGATTTTTCTGGTTTGAGTCTGAATTATGGATCTTTATCTTTACTTTTTCCTCTTCTTTCTCCATTCTGTAGAAACGTCATCTAAAAAATTCTTTTGTTTATTTTTCTTTAATGTAAGAGAATCATCCATCATATTTTTCTCAATTTTTTCAGATTTATTTGACTTATAAAAAGTTTATAATTTTGATGTAGAAATGTGGGTATTCTTTACAAACATATTTGATTCAGTATCAAAGATATACTTCATCTTTTTTATTATTTCATCACTTATGAACATAATATTTTCTCTAACTATCTTGGATTTTTTTTTATTTTAAAATGATTCATACTTGATTCAATCACCTTTCTTATCAAATATGGAAACATTATAATATATGACTTGATTTATTGATATTTTGTATTCTTTATTTCTATAAGAACAAAACCATCTAGATTGATTCTCCTCATTTTAATTAGGTAATACAAAATAAATATATTAGATACTTTTAAAGTATCTCTATCTCCCTTTCCCATAATTAGAAACCCTTGAATCCAAAGGGATATTAAGCTATGATCTGTAATGATATGGGTAACATTCTTTGGTTTATCATCTGATACATTTTTAAAAAACTAATTTTCATCTCTTTCATTGTTAAATGTACCCTTAGAATCAGGTAGTTTCTGATATGGACAGAAATAATCTCCTTCAAATAAATTTCCTACGAAACCTATAGTTTCTTTATAACTCAACTTGTATCTTTTATCATAGATACAGAATGAAAACATTTTCTCACTATTATTTAGATATGTTTACAGAAGCATAAAAGTTTGTAACTAAATTGAAGTCGAATAAATCATAATCTAGATCTGATTGTTCCACACATAACAATTTCCAATCTTGGAAATCTATTATTTTCCTTAGATATGAATCATACTTTTCAAAAAAATCCTTCGCAACTAAACTTTCCCGAAAAACATACCACATGTTGTAATTCTTCATATTTTCCATAGTATTGGGGCTTGATATGGAAGATTCAGACATGAAAAATAAATTTGACTGTAAGACTTAAACTAGGTAACACTGTGAGGAAAAGGTATTTAGATAAATGATGGGGGACATGACGAGGGTCCTCCTTATATAGGAATTTGAAGCAATGATTCTTCTTCTAAAACAAATCTAACAGGTAATATTTGATCAAACTAATTTGATGGTTGAGAAAATATCCAAATAAATATTTTTAAAGAATTTTAACTCTTGATGTTTTATAAAATGTTTTTATCATATTTGGTGGATATGATTTGGGAACTAAAAACATGAAAGACATTTAAAATAACAACAAACAAGGGAAAAAATTGAAATGAAATGGTGTTAAAATATAAAAGAAATGAATATTACCTTTTGGATTGGAATAATCGACATTATAATTCATTCTTCTTGGTTTTATAAACTAACATACTGAGATATATGAAAGATTTTTTTACAATAAACTAAAATAGTTAAATTTTATAGTTTAAAAAATTTAAAACTGAAAGATAAATAAAAATCAAATTATGGAAAAAAATTGAAATGGAAACCCAAATAGAGTAAATTTTTAAATTTTATATAAATTTAACTCGAGTCTGGAAAATTTTATTTAATTCCATGGTTATAAAATATTGGTTCCAGAAAACCCACAATGATAAAAAATTTGGAAAACTAAAATTTGGAAAAACTAATAGTTTTGTAAATAGCATCAGTCATATGTACTCCTCCTATGAAAAGGAATAACTTAATATAAGGATATTGGTAAACAATAAGTGTATATGAATTTTTAATTTATAGTAATCATTCCTAACTTCTATTTAATGTATTCACATCTATCAAAAGGTAATGGTTTTATAAAAATATTCGCAAGTTTCTCTTCATTATGATGAATTCTAAAATTATATATCCTTTTTTTATCCGTAAGAAATTAATTCCTAATATCTATGTGTTTTTCATGAGAGTGATGTGCTAGGTTATTACTTAAGAAAATTTTACTAGTGTTGTCACATAGTATTTGAGTTTTGGTAAAACTCATGCCATAATTTGTGAGTGTGTGTTTCATCCACAACACTTGAGCACAACAACTTCTAGATGCTAAATATTTGGCTTCAGCAGTGGAAATAACTACTAAGTGTGATTTCTTAAAAGAAAAAAAACTAATAAATAACCTAAGAAATTAAAAAAATGGATGTAAATTTTATATCCATTCTATATCCACCAAAAGAATCCTAAAATATTTTAAATTCAAAATAATTTACAGAAGAATAGAAAAGGACTAAATCCATAGTTCCCTTTAGATGACGAAAGATTCATTTTACAGATTTTAAATGGGATTTCTTTGTATTTTCTTGATATCTTTTACATAAGAAACATCAAACATTATGTCTGTTCAACTAGCTATTAGGTATAATAGACTTACTATCAAACCTATATAAATTTTTTGATCAACTGATTGTCTAACTTCTTCAAGATCATGTGTATTTGAGGTTATGATGGGAGTACTAATATATTTAGTGTTTTCATATCAATAAATTTTAAGAATATATTTTATATACTTACGTTGGGATATATAAATACTTTCTGGTTTTTGAGAAATATGAAAAGTGAGGAAAAATGATAACTCACCCATCATACTAATCTTAAACTCAGACTTCATAAGATCTAAAAATGAATCTATTAAAAAAATTGAGATGATACTAATATAATTTCATCAACATAAATTTGAACAATAATAATATTTTTATTAAATTATTATTTAAAAAGAGTAGGATCTGCATCTCCCTTAACAAATTTTTTTTGTAAAAAAAATATTGTTAATCTATCATACCAAGATCTAGGAGATTTTATATGTCTATATAAGGATTTTTTAAGTTTATAAACATATTTAGGATGTTTTGTTTCTTCAAAATATGGGTTTGTTCAATAAAAACTTCCTTCTGTACATATCCATTAAATAAATCACACTTCACATCCATTTTAAATAGTTTGAAATTAAGGAATATTGAAAAGGCTAGTAGAATATGAATAGATTCAATTATTTCTACTGATGATTAAGTTTCTTCATATTCTATGCCTCCTTTTTTATTATAACTTTAGCAAAAATTATTTCTTTATTTCTAATAATTATTCCATTTTCATCACAATTTTTTCTGAAAACCCATTTTACTCTAAATATGGAAGTTTATTTAGATCTTTCTACCAGGGTCCAGACTTTGTTCCTTTCAAATTCATTTATCTCTTCTTAAATATCCATAATCCAATCCTCATCACCTAAAGCATCATCATGGTTATTTGGTTCAAATTGGGAAAGAAAATAAATATGTTCTACTTAATTTATTAAAGAAGTTCTAGTCCTAATTGGTTAATTAACATCACCAATGATATTATCACAAGGATGATTCCTGATAAAAAATAGAATTGGGTTTTATATAACCTGTTCCAAAAATTAACATAGAAATTATTCTTGGTTAAATACTTCAAAAACTATTTCTTATTTATTTCCCTTATTAGAAAGGTTTTCTAACAAATGTTGAAAATCATTTTTTGAGAATACATAACAATATCATGGTTGGGTTAGTTTTAAAACAAAAGGATTTGTTTCATCAAATTTAACATGTAGTTTTTCTTCAAAATCATAAGAATTTTTAGTAAAAACATTATATTCCTTAGAAGTAGTGGAATAACCTAAAAATATTGTTTCATCATATTTTTTTAAAAAATTATATAAAGTATCTTTCATATTAAAAATTAATACTTTTTATCTAAATACTCTGAAGTAATAAACATTTTTTTCGGCTTGTCCAAAACTCGTAAGTTTTATTAAGAAAATGAATAATTAAAACTGGATTTATAGTATAGAAGGTAGTATTGACTACTTAAACCAAAAAAAATTTAGCAATTGATTATTCACTCAACAAGGTTCTTGTTATTTCTTAAATAATAAAATTTATTCTTTCAACAACACCCTTTTGTTGAGGAGTTCTAGCAGTTGAAAAGTTATATTCTATGCCTTTATTACTACAAAAAGTTTCAAAATCACAATTTAAAAATTCTCCACCAATATCACTAAAATAGTTATTTGGGGAATTTTTTTCATTTTTAAATTTATCTAAAAAAGTTTTAAAATAATAAAAGGCTTTATATTTCTTTTCTAGAATATAGACCCATGTATATCCAGTGTAATCATCAACCAAGACATATAAATAGTATTTTCCACTAATACATCCGGGTTTTTTAGGCCCAAAAAGATACATGTACACTAACTATAAACGATTAGTAGTTTGTAATTAACTAATAGATTTAAATCTTGACTTATGTTTCTTACCATATTGATAAGGATCATATAATTTTGAATAATCAAACCTAACTTCTGGTAGATCTTAAAAGAGTATTTTCTTAGTCAATTTACATAATTTTATATGTTTATAGTGTCTTAACCTTTTATTCTGTAACTAAGAGTTGTCTACCATTTCACTTAGTTAAGGTAAGTATTGGCTCCCAAGGTCTTATAAGTTATGTGTATAAAAAATTTCATGCTGATGGGTAGAAAGATTAAATTCATCCTTGTAATTTTTTACTAAAAATTTATTATTCATAAAATTCAAAGGGTAAACTTCATCACATAATTGAATTATGATTATAAGGTTGTGCTTAATACCATAAACAAATAAAACATTTGAAATTAAATTTTTACCAAAAATAATAATTTTACCTATTCTGATAATCTCTCATTGATCATTATCTCTGAAAGTAACTATTCTAACTTCTATATTGAAAATATTTGTGTCCAGTCATATGTCTAGAGCACCCACTATCCATGTACCAAGTATACATATTTTTTTAAATACATTTTTCATAAAAAAAATAAATTAGGTTTTCGACACCCAAACCTTCTTGGTTCTAGAAATATTAGAAAATAAATCTTTTAGAATCCACATTTTTTTTGAAAAATAGGTTGTATGGAAACCTAAAGATTTATTTTTATTAAGAGAACAATTATTTTTTCCATTTCCCTCCACTTTTGCATTTTGTGAAACAGGGGAATTTTTAGGAATAATTAAATTATTAGAAAAAACTATTTTAGTATAAGTATAGCCCATTTCTATACTAGTGTTTAAAGGATGAAGTTGTTTATACATCTTATCAAAACCCTTCTTTATAGAGGTAAAGTTTGAAAAAAGATTTCTTAAAGAATTAATTTAATATTTTAGTTTTACAACTAAATATTTCTCCTCACAATTATTAGTTTCATAAATGAATTTTATTTCTATAACATTTTTCTTAGAAATTGATTTTTCAAAATCATTAGAGATATTAACTTTTTCATAATTATCTTTTTCAAGGTTCTTGGAAATAGTATTAATTTTAAAAAAAAATCTTATCAAGATATTTAGAAAGATCTGATGCTTATTTTTATAAAACATTTTTTATAGAATTTTCCTTTTCAAGTAATTTTCTAACTTTATAATTTTTATTTTCAGAAAGTTTGGAAAATATAGAAACTTCATCATAAGAAGGTAACGTATTATTATCTTTTGAGGATTATATTTCTTCATCAAAAGATATATAAACCTTATCATTTTGTTAATTTTCACTTAAATATATATTATATAAAGAATCATTTGTGTGTACCTTTTCCATGAAAATGGATTTTCATAATTTGTTCTTGAAAAGATAACAATATTCATCTGTCTAGAATTTTCATTATCAGAATAATCATCTAAATAATATCCACTATTATCACTCCAAAAATAATTAGATTTCATTAATTTCTTTCCTTTTTTACTTTTAATAATTTTTTTGTTTCTTGTCAGTGTGACTTTTCTTTTCAATATTTCCTTTTCATCTTGGAAAAATCTAGTCTTATATGTCTATCTTTTTTACATTCGTAACAGGTAACTTTAGAATCTTTATTTTCATTTATGTTCTTTATACCTTTCTTATAATGATATTTAATGTTTTTTTACGAAAAATCATATTCGTACTTTAATAAATATTAATCAATTATTTCTCATAATTATTATAATCACTTGAGTTCTATTAAATAACAATATTTTTCTTTGTTTACTTAACAACCTTCTAAGGAGTCTGATATTTTATCGAATTTGAAGTAGTAGTAAAATAAATTCCGCCATTTTTCTTCTTTACTTTATCTACATCTCTTTTCATTTTATTCTCATATTTCAAGAGAGTTCCAAATAAATTGTCAAGAGTGACATTTTCTATTTTCATTGATTCATCAACAATTGTTCTCTTATATTCCCACTCATTGGGAATGATATCAATTATCTTTTCAACAAGGATTTCATCCTTGAATCCTTTCTCTCCCATTGATTTTAAACTATTTAAAATTTAAATAAACCTTTGTTATACCTTTAAAATATATTCTTTAAAACCTAATTCAAATGATTGATAATCATCTATAAGAATTTCTATTATGGTTTCAAGAACCTTTGAAGTTACAAAATGAGTTATCTCTAAATTCTTCCATATACTATTATTAGCTTCACAATATTAAATATAACTATAAATGATTTTATTAATAGAACATAGTAAATTGTTTCTAACATTATAATTCAATTGATAATATTTATTTTCCTAATTTGTAAAATTAGTATCCTCCTTGTCAAGAATTTTATAATCATCAATTAAGATGATGAAATTGTCAACTCTAGTATTTATAACAAATGCTGGCATTCTATCCCTCTGATACTCATAATCATTACCATAAAATATTGGTGGCCTATTGGGATTGATATTATTAAATTTTTTTACTTTTAATCTTGTCATATTTTAAAAACATATACAAAAATTATTTTCCACAATACACGTTATTGTAAAAAATATTTATAAAAAAAAGTTTATAACAATTTTAATAATAACTTGAAAACGTAAAGATAAAAATTCAAGAAATATTTGAGTAGTTGAAACCATGTTTTGAAACTAATTTTTGAATCAGTATATTAGATGTATACTAATTAGGATTGGAATAATGAATCTTAGATGGACTAAACACAAGAAGGGGGTGAAATGTATTTATAAAAACTTTAGTTTAAAATATTTTAAACTAAAACAATTCGCAAACCTCTTTATATAAAAGAATCATATTCAAACTTGGATCTTAGTCAAATTAAACAAAAGTATCGTAATCCTCTTGGTTTCGATAATATCAGAGTAATAAAATTTTAATCATAAAGAACATTAATGTACTTTATTCAGTGTGGATGCAATTATATTCTATTATGAAATAAAAAATTAGAAAAAATTATATTTATAATTTATAATTTTAATCAAAGTTATTAGATTCATAGAATATCTTAACCAAGCAAACTATTATTAAATAGAGTAAATGATATGAATGAAAATGAATAAATTTACTATAATTTTTTTATCTTTTTTAAATAACATTACAATAAAATAATTCCAAAAATGCATAAGAGAATTTACAACATGAATAATACAAGTAATTTTTTTTAAATAAGGTACTTTTATCCCAAATAAAGGGTATTCAGTAACCTTGGATAAAGGCATCTTGTTTTATACTTAAAATAAATTATGTCTTTCCTCATAAAGGAAATCCCTAAATATAATGATTATATCTGTCACACTATCCATATGTGCCCTCCCTATGATGATTGGATTTTTCTTACTATCCCCATAATCCCTCAATCAATATGGTGATCAGCTATGTCTTTATATCCCCACATTCCCTCAGTCGATACAATGATCGGATCTAACTTGTTATCTCTACAAGGCCTTGATCAATATGGTGATCATCTATATCTTCCTATCCTCATAATCCCTTGATTGTAATCAAACAATAAAAACACACAAATAAATTACAATAATTTCTTAAGGAGAAACCCTGGAAAGTTTTCATTAATAATGACCCACTCTATAAATCAATACAAGAGACTAAGAACAATTTTTTCACACTTTGTACACATTTGAAAAATTGAGAGTGAAAATGAATTAGTAGCAACCGCTATAGTAGCATCAACTCCAAACTATTCAAATGACCATGTATTTATAGAAATCACTTTTAATGGTCATCTTGATCTCTAACAATCATATTTTATCTCATTTTATTACAAAGAATTGGATATTTTTCACTTCAATAGATATATCATAATAGAAAGTCTCAAATTGTTTAATAATACCCCAATACAATGTTAAATAAAAAATGTTCCAATATAATAAAATATTTTTCCATATTTAGGATTTAAACTTAATTCAATCTGATGGATTTTCTTACATATGTAATTATGATGAACTTTCTAAATTTGGATCCTATGTTTTATCTGTTCTAATATCAATTTTTTAAAATACTATCAATACAAAAGATATAATAGAAAATATTATAATTGAATTTATAAAAGTTAAATCTAATTAATTTCAGTTCCATACTCATTACAATAATTATAATGATGAAATTTTTTTAAGATATCTAATACTTCAGAACTATTTAAAATTATGGTAAAAGTATATGTTTTCTATAAAATATTGTAATAAAAATTTGGACATAAAAAATTGGTAATCAAGTTATTTAAGAAAGAGTTTGTGATTTCCAAAACAAAAAGGAATGGAAAAGTCATAAATATAATTTTGACATAACAATACTTTCACTACTTGTGATTCAATTATGTACGATTCGTATTTTTTCCCTTCCATAATAAAATTCACCTTCATGAATCCCATTTCATTAACTGTCACTGCACTCATATTTCAACCCATTTTCAATGGAAAATAGGCACATGAAATATTGTATAATAAAACACATATATGTGTTCAATAATGCCAAAATATGACATATTTTCATAAATTGGATATCTATCCATTGAACAAGATATGTGTGTTGCTTCTTCAAAAAGAGTAATACCACTATTTTTCATCATACTACATTCTTCATGTTCATTTATATAGAATTTATAACAATTGATTACAAAACCAGTGTAAGATATAACATTTTAATTTGGTCCCCTGGTTATCAATCGAAGGAATTTGAAATTTTAATTAGGATTTTTAGAGAACTCCTTATAAATTTGACCCCGGAATTATCCAATAAACTATTTATTATATGTATTTGATACCCATCTATCAGCCCTTGACGGATTCAAATATCTATGAATTTCTTTGTGGGATTCAACTTATGGATCCACATTTTCACTATTATGTAAAATTTAAATGTGTGTTTTCTCTTTCTTTTTCAAGGTAATTGTAACAACATCTCTTCTAGAAATTCCTTCACCCATAAGGCATATGTTGTGACAAGAATTTGGTAGAACGATGCTGTCAACATCTGATAGGTAATTGGTATATAATTTAATATATTCTTCAACAATACATTGTTCTATAATAAAACCTTATGGCTAACTTCGATTATTGACATAACATTTCAAAATCTTTACATATCATTCAATGGGGTACATTTATCTATAATTGATAGGAATACATAGTTTAACCTCTCAAACCATGTAAACCATTAGGTGGACTATTATGTCAAAGAATTATAGTGGAGAGAATATATTTAATTCAGGTAATATGACTAAAACATCCTTATTCAGATTATAAACTTCATTGGGTCTATAACTTTACTGCATATGGGTTTGAAAAATAAGAAGAGTCTAGTTAATATATGTCATAATATTTGAGGTATAAAGGCATAGAAATCAATATGAATCAAATATTTCATCAAAATACGACATTTGTGTGATTTTAGTCCTTATAAATTCAAATTAGTCATTGATATGATATTCTTGAATTTTGATGAATAATCCTATGGAACATTTACACAATTAGGAAAAGGAAAAATTGAAATTTTTCCTATTTTGATAAAGTGTATATTTCTAGAGGAATAAAATTTTGTCCCTTACCCATCATTAGTTCCAAATATTCCCTTATTCCCATGTCAATAATGTCCAACATAGCCTTGATTACATCTTTTATTTGGCTAGGAACATTTGGTAACATCTAAAAACACTATCAAATACTCATTTTTCTACATGCATGACATCAAGAAAATTTTAGGCATATAAATAGTTCCATTATTATAATTCAAAGAATATTTATCACTTCTTAAAACATGATTCCATAAGTTTTTTTTAGAAATGGTTTACCAAAAATAGTTTCAATGTATTTTACTTTATCAAATAGTTGATCACCTATTACTAAAGATGGTGTTGTACCATGTTTGATATTCCCATAGAATGTTGTCACCTAGGGGTAGTATTTATTTCATCGAGGTAAAAAATTTCGAGGTCCTAAAAACACTATCTTTGAGGAATTTTAAAACCGAACTTAGTGTGTGTGTGTACTTCGCAAATGGGACACCCCAACATTCATTTAATCCTATAGCTTAATAAATTTCTATAAGCAGGGAAGTCATTTATCATCCCATATAATAAGGAACTCAATGTTAATTCTTCAATTATATGAGCATCATATATTGTAACACATGTATCTCATATCAATTTTATATATTTGATCAATGGATCTACATTGAAATCAATATCATTATCGGGTTTCTTTAGTCCATATATAAGCAGAGGAAAAATGATTTATTTTTTTCTTCATGCATAACCATCGAGGAAAGTTATAATTTACCAACATGAAGATCCATGTACTATGAGTACTACTCTGTACATCATAAGGATTTATTCGATCTATAGATAATTCAATATTAATGTTTCTCAAATCATTTCTAAATTCAGGATACTTGTAATCAATTTTCTTCCACTGAGGAGAATAGGATGGATAATATAGGCTCCCATCTTTAATTTTTGTATTTGCATTCCATATCAATTGTATCATGATTTCTTTACATCCATATAGTATTCTAAACTATGAAATGATAGGAAATTACCAAACATATTTTTAAGGACTTGATTCATTTTTATTATGTTGATCTACACCACCCTTAAGGAATTTTATGAGTGATTCATGGTCCTTGTGAAATAATATGCAATAATTTGGAAAAGAATTTATTTTTTTATAAATCATACCAATTGAACATATCATTAATTTAGAGTCATATTGTTTGAAATGGTAGTTCATTCTATTCTGGTATCATATCATTTGGGATTCCAAGTAGTTCTGTAAAGTTGGTTTCACTCCATCCACTACTAGATTTCAAATTATATAACTTTAATACAGCAGATGATATTTTTTTATTTAGTACAAAAGATATATAATATCCTCTTAGAATATCTATTTATATTATCAAATAACTTTGGACAATCACAAAGGTCTTCTTCAATTTCCATTTTCATTTCTTTCATGCAATCTCCATCATATTTTTCACTGGTATTCATATCAAATGATCTTTAAACCGTAGTATCATCCCAATCGGTTTGAACATTCAGTTTTCCCTATGTTTAGTCCAATATTTATAGCTCTGGACTATTTTGAGATAAATAAAATGTTATTTAAACTCTTCTAAACTTATTTTTCTTTAATTACAACAATATAAACATAGATAAAGGATTTCAGAAGGGTCATATGCATGCTCTATTTCAAACATAGTGAAATCTTTAACTCTGTCTTCATAATATTTTTTCAAATGATTACCATGATTCTATTTTCGATTCATATCCATTCTATTGGGTTTATAAAATATTCATTTTGTATAATAAATAAATAAATACACATAAGATATTTATTATCAAAGATGAATGTTAAATATGATTCTAATAAGGGAAACCCAACATTCGATTATTTTAAAAAAATAGTATGCTTTGAACAAAATGGGTAATTGAATTAAAAAAAGAATTACCACACTATCATAGTTGTTATCCTTTGAATTCATCCAAAGGTTAAGGTTATAGACAACTGTCATCCTCATCATCTCATCTCCCAAAAAATTATCATTGAATTTTGTTGTTTCAAGCTCACCCTCCATATCATGTGGACATGCAGCTATGTTTCTTGAAATTCTCTACATAGTAGTGATCCATGGGATGACTACTGCTCAATATAGTACAAGAAACATAAAATAGTAGGGGGATGTGTCTCAAGAAACAAATTACAATAATAACTATTAATGAGATGTAGCTAATGCTGATGATAGTTGTAATCCATTGTGTTCTCTAAAAGGCGAAATGCCATAAATTTATGAGAATTACACCATTGGTACTATTTATTAACACGTGAAATATTGAATATGGGATTTGGGGGAATAAATGTTATTTTATTTGATTCTAGATGTCTCGAAGAAGATATGTTATGATATATGAATCATTGGGGCCTCTATGAATTCTATATTTATAGGAGAAATCCCACTTAGTACTTTCTATCCTCTAACTAAGACTATTCTTTCCTCGATTAAAATGATCCATCATGTCTTTCTTAAGTACTCTAAAATAAATATAATATAGAAAATTAAGGAGTAATAATAAACCCAAATATGATAAACAATAATAATAAACTCTTATTCCATTAACTAGAATATATAAGAATATGTTGATAAAACATTTTAATAAATAAAGAGTTATTTCATATACATGGATGGTAAATAGATATTCTTAGGGGTGGAATCAAGATATATATACCTAAAATTATGAATACCTAAAAATAATATCTAATAACTATTAAAACATATATAAAATTTGATAACCACCATTCTATATTTTTGGAAAAAGTGATGTAACATCCTAAGGAGTTATTACATTTAATATTAATGGTATATCAAATATTTGAAAACATCTCAAAATTTTAATTTCAATTTCAATTAAAAATTGATAAGGAATGGAAAAAATAATTTTTGGAAAATAATATACCTAATAACGACAATGGTTTTAAACTTTCTATAATTGTTAGTTGATAAATTTATTCAATAACTATTTCCAGAAAGTTTGAAAAAAAGAATTGTTTTCAAGAAGACGAAGAGTAGGCTTTATAAGAAAATTTAATTTTCATGGAAATTATGGGTTCTATAGTGATTTGGGAAAAATAGTATAAAATATTAGTCATAATGAGATAAATAATATTAATTATGGAAGATATAGATCTTTTAATTTAAAGGGGAGATAGCTAATTCTTACAAAAAATTTGAAGTGAGAAGAATATTCATAAGTAAAATTATATGATGAATTTCAACCATTGAATGAACTATATTAAACATGTGACAAATTTAATAGTAGTATGAATGATTGTCAAGATTTTATAAAAATATAGATCAATGTGAAAAAATAATTATAAATGTATTATATGAAAAAAAATGGAATGTAAGATGAATTTATTATTGATGTCACACTAAAATATTTATAGAAGAAACATCATTTGATATTAGATATTGGTTGGTCATCTCACATATGATAGGTAAATTGATGTAATTAAAGATTTTTTAAAAGTTAAAAGGATACTTATTATTTTATAAATGGTGGATCTCTTAAGATAATTTTTTTTCATTTAAAAGATGTTGGGGATAAAAGGAAATGTTAAAGAATGATCTATTTTTAGATTAAATAAAGTAAAACAAACATAGTGTATTATATTTGTGATGAAGAAAATTAAGTGATTTTTAATAAGTATTAATTATTGGGTTATCATTTCAAATATGGATATATTTTTACAATGGTATAGAAAACTATTCAAATCATATTCTAATTTGGGGTCAGTAATAATTTATGGTAATTGTGTTTGAAAGAGGAAATCAATTTGTGTTTGTGAAAAAATAATCATATTAGATAATGAGACATAAATATTCGCTTAAAAAGGGTGGATTAAGATGTTTTTATGATGAAAAGATAAAATTGATAGATATTTTTTGCAAATTACAGTGGGAAGATGATAAAACGCTATGTTATTGAATATTTTATTTATAATAAATGATATAATTTCTTCACATTGTGTTAAATATGTTTAATTAGAAAGTATTTGGGATTAGATCATTCATTTGAATATTTTGATGAAAATTCCAGTTTTACCCTTTATAGTTCACTGTAGTATTTCAAAGATAAATATTTTTATATTTATTATTTGAATTTGAAATATTGTAAAAGTGTTCCTATCTTAAGTATCTACAACTTTTATTCAGGACACCAGAGCTAAAGAGTGCATTTGGTAGTTTAAAATGGGCCATGAAGTCAAAGTTCGGCTGGACTCGTCAGAATAAAAAGGCTTCTGTATTTCGGACATAACTCCTTCATCTGGGCCTGGATTAAGCCCAAATATTTAGAGGGGATACAAAACCCATATACTCACATATTATCCTTCTGTAATTCCAGCTAATTCACGCGTTTTGGGGGTCAAATGGGCTGTGCAAGTTGGCATAAAATATTTGGCCGAGATTCCTCATTCATACTTGAAACCACTTTGAACCTAGCCTCCCCACCACTCTATAAATTGGTGTTTTTCTCATTTGGTGGGGTTGGGACGTGAATTGGGAACCCATGAGATATCAATGTCAACCCATGAGATGATATATGCACATGAAATGCAGAATTTTTAAATAGGACAAATAATATAAAAGTGAAAGGGTTAGGAAACAGCCTGATGGGCTCAAGTGGTGATGGGGTCATGTAGTGTGATAAAATCCACTGCATTAGTAGGAAGTCCTTCAATGTATCTCTTAAAATGTTTTCCATTGAATGTAAAGCTCCTTCCAGTGTCATCTTGTGTGATCTCCACTGCACCATAAGGAAAAACATTAGATACAATATACGGACCTAACCATCTGGAACGCAACTTACCAGGCATCAACTCTAGTCGTGAACTGTAGAGTAGGACTTTCTCTCCAACATGAAACTCCTTTTGTTGGATCATTCTATCATGATCTGATTTTGATATTTCCTTGTAGATTCTTGAGTTCTCATATGAATACAATCTAATCTCCTCAAGCTCTTGAATTTGCAGCTTCCTTTGGATTCCAGCTTGGGCCAAATCCATGTTGCATTTCTTTATATCCCAATAAGCCTGATGCTCAACTTCCACGGGGAGATGACACGCATTACCAAAAACAATCCGAAATGGGGACATACCAATGGGTGTCTTGTATGCTATCCTATAATACCACAATGCATCATCCAAGCGCTTGCTCTAATCCTTCCTATTTGGCTGTACTGTTTTCTCCAATATTTGTTTCAACTCACGATTTGAAACCTTAGCCTGACCATTTGTTTGGGGGTGGTATGGTGTTGATGTTTTTGTGTCACCCCATACTTTCAAAGGAGGGAAGAAAAATTACTATTGCAAAAGTGTGTCCCTTGGTCACTGATGATGGCCTTTGGTACTCCAAACCTGCAAAAAATATGTGCCTTCACAAAATCCACAACAACATGAGAATCATCAGTCCTGGTGGCCTTGGCCTCCACCCATTTTCTCACATAATCAACAGCAGCCAAAATATACAAAAATTCAAATGAACTAGGAAAAGGACCCATAAATTCGATGCCCCATACATCAAAAATATCACAGAATAGTATGGGTTCTTGGGGCATCTCATGTCTCCTAGAAATATTCCCAGTGTGTTGGCAACGAGAGAATGACTTACAAAACACATGGGCATCATGGAATAAGCTAGGACAATATAATCTAGATTCCAAAACATTCATAGCTATCCGTTGGGGTCCAAAGTTTCCACCACAAGCAAGTGTATGACAGAATTACAAAACAGACTCAAACTCATGATCAGGAACACACCTCCTAATAACTTGGTCACTAAACATGCGCCAAAGGTAAGGATCATCCCAAACATAATACCTAGACTCAGTTTTTAATTTTTGGACTTGATGCTTCTTCAAATTTTCTGGGATTTCATAGGAAACAATGTAATTAACTAAATCAGCATACCAAGGATGCGTACCTGAGATGGTATAGAGATGCTCATTGGGGAAAGTGTCCCGAAGTGGTACATGGTCCATGGTGTCACCCTCTAGTGTGTGAGTAATCCTACTCATGTGGTCCGCCACCATGTTTTCTGACCCATTTTTTTCCTTTATCTCGATTTCAAACTCTTGAAGAAGGAGCATCCGATGGATAAGTTGTGGCTTTGCATCTGGCTTCTTCAAGAGGTACCTCAGAGCTGCATGGTCAGAAAAAACAACTACTTTAGATCCCAATAAATATGAACGTAATTTATCTAAATCAAATATGACATTAAGAAACTCCTTTTCTATGGCAGTGTAGTTTGATTGGGCTGAATCCAATGTCCTTGATGCATAGGCAATCACATGTGAACGTCCTTCCACCCTCTGAGATAAGACAGCTCCAACCGTGAAGTTGGAGGCATCACACATAAGCTCAAAAGGAATCTCCCACCGTGGGGGTTGTATGATAGGTGGAGTGGTTAGACGTTGTTTTAGATCATCAAATGAATTCTTGCAAGAAACATCAAACACAAAATCAGAATCCTTTTGAAGTGATCTTGACATAGGAAGAGCAATCTTACTAAAATCTTTGATGAAGCGCCGATAAAATCTTGCATGCCCTAGGAAAGATCTAACATCACGCACACATGAAGGATATGGTAAGGATGAATTAATATCCACCTTTGATCTATCAACCTCTATCCCATGTTTTGACACTACATGCCCTAAGACAATTCCATGCTCTACCATGAAATGACACTTTTCAAAGTTTAGGACCATATTCTTCTCATTACAATGATTCAATACATTTCCCAATATATTTAGACATTTATCAAATGAGGATCCATACACTGTAAAATCATCCATAAATACCTCCATGCAGGTCTCAATAAAATCAGAAAAAATACTCACCATGCATCTCTGGAAGGTACCTGGGGCGTTGCAAAGTCCAAATGGCATCCTCCGGTAGGAAAATGTGCCAAAGGTACAGGTGAATGTAGTCTAGTCTTGATCCTCTGGAGCTATAGGAACCTAAAAATATCCAGAAAATTCATCCAAGAAACAATAGTGTGTTTTCCCATCTAGTCTCTCGAGCATTTGATCAATAAATGGGAGGGGGAAATGGTCCTTGCGAGTGGACTGATTTAGTTTCCTATAATCAATACACACACACCAACTGTTTTGCACCATCATTGGAACTAACTCATCTTTCTCATTTTTAACAACAGTAACACCACTCTTCTTAGGAAAAAACTGAATTAGAATTACCCACTGAGAATCTGAAATGGGAAAGATTATACCTGCCTCGAGCAATTTCTCAACTTCTTTTTTAACAACTTCCAGGAGGGTGGGATTGAGTCTCCTTTGTGGCTGTCTCACCGGTTTAGCCCCATCCTCCAAGAGAATCCTATGCATGCAAATGGAGGGGCTAATACCTGATATGTCTGCCAATGTCCAACCAATTTCCCTAATGTTATCTCTTAATAGATTCAATAGTTTTTCTTTATGTTCAAAAGAGAGATTGTTAGCAATGATAACAGGTAATCTATCACCACACAACAAGTATTAATATTTAAGATTTGGGGGCAATGTCTTGAGTTCCAATGTAGGGGGTGATGTATGGATGGAGAAATTGATGCAACAGACATATCTGCACAATGAACATCAGTATCAGAACAGAAATAATCATTATCAGAGAATAAAGCACCAAATCCATCAGCATACTCAATAGCCATGTCATAATCAGAGTTCACATGATCAAGATCAGAATATTAATCCATTTCAAAATCAAATCTTAGAGAGTCTTGTTCATTAGAAATAGGTGTGGAAGTTCTCTTAGACATTAAACCAGAACTAATACTCATAATCTCCCTAATCATAGGACAATCAAAATCCATGGAGTTTTTACTTGGTGGTTCAAATGGGATATAACCAAAGCATAATGGTCCTCAGAGGGGTACTTCATGGAGTCCATAACATTCAATATCACAACTTCATCCCCAAATTCCATGGAAAGTGTACCCTCATTGACATTTATGATAGTTTTTGCAGTTTTGAGGAAGGGTCTACCTAAGATAATGGGGGCATGAGAACTTACCTGATCGTCCTCCATTTTAATCACATAGAAATCTTCTGGGAAGATCATGTCTCTTACCCGGACAAGTAAATCCGCAAGTACTCCCACTGGATATGTTGTAGCTCTATTTTCCAACTGCACCACTAATCTTGTTGGCTTCAACTCACCAACCTGCAAGGAAGAGAATACAGACTGAGGCATCACATTTATGGAAGCACCTAAATCACAAAGTGCATCAAAGAAGTGCAACTCCCCTGTGGTACATGGGATGGTGAATGTATATGGATCCTTGCACTTTGTCGCCATTTCTAGAGTTGGTGTAATGAGTGCTGACACATTCCTTCCAAGATTGATCCTCTCATTTACCTTGAGCCCTCTTCAATTAGTGCAGAGTTCTTTTAAGAATTTGGCATACCTTGGAATTTTCTTAATGGCTTCAAGTAGAGGAATGTTGATCTCCACACTCTTGAATGTGTCCAAAACCTCTTTTTACATTGCTTCTTCAGCCATCTTCTTGGTTTGAACAACCCTGTTTGGAAAAGGAAGGGGTTTAGGAGGAACATCGTCAATATTTTTATTACCTTTATCTTTCTCCTTGGATTGCTCATCAGTTGGTTTGGAATGCGTCTTCTCCAGAGTTGAGGTGAATCCTGGTGGAATGGTAGGTAAAGATGTATCGTTCATTTGCTTCCCACTTCTCAATGTGATGGAACTAACATTCCCCTCCATGAACTTGTAAGTAAGAATTTCAGAAATATACCTTCCCAAACCAGGATTCACCTCAACTCCGGAGTAGCCGCATTCCAAACCAACTGATGAGAAATCCAAGGATAAAGATAAAGGTAAGAAAAAGATTGATGATTTTCCTCCTAAACCCCTTCCTTTTCAAAACATGGTTGTTCAAACCAAGAAGATGGCTGAAGAAGCAATGCAAAAAGAGGTTTTGGACACATTCAATTGTGTGGAGATCAACATTCCTCTACTTGAATCCATTAAGAAAATTCCAAGGTATGCCAAATTTTTAAAAGAACTCTGCACCAATCGAAGAGGGCTCAAGGGAAATGAGAGGATCAATCTTGGAAGGAATGTGTCAGCACTCATTACACCAACTCTAGCAATGCCGAAAAAGTGCATGGATCCAGGGACATTCACAATCCCATGTACCATAGGGGAGTTGCACTTCTCTGATGCACTTTGTGATTTAGGTGCTTCCATAAATGTGATGCCTCACTCTGTATTCTCTTCCTTCAAGGATGGTGAGTTGAAGCCAACAAGATTAGTGGTGCAGTTGGAAAATAGAGCTACAATATATCTAGAGGGAGTCCTTGAGGATGTACTTGTCCAGTTAAGAGACATGATCTTCCCAGCATATTTCTACGTGCTTAACATGGAGGACGATCAGGTAAGTTCTCATGCCCCCATTATCTTAGGTAGACCCTTCCTCAAAACTGAAAAAACTATCATAAATGTCAATGAGGGTACACTTTCCATGGAATTTGGGGATGAAGTTGTGATATTTAATGTTTTGGACTCCATGAAGTACCCCTATGAGGACCATTCTACTTTGTTATCTCCCATTTTGAACCACCAAGTAAAAACTCCATGGATTTTGATAGTCCTATCATTAGGGAGATTATGAGTATTGGTTCTGGTTTAATGTATAAGAGAACTTCCACACATGTTTCTAATGAACAAGAATCTCGAATATTTGATTTTGAAATGGATTCATATTTTGATATTGATCATGTGAACTCTGATTATGACATGGCTATTGAGTATGTTGATGGATTTGGTGCATTATTCTCTGATTATGATGATTTCTATTCTGATACTGATGTTCATTGTGCAGATATGCCTGTTGCATCAATGTATCCATCCATACATCAACCCCCTACATTGGAACTCAAGCCATTGCCCCCAAATCTTAAATATGCATACTTGATAAGCGGTGATAGATTACCTATTATCATTGCTAACAATATCTCTTTTGAACATGAATAAAAACTTTTGAATCTATTGAGAGATAACATTAGGGAAATTGGTTGGACATTGGCAGACATATCAGGTATTATCCCCTCCATTTGCATGCATAGGATTCTCTTGGAGGATGGGGCTAAATCGGTGAGACAGCCACAAAGGAGACTCAATCCCACCCTCATAGAAGTTTTTAAAAAATAAGTTGACAAATTGCTCGAGGCAGGTATAATCTTTCCCATTTCAGATTCTCAGTGGGTAAGTCCAATTCAGGTTGTGCCTAAGAAGAGTGGTGTTACTGTTGTTAAAAATGAGAAAGATGAGTTAGTTCCAATGAGGGTGCAAAACAGTTGGTGTGTGTGTATTGATTATAGGAAACTAAATCAGTCCACTTGCAAGGACCATTTCCCCTCCCATTTATTGACCAAGTGCTCGAGAGACCGGCTGGGAAAACACACTATTGTTTCTTGGATGGATTTTTTGGATATTTTCAGGTTCCTATAGCTCCAAAGGATCAGGAGAAGACTACATTCACCTGTCCCTTTAGCACATTTGCCTACCGGAGGATGCCATTTGGACTTTGCAACGCCCCAGGTACCTTCCAGAGATGCATGGTGAGTATTTTTTCTGATTTTATTGAGACCTGCATGGAGGTATTTATGGATGATTTTACAGTGTAAGGATCCTCATTTGATGAATGTCTAAATAGTTTGGGAAATGTATTGAATCATTGTATTGAGAAGAATCTAGTCCTGAAATTTGAAAAGTTTCATTTCATGGTAGAGCATGGAATTTTCTTAGGGCATGTAGTGTCAAAACATGGGATAGAGGTTGATAGATCAAAAGTAGATATTATTTCATCCTTACCATATCTTTCATGTGTGCGTGATGTTAGATCTTTCCTAGGGCATGCAGGATTTTATCAGCGCTTCATCAATGATTTTAGTAAGATTGCTCTTCCTATGTCAAGATTACATCAAAAGGATTCTGATTTTGTGTTTGATGTTTCTTGCAGGAATTCATCTGATGAGCTAAAACAACGTCTGACCACTCCACCTATCATACAGCCCCCACGGTGGATGATTCCTTTTGAGCTTATGTGTGACGCCTCCAACTTCGCGGTTGGAGCTGTCTTATCTCAGAGGGTGGAAGGACGTTCACATGTGATTTCCTATGCATCGAGGACACTGGATTCAGCCCAATAAAACTACACTACCACAGAAAAGGAGTTTCTTGTTGTCATATTTGATTTAGATAAATTCCGTTCATATTTATTGGGCTCTAAAGTAGTTGTTTTTTCTGACCATGCAGCTCTGAGGTACCTCTTGAAGAAGCCAGATGCAAAGCCACAACTTATCCGTTGGATGCTCCTTCATCAAGAGTTTGACATCGAGATAAAAGACAAAAAGGGGTCAAAAAACATGGTGGTGGACCACATGAGTAGACTTACTCACACACTAGAGGGTGACACCTTGGACCAGGTACCACTTCGGGACACTTTCCCCGATGAGCATCTCTATACCATCTCAGGTACGCATCCTTTGTATGATGATTTAGTTAATTACATTGTTTCCTCTAAAATCCCAGTAAATTTGAAGAAGCATCAAGTCCAAAAATTAAAAAGTGAGTCTAGGTATTATGTGTGGGATGATCCTTACCTCTGGCGCATGTGTAGTGACCAAGTTATTAGGAGGTGTGTTCCTGATCATGAGTTTGAGTCTGTTTTTCAATTCTGTCATACACTTTCTTGTGGTGGACACTTTGGACCCCAACGGACAACTAGGAAAGTTTTGGACTCTGGATTATATTGGCCTAGCTTATTCCATGATGCCCATGTGTTTTGTAAGTCATGCTCTTGTTGCCAACACACTGGGAATATTTCTAGGAGACATGAGATGCCCCAACAACCCATACTATTCTGTGAGATTTTTTGATGTATGGGGCATCAACTTTATGGGTCCTTTTCCTAGTTCATTTGGATTTTTTTATATTTTGGTTTCTGTTGATTATGTGAGAAAATGGGTGGAGACCAAGGCCACCAGGACTGATTATTCTCATGTTGTTGGGATTTTGTGAAGGCACATATTTTTTGAAGGTTTGGAGTACCAAAGGCCATCATCAGTGACCAAGGGACAAACTTTTGCAATAGGAATTTTTCTTCCCTCCTTCGAAAGTATGGGGTGACACACAAAACATCAAAACCATACCACCCCCAAACAAATGGTTAGGCTGAGGTTTCAAATCGTGAGTTGAAACAAATATTGGAGAAAACCGTGCAGCCAAATTAGAAGGATTGGAGCAAGTGTTGGATGATGTATTGTGGGATTACAGGATAGCATACAAGACACCCTTTGGTATGTCCCCATTTTAGATTGTTTTTGGTATAGCGTGTCATCTCCTCGTGGAAGTTATGCATCAGGCTTATCGGGCTATAAAGAAATGCAACATGGATTTGGCCCAAGATGGAATCCAAAGGAAGCTGCAAATTCAAGAGCTTGAGGAGATTAGATTGTCTTCATATGAGAACTCAAGGCTCTACAAGGAAATATCAAAAGCAGCTCATGACATAATGATCCAACAAAGGGAGTTTCATGTTAGAGAGAAAGTCCTACTCTATAGTTCATGACTGAAGGTGATGCCTGGTAAGTTGTGTTCCAGATGGTTAGGTCCTTATATTGTATCTAATGTTTTTCCTTATAGTGCAGTGGAGATCACACAAGAGGACACTAGAAGAAGATTTACAGTCAATGGACAACGTTTGAAGAGATACATTGAGGGACTTCCTACTAATGCAGTGGATTTTATCACACTGCATGACCCCATCATCACTTGAGCACATCAGGCTGTTCCTAACACTTTCACTTTTATATTATTTGTCCTATTTAAAAATTATGCATTTCATGTGCATATATCATCTCATGGGTTAACATTGAGGACAATGCAATATTTTAAGTGTGGGGGAGGGAACCTTTTAGTTTAGTAATTTCAATTGTTTTCCTGTTTTAAAAAAATTGTGTGTTTTTAAAATTTTGTGGGTTTATTTTTTCAATTTTCTTTGTGTTTTTGAAATTTTTGAGCTGAAATGATTCTCATCACAATTTTGAAATGCATATCAATGACTGAAACTATTTATCCCAGTAAACTGAGCTTAAATGAATGCTGAAATGACTTTGTTTCAAGTTCAAATATTTAGTAATTTCATGAAAAGTACACTAAATTTTGAATCTCATGCCACATCTCACTATCTTTATATTTGAAATCACTTTCCTGTGAGGCTTCTGAATCATTATTTTCATATTCTTTACATTCACCTCACTTTTTGAGAGAACCAAACCATGCTTGATTTAACCATAATTTGATCTATTCCTGTCAAAAGATGAGGGTTTGAGGTACTTATGTTTAAATGATTGAGGCATTTCTTTGGTATTAAAGCCCCTATTTCAAAGAATCCTTTTTATAATGGCCTACCTTGAATATTTAATCCTTTTAGCCCTTAGAATCCATGCACATCATGTTAGGTTAGCCACATTACAAGCCAATTTTCCCTATCCAACCAACTCTTGAAGTGAAATTGCATAATCTAGTTGAGCTTAAGTGTGGGGGAATCTATCTTGGGTTGTGCCACCACATTCTGTGATACTTTGGGTGGAAAATTAAATTCTGAAGAGATGTGTTTTCTACTGAAGAAATTCATTATATTGAAAGTTGTTCCTTTTCTGGAGCTTTCATGACAAGTGAAGCTGTGCCTTTTCTTGAGCTTCTAATTGAGGTGGAAAGCTGTGCCCATCTGGATCTTTCAAGAAAATCATGTTTGAGAGGATTGAAATTTTTGATGCTGAAACGATGAATGGTGTAAACCTTTCATGAATTTTCATGATGATGCAGCTGAATTGATACTATGGGGATTGAGGAGAATACCATATTTAAGTGAAAATTAGATTAATGCAATTTTACTTCAAAAAGAGTCAAGCCCTCCTCATTCAGCCTCAAAATTTTTCATATCTAAATCCTAACAACCGAAAGCCACAGAACAACCTTGAAAAGTACTCATGATAAACATATGTCCTTGACTCACATCAGGTATCTATGTAGGAATCTATCAAGCCTATGGTGACCCTTGTATGAGTTTGGATGAGAAAGACATTGCAAAAAAATTGACATTTGTGTGATAAGAGAAAATTCAAGTGAGGTAAGTGTTTTGTGCATGGGAGGATAAATAAATTGGAAATATATTGAATAATATAAATGAAGAACTTGAAATAATGGTTTTTTATGAGGCATGATATCTTTTGTTTCTTGGTGTGTAATTGTTTGATCTCAAGGATATGTGTTTTAAAATTGGTTTTGATTTGATATTGATGTTTACTTGATATGTGGTTTTTCTCAGGAGTGAAAGAGGGTAAGTGTGGGGGAGTTGATAAAACACTATTTTATTGAATATTTTATTGATAATAAATGATATAATTTCCTCACATTGTGGTAAATTTGTTTAATTATAAATTGTTTGGGATTAGATCATTCATTTGAATATTTTGATGAAAATTCCATTTTTACCCTTTATAGTTCACTATAGTATTTCGAAGATAAATTTTTATATATTTAGTATTTGAATTTGAAATTTTTTAAAGTTGTTCCTAACTTAATTATCTAAAACTTTTAGTCAGGACACCAGAGCTAAAGAGTGCATTTTGTTGTTGAAAATGGTCCATGAAGTCAAAGTTGGGCTGGACTCATCAGAATGGAAAAGCTTCTGTATTTAGGCCATAACTCCTTCATATGGGCCTTGATTAAGCCCAAATATTTATATGAGATACATAACCCATATCCTCACATATTATCCTTCTGGAAGGCCGCACAATTCACGCGTTTTGGTGGTAAAACGGGCGGTGTAAGTTGGCATAAAATATTTGGCCGAGATTCCCCATTCACACTTGAAACCACTTTGAACCTAGCCTCCACACCACTCTATAAATTGATGTTTTTCTCATTTGGTGGGGTTGGGAAATGAATTGGGAAGTTTATGGAAGAGAAGAAGTGGATCCACTCCAATTATCCAACCATTTCAATAAGGGTAGCTCTTGAAGCAAGGATCCATTCGACGAAGCCTTCTTCTTCTCCTTCATGTTGTAATGATTTTGTTTGTGTAATAAACTTCTTTGTTCTTATTTTATTTATTCTCTTTCCTTATGTTTTGTTTAAATTTATTCTTCTATTAATCTTCCTATTTGGGTTGGAATTCTTGAGTAGAAGCGTGATTGGGTTATACCCATTCTAAACCTTTGCACATGGAAAACGCTTCTACGATGATTACGCCACACATGGAAGAGTAGTTCTTTTTAGTAATCAATCAACCTCTATCCTTATTCATTCATTTATTTTGAATCAATGAGCCACTGTAATTCACATAATATGATCCCTGAATTATGTTTTTAAATTACAAGAAACTAATCAAGCAATAGAACAATTAATACAAGACACGCGAGGTCGAGATTTTGTGTAAATTGTGAGAGCGCGATCTTAATCGGTAATACAAGACCACACGGGATAAATTTGTAGAGTTAAAATATAATCCCTAAACAAAATTAATCCTCATTTCCAGAATGGATATGTTCTCTAATTAACCACTGACCATAATCTATCCTTAGAACAACAATCAAAGCAGGGTGTTGCGATTGCGTGTTCTGAAGCTAGCCTAGGGTTTAAGTAATTTCATCTTTGTGTAAGTTAACTCTCGTAGGGTTCGAGGGATAACAAATTAGGGGATCATAATTAAGTGGATATTGATTTAAATGATAATGATTAATAAGTGAATGAATAGGTAGAGTTAGATCTATTACGCCTTTTGAAATAGATTTCTAAAAAAACATCTTCTTGTTGTGTCATTTTAATCGAAATTCATTTCAAAACAAAAAACAAATAAATATACAACCTTCTTCCAGCAAACTTCTACTAGATTCATAAACTATAAAAAACCTCAATCCTTTAAAGTAGTGTTTTTATTCTATTCTATTTTATTTTTTTTAGAATACCTTTAATAAGTTGTTAAATTCACTTCCTCCTTTGAGAGACGACCTTGGTCAGCCACTCTGCTGCACCTAAGTACCCCAAAATCACATTAATCATTTGAGGGCACCCACGACAGCGCTATTTCATGAGATTATTAATAATTAAAATAATAAATTAAATATTTAAATGAAACAACCCTTGGAGTTTATTCACTATGGTATATATGGACCCTCAAAGTGTAAATCAATGCATTGTTATAAGTATTTCATTTCACCGATATATAATTATATTCAAATCATATGTATTGTGTTTTATTCATATATATTTATATACATATAATTCTTTAAAGTGGATTAAAATTTTAAGAATTCTATTAAGAATGAGTTTTATTATGTGGTAAAGTTTTCTATATTAGATTATGGCATCGTTTTCAAAGGCACTCACCTTAGTGCACCTTGGTATGAGGTGAGGCGAGGCACACCAGGTGTGCCTCCCTAATGGTGAAGTAGTGCGACCTCACCGAGGCATGCTAGAGGTGCACACATTTTACACCAACTTGAGAGGTGTTGTGTCACTAAGCATGGTAAAGGTGCACCACTGGCTGCCAAAATTGGGGGGAACAGGGCGGTGGAAATCAAGTGTATTGGGATAGTGAAAATCGAGGGCGACCTAATGGATATTAGGGGTGGTTACGGAAGAATGATGATAAAAAATGAAAATATATATCCCCAAACAATCAATCATTGAGTGAGGAGGAGGAGAAAGTAATATACCTTGGATTGAAGCTTTAAATCATCTGAGAGAAAGTATATATATTGCCAAACCTAGAAATCCTTTGACCTTTGGATTAGTTCGACCCTTGAGTCATCTAAGCCTTGGTTTCGAGGCTTGGAATTGTTTGAACCTTGATTCAAGCCCTAATTTGATCTTGGATTGGAGGAGGAGGAGAACCGATGGTAGGTGGCTTCCACAGAAAGCTTCGAATATCATGACTGATTTGTAACTGGCTAGGGCACTTAAAATTGATCCGGATACTTTTATCTGTACTTCTAAAAAACCACTGATAAAGCATTTATAATTATAATTATAAATAAAAAATTTAATGAATATATTTATATAATTATATATATATATATTTAATAAATATATATAAATATATATATAGTAAATATATTCATTATTTAAATATATTTATTAAATTTTTTTAATTATTTAAGTATACAGTAATTTATTTATAATTATATAAATAATTTCTTTTTAAAATAATTTTATATTTATATATTTATATAATTATATATAATTATATAATAATATATATATATTTATTTATTAAATATATATAAATATAAATATAGTAAATATATTCATTATTTAAATAAATTTATTATAATTTTATAATTATTTAAACACATATAATTATTTATTTATAATTATATAAATAAAGTTTATAAAAATATTATTTATTTATTTATAATTATAAATATATAAATGTATAAATATAGTGAAATACATTTATAAATATATTTATTTAAATATATTTATGTACAAATATATTTTTAACATTATTAATGAATGTTTAATTTTAAGTGCATGCATGTTAAAAATGAGTGAAATTGAATAATTAAAAAGGAGTACACTTTAATAATATTGAAAAAATGTATAAGTTTTATTAATTAAATATAAATTATTAAAAAAACAGGTATATATTTATATATATTGAAATAAATATGAATAGACATTGAAGATATTAAAACATAGTAAATATATATATATAAACAAATAATGGAAATTGATTAAATTCCTAAAAAAACAAAAAATATTAAAAAGAATTAATATCTAACTTTAATAAAATTAAAAATAAATAGATAATTTTTTTGATTAAATACATGATATATTAAATGTATCATGATATAATTAAATTACAAAATGAATACTAAAATTTGAATAAATTACAGAAATATTAGGTGTATGTGTATCTATATAAGATTTCATTAATTACGTAAATATTTGTGTTTTTGGGTTGTATATAAAAATGAATTAATTATGTATATGTATGTGAAATCAATATAACACATGTTTGGTAAGTGTTAAATTGGAAAATCAAATGACATTCAATTAAATACATTATTCGATGCAATTAGTCAGTATTCTTTATTCATATTAATTTTTAATTATATAAACCATTCTTCACTAAATATAAGAAAATTTAATGTAAAGTATAAATATTTTATATTATATAAATCATATTTATATACATTCATATATATATATATTATTAATATTATCAATAATTATTTAATTAATAAAATGTTTAATATTTTTCTTAATTTAATTTTTTTTATTTTTTATTTTACAAATATTTATATATTTAATATATAATATTTATTAGTATTTATAATTTATATATATTATAATCAATTTATTCATTTTTATCAATAATAATTTAATTTATATATTTTTAAATATTATTTTTAATAAAATCATTTTTATTTTTATTTTATTTTATTTTATTTTATTTTATTCTCGACTATTATCAGTGCTAAAAAAAGGCTGATAAAGGATCTATTTATCAGTGCTAAAAATAAAACGCTGATAAAGGATACCATTTATTAGCACTAAAAATAAAGCATTGATAAAGGGTACCTTTTATCAGCACTAAACAAAAACACAAATAACGTTTACCCTTTATAAGCGCTAAATAAAAAGCACTAATAAAGGATATATTTTATCAGTGCTGCAAAAAAGCACAGATAAAAGGTAACCTTTATCAACACTTGTTTTAGTGATGATAAAGGTTTCATTTATCAATGCTTTTTTATAACATTGTTAAAGGTCAGTGCTGTTAAAGGCTTGTTTTCTAGTAGTGTAGACAAGAGGAAAAGCATTCCAAGGAGGAGAATAAGACACCAAACTAATGGAATATAATAATCCACCACAGATCACAATCACTAATTTCACTATCGAACACATATTCCATCAAATCTCGATCTACCTTACATACCACCGTGCCTGACCAAGGATGGGATTAATTGTAGTGGTTTAGGTTTAATGAGTGGTGGAATTTTTGAAGGACACCCATGATTATGAGTGAAAACACACAAGGAACAAACAAAAACCATATAAATAATCTCAGATAAATGAAAACCAACCATAAAAAAAGGTCCACAAATAGGTAACCAATCATAGGTAGGAATGGGACTCTAAAAGAAGAGAGTGCCACTGAATTGAAGAGAGGTCTAGATAAGGTGATAAGGGATATAAGAAAAGCATAATAGTCAATAGTGGAATCATCATTATCATGAAGGGTTTTATGAAGAAGACCTAATAGATGAGAGTGTTGATGGAGAGAGAAGACTGAGAGAAACCTGTGGAGTGCAGTGATATAACACCCTAGGTTTTAGGAGACATTTTTATTTCCTTAAACTATATGTGTATCGTTCATAATTTTGTTTTTTTATTCTATTAAAATATTTTAACTTAAGTAGGAGTTAAGTTATAAAATATATAAAATCAAACTAACAATACTTATTCATTAATAATTGAACATTACAACAAAATAACATGAAATTGATTATTACATACCATGGATTATTACATATCTTGGATGATTACAACCCTTAAAAGTTAATAAATTAAATGGGGTCAATAGATAGAAAATATGATAACTTTATAACTAAGAAATCCTCTAGATCATCTCCACCCTTTAGAATCACCATCAGCAAAAAAACCTACAATGAAAAAAACATCATGAAAGGAGAAATAATTTTTTAAAATACAAATTGAAAACATAGATAATGAGAGGTGTGCTTTGTAAAGCTAGAATGTGATGAATTTATATGACGTAATGGGGCTAATATACCAATTATTTTTCTATTATAAAGGGGTATATAGTTGTTGGGTATAATACTAGTAAATATATTTCCAATTTAGAAATTATAAGTATATAGTTGATATACATAATGTTTATTTATATTTAAAATTTATATTTTGATTAAAAATAACTAATTTTAAATAAAATAAATGTTTTTTAATATAATTAAATTATTCTAATAAATTTTTGATAATAAATTTTATTTTAATGAAATTATATTTTTATAAAATATACATTTTGTTAAATTTATTATTTTTAGAGAATGATATAAACAAACTATATTGATAAAATTATAGGGAATATTAGTAAAATAAATTAATAAAATCCATGAAATAATTAGAGAACTATAAAGAATATTAATCTAATTATTCATGGATAAAAAATATATTTTATTTAATTAAACATTGTTTTATGATATATGTTTAAAAGTAAAATTTATCATATTTTGATTATGTAATTAAATTTTTTATAAAAATAAAAAAATGAATATTCATCCATTCATTCACTATTAATTGGTTATAAATAATGATAAAAACATTTAATGTTAAAAAATTATATTTTTCAAAGAATTATGTTCTTTACGTGTTGTGTGTTTTAATCTAAATAAATTAAAATTATATCATTTAAATGATGAATCTAATGTTATTTTTATAAACTTAAACAAATATATTAACACTCATTTAATTATTAATTGATATGATATAATAATAAAAAACACATAATGTTTAAAAAGTAGTTTTTCTATAAAAATTGTTCTTTCTATATATCTTATGTTTTAAAAGTAAATTTTCTCATATATAGGAATTTAATTACATTAAATGGATTCCAAAATTTTAATCATCATTCCTAAATTTGGTAAATAGGTCAATTCCATTTTTAGGAAAAGAAAGTAAGTTACTGAGGTAAATAGTGCATTACATTGGTAAACTTTAAAAATTATGAAATAAAATATATGTTTAAAATGGTGTATAAAACCTATAAAAATATAAATAAAAGTGTTTTATAGTGTTGATATCAAGGAACCTTGGTTTTTTAGAATTTATGGTCCACTTTACACTTAAAAATGGCCTTTCTTTACCATTATGTAATAAGAAATTGTAAAAATACAACTCAAAATCAATTATAAATGGACCTCTCCACCACCCCCTTAAAATCCTCTCAAACCATTCAATTATCTTTTAAAAACATATTTTATTCTAATAAATCCTTATTACAAGTTGTGTTTCTTATGTTCTCAAGAAGGAGGCGTACATCCTTTATTTGTAAGGAACTCATTTCGAGGAGCGAATTCATCAAGTATCCAAGTTATTCTCTAACTTTTTAAATTACCTTATCATATCCACACTTTTTAAAAACAATTATCCACTATAATTATTTAATATTAATATCATTATGCTTCTATGAAAATTATTATAATATTATAAAACTCTAAACTCTTACTTATTCACAAGTATACCATGTTCTTGTTTGGGTCTTTCCAAACACCTACATGAATGATGATATACTTTCTTAACCATTTCCAAAATGAAGGATTAATAATTCATTAATAATTTTAATAAATGATATTAAAAATTATTTTATTTTATGAATTTGGCTCTGTAATGATGACACAAAAATTAATGTTCATTATAAATCCACATATTTTTATCGAAAAAATGTTTGAAATAAGATTATCATGGATTTCATTCTCGAAAACAATACCCATATATTCCATCAAATGAACATGGGAAAGAATAAATAATTATAAAAAAAATATTGAAAAATATTTAATATTATGTTAATGATTAAATGTGTATCAAATAATGATGATTGATGTCACTATTATGAAAATTGTAAAAAATAATCAAAATTACTAACATTTGATGATGGAAATAAACAAAAACTAAAAATATACATGTAATGAATTTTTAATAATTGAGGATCATAAAATTTCATATATATTAATAAGGTTATAAATTAATTGATTAATATGGTTATGTTTATTACACTGGGAGTTAAATAAATTTGGTGGAAATCTGGAGTAAACATAAGGGTTTATCATCTCAATTTTCTTTCATTGAGATATGATTTATATTCACTAAATTATTTATTTATAGGGTTTACATGAAACCTAATAAATTTATTTTAATACTTATTTTTAATTTATCTATTTTATTTTAAAATCCATATGATATTATTTATTTCAAATACATTTTATTAGAAGATTTACAAAGTTGTAAAGTTTTCTTTACCAATATCATTTTGAAATCAAGATTTTGTATATTTTAACTTACATATAGAAAAATTATATTTTATTTCTCTCTAAAAACCATTAAATTTTCCTATACTATAAATATTCATGGATTTCACATATAATCTTACCGTTTTAATTCTATTTTTCTCACCAATAAACAGAAAGGATGCTTATAATTGGAATTTCCTTTATCTCTTCTTTTCAGTATGGGATCATTTTCCTCCATGTCTATATTATTTATTTTAATTTATGGATATCATTATCAATAATTATATAATTTTTTATAATATTTTTTACATTATCGTTAACTTTATTTAAAAAAAATGAAACTAACATTTTTATTGTTTTCTATACTAGTCATTTTCTAATGGATTTTAAAATCTTTAAAAAAGTGTGAAAGTAATATTACTTTTTAATGATTTTTGCATGAATTCATTTTCCCAACATTATATTCATTTATCTTAATAAATATTATTTACAATTTATAATGGTTTTCAAAAAATTATTCTTTCCCATTGTTTTAAAAATATATATTCTCTTAAAAAAATGTTATTAAAAAGTGGCGAGTATTTATTCTTATTTTTTATAGATTTTCATAACTATATTATAAAATATTTTTAATCTATGTCAATATTCCTTAAGTTATTCTATGACCCCCTAGGGATAATAACTAATGATACCAACCACCCTATTTATCTAGATATAGTTTTATCATGCTTGGTGAAAATATTCAAAAACCTATTTCTCAAGGGTTAACTAAGTTATGACGACATTTTTATAGGTTATAATTATATGATATATGGGTTATATATTTCCCTGTAATTAATTGGGTAATAGTTTATATATCATGTGATTATAATGGGATGTGGGTGGTTAGACCAAGTCCACTATGTTATAGGATATGGGTGGCTATCCCAAGTCCACTATGTTATGGGATATGGATAGTTATACCAAGTACACTATGTTATGGGCATGTGGTTAGCCTAGTCCATTATGATATGGAGGTCTTAGTCATTAACCTTGACATATTTCATGATGATTATTTTTGTTACACATTCTTATGTTATGTTACATACCTATGTTATGTTCTCATGTCTCAAGATTATTGACTAATGTTTCCATTTTTCTATAGCTCATGCTTTATTTTTTGCCAAAAAAAATTATTCCATGACTCATATTTCATGATATATATTTTATTGGGTATGATTATATAATTTTATGACCATGTTATTTTATTATATTCTCATACCAATATTCTTATCGTATTCTCACTTATGATCATTTATTGTTTTATCTCATGTTTACCCTTACTAAACATTTTAGGTCACCGCCTTTATTATGTTTCTATTACCTAAGTTATGAAGAATATTATCCCATATAATATGTCTATAATGGGGTTCTAGTGTGGTGTGATTATGGGAAAATGTTTATAGTGTTGTGAAATTAATTTTTTATGTATCTAATCTCCAAAGGTACTAAACCTATAGGTTTTAGGGATTGATTTATTGTGAGATGAAATAAATATTCATGTAAATGATGTAATCTGTAAGTATGTTAAGGTTAGGTCAGCTCAATTAGTATTAAATCATGTGTGTAAGGTAGTTTTTTATCACAATATCTGTTAGTGTGGGTATGGAGTGTCTTAGGCACCATTTCGCTATCTTAACTCATAAAGGAAAAGAGATAGATATCTAGGAAGCATAGATGTGGAGATGAAGGAGAGTGGAATGGGAGAATATAGTAGGGTGGGTATATAGAATCACTGTTTTTTCCTTGTAAGACTTTGAAATATTTGTATATATATTTTTATAGCTAGGAGCTGAGACGACGTGTGATTATGGGGCCTAGTGTACCCATAATTAATTTTATAAATATATTAAATTTATTTTATATGACACATATGCATCTCTTAATGAAAATGTGATAAATATTATGTGAAAACTTAAATCATAAATATAATACCATGGTTGATTCTGGAACATGTTTTATACCCTAGGTACAACCTAGACTAGTTTGGGGTGGGGTGCTCAGACATCTTGCTCATTAGCGGAATGTTTACTGGATTAATTAATTGTTTAATTATTTTATTAATTCATTTTGACCCAAACTAGAATTATATAAGAATAATTCCATGGGGATCTTCCCAGGGTTATCCTTATAATCCTATTATCTTCCAAGAGCTTCTCCTTTCTCCTTCATTTGGTGAATCAAGTCGGACGACGACGAAACGTCTGATCGAGGAAGATCGATGCACAACAAACGCAACGACATCCTTCAATCATTGGAGATTTAATTATTCAATGAATAATGATACTATATCTAGGTAGGAATCTTCAATTTCTATTTTTTACCCTTTTTGATTAAATTTATTGTTCATATTGATCATTTTATTGGATATGTTCCAAATGTAGCCTATTTTATTCACTTATGTACTGAGATTTAATTGATTATTCAGTTTTCTCAACCATACTATCCCTATTATCGATCTTTGTCCATGAAAACTTGGAAAAAAATATTTAAACCTTTGTTATTGTCCCTACCCCTCAAATTCTTCTTTTTCTTCTCCATTTGGACCTCGTGGTCCCGGTTCAACGCTTTCGGGTGGTACTGAGCCCAATCGGTCCCCTAAAATCACAACATATTCACAAGAGAGGTATATATCGATGAATTATGAAAAGATATTAGATCGTTGTAGGATTAGGGTTATCTTTTTTATGGTTAGTGATCAAATATTTAAATGTGGAAGAATCTGAGGTGTGAGGTGAACACATGTTTGCACAGAAATCAAACCGGATTTGAATTTCCAGCCACCAGATGGATAGAATCCATTGGCCAATTATAGATCCACAAATAATGGGTGGAATCACATATGAAATTGAATCCTAATACCATATCTATTTCACATATCATAAATATGATAATATATGAAAAATATGACTACATGTTTTGTGTGGGGACGAACACATGACGTGTATCCCCTTGGATGTGGCGACTAGGGTTTTGGAAAATCATAAGAATGGAATGGTGTGTAGCCAACATATACATCAGGTACCTCATCCCCATGTGGACAAGATGTGTGATGGATCACATAAGCAGGAATCTATGTGAGAGTACATGACCAGGTAGATGGTCATGTACCGAAGTACATGGGCACAGCCAGAAGGACACAACTTGGCCCCATATAGATTGGGAATGTTGTGTAGTCAGACTACAAATCATGTAATTATACATGGTTTGGGAGTCATGTACCTTTAAAAACACAAATAAGATAATAAGTGGAACCACACATCATTTGGGTCCCCTCACATTCAATGTACCCCTTGAATCCTTTTGAGGAAACATCAATGTACCATATCTCCTTCATTTGAACTCCGATTTTGCCCCACGAGTAGCAAATCCTTGGTGTTTTTGAACATATAAGATGATAGTTACCTTGGTTTTGGTTTCGAGATATGATGTAGAATGCTCTATAAATTATGCTTATCTAGGTGATGCTCAATGATAGCAATGATTAGGTGGGATCACCATTGGATTATTATAGAGTGGATCCCCCTTTTTGATCTAGGATGTGGGTCCTCTATAGCTAACTTCTATGTGGAACCCCCTATCAGATAGTTTATAGGTACTTAATGATCAAATTGGAACACCACTCTCACACTCTGGTGTGGGTCCTCAACCTATAGAGTGGAACACACCAGCATCTTGGGTGTGGGTCCTCTACCTTACCGAGTGGAAACCCCTATCAGATAGGGTTTGTGTCCTAGGAAACTAGAGTGGAACCCCCTATCACACTAGGGAATGGGTCGTCGACATTTAGAGTAGAACCCCCCATCATCTTGGGTGTGGTTCCTCAACCTTACTGAGTGGAACCCCCTATCGTAAAGGGTGATGGTCCTCAATGGCCAGAGTGGAACCCCCTATTACACTAAGGCGCGGGTAGTGACAGATTGGTATTAGAGGATTTCATTCCATATGATGTTGTTTAGAGTAGTACCCATATAAAGATTTGTTTTGGATTAGGGAAAAATGTCAAAGTTTCTCAAGTGAGGCTCTCAGGCCAGGGAATCCAATGATAGTGCGGGCAGCCGATGTATCCACTCACTAGGACCTTAACCACCTTCTTTTTGAATTGGAATACTGAGACATTAGTTATAAGGATCAATGGTACATGCATCATATAGGATTTATTATTTGACTATCCTTATTTATTTAGATCCCCATTATTTTGATATATATATATATGCTCATCTGACCATCGTACATCTTGGTAAATCTTAGGATTCCTCCGTGATGCCAGACATCTAGCATACTAGTTCTAGATCATGAAGATGATCTAATGAGCAACGATTCCTTTCATCAGAGTCCATCCCATGAGATTATTCATCTAGGTGGGCTGGTAGTAGCACCACCACCTATCAAGAAGTAGATCATACTAACCGAGAAGGTTGAGGATGTTCAAAAGCTCATCCCACTCCCTAAGTTCTTGTGCCAGAGGATACTGAGGCTTCACGATGAGAAAAATCCTCAGGCAGTAGAGTATTGGCTAGATTTAGTGGACTATATCTTAATTTTCATTTGGACCATAATGAATCATGCAGTTACACTGGTAGCTAGCCTTTTCTATGGAGCATCTGGGTGCTAATGGATCATTGTTACTCAGATGTATGATGAGTCAACACTCTTATGGATAAACTTCCAGCACCTATTCCATTAGGAGTACTACCCCTCTTGTTTGTGCTTAGTTTGGACTTAGGAAATTTTAGAGATATATTAGGTAGGTATGATAGTGTCCGAGTATGTAGTGAGGTTTATAGACCTTACATGGTACTCCCATGACTTGATCCAAGAAGGATACTTCTAAGCATAGAAGATTGATCAAGGACTCCACTAAGAGATCTAATCCAGTGTTGTTCCCTTGTACATCCCTATATATGTTTGGGTGCTAGAGTGGGTACTAGTGATAGTGATATTTCTATCAGAGGTACACAAGATAATAGGATCTGGTAGTGGGTGCCATAGATCTGAGTCTTCTGCAATAGCTAGCAGATTCCAGGTGCTAGGATATCGATGTAGGAGACCTCCCCATGATCAGATTCAAGCACATGGTCAAGGGTAGCATAGAGTACCAAGAAAACCTGAATAGGGGTAGTTATTTGTTTGGTATGGGTGAGGTCACAAATCATGAGACTTCCTAACCATACATTTCAACTAACATAGAAAAATAGCAGATGACCAACCACGACAAAGGTAGCGCCATGATCAGGGATCTTCTAAATGAGGGTAGGGTGGTACCCAAGGAGGCGGAGATGGAAGAGGAGTAGTATGAGCTATGGGTGGTAGATGATAATATGATATCTTTCCACCACCACCACCAGGAGGCCCACATAATTCTTAGGGAGCTAGTAGTCAAGGCCATGGACAACATTAAGTTTTGAGGATTATGACCTCGTAGAGAACGAGATGATCATTGGTATGATCTGTGTGTTTTATACACATTATTCAGTATTAGTAGACATAAGTTCTTGGCATTCCTTCATATATATACTACTGGTGCATGAACTTGAGCTCTCGGTTGAGGTGCTAGCCATCAGCTTCGTCTTGAGGTTCCTACAGGGAATGCTTCTTCTGTATCTTTAATTTTTAGGTAGTACGAGATATCACTTGGTGGATATTGGTTCACATGGTACCTTTTGGTCATCATGATGGAACCTTATGACATCATCTTGGGTGTGTATTTTATCCATGTTTCGTTCCAAGATTTATTATCACTACTGTTTACTGATATTCCTATGCACTAATGGGACAAGATTCACCTTAATGGGAAAGAGAGATCTCCTAGAAGAACGAGTGTGTTCTTTGATTTGGAGGCTTTATCCCATCACCCATCATTTTCCGAGTACATCCCTTGGTGCAGTAGGATCTTCAGGAATCTAGATACCTTTAATTATGGAGGATTTTATATATGTATTCCCTGAGGACATTCTGGGACTACCTATAAGGTGGGATATGGATGTTTCCATCTACTTGCATCCTGAGACTACTCTGATATCTTATAAGGAATATAAGATGGTCTTTATTGAGATCTGGGAGCTGTGATTGTAGTTGAAGGACCTTTGAGTAAATGGTTTCATCAAACCCAATATGTCCCATGGGTAGCTTCAATGTTGTTCATGAAAAAGATAGATGGGAGCTTGAATCTTTTCATATACTATCATCACATGAAGTAGGAAATGATAAGGAACAAGTACCCATGACTTAGGATTGATGACCTCTTTGACCAGTTCTAAGACATGAGATGATTCTTGAAGATCAATCTCAGGTCTAACTACCACTGATTGAGGGTTCTCATGGATGATATTCTAAATATGGTATTCCAATGTCTCTATAGACACTATGATTTCCTAATGATTCCCTTTGGTGTGACAAATTCCCCTACTGTGTTTAGGTATTTGATGAACTGGATCTTCTAGCCATACTTGGACCAGTTTGTGATTGTCTTTATCGATGATATACACATATACTCTGCATCAGATGAGGAACATGCAGAGCAGTTGAGTTTGGTTTTAGATTTTCTTAAATAGAATTAGCTTTATGGGAATCTCTCTAAGTTCCAGTTCTAGATTCATGAGGTTTTCTTTTTAGGGCATATCATTTTTAGCATGGTTTAGTCTTGGACCTACTAAATATCTGTGTACTGATTTATTGGGATCCACCTAAGAAAATTTGACAGGTGTGGATCTTTCTTGGATTATTTGGGTAATACATGAGGTTTTTGGTAGAATTATATATAATTAAAGCCACTTTGACCACTCTGATATGGAAAGGGAAGTTATTTACCTAGTCTATAAAATTCTAGAAGTCCTTTAGGGAGTTGAGTCTAAGGCAGATCAGTGATCCTTTTTTGAGACTTCTAGAGGAGGGTATAGAGTACGTAGTTTATTACAATGCCTTAGGAGTTAGGATCATCTTCATTTTGATGCAATGGAAGGTATTTATCGCATAATGGTCGAGGCAATTGATACCCCAGAAGAAAAACTATATGTCCCATGACCTATAATAGGTAGTTCTAGTCATCACCCTGAGGATGTGGAGGCACTACCTTTTAGGGGAGTTATTTTTGGTTTACTCAGACCATCAGAGTCTCATGTACGTCTTCACTAAGAGATACTTTAACCTGACATAGTAGTCCTAGTTAGAGAACCTGTAGGGCTACGAATTAGAGATAGTGTATACTCTAGGAAAGAGAAACTTAGTAGCATATTACTTTATCAAGAAGTCACAATCTTACTTAGTGCATAAGGATTCAGATTAGTTTGCCTCCTAACAGCTGAACCTGGTGGAGCAGGTGGGTAAAACTTTTCTTCAGTTGAAGGTGTTGACTCCTCCACTTCTCAAGCGTGTGAGAGAGCCCCAGTTGGGAGACACTGACTATGAGGTATTTCATGACCAGATATCCATGGGGGATTCACCAAATAGATATTTTTAAGGTGGGGATCATGTCATCTTTTTTCAGGGATGGACGGTGGTTCCAGTCACGTTGTGGGAGGAAGTGATGTAGGAGTTCCACACTTATCCCCTGGTTATACATCTCAATGTGGGTAAGATGTAAAGATACCATCAACGGTATTTTTGGTGGTCTGTAATAAGACGTAGAATAGCTGAGTTTATCTCTCAATGCCTCTCTTATTATTAAGAAAGGTTGATCACCAAGTTTTGGAATATTTGTTGCATCCCCTTGAGATCCCAGAGCGTAAATGAGATGGTATAATAATGGACTTTGTGATAGGGATTATGCACAAAGTGAAGGGACATTAATCCATCTGGGTGATAGTTGACCAACTCCCAAATTCAGTACACTTCATTACTATCAAGGAGCATAGTTTGGTGGAGATTTTGGAGAAGTTTTACATATGGGAGATCATTCACCTTCATGGGGTGTCCTCAATAATTTTCTATGGTCGTGACATGCGGTTTATTTCACGATTATAAAGATTCCTACTAGAGGAATTCAGGACCAAAATGAGGATGGGTACTGCCTTTTACCCCCAAACCTATGTGGTGACCAAGTGAACTATTAGGGGATATTTTGATGGCTTACGAGTTAGAATTTGGTCAAAACTAGGAGGATCACTTTCCTATTGTAGAGTTTACATACAACAATAGCTATCGATCTACCTTTGGACTAAAACTTTTTGAGGCCCTATATGGGAGACCTTTAAGGTCATCCTTGTGATGAAAAGAGGTTGTTGAGGACTCTTTTATGGCCCTATATATGGTGCAAGTGACAATAGAGAAGGTCCAGGTCATCCATGAGTGGATGAGGATGACCTAGAAAAAATAGAAATATTACACAGATCGTCTTCATATTCCCTTGGAGTTCGAGTAGGCAGACCACATATTCCACAGATTCTACCCATAATGATAATTTTAGAGGTTCATCTAGGGAGGAAATATATCCTCAAGGTTCATCGGCATGTTTTATAACATGAAGAGGGTCAGAGAGTTTTCTTACTACCTCACCCTACCCTCATATCTAGAGCAACTGCATGATGTCTTCCGCATGTTGCGGTTGAGAAGATATGTGCATGACCCCACACACATTATTGACTAGGGTGATCTAGACATAGAGGATGGATCAACATTTATAGGGCACTCAGTGGAAATAATAGTTCGACAAGATAAGACCATTAATGGAAAGAACATCCTCTTAGTTCATGTGTTGTGATATCACGGGAACATGCAAGAGAGTTCTTGGGAGTGGGAGATCCAAGTGTGGGCTTAGTATCCTAAGTTTTTTTTGTAGCTTTTCTTTCTAGGGATGAAAATCATGAAGTAGGGAATGATGTAGAGACTCTATTTTTTCCCTTATAATAATTCTAAATATTACAATATGTATTTCTATATCTAGGCACTAAGACAACATGCGATTCTAAGGCCTGATGTTTCCAGAATTGATTTTATAAAAATATTAAATATTTTATGTATTACACACATGTAGTTCTTAAATAAAATGATATAACTCTTAATCAGAATCTTAGATCACAAATCTAAGACCACATTTGATTTTGGAACACTGTTTACGCTAGGTGAAACCTATAATAGGTTGGAATAGGGTGTTTAGACGTCTCTCTCATTGGAGGTAAGTTCAATGGATTAATTAAATATTTAATTCATTCATTAATTCATTTTTAAATAAACTGAAATTATATGAGAATAATTTCATGAAGAAATTCCTAGGGTTATCCTCATAATCATGGGATCTTGTGAGAGCTTCTATTTCCTCCTTCCTTTGGAAAATGAAGTCGGATGACGATGAAACATCGGATCAGAGACGATAGGATCACAAAGAACACAATGATTCTCTTCAATCATTAGAGATCATGTTCTTAAATGATGAATGATCCAATATATATGTAGGAATCATAATTTTTTGGTTTATACACCTTTTGATTAAATTGATTGAGCAGATTGATCCCTTTCTAGGATATGTGCCAATTTTGGACAATTGCATGTGCTCATGTACTGAGATTTAATTTTTTTAGTTAGTTTTATCACTTTTATTGTGCCCATTATTTATCTTTTTCCAATAACTCTTTTCCAACCATGGTTAAAACTTCTTTCTTGTTCCTTATCCCCTAAAATCTTTACGTTCTTCACCAATTGTACCATGTGGTCCTGGTTTGACGTTGTCAGACGGTGCTGAGCCCGATCAGACCCCCAGAATCAAAACAGATTTTCGAGCAAGGGATTTATTGATGAATCATACATAGATATAGGATCTTTGTGGGATTAAGATGATATTTTTTAGGATCGGTGATTGAGTCTTTGAAGGTAGAAGAATCTGAGGTGTACGGTGCGTACGGTTTTTCACAAAAATCAAACTGGATTAGAGTTTCTGGACACTAGAGGAATGAAATTAATTGGCCAACACTGGACCCATAATTAATGGGTGTAATTATTTCTTAAATTTAATTAAAGGACAAAATATGGTGCTCAGATCATGGATCAAAGAATCTGTGAAAAACTCAACTACATGGCGTGTACAGGGATGAACACACGACATGTATCCACTTTGATGTGGTGTCTAAGGGATTGAAAAATAATAATTATGGCATGTAATATATCCCTTATACACACCATATACCTCGTATCCATGTGGATGAGAAGTGTGATGGATCACACGGGTGAGACTCTATGTGAAGGTACACAGACAGGCACACAAACGTGTATCAAAGTACATAGACACAACCATAAGGACACGGATTGGTCCCGAATAGATTGGACATGCCATGTAATCCAGCTACATGATGTGTAATTCTATATGGTTTTAGAGTCATTTATTTCTAGGGACACATCCATGGGAAGGAATGGAAGCACACACCATGTGGGTCCCCTCACATGTCGTGAACCCCTTAGCTCCTTTTAAGGAAACTTCAAGGTTTCGTATCTCCTTCATTTGAAATCATATTTTTTATCACGATTAGCCTATCTTAAGTGATTTTTTATATAAAATATGATGGTTCCCTTGGTTATGAATTTAAATATACAGTGTTTACTTTTTTGATCATGATTATTATCTAGGAAACTCTCGATAACAGTAGTGATCATACAGGATCACCATAGGCTTATATAGATTGAAACCCCCTGTTGCACCAGGGTGTGGGTCCTCTATAGGTACCTTCTAAGTGGACCCCCTATTGGATAGGTAGAGGTCCCCAAATACCAAAGTGGAACCCCCTGTCACACCAGGGTGTGGGTCCATGACCTATAGAGTAAAACCCCCCATCAGCTTGGGTGCCAGTCTTCTTCATTACCGAGTATAACCCCCCTATCAAATTTTTTCAAGATCCTAGAAGACCAGAGTGGACCCCCACCCCATCACAACAGGGCTTGGATCCTCAACCTATAAGGTGCAACCACCCATCATCTTAGGCATGGTTCTTATACCTTATCAAGTGTAACCCCATGTTGGATAGGGTACAAGACCTCGATGACCAGAGTGAAACCCCATGTCACACTAAGGCACGGTTCCTCAACCTATAGAGGGGACCCCCCCCCCCCATTATCTTGTTCATAAGACCTCTTCCTACCAAGTGAAATCTCTCTATCATATAGGGTTTGGGTCATTATGACACTAGTGTGGAACACCCCATCAGCATGGGTGTAAGTCCTCTATGAATTCTTATATAGTGGAACCCCCTAGACGTACTAGGGAATGAGTCTTATACATGGAGTTTTTGGCCCATATACTTTTCATAATAGTGACAAGGTGTGTCTTGACTTTCATGTTTACTTCTGGGAAGATTCGTGAGATGTTGGACATCATTTATGGACCTTTGGAACTGTTGTAAACTCTTCTTACGGTACTAGGATATGATATGGATATCCCCATACTCTTTATTTTGGTCTTCTTTTTACTGATAATATATATTCTTTTATATCTATAACTCTGAATTTGGTTACTCTCCTTCCATGCGTAACAAAGATGTGTGGGGTATTTCATGTGCTTTTTGTGTTTAGCTTCTTATGGTTGGATGATACAACTCTCCTGTTATAGGTTTCAAAGACTTAAAGTGTAGTTTATTTACACACTATGTTGAGCTTCTTGTGTTTGGATGAGGTTACTCTATCTTGGTTTTGGTTTAGTTATTCTCTTTCGCTATATCTTTCATCTCGTGTACTATGTACTATCTTTCTATTCATTTTGTATCTCTTATTTCTCACCAATTATCTCTCGGGGAATCCTACTGGGTATTTATATACTCACCCATACATGGGATTTTCCAACACGTGTTGTGTCTTATAAAGATGATAGATATATCAATGCTGAATTCATAGGAGCTTAGGGAAAGATAGTAATTTGAACTGCATATGGTGGTCAGAGCTTTGAGATTAGGATTTGGTATCTATTAGCACTTTTCTTTCCTGTTTTATTAGGTTGGGACATATTTCTGGTTAGATGTGTATTTTTTCCATTTACTTTTCATTTGGAACTGTCATAGGCTTGTACACCCTAGAGTTTATGTGTTACTGGTTTACTTTCCTTATGTTACATCTTTTTATTATTATTCCTCACCACATTTGTATTAAGATGGACGGGTGTGGGCGTACAAGTACTTATAAAAAGTCCTCCCATTTAGGATATGCCTTTGGGTGCTTTTCGAAACCCCCTAATATATAGAGGCAGACATGGGGTAGTTTTGGCTCAAGCCCAGGCTTGGGTCAAGTCGTGATAGGCTTGGGTCAAGTAAACTAATTATGGTGACTTGTTTGTTATGTTTTAAATAAATTATTTAATCAATTAATTAAAATTTAAAAAAATATAAAGGGTTTATCGAATAACTGATGGATAGTCATCCGGAACTTGTTATAGGCTTATATATTATTACCACAAACACCACTACCCCTCTGAACTTCACTCAATACTCTCTAATTCTAAATAAAAATTCAAAACTTATGTAAAAATACATCATAAAAATTTCACAACCCCCAAAGTCTCAATCCAAATATTAATTATCAAAACACTCATACTCTATATTCAATAAAATTAAATTTTCTTCTTACTCCACTGCCCATAATGGTAGGGGTCGTTACACATTATTTTCTAGACCATTTTACATATGAACATCTATATACTCACAATATAGAGTTTATCTATAGGTTCATTATAAATTCAAGTTCCACTACTACTATCTTCACATTCCACTATCGACATATCCTATATACATCAATCTGTATAAGCCTCACTATAAATTGAACAACTCTATTCCAAGGTGGTATGACCTTGTAGAATTCACACCACCACATGTAACCCACTATCAGAAAGGTCTTATAATCCCAAAATTTGTCATGGGCCTATGCATATATGGTATGGTATTGTGTAACTCATTGCCACATCATCTTCTAACCTTTGCTATCACTTTGGCTCATATTTCTAATACGGGGTATGACTTTTTCCAATGAATGTAAAACCACCCATCACACCTCTATAATTCTTTTCTATGCATTTTCACTATTATAATATCTTCTTTCAATTTGTTGACTTATCAAATATCTCCAAAAAATCAAAATAAATGATTGATAAAAAATTTCATCGACAACTTATCAAAAAATATCACAAAGATAATAATCAATATTTAGCACCAAATAAACAATATCATGCTCATATGCACTATTCTTCATATTTCCTCTCATAATCTATTTTCACCCTTATCTATTAGAATTCTATTTTCATAGAATTTATATTTCCATCCATATTGAAATTTTTCTTCTATCATTTTCAATATCATTTATAATCCACCATTTTATAACTCTTCCTATTTTAATTATTCAACCAAAATAATAATTCCTTAATCAATTTCTGTTAACCCTTTCCAATTTTTATTTAGGACATTTTTATCATTCTAAGTTAATAATTACAATTTTAATTTTAATCAAAAAAATTCAATTTCATTTCAATTTCATTTTCAATGTTTTTATTTTTTATTCTTATAAATTGGAATTTTAATTAAAAATTTATGTTATTATATATATATAAAAGGTATGTATGTGTGTTTCTACATGTTTTTGTGTGTGTGTCTAAAAATGTTATTATATGTGTGTGTGTGTGTACATATGTTAATCATGTATATATCTTATCTATGAAACATTTTTTACATGGTGTGTGTGTGTGCTATTATTGTATCTATATAATATTTATTATATTTGGTATATATGATTATATAAACATATATATACATATACATATACATACTTACTTAAATGTATACATGAATACATAAAAACATATATCGGTGTTATATATGTAATGTGTTTCTCTTTGTATATATATACATGTTTATTTTTTATTACATATAATTATATAAATAAATAGATGTTATATATATCAGTTAATAAAATATAACAAATATGAATCTAAAATGGATGGATTATAGTCTTATAATGAGAGAATATGATGATGGTATCAAAGAGTTCATTAAATATTTAGTGAACCATGAAAATATGCCTTCTCAAATTATGTGTCTATGTATGTGTTATTGTTATTCAAATAGAATTGGTTTGGATAAATTAAAAGAGAACCATATATGATAAATAATATATTGGAGTTATAAATATTAGAATAAAAGTGGATAATAATTAAATGTTTTTAGTGATTAGAATGATAAGACATTTTATAGATCATCTGATATTGGTACAAGTGTATATGATGATGTAGATCGTATTGATGAAATGAGAGTAATGGTTTAAAATTAACTTAGATATTTTTTGAAAATGTTTGAAAGATTAAATGGATGTGAAAATATTACATAGTATGATAGTTTTATAAAATATACAACACTATCAATAGATATAAAACTATACAACATGAAAGTGGGAAATAGAAAGAGTGATCAAGGTTTTATAGAGTTTATTTCTTAGTTAAAGGATATGCATATAGATAACAATGAACATCCTTGATGAACATACAAAGATAAATTAATGTTATGTTCCATCGGTATAATCCATGAAATAATACATACTCTCCCTAACAACTGCATATTATTTAAAAAAGAGTATGAATCTCTTCAGAAATTCTCTAAGTGTGATACATATCGATACAAGAAAAATAACTAAATTTCATCAAAAGTAGTTCGGTACATTCCAACAATTCATAAACTTGAATAAATATAGGGATGTTTTGATATTTGAAGTTAGTTATCATAGCATACAGATTGAATAATTTAGTATTGTAGAATTTAAAATCCAATAGATTCTTCTCCATATAAGAAAATTGATAGTGTGTAATTAGAATTTGGGAATGAGTGATGAAAATTTAATATTGAATTATCTATGGATGGAATCAATCCCTATGGTTTACTGAGAAATACTCGCCACACATGGATATTTGTGTGGGTATATTATAATTTACTAACAAGTTTATTAATCAGGCACAAGTATATTATGTCGTTATTTCTTATTTCAGAATTAAATAGCCTGGTAATGATATTTATATTTATTTGGATCCTATTACTGAAAATATAAAATTTTTATGGGATACAGGTGTAATAGTGTATTATTATCATAATAAAGAATAATTATCATTTAGAACCATGTTTTTTGGTATGGTAAATGAATTTCTTACTTTTGGTAAATTTTTAGCATACTATGTTAAAGGAATATTATGGTGTCCTATATTTTATTAAGGTATAAGATTAGTTAGGTTGAAACATAGTGTGAAGAATTTTTTCCTTGAACATTGATGGTTTTTACATCAATGATATCGATAATGTTCATGGAAGAAAATATTTTATGGGAACTAAAAAGAAGGTTTTTCAGCTTATTTGGTAACTGGTGAATAATTTATTGATAAGGTAAAGAATGTTGCCAATGTTTTTTTAGAAAAATTTCTCAAAAAAATATTTTGATGGTGGGTTGGGGAAAAGATTGATTTTATTTAAACTACCTTGTTGGAAGAATTTTTATGTATTAAATTTTCTAGAATTCATGCATATAAAAAATGTATGTAATAGTGATATTGGCATATTATCAAAAATACAAGGTAAGGTTATACATGATTGACAAGGGAAACAATAAAGATTTGGAGAAAGTGAATGAGGTAAGGATAAATTAATTTTTCCAATGAATCGCACTTTTTTTAGGAAATAGTTATTTCTATTTTGGAAACTTTTTAAATGGTATAATGATCTAAAAAAGTTATTAATCACATGTCAATAATTTTATATTGATGAATTAACAGAATTTAAAAGTTTTAAAATCAAATAACTATCATGTTTTCACTAAAGATTTTGTTCTTCTGAAAATACAATGCATATTGTCCAAAAATATTTGACACAAAATAAATAATATATATTTATTTTTCAAATTAAAATACAATAAAATTATTAACCTGATGAATTTTCTAAAAATGGAAAAAATAAATTTATATCAATTTACATCAATTAGATATATTCTTCCTACCATTGTTTTTTGATATTATAGTTCACTTAATGAAAGATTCCTAGATTTATGGTCCTATAAATTTTATAGTGAATTACCCTATTGAACTCTATATGAATATATTGAAAGAGTATGTTAAAAATCGACATTGTTTATAAGGTTTTATTATAGAGTGGTATATTGTGGAATATTTTATTGAATTTCGTACTAAATAACTATTAGATGTGGATAACATTGTTCTTTCAATTGAAAAATGGAATGAACATGGTCAACCAATTTACCATAAAAAATAAATATTCATGAAATATACTAGATACAATACAAGATTTAATGTGATAGACAACATAGATAGATGGCATAGTGTTGTACCATAAGTGAAGGCCACTGTTTCAGTAAGTATTCTGGTAAAATTATATTATAAAATTTATTTTTACCATTATATAAATTTATAAAAAATTTATTGTTTCTTAAAAAAATATATTTATTCTATATAATTTTATAATATATTTTCTTTTGAAAGTTTCCATAAATTAATGTGAAGATTTTTAAACAACATTATTTACTAAATACTAGTGATTTTGATAAGAATATAAATTATCAAAAACCAGTGTTATATTCCAACTTTATATCTTATTAAACATGGAATTATTTTATTTCCCGATATTAGGAGAAGAGTTTGAAGTGAATTATAAGTGATTTTATATTATTTTAAAATACATGTTTAAAGTGGTCAACTTAATATATGTTACTTTATAAAATCATCAAGTGATTTAAAATAAAAATAAACAATGAAAAAAATACCATTCTTATATCATAAATAATGGATTTTGTATTATATAATTGAAAGAAAATGATATTGTAAGGTTTCATATTTTACAAAACTCTACCTTTTTTCATAGGTTATATGGGAGTACGGGGAGTGCTTAGTGGTGGTCTTGAGGTTAAGGGATGGAAGAATATTATAGAGTTGATATTTCAACTAGTAGAGGTGCATCATGGCATGATGATATGTTTCAAACCATTATTAGTCAATTATAATGTTGTGTTTTGATTTGAGGGTGTTTCACTAATTGGGGTATAATCCATGAGATTTTTATGATGCATTGTCTCAGGTTGAAAGGTTTTTCACAGCATGGTTGGTTATCATGGTGTGAATGTATGCAATTTAACATTATGTATGGATTAAAAATCTTATGTATTAACTTTGATACTTTTTATTTCATATTATAATGTATAACTATCATTACATAAAGATCTGGTGGTCGAGTTCCTTGATTCTTCCTCTCTATGAGTCATTGTGTTGTGGTGCATGGGTCATGTTGTGAGGTGATCCTAGTTTTGAGCTATTTGGGATGAGGAAGTGCTTTGGGAATCACACTATGATCTCCAAGGGTTTGAAACTTGTAGTATCATTTCCTTATACCCATCATGAACCTCCTTCCTCATCATAAAAATAGTTGTTTACTATAATGAAGAGGGGAGCATCATGGGGAGATTATGCCCTTATTTTTAGATCTAGGCCTATTGCCACATGAAAAATTCTTATCATTCCATGATGGAATTTTTCCCTGGATTATCTATAAATTTTGTGTACCTACATAATTGATGTAATTTTTTCATTATTCAATTGAACCCTATGTATTTGTGGAAGAATTTTGGATAAACCTATACCTATGTGATTGTTCCTTAGGTCTTTATTTGTGCAATGCCTACCTTTGAACTAGATATCACTCTTCCATATTTATTTCTATATTCATATTTTATTAATTATTTAAAATAATTTTTCATCCTACCCTCATGATTTTATGGACTTGATATCAATTTTTTATATATTATTCATGATGGTATGATTTCTTTAGGTTTTATGGGTTCATGGTGAGGTTTTGTGTAGGTGTTCTTTGTCCTTACTCTCATTCTAGTACAGTGATCATTGAAGATTTATGTTTAGTATTAGGGGATTCAATAATTATACTATTTAATTATATGTAAATTTTGGATTATAATTCTTAGTATTCCAATGGTTAAAATGTTGACATCAACCTAAAGAAGATAATAATATGGAATTAAATAATTTAAAGGTATGGTGTATCTTTACATGTACTTTTGTTATTGTTCATATTTATTGCATTGTGATGTTTTATAAATAATGTGATTATGTATATATAAGATTTATAATTATCCATTTTAAAATTTTACATTCAAAAAATAATAATCAACTTAAATATAGTAAGAAAAGGGGGGAAATTAATGAGTCATTCATTGAAATTTTCATTCTTCCTTAGAAATACATAACAAGATAAAGTGTTACTTGGGAATATTATTTGGAAAATAATTTTTGTTATTATTTTTTTCTATATCAGGTATTTTTTCCTATTAAAAACTAATCATAATTAATTTAATTGATTGATATGGTAAAAAAAGATGATTTTTTTCAATTAAAAATAGTGGCCAACTTTGTTCGGTCCTTATTTTATATAAGAATTCATACATTGATTGAAGCGACATTTATTTCTCAATAACATTTTTTTTGTGGGAATTATGATTTTTCCATTATTATTCTTAGAATATAAATCCCTTTCTATTATTTAAAATGAAACATGGTATGTTTGGTTGATATGGTGAGGGTGGGGCTGTTATGATATTGTATCGGTGGTGGCTTGATGTGATTGATGGTGGTATGGTATGGATTGTGTGGAAGGGTATTAAAGATGATGCTGGAATTTTTAGATCATGTTTTGATCCCTAATTTGTTACTTCTTTCTTATTAAGAGATACTAATTCCTTATTCTATTTTGGGTATATCCTTCATTGAAGTAGGTATAGTTTTATTTTAGTACCCAGGATCATGGATAGTAATAATTGGTGAATTAATTAAAAGGGAATGGATATGAAAATATGAATTTTAATGTTGAATAAATCACCTTGGTTTTAGATTTTTTTTAATTTCCAAATTAATCCAAAATTGATGATGGGATGTTATAAAATTGTTGGTATTTGATTGATAATAAATTTTTAGTGATGGTATTGAATCTTGTTGCATGTATTCATAAAATGGTATTATATTCACAGTTTCAAGTGTTAGTAGTTTGGTGGTCATGAGAGACGTTAGTTATAGATCTATTCATTAATTATAAAGTTTCTCATATAGTGGTTATGTATTATAATACTCATTATCTTCAATTATTTATTACTCTCCACAAACCAAATAAGATAATGCAGTCAATTCCAATACTTGGCCTTGGGTTCTATGAGGTTTCTCAATATATAATATGTCGATGTTATGGAAGGTTGAATACTCCCCCTACACCACTATATTCTATGCATAGTATAATATGTGGGAATGTATAGGCTATAATGGATTATATTTATATGATGTGAACGAATATGGGATTTAGTGGCTCACAGTTATGACATACATGTTTATGTGGGTTTTGGGGGCTTAAAGTTTTAGTGCATACATGTATCTAGGTTGTAATAGATTATGGTTATTACAAGTGTACTTGTACACGAATTGTGAAGTCGTAAAGTATAGTATGTTTACATGGGTTGTAACTACACTCAATATTACTATGTGGTTATGGGGATGTGATGATTATGTGACTATGATGTGTAGTTGAAAATATGAATATATATATGTGCATATTATGTGTTTTCATATATTTTAATTATGAATTATGGAAGATATGGAAACACTAGAATTTGGGACATTAGGGTTTATGGTGGTTGATTTAGTTGGAAAGTGGAATTGGGAAACCTTCTTATATATATATACCTTTGATATTATTTTACCTACTTTTTTTCATCACATTGGAAGTGAACCTTGGTGAAGATGGGAATATAGTTGACCTATTTTTTTTAACGTCTCATTTTCTCTATTTATTCATTTGGGATTTAGTATGTTTCTTACATAATTTTATGATAGGTTTTGGGGTGGATCCTACTAAGTATACCTATATAATAACCCTTATATATACATACACACAAACACACACACACACACACATATATATATATATATATATTTGTATATCTTTATTTCATGCATGTGGAATGAAATTAGTGATTGATATGGATGTTTCTAGCTCATGGATGTTGTTTGAGGGTTTTCAGTGATCATGATCAAATCCATAGGTGTTTTTCATGATATTTGTCTTTTTAGTTTTTATTTGTATGACATTACATGTATTGTTATGGGTTTATTTATTATTATGGAGTTTATTGGTGGATTATTTATCCTTTCCTAGGAAGTTTAGGGTAATTTCTCCCATATGTTCATGTTTTATACCCTTAGTTCTAATCTCCAACCTAAGACCTATTGGTGGTGGTATTTTGGGAAACTCATATCTTTAATTTTAGACTATGATTGGTTCTAGTGTGTTGGTTAAAGATAAAGTGGTACCAAATCTTTTAGGTGAGAAATGTGATGGTGAAAGGGGATAGACACTAGTGAGTATATCATGGGTTGGTAAGGAAAAATTATTATCTAGACTTAGCACGTTATGTAATCATGAGAGGCTAGCTAGGATATGTGTGATTAGTTATACTATGATATTATATAAGTAACTTATGATTTTTGAACATACCAAGTGAATTTATATAGTTCTTAGTTTAGAGACTTAGGTAATGATCATGCATCTTGATTGTCTATGCGTGCGATTGAATTAGGTAGATGATATAATTTTTTATGAATCTTAATTAATTAATATTAATGATTCCATATTTTGGGTTTAGTAATTCCCTAAATTTTATCTATTTTTTAGGGATGGATCATGGTCGACATCCCCGTTAGTCTTAATTAGGTGATGTAATTCTAATGCACCAGTGGTTCATTAGATATTTAAGGTTGATGAAGATGGTTCCCGAAGGATGATTCTTTATGAGTTCTAGTATCTGGGACTATAGAAGTATGAGGGATCTATTTTGATCAAGAGACCAATTCATGGTTAGAAGATTTTGAGATTTATTCTAATTTGATCTATGATAATAATAAGTACTATATTTTTTGTTTGTCAGTATGTTGTGAGTATTTTTTTATTAGTGGTGGGTTTTATACCTTGGTGATTAATAGGAGTCCAAAATTTTATGGGAAAAATAATCAAACAGTTCCCAACTGAGTTCCTTTATTTGACCATGAATGTGGCACTTCAATAGGAGATGATTTCACATATTTAGGGGAGTTACAATGTACAGAATTTTGGAATTCAGTTAAATAACCTCTTTTGTTATGCTTAAGATCTCTTTCAAGTGAAATAGTTGGGGAAATCATTTCAAGGAGGAATTTTAATTGTAGATCTAGATCTAGGTCACCCTATTTAGGTTTTTGATATTCCCTAATGTAATGTAGAAGGTAGAGTTTATCGAGATGATATTGGTTCAGACAAAATTTTTTAAGAAAAAATCAGTAAGAATTTTTATGGATTGGATCTTTGAGTGGAGGTTCATAGTTTTCTGGTCAGTTGATGTTTCTGACAGCAGCTATGTTCATCTCATTTCACCATAGATAGTAGTTCTCAGACCACTACTAAGATATTTAACATTATTTTATTTTATTGAGGGGGTCATGAACATGAGAATACTGAGTTTCCAACCTTCCTCATTAATTATCATGAACCTTGCAGCCCACTTTATGTGCAGCTATTGCAACAGTATCCTTAGATTTAGTCACAGCAATAGCAGGATGCTCCAGGATTTGGTTAGTAGATATGGGATGGGGAAGGAATATAAAAACCCTATTCTACCCCTCATACTAAGGGACACAAGGAAGATAATATTCATAGTGGTGTTATGCATTAGTTCCATATATGTTATAGACCAGGATATAGTTAGATGCATGCAATAGAGTTTCCAATTATTTTAAATAAAAATGTCGTGTGAGGTACCATCTGTCTATTTTTTACTTGGGTGTGTACTTTATTCAATTCAGGAGTTATGTACTTCTTCATTGCACCCTCCTTGGTTCAGTATCCTAGACTTGAGGTAGATATACTTCCAATTCCCCTGGTGTTGACTATACAAGTTATATGTTGAGTTAGTTTATATGATGTATATAAAAATTATGAGTTGATATTGGGAGGCATCATTATTCATGATATTTATTGTGTGTGTGGATATAGTCATATTATGTCATCCTTAGTATGGATTAACTATATTTGGTGAGGGATATCATTGATTTATTTATGATAAGAGTTATATTCTTTGATACTAATAGTGTGCATGTCGTGTTCATCGGTGAGCATGGTTATTTGATGGGTCATTGGAATGTTGGGTAATTTTCTTTTATAATAACTGATATGACATTATGTTTTTTATAGGTTCATTGACAAGTGTTTCTCAAGGTTCTAGAAGAGTACCTACATGTTTTCCCAAAATACTTTATAATTATTCCCCCTGAATATGAAATCAAGTTTGGGATTGAGTTTCAATCCAGTGTCTTTATGATTTTGTAGTAATAATATAAGATGTATCCTTTTGAATTTCATTATAAGTGGATTCATATCGATGGTCATATTTGGGGAGGTTTTAGTCAACCCAGTGTGTCTCCCTGAGGTGATCAGGTCTTCTTCGTGAAGAAGGTGGGTGGTAGTCTATTTTCATGTATCAATTATCATTACTTAAATTAGGTGATGATTAATAACTGTTATCCCCTTCCTTAGATCAATAATATATTTAATAATTTTAAGGGATTTATCTAGTTCCCAAAGATTGATCTTTGTTTGGGGTAGCTACAGATGTGGGTGAAAGGCGATTATATTCCAAAGACTATCTTCAGGTGGCGTTATGCACACTATGAGTTCATGAAAATGAACTTTGGTGTTAAGAATGTAGCATACATGTTCATAGGACTGATGAAATATATGTTTCAAGAGTTCCTAGACAAGTTTTTTGGTAGTGTTTATTAATTACATCCTTGTTTATTCTGAGTTCTAGGAAGAGAATACATATTATATGTAAGGAATTTTGGAGGTTCTTTGGTGCCATTAACTATTTATGAAGTTTTATAAGTATAATTTCTTTTCCCAAAAGGTGTACTTATTAGGTAATTTTATGTTATAATTATGAGTATTTATGGATCCTTAAAATATCTAATAGGTTGTTTCTTTATTGTACCTCAAGTATATTGTAGTGTTTTTGAGTTTCCTTGGTCTTATAGGCTATTATAAGAGGTTTTTTTCTTGATTTCTCTCAGATTATGACTTCTTTAATATCCCTTATTAGGAAGGAACAAGATTTTGTGTGGACTATCCAGTTTCATGTTACTATTAAATATTTAAAGGATAAGTTTTTAAATTGTCTTGTACTCTATTTTTTGGAGGAGGGAGTTTTTTAAGGTTTTTTTGTGATGCTTAGTGGTTTATTTTGGGTTGTTTCTTGATATATCAAAGATCATTAATCTCATATAGATCTCAACAGTGATGACCCTGGGAACATAACTACACTACCCATGATCTTGATCTTTCTATAGTTTTATTTTTCAATTAACTTTCAGCGACACTACCTCTTTGGTGAGAACTTTTTTTCTTCATGTGTTATAGGATGTTGAGATATATCTTATCCCATCATGATTTACACTTGATAAAATGATGTTTGATAGAATTATTATAATAATATGACTTTGATATTTCATATACACTGATAAAATTTAATGTTATAGACACATTGAGAAAGAATCCATGTGGGTTCTTTTTTTCACAAGTCTTGTATGCTTAGAGACTAATATAAAATATTTTAATGATACAACTTGACATGGATTAAGGATATGGTAGAGGGTATCTCAACTAAGTGATTATATAGCCCTACTTAGATCAATATGTGGAAGAATATTAGTTGGTAGATTCTATAGTAGAAGTTTGGTAGGATCACATTATTTGTGGGGATACCCCAGATGGATGGTATGAGGATGATTAGTATCAGTTGTTGTTTTAGGGGAGTCTCTTTATTACCTCAATGATGTGTGAGGTAGTACAAACTGAGTTCATATATCACCCTTTCTAATTCATCCTGGTGTGGTTAAAATGTATCATAACTTCAGGGGTTAAATTTTGTGGCCTGTGATGAAGATATTAGTTTCATATTTTCAACCTTTTGGTTTACAAAAAGTTGAATATAGAACATCGTGTTATTAGTGCGCTGATTCGGCCACTAGAAGTCCCTCGATAGAAGTGGTAGGACATTTTGATAGATTTTATAACCAGGTTACCTAAAATTTAGGGTGGATATGATGTTTTATGGTTTATTGTGGATCATTTGATGAAGTAAGATCAGTTAATGTGGTTAAGGAGTTGATCATAGTGGGTAGCCTACTAAAGAGGTATATGGAAGAGATTGTGAGGCTCTATGGGATTCTGAAGATGATTATCTTTGATCTTGATCCCCATTTTACCTATCAGGTATAGAAAGGTCTCCAACATGATTTTGGATCTCAACTAGAACTCAACATAGTTTTTATCCATAGATTTATAGTCATGTAGAGTGCACTATATATACATAGGAAGACATTTTATGCATATAGATTTTGGATTTTTAGGTTCATGGGTGAAGAACCTACCCTTAGTCGAGTTTTCTTATAATAATAGTTAGCACTCAACAATTATTATGGTCATGTTCAAAATTTTACAAAACAATTTCTTGTATGATCTTTAATATCCTTATTGTTTTAGACTAAGGGTGGAGATTTAGTTATTTTTAGATCAAAATTAGAGCAGACCATGATAGAGAAGATGCAAGTGATTTTCAAGTGGATGAAAAAAACTCAATATCATCAAATTTCCTATGTTAATCATAGGAGGAGGCCTCTAGAGTTCTACATTAAAGATAATTTATTTTTAAAGTGTCATCTCATCATGGTAATTATAGGATTGGTCATGGTAATAATCTCTCTCCCTAATTTGTTGGGATATTCAAGTTGTTGGAGCATATTGGTGAGTTATGTATCCGTTCCACTTCTTATATGGATGGATTGGGTCTATGATTTTTTTCACATGTTGAATTTATATCAGTATCTTCATGATGAATCTTATTTCATTAAATATAGTGATTTTTTGTTAAAGATCATGTGATTTTCATGGCATATCCCATTGAGATTGTTGACCGTCGGGAGAAGGTGTTTCATAGATATGTTATTCCTTTGTTTCATGTCTTGTGGTGGCATAGTGGATTAGAAGAGTGAAATTGGGTATGTGATTCATAGATAAGAAATCAATACCCTGAGTTTCTTATGGTTTATTTTTTTGAGGTGATATGTAAGACCTTAGCTTGATTAATGATAATTTTATGATGTTATGTGATCTTTTACCCTCCCTTATGATGATTTTGTTGTTCTATTATAATAGAAATATCCTTTTTTAAGTGTCATATCATGATGTTTTTATTTTATAAACCCTTTCTATTTTATTCCTATGTTTATTTTTTATTCTTTAGGAGAATAATTGTTTGATAGGTATCTAATTTAAGGACTTGGATTTTCAAAAACCCTTACTTTTTCATTTCTTGGGTGATGATGGAGTTCATGGAGTGCATAGTGGTAGTCATAAGGTTGAGGGAATTAATCAACTCCTAGAGTTGAGATTTCAGTCAGAAGAGGAATTTCATGGTTTGATGATATGTATTGTTTTATGAGTGTTCAGTTGGGAGGTTTTGTCATAGTGTGAGGATGTGTCATGGATTAGAATGTAAGATGTGAGAGTTATATTCCACATTATCTTGAGTTGTAAGGTTGGTTGTGGCATGGATTATTTAGTTAAGATTTGAATGTTTGTAGGTTAAACTTATGTATGGTGTTACTTTTTTTAGAGAAGTACAAAAACCTTACATATAGGTTAAAAATATTTTTTATTTCCTTTTCCACTTTTCTATTTGTAGAGTGAAGTATGATTGTTTCACTATGAATACTGAAGATTTATTTCCATGGTTTTTCTTCTCTAGGTGTTGTTGCACCATGGTTCATGGGCTACACCATGATCCTGGTCTGGTATTGGTTAGGATGAGGAAGAAGGTTAGGAATCATATTGTGATGTCAGAATTTTTGAGTGTTGCATCATGGCACCATTATCCATGTTGTAAACCTCATTATTCTCATATAAGAAATGTTCATTGACCATGAGGAATATAGGGACCCACATGGGGTTATTGGGCCATGATCTTCATATTTAGGCCCAACAAATCACTATCATTCCATGACACCATGTCTTCCAAAATTTTATATAAATTCATGTTTCCTCCCAAAATAATTTTATTTATTCATTCTTATCTCAAACCCTAAATTTTACGGGTACCTTACCAATTAAAAATATAGGATTCATGATGATATGGAAAATTTATGGATAGTGGGTTGATTATAAGGTTTTATGTTGGTGTTCTTATTCCTTCAACTCATTGTTTTCTAGTGATCATTGAAGCTTAATGTCTAGATTGGGGATTTGATACTTCACTTATTTAAGTATGATAAAATTTCGGATTATCATATTGAGGTTTCCAATGCCTAAATAGTTGATATAAACCTAAATAAGATAATATTCCATAATTAAATAATTGAAATAGATTGTATATCTTTGTATGTGATTTTTATATTGTTCATGTTTATTTACATGTGATATTTTTTTATGTAGTGTGATGATGTATTTTTTTATTATTAATCATGCCTTTTCATATTTGACATGCATAAAACTAATTAAAAACAGAAATAAAATAAGAAAAGGGGGATAATGAATAATGGATTTATTGAAATTTTCATTCTCCATTAGAAATTATTCACATGATAAAGTGTTTTCTTTGAGCATATTTTTTGTATGATCATTTTTTCTTCTATAATCTTGTATACAATGATTATATTAATATTGAATTCTCATTGACATTGTTTGTAATTCCCTGAACCCAGTTACCCAGAGTCGATGATTTATTTTAATACATTGGCATGATTACAAGGAATCAATTCCCGAAGGACTGATCGGTTTAGTAGTCTTGTAAAATAGATTACATACATGAATGTTAAATTATACTTTATAACATATAGCACAACATAATTAATCCTTTATGAACTCTTTTACTCCCTTAGCTTAACCCTTCACATCAATCAAAATTCACTTCTTGGAATCCTGGGGAAAATAAAACATAAAAAGGGGTGAGCTCAAATGCTCAGTAAGGGTAAGCAATACAGTGGAAGATAACATAAATATTAAGCATGGTGAATAATTGAAACCATTGCCTTTACCAATAATAAACACGAATACTTTTTTGGAAGGAATATGAGCTGAGTAAATAATTCCATAATAAAACATAATCATGGGTATTCTACTAGTCAAATGACCACATGAACCATCAATATTATTTTTATAATGATGGAATGTATAATGCCAGACATTCTAAAACATGTTTTCAAGGCCTTGGCCAAGACGTCTAAAAATGATTAAGGCCTCAGCTAAAACCATATATCAAATTGGGAAAGGGCCTAACCCAATTCCATGTCTAGTTGTCTCATGAGACCTACCGATGCATTGAAGAGATATAGCGGGCTCCACCCGTCACTTACTAAGTCTAATACATTCCTCATATGAAAATGTTTAAACACATCATAAACATTCGTATTAAAACAAGCATACAAAATGTAAATACTTTAACCATAAACCACGAATGGTATAAAAATATAAAATACACAGTCAAACATATCACAAAACTTTCAATACAATATGGAAGTTTTGTATCACAATAGATCAACTTCAAAACAAGTTTTATATCCATTAAAGGGTTTGACATAAATGGAAATGATTTGTAAAACTCTTTGATTTAAATATCCCTTTTCATGAAAACATTTAAAAGTAACACAATTTAGAAAGGAATACATTTAAATACATTTTTTAATCAAAGTTTCCCATACGACATTGAAACTTTTCAATGGAATTAATATTTTAAAAACATTCATGTCCAAATAAATAAATCCTTAAAACCCATTTTTTGAAAACATGGACATTAATGAGAATGATTTAGAAGAATAAATATTTAAAACATTTAAAATTATGTTTTAGTAAAGAAGTACCTTAAAAAAATACCTTTGAAAACTCTTTTATGAAACATGTACAAGGATAATAAATATGTCCCAGTAGATACTTACGTAAAAACAACCTCGGATAATAAAGAGATTGTGAAATTAACCCTTACCAATTTGGTAACTTACGAAACATACACCCCATGAAAAAGGTATCATACAATGAATATGTAAATACACATAAATTAAAGTTTATTACACAAATAATACAATTATGGGCAGTACATACACCACACAAAAGGTAATAGTGGAAATATGGAACGAATCTCACGGGAATAAGGAGTGAGATGAGAATCCCTTACCTTGCACTTTCTTTTAGTCAATGGTATGTTTAACCTTCTGTATAAAGACCGTAGTATGTTATTAAATTATACCATAACCATATTAATATTTATGATATCATACATTATTCATTTATGAATTTATACAACCAATTTAATAATAATTTCCATGTTATATTAATATTTCGGGTAATAATCACTTTTTTTATCGTATGTGTTTTAACTTGTTACTCTTGATTGTATCACTTAGATAATGATTAAAATACTTCCAGAATATAAAACATGATTTATATATAATGTATATTTAGAATATAAATATGTATAATAGACATATATATGAAATGTAAAACACCATTTATGGAGACGGTAGTCCGTACGTACGCATAAACATTGTTTCCGTTTTCATATCGTATTGAACGGAACTAAGTGAATAAGATATATGTATGTACATAAATACACATATATATATATATATCTCTCCAGTTGCATTATTATTTCATATATTACATACTTATTAGTAATATATTTTTATAATCGTCGATGAATGGTGGACTTGGAAATGAATCTCATCCCGTCGTGGAGACGGTAATCCGTACGTACGCACAAGCGACAATAGCATTCTTTTGATATTAAAATAATATATAATTGGATGTTATATCATATATACATAATACTTATCATTTTATATTTATTATTTAAATCAAATACACATCATTATTATACCAATCCAAATAATAATGTATTGAATAACAATTACACCACGACGTGGAGACGGTAAGTCGTACGTACGCACGTATGGTGACATGTCATTAAAAGGATGGGAATAATACTGAATATGGTTGTACCATATTTATAATAACATAATATTATATAGAATATACTGGATTTATTATTTTAGAATAGAAATAACAAAGAAAGAAGAAGTGGAAGAAGAAAGGGACTTGAAAGAGGGTGGTGAAATCATTACCTCTTCTTCGGGTTCTTCCTTTTTATTTGATCAAAAGGGATCCTTAGGTTGGCTATATGATCAAAATAATGCCTCTAGGTTGAATTGAGTATAGTTGAGAGAATAATTGGGTAGGGTTTGGCTGAACTAAAAAGCTTTGAAGGTATCAAGAATTGGTTAGAAGTTGTGTCCTTTTATAGGGGGAGGATGAGCTCTTTAGGAAAAACTTAAAGTATTAATTTATAATAAATTCATATTCGGTTTCTAATGGCTCAAAATTGGATTATTGAAAGTATGAGGTGGGTATGGGTCGAAATCCACTCAACTAATATGTTTTAGATATGTTTGGGTCACATTCGTAACCTTATCTTTTCGTTTTAACCCTTAGTTAATTAGTTTGACATTTACCATGTCTCTTTTTATTTTTATATTATATGGTTAATAAACATACTATAAACTTCAAAGATACCCCCAAGTGGTCCATTAATAATTCAACTATCATTATATAAGTCCATTTTCATAACCTTATATTTTTATGAATAGAATATCAATTAATCATATAAAATTTGTTTTAAATATTAATTTATGTCAATTTTCACACTATTTGATATTTTGTTTTTGTGAAAGTCATCACAACTTTATTACTTCGAAAAAGATAAATTTAATAATCCATAACATGTCATAGTCACCTAGAAAATTATTTTATGTCATAAAAACTTTTAAATTTTATTTATTTTAATATTTATAATACAATTTATTTGATTCTTTCATTAATAAGGTAATTACTGCATCATCATTATGTCATAAATAAATTTACTTATTTAATGTCTAAAAATTATAAATAAAATACCATGATGTATGAAATATTTTAATCTTTCTAATGAATATTTATAGTAGAATTTATCTTATGTATAACCCTATATTAAAAATGGTTTAGTTAATAAACTTTGAATTTAACACTTTTAACTCTTCATTAAACTAAATAATAATAAATGTCCTAATCTAATCCAAGTGGACCTAAAGGGTCATATTATTTTCCTAAGGTTGTTTTTGGTCTAATTACACTTATCCAATAGAATTATTCCATGTTTTAGGGTAATAATAATATCATTTTTACCCTTAATTACCCTATCTACTTTTAACTGTGGTAAATAAAAGTAAAAAGTTACTATTCACCAAAAATTATTTTCATCTTATTGAACCACCTTTTTCTCCTTGATATTAACCGTGTCTCTCGTATTTTCGAAATTCAACTCACAGAAGCGGTAAAATTAAGTTTTATGTGAATTTACAAATTCTTCTAGGAGATTGGTAATAGACGATGAAAAGTTCAATAAAATTTTTATATGTCTAAAAGTATTATAAACTGACTCCAATGAATTACATATAACTTATATATGTATTAAGTATATATTTTTACCTAAAATAAATTTAAATAAAATAAATAATTATTTGAATAAAAAGTCGGTTTTAACCAATAACTCAGTATTTTTCACTATTCATCAAAAATTGAATGTTTTCAGAAAAATACCAAAAAATCACCCTAGGATAATTTTGATATTACGAATCCAAAAATGAAGTCCATTTTGAAAGATAAAATTTATAAAATTTCCAAAAGTTGGTATTACTATTCATAATGGCTAGTTTGATTGGTCACGGTGTGTTAGAATCTCGAAATTACGTACAATGTAAGCTATTGCATTATTCAAAGGGAAACGTATCGTGGAAGCTTGGGGTGTTACATTATCCCCACCTTCAATAAATTTTTTCCTCTCAATTTGAAATTATTTTTCTAAAATAAAAGGTTGAAAATATAAAATACCTTTGGGAAAACCCACATCAGAAATTAGGTTAATACAATTTACTCTTAATAAGAAGAAAAATAAAATGAAAGGGTCACCGCCAAATTATGATCTCGATTATGAGAACATTGGTGGAAATTATAGACATATAATTTGAGGAAAAATGTAAATATTTATAGGTAGTGATTGAGGTCATCAATCACAAACAATTGTAAAATTGAGGGCCTTAAATTCATCAATCTATGATGATTTAAAATACCATCGGTTCAACAAAACATATGGTATTTGGATAATACAATTTTTGTTTTAAGATCCCTTCATGAAAGTATAAGAATTAATTTCTTAATTGAAAAAGAGAAGAATAAAAATATATACTTGACAATTATAGTCTCATCCTTTAACTAAGTTCTACCACAAACTCATATTTCACTCTAAAAAATAATAGAACTTAAATATAATATTCTATTTATCCTATTCATATAGGGTTCAAAAAAAATGAATTTATAATTCATCTAGAAGAACCATTAAAAAACTACAATATTCAATACAGGAAATCACATGGGTCAGTGGTAGGTGATACACCCTTGTCGCCCTTCTGTTGTGGGTTCAAGTCTCGCAGCCATGTCGAACGCGACGGGTTGTCGCCAGACCTCCGGGTTGTACTTTTTATGGAAATCCAAAAATAATATCAAACTAGACTTATCCAAAATACGTCTTTCCAAAATCACTGTCCAAAATTTATAGGGTAGTTAAACACAATGAAGATTCTTTTTTCCACGTAATAGCATGTGAACACCTTCATCATGTATTCTTTTAAAACACTGCAACATCCTGAAATACCATAAACCTTATTGATTACATTCATGATCCCTTATTACTTATAGAATAATGGATATACTTCTTCTATCCAAAAACTTTTTAAACTCCAACAATGATGGAATATACATATCATTAATTAGTTTCAAGGTATTCCAGAATATCCAATATAATTTATCCAAATAAATCATCTCTTATTCCAAAATCACTACCTCATTATCAGTACCATATTAAGGATTACCTTTCCTTCAACCTTGTGTTTTCCAAAAAATTTACCTTACTATTAAGTCACTTTTCTTAGAACCATATAATCTTAGATCCTCAATAAAATAGTATTGCAGTACAATCTTTATTTATCTCCATAATTCATATAACCAGTATATTGTTGATACAACACTGAAATGAAATAATTCTATATTAACAACATAAGAACACTAGTCATTACTCGTCACATGAGGTTGTATCATAACTTGATTATTATCCAATATCATCATTTAAGGTATACTCTGATGATTTGTACATTGGTTCGCACAGTGTCCCAACTCCTTGCAGATGAAGCATTGTACATTTGAAACCTTTTTCTTACCCTTACAGTCATGTACTTGGTGTCCTTTTTCTCTACACTTATAACAAACTCTCATTCCTTTCAGGCAAGTTACAGGGTGTTTCTTCCCACAGTTATCACATATGGGAAAATTCTTCTTTTCCCTCTTCCCTTTATCAATCTTTCTCTCTTCCATCCTTTTCTTCTCTTGCTTTCCTTCAATGACATAGGACTCAGAGAATTATTTACTTATATTATTAACACATGATACTATTTCATCATATGTTGAGAATACATAGGAGACTATTTCCATTCTAAATTTTGACTTAATACTGTGAAAGATATGATCATTCTTACTCTTTGGATCATACATATTGCTGGAGTTCACATTACTTATACTGGGCACCATTTCTATACAATAGCATAAACTAGGTAAGTTTATGAATTACAATAATTCCAAACTTGTAAAATACCTAACGTAAACTGAACGGTTTATGGATATAATCCATAATCGTAATGATGTTTTCATTGAGAAAGTATATACTCATAAACCCTTTATAATTATTTGTAATGAAAATGAGAATTATCCTAATCATATCCACCGGGAGTGTCGTAACCAAGAGTGCAGCAAGATCTGTTGTCGTGCACCAGTTCCCATTCGAGTTTACCTCAAATCGGTGTTTTCAGGTTTTACCCCTAGGTACATCTATGCCAGAGCCGCCTCTACCTGCTTTTATCCAGAAAGGGATGTATTTTCTTGGAAAACTCGCAAAATCTCTACATTACCAAAATTCTAGGAAGTTCTTCTATACTAATCCTCAAAGTCTATCTTAGGGTAATGTGCTCTAATCAGAGTTTATCTAAATATAGTTTCTAAGGTTATTGCTAGACTTCCTCTGATACCAACTGTAATGCCCTGACCCCAGTTACCCAGAGTTGGTGCATTATTTTAATACATTGGCATGATTACAAGGAATCAAGTCTTGAAGGACCGATCGGTTTAGCAGTCTTGGAAAATAGATTACATACATGAATGTTACATTATACTTTATATCATACAACAAAACATAAGTAATCTTCTATGAAAACCATTATTCCCTTAGCTTAACCCTGCATATCTATCAAAATTCACTTCTTGGAATCCTGGGAAAAATAAAACATAGAAAGGGGTGAGCTCAAATGCTCAGTAATGGTAAGCAATACAGCGGAAGATAACATAAATATTAAGCATGGTTAATAATTGAAACCAATGCCTTTACCAATAATAAACATAAATACTTTTATGGTAGAAATATGAGATGAGTAAATAATTCCATAATAAAACATAATCATAGGTATTATACTAGTCGAATGACCACATAAACCATCAATATTATTTTCATAATGATGGAATGTATAATTTCAGACATTCTAAAACATTTTGTCAAGGCCTTGGCCAAGATGTCTAAAAATGATTAAGGCCTCGGACAAACCCATATATTAAATTGGGAAAGGGCCTCGGACAATTCCACGTCTATTTGTCTCATGAGACTTACCGATGCATCGAGAAGCTATAGCGGGCTCCACCCGTCACTTACTAAGTCCAACACATTCCTCATATGAAACTTTTTAAACATATCATAAACATTCGTATTAAAACTAGCATACGAAATGTCAATACTTTAACCATAAACCATGAATGGTATAAAAATAGCACATCCAAAGTCAAACATATCACAAAACCTTCAATACAATATGGAAGTTTTGTATCATAATAGATCAGCTTCAAAACAAGTTTACAATCCATTAAAGGATTTGACATAGATGGAAATGATTTGTAAAACTCAATGATTTAAATATCCCTTTTCATGGAAACATTAAAAAGTAACACAATTTAGAAATTAAGACATTTAAAGAAGTTTTTTAATAAAATTGTCCCATACCACATTGAAACTTTTCAAAGGAATTAATATTTTAAAAACATTCATGTCCATATAAATAAATCCTTAAAAACCATTTTTGAAAACATGGACATTAATGAGAATGATTTAGAAGAATAAATATTTACAACATTTAAAATGATGTTTTAGTAAAGAAGTAACTTAAAAATAATCCCTTTGAAAACTCTTTTATGAAACATGTACAAGGATAATAAATATGTCCCAGTAGATACTTACGTAAAAACAACCTCGGATAATAAAGAGATTGTGAAATTAACCCTTACCAATTTGGTAACTTACGAAACATACACCCCATGAAAAATGTATCATACAATGAATATGTAAATACACATAAATTAAAGTGTATTAACCAAAGAATACACTTATGGTCAGTACATACACCACACAAAAAGGTAATAGTGGCAATATGGCAGGAATCTCACGAGAATAAGGAGTTAGATGAAAACCCCTTACCTTGCACTTTCTTTTAGTCGAGGGTATGTTTAACCTCATGTATGAAGACCATAGTATGTTATTAAATTATACCAGAACCATATTAATATTTATGATATCATACATTATTCATTTATGAATTTATACTACCCATTTAATAATAATTTCCATGTTATATTAATATTTTGGGTAATAATCGTTTTCTTTATCGTACGTGTTTTAACTTGTTACTCTTGATTGTATCACTTAGATAATGATTTAAATACTTCCATAATAGAAAACATGATTTATATATAATGTATATTTAGAATATAACTATGTATAATAGACATATATATGAAATATAAAACACCATTTATGGAGACGGTAGTCCGTACGTATGCATCAACGTTGTTTCCGTTTTCATATCGTATTGAACAGAACTAAGTGAATAAGATATATGTATGTACATAAATACATATATATATATATATATATATCTCCAGTATAATTATTATGTCATATATTACATAATTATTAGTAATATATTTTTATAATCGTCGATGAATGGTGGACTTGGAAATGAATCTCATCACGTCGTGGAGATGGTAATTCGTACGTATGCACGAGCGACAATATCATTCTTTTGATATTAAAATAATATATAATTGGATGTTATATCATATATACAGAATATTTAACATTTTATATTTATTATTTACATCAAATACACATCATTATTATACCCATCCAAATAATAATGTATTGAATAGAAATTATACCACGACGTGGAGACGGTAAGCCGTACGTACGCACGTATGGTGACATGTCATTCAAAGGATGGGTAGAATACTGAATATGGTTGTACCATATTTATAATAACATAAAATTATATTGAAGATACTGGATTTATTATTTTAGAATATAAATAACAAAGAAATAAGAAGTGGAAGAAGGAAGGGACTTGAAAGAGGGTGGTGAAATCATTACCTCTTCTTCAGGTTCTTCCTTTTGATTTGATCAAAAGGGCTCCTTAGGTTGGCTTTATGATCAAGATAAGGCCTCTAGGTTTAAGTGAGGATAGTTGAGAGAATATTTGGTCAGGGGTTGGCCGAACCAAAAGGCTTTGAAGGTATTAATAATTGGTTAGAAGTGGTGTCCTTTTATAAGGGGGAGGAGAAGCTCTATAGGAAAAACTTAAAGTTTTAATTTATAATAAATTAATATTTGGTTTCTAATGGATAAAAAGTGTATAATTAAACGTATAAGAAAGGTATGGGTCTAAATCCACTCAACCAATAGGTTTTAGACAAGTTTGGGTCACATTATTAACCTTATCTTTTAGTTTTAACCCATAGTTAATTAGTTTGACATTTACCATGTCTCTTTGTATTTTTATATTATATGGTTAATAATCTTACTATAAACATCCAAGAGATCCCCAAGTGGTCAATTAATGATTAAACTATCATTATATAAGTCCCTTTGCCAAACCTTAGATTTTTAGGAATAGGATATAAATTAATCTTATAAAATTTGTTTTAAATACTAATTTATTTCAATTTTGACACTATTTGATATTTTGTTTTTGTGAAAGTCATCACAACTTTATTACTTAGAAAAAGATACATTGAATAAGCCCTGACATTTCATAGTCACCTATAAAATTCGTGTATGTCATAAAAACTTTGAAATTATATTAATTTAATATTTATAATACCATTTATTTGATTCTTTCATTAATAAGGTAATTACTCCATCATCATTGTGTCATAAATAAATTTACTTATTTAATGTCTAAAAATTATAAATAAAATAAAATGATGTAGGAAATATTTTTAGATTTCTAATGAATATTTATTGTATAATTTATCTAATGTATAACCCTATATTAAAAATGGTTTAGTTAATAAACTTTGAATTTAACACTTTTAACTCTTCTTTAAATTAAATAATAATAAATGCCCTAATCTAATCCAAGTGTATATAAAGGGTCATATTTTATTCCTAAGGTTGTTTTTTGTCTAATTACACATATACAATATAATTAAGACATGTGTTGGGTAATAATAATATCATTTTTACTCTTAATTACCCTATCTACTTTGAACCGTGGTAAATAAAAGTAAAAAGTTACTATTCACCAAAAATTATTTTCATCTTATGGAACCACATTTTACTCCTTGATATTAACCGTGTCTCTCGGATTTTCGAAATTCCACTCACAGAAGCGGTAAAATTATGTTTTATGTGAATTTGCAAATTCTCCTAGGAGATGGGTAAAAGACTGTGAAAAGTTCAATAAAAATTTTATATGTCTAAAATTTTTATAAACTGACTCCAATGAATAAAATTAACTTATAAATGTATTACTTATCTATTTTTACCAAAAATAAATTTAAATAAAATAAATAATTATTTAAATAAAAAGTCGGTTTTAACCAATAACTCAGTGTTTTTCACTATTCATCAAAAATTGAATGTTTTCAGAAAAATACCAAAAATTCACCCTAGGATAATTTTGATATTCCGAATCCAAAAATGAAGTCCATTTTTTAAGATAAAATTTACAAAATTTTCAAAAGTGGGTATTATTATTCATAACGGCTAATTTGATTGGTCACGGTGTGTTAGAATCTCGAAATTGCGTACAATGTAAGCTATTGCATTATTCAAAGGGAAACGTACCATGGAAGCTTGGGGTGTTACATTGTTTCTATTGGAATTATGATTTTATGTAATTATTATTCTTATAATATTGATCCCTTACTCTAATTTAAATGGAATCCTAGTATGGTTGGTTGATATAGAGAGGGCAGAGTTATTATGATATTATAGTGGTGGTAGCTTGATTTAGCTGGTGGTGGGATGATATGGGTGGTGTGGAAAGTTGTTTGGGATGATATTGGGATGGTTATCTCGAGTTGGTAGCACTAATATTTTGTTTTATTTTTCTTATATATTGTTTATTACTTATTCAATTTTATGTATATCCTTCTAGGAAGTAGGAATTATTGTGTCTTAGTGCCCTGGGTAATGGATGGTAATAATTAATGAATTAATTAGTGGGGTTTTTCTTGAAGAATTAATGATTAAAAAAATAAATTAATAATTAAATCCATGAGTTGGTTAAAATATTAAAAGTTCATGGATATGAAAATTGGAATTGTAATATTGAATAAAAGCATATTGTCTTTAGATTGGTTAATGTAAATATTAATCCATAATGGATAAAGGGGTGTTATAAAATGGTTGGTGTTTGATTAATAATAAATGATTAGTTATTGTACTTAACCTTGATTCTTGTATGCTTAGAAGGGTATTAACATTCTAGTTTCTAGTATTGGTAGTTGGGTGGTCATACAGAACATCATCTATAGATTGAGTCTCCAATTGTCCAGTTACCTATTTAATGGTTGTCTATTATAATATTCACTATGTTTGATTATTTCTTATGATCCACCACCCAAATTGGATAATGAAACCAACACCCATTCTATGCCTTGGGTTTCAAGTGTTTTCGCAACATTTAGGATATTTAGGTCAACAAATATTAACTCCCCATACCCCACCCTATCTTCCAGATGTAGTATAGTATGTGGGAATTTCTAGGCTATAATATCCTACGATTATAGGATGTGTACTTTTATGGGGTTTATTGGATCATAGTTATGGAATACATGTATATGTGGGCTATTTCATCTTAAATTCATAGTGCATGCATGTATCCAGGTGATAATATCACATGGTTATTAAATGTGTACTTATACAAGGGGGATAATGGCTTAAGGTGTAGTTTGTATTTACATAGGTTGTAATGAATCTTGGTCTTACTATCTAATTATGTGGATGTGATGATGATTTCACTATGATGTGTGGTTGTGTCTATGATTTTATGGATGTGGTTCTGATGGGTTTTCATGGATGTGAATTATGTCTTATGGAGGGGATTGCAACACCAAAACATGAAACATTTGGGTTTAGGAAAACTAGTTTAGTGGGAAAGTGGAAATGGGATATCCTTTTATATATATATCTCTTTGATATTATATTACCTTGTTTTTTACATTACTTGGTGAGTAAGTCCTGTTGAATATGGGAATATTGTTGACTTATTTTAAGTAATGAGATGGTTTATTAGTTTATTCATTCGGATTTATTATGCCTATTCCACCTATTTATGAGAGGTTTTGGGGATGATCCTATTGAGTATTCTTATATTCTCACCCCTATATATATATATGATTTTTAAGTCTATGAGATAGAATTTGTGTTTGGGATGGGAATTTCTAGATCATGGAGGTTTTTTGAGATTTTTTGGTGATCTTGGACATTTCCATAGGTGTTTCTCATGGTATTTATCTTTTTAGTATTTCTTTATATGAAATTACATGTATTTTTATCAGTTTATTTATTATTATAGAGTTTATTGGTGGATTATTTATCTTTTACTAATAATTTCATGGAAATTACTCTCATATTTTTGTGTTCTATACCCTCGATTCTAGTTTCTAACCAATTCCCTATTAGAAGCTGGCTTCAGGGGGTCACTATTGTCTTCACTAGTGGGATAGAATGGGTATTTCTAGGGGTGTTCTGTGGGAGATACAAGCTATAAATTTATAATAAAATTGTTAACATATAAAATGATTTATGTAATAGTGTTGATATGTTGACTAATCAATCAGACCCCCCACCCCCCCCCCCTCCACCCCCCGATACTCACACACACACACACTTAATTCTCAAGTCATGTGGTGTGGAAGGAGGACCATGTTAATAAGAAGGGACAACTTGTATATGAAAACAAGAAAAAATTATAAGAGTAATGTGTAATTATAAAATAAAGGAAATTTATTATCATTTTATATTTTTAAAATATAATGACATATACTAATTTTTTCTTTATCTACTTTAGATACAAGATTATTCATCTAACATAGATAAAAAAGCACTACCTTCAGTGGTTTTGTATCATCTAGAATATAATGGATATGTTAGAGAGTGTCTTTTGGAGTCTCACCAAGAGACCACTTTAAGAAAGCACAAATTCAAAATCATTCTGATAAGGAATACTAATTATTACAAAATAACCTTAAAACATTGATTAATACTATATGAAACAAAATTAAGTACTATTTACACAAAAAAACCTGCTCATGAAATAAAATGGGATATTAGTACCACAAAATAAATCACTGAACCAGCAACTAGAACTAAAACAAAAAATATTGAGTTTCAAGGGTATTTTTTCCTCTTAGATAACATACTGGAGGTAATCATTTTCTTCACAATATTTTATAATATCTTCATAGTAAAAAAATTATTATTTGGTTTTTTTAAAATATTTTAACATGAAATTGATTACGACTTATATATATTGGATCTTGTGTACTGAATAATTTCAATAGGTATGGTGTACAATATTTAAGGTGTCACCCTTCAGAATAAATCATTACCAGCAAATCATGTGAGAGTTAAGATTTAGGAAGATCATGAGTGGAGAGTTGAGTTATATATTTTCATTGATGATGTTGACGTTAAAATGATCGAACATGCTTTTTGAACATTCATAGCATGACCGATCAATCTTATAAATACACTTGATAAGAAAAGGGGTATGTTATTTTCAGCTTATATAATATTCAATATCATTCACAAAAAATAACAAATTTTTAAATTATTATATGTAATGAAAGAACGGTAATCATACAATTGGGTTATGATAGTCAATGGGATCAACTGTTTCATCCTAAATGTGGATTTTAGACCCTAATTTTTGTGACCCAAACATTGGTGATGACTTTAAAGAATCAAAAATTCATATTTCATAGAGGGGAATATTTTTTAACTTGTATTTGGGGGAGACATAGGCAATAAATAGTCTATTGAATTTCTTCTATATTCTTGGGGTAAATTAAATTGTGCAACATGGTTGATTAAGAGCCTCCTTCATGATTGTATATATGAGGTACATTATCAAAAAAAATTAACTATTGGTCTACCATTTATATTACTATAATAATGGTGTTCTTATTATTCTAGATATTTATGTTATTGTTACATTGTCAATAGAAAAGTTTATCATCTTCTTGGATTTTTAAGTCCCTATCTTCATTCTATAGAAGAAAAAATATTGATTATAGATCAAATCATAGGCAATTCACAAAAAGTTTCTGAAGTGTTTGAAGAAATGGTAATAGATTATGGGATATTTTTAATAACTATCATGCAAGGGTAAAATTTTATACTTTTATTACTGTTATAATAATATGTTTTATTAATATTAATTACACATTGATTTTTAAATTTTTATTTTGGGGAATTGGATCCTAATTTTGATAAAAAAAATTATTCAAATGTTATATTTTTTAATTAAAATTCTTGGATATCCGAAAAATTGGTTGTACATGATGTCATTTTTTAACTAGTAAACATTATATTTTCAACATTTTATGGTATTTTAATTATATTTCATGTAATATTTATTATCATTCATTTTTTATTTTATAGTGTGGTGCTAATGTATCAATATTTAAAGTGTATAAAGAAAATAGACGCAAAAAGAAACCAGTGGATTACTATATATGAAACAAAACCAGGTATATATGCCAGCAGTTTAGTATTAGAGCATATGTCATAAAAAATTTCTTAAATTTTTCAATATTTTCACAATGTTCAAAACAACCAAATAACCACGACTACGGTTACTACATTTATCAATTTATGAATTATTCCGTAGACTATAGAACAACTCAAATATCATTAAATGTGTATATTATATGTGTTTATTTTGGATAAAGTGTTTATTAAACAATTATTTGATAATGTGTTTTTATTACTATTCAAATATTTCTAATACGTTAGTTTTGAAGGATGAAATAGATTCATTTATAGATAAATATTCAGATTTTGTTGTTCTATGATATTTAGAAAAATTTTAGAGAGATATTTGTGTTACATAAACTCTAGGAGAAACAAAAGACAAATGATTCATATAAGAGTAAATGAGATAAACAAAATAATGAACACAAGATCACATGACCCAATGATTTACCTGGTTCATGAAATGATCCCAATACCCAAATAGAGGTAGAAATTTCAATATTATTGGCAGTAAAATTATAGAGTAAAAATAAGAGTTTTATATGCACAGAAACCCATGCTCAAATAAGCTCATAAAGTGGAAGATACAATTGTGCCACTAACTACAATGTAAATCCACTGTACTATAGTGACCGGTGGAAGGAAGTTTGCAGAGCCACAGTACCACTATATTCAAAGTACATACTACTATAGTGCCCTATCACATGCTACTATAATAATTTTTCATAGCTACAGTTCTCTTTCGGTGTATAGTATGGGCTGCTAACATTCGACCCAACTTTATCCAAATAGATCGGGCTGCACCATTCCAAAAATTTATTTACAACTTATTTATTAAATATCTTATCTAATTTTCTACTTATATGAGAAACTCATATAATAAATTCCATGAAAATTCCCTTGTATTGTTATTACACTATAGTAAAATGATCATTGATTCATTTTTTGTCTTTAGGAATGAGTTGTATGTATTTCAGACACAACGTGTGGTCATAATGACCTATAGTACATTTTTTCATTTTAAGTGTTTGGTACATTAAAACATGTGTCACACTCTTAAAACTGAGAAAACATTCTTTATATGCAATAAAAATAAAAGAAAATTATCTTAGATTCATTTATAATATGTAGGAATAAACCACATATCATTTTGATACTCATTGTGGTTGGAATGACTAAAGAAATGTCTTTTCCATTTCAAAGATATGTTTAGTTAAAAACATGCTTCACATGGTCAAAACCAAGAAAATGATAACACATTGTCATGAAACTCTAGGACTGATTCATTTGTGGCATGTAAGAATGAAATTTATTTCATTTTTGATGTTTGGTGTGGTCAGAGTGATTAAAAGTTCATGTTTTCAATTTAAAAGTTATATTTTTGTTCAAAACATTTTTTATGTGTTCAAATCTGAGTAAACAGGCTTGGATTGTCCTAAAACTCAATGAAAATGATTATTAATTCAATTTTGACCAATATTAATGAAACTCACATCATCCCAACATGTGGTGCGGTCAAAATGACTAAAAATACATGTTTTTAATTTTTAAATATACATCTCTAATAAATACATGTGTCATATTGTATAATATGATAAAATGGTCTCATATTTTGATGAAATTTAGGAAAATTATCATTGATTCATTTTTGATATGTAGAAAAAAACCGTACATCATTTTTATGAGCAGTGTCATCTGAATTGCTTTAAGTATATTTTATTCATTTTAAGCAATAAAGAAGTTTAAAATCTGTGTCACATGGTTAAAACAGAGAAAATGTGCTCATTTTATCATGAAAGTCTAGGTAAGTGATCCTAGATTCATTTATAACATGTAAGAATAGATCAAACATCATTCTGATGCAAAATATGGTTAGTATGACTACAAATTATGATTTTTAATTTAAAAGTGATGTTTTTCTTCAAACTGTGCATCGCATGCTCAAAACCAGAAAAAGGTTACAGATGTCATGAAACTCGATGAAAAAAATTGTTAATTAAATTGTTGATTGTAGGAAAGAACTACACACCATTCTAATTTGCAGTGTGGTCGGAATTAATGAAATTTTATTTTTCTATATGTAATTGGTTTTAAATTTGCTATATGTTATTATTTAAACACATATTGTTTATGATTACTTATATGAATCGTTTTAGTTACATGTATATTTCTATGGTAGGTTTAAATTCAATGGATTATTGATTTGATGGCATAGACTTCTATATATATTCCACAATTAACTGTTTAATTTTTAATCTATATTAGACAGAGGGGATTACAAATCACAAACAACACGCACACTTAGGCACACCAGTGGATCAAGCCTCATCTCTCCCCACAATAAATGACAATCTCTCAATGGACCAATATTCTTACATATTAGTGAATCGAAGTCTCAGGTTTGTGATGGCCCTAAGGCCCAAAATAATATGGCCTAAAGTCCCCTTAATGAGGTTACCCAAAATCCTGAATGATAAACCTGCATCATGCTCAAATATATTTACTATTTTTATTGTGTGGATTCTTGAATATATGATGTAGATTTTGGTGATAATTTTAATATAAATCTATTTTTATATGTATTTTGGTGGAATCCCAAGGGTGACTTTTTGGACCTTACTAATTTTTATCACCAACTCTCTTAATTCCTTTTTAAGCCCTAGAAATACCATTTTGAGATAGGTATATAAAAATATCGGTATATTGCAAAGATATATATATATAGCTATATACAAACACATATATATTAATATAAGTAAAAACATATTTATGTAATCACTGACAAATACACACACATATATATGTACATACAAACATATATACATACTAATATTTAAGTATATATGCACACATACATGCATGCATGCATACATACATATATTAATGTAATTATTTATAAATTTACATATATATAAATAAGTAAATATGAATATAAGTATTTATATATATATATATGTTGTAATATAAACATTTATGGTGAACATTTGTATTGAAAATTTATAGTAATTTTCTTATTACAAACAAAAATATCTACTTGAAATTTAATTTTTAACGAAAAACTCTAATGAAAACTCAAAAAGAATAATAATTAATATATATAACATATAAAAAATACATTGAAGATTTGTAATGAAAATTTATATTGTATATTTATATATATACATTATTTATACATATGCACACTTACACACACTCACACATGAATACAGATATATACAACAATAATTTATTTTTGTGTGTTCACACACACAAAATGTAATTATATATAAACATACATACATACATACATGGATATATTTATATATATATCTACACACAATGTGAATTTGCACAGAAAATTTAATTACCAAAAATATGTAATTATAAATTCCTAAACTCACTGATATAGTACACTGCTATAGAGCCACCAAGTCAGAGTTACAATGCACCCCAATACCTATTGTACTACCTGCATAGGAACTCGACAAATTACCACTACCAAAAAAGAACCAAAAACATTTGGATGCAGGACAAGAGCTATAACGACTAGGTCACATGATTGCCTGAAAATTTTATTTAATTATTATAATATCTATTTAAAAAAATGAAATCCCAATAAAGGACACTGGATTTGTTAATATAAATACCAATACAATGATATCATAGTGGCATGGGTAGTGTCTATGGAGGTGGTTTCTCTTTGCTCTAATTTCTCGGTCCCTTGCTTTCCAATTCCAATGGTTATCCTTAAATTCTAATAGAACCACTTCAATACAAAGGAAAAAAACACCATTATGCATTGTTAAAATATTTGAGGGGGGTTTAGGTCCTTTGAGAGATATATTTATTTGTTTATTTAAAGAACCATGACCATAAGAAACTATAAATAATTCCATCTCCCTCCCAAGTCCCACAAGATTCACTTTAAAGTTGAATAGTTGAGGATTGGGTGTGTGTGTTTCACTTTCCCTACACACCAGCAACACCAAAAACCACCAATTGGTCAACATACCCTCATTAGGGCACCACTAAAATTAGATTCTCAAACCCAACATGAACATAATATCAGGACCATGCATAAAATTATAATATAATTTTCTACCATCATTTTAGGAGTAAGGACTGAACGTTTTATTTTTCAGATCCCGGTATTCATATCAAAAGTATCCAAAGAACCCCATTAACATAATATAGGGTTTCTTCAATGTGCGTTAGAAAGTAGTGATGTTGCCTTGGAAAATTCATCCCTTTGTGTTGATTTTTCTAAGCCTGAGAATCTCAAAACACAGATAATTGATTGGTCCAGGCACCGCAACATGGGGCTCACTACCACAAAAACAGGTTTTCACAACGCCACCCTTAAACAGTGATAAAAAGCGCTGATAAAGGGGGTACCTTTATCAGTGCTAAAAAATTACTAATAAATGGTACTTTTAATAGTGCTAAAAAAGTGCGATTAAAATTACCCCTTATCAACACATTTTTTTTGTACTGTTAAGGGGACCCCCTTTATTAATGCTTTTTTTAGTAGCGCTGATAATGTGGGGTCTTTATTAACATTTTTTACTAGCACTGATAAAGGGTATATTTCCAAAAAAAATCATTAAAAATAATATATTTATATTTAAATATATAAATATATTTATATTGATATAAATATAATATATGTTTTTAAAATATGTTTTAGATAAGTATAAATAGAAATTTATTTTTAATATATAAGATATCTAGTGAAAATGGATTCTAAAATATTTTAAAAAATATTATTAAATAATAATTTAATAATTATTATCATGTAATAAACATTAAATAACAATTTAAAGGAAAAAAAATTAATAAATAATAATAAAAGATCTAAAATAAGTTGAAAACATAAATAAAATTTCAAACAGCCATAAATTTTGATCCGGGTGTCCATTTGAGCTCTACCACATATCAAATCAAATTATGTGATGAGCTCTATGCATTGGAAACATAAGGAAACTTTTTGCCCCATTTTTTAAGGCCAAAAATGTCCCATAAGGCCGCCAAAACTAAGTTTTTAGTCGGTATACTTAAATTTTTTAACATTTGATGGAATTTCAGCCTCATTTCAGGGGGTCTTTTTCCCTTTATAGCGGGGACTAAATTTATTCGCAAGCATTACATTCATATTGATATTATTTCTTTGAAATTTTATCATTTATCACAATGTACTATTATTTATAATTAAATATATAATAATATATACGTTGTTTTTATATATTCACACATAAAATTTTAATTTTATAAATAAATAATTAAACATATTTTCATATAGAGTATATTTATCAATATATATAATATCCATTTTTTTGAAAATATAAATATATGAATACTTATATACCTATATGTATATAGTGTGTGTGTATTAGTGTGTGTCTATATTAACATACTGATATATATTATCTATATATTCTAACATATGAATATACACATGAATATATAATATATGCAAATATATATAAATATGTATAATTATACTTACAGATACACATATAATATATATATATATACATGTGTATGTATGTTGTATATATGTATGTATGTATTTATTTATTTATAAACACACACAAAAACATATTTTATAAATGTATTTAAAACTAATCTTATAAATATATATTAATATATGAATAAATATACGGATAAAAAATATAACTATATATATATATATATTAATGTAAATATATATTAATATATGAATAAATATAACTAAATATATATAAAAATAAATAAATATCATTAAATGGACAAAAAACATGATGGGTGAGTGGTAAAGGAGAAGGTGTGCAAGGGAGAGGTCTCGAGTTTGATTCCTAGTAGAGGTAGGGGTGTGTGGGTGGGTGCAGGGGGGTAGTGATGTTAAAGGGTCGATGGGTGCACGTTGTTAAAGGGGGTGGAAAGGCCATGGGTGGGGCTTCCAAGCATAGTTAAAGGGGTCAAGTGTTATTAAAAGGGGGGTCTCCAATTAAATTTTAATTTTTTTTACTTTTATCATTGTTTTTTAGCACTGATAAAAGGGTTATTTATCAGTTATTTTTTTAGCACTGATAAAATCCCCCCCCCCTAATAGTACCTTGATTATCATTGATTTTTTAGTGTTGATAAAACCCTATTTTTTGGTTGTGGCTTCCCCACCCTCATGTTAATAGCTGATATTAAGGGGTTTTTGGTCATTTTTAGGGTGGTACTACCTCTAAAACTGGCTCTAAAAGATTTTGGGGTGGTCCTTCTACCACTACCTTCACTATGATACACTAAAAACTTCAAACTATTATTTCTATAAGAGCATAGATTCATGAGATAATGATTCTCATGATGCATGTTTATAATATATGTTCATTTATGAATTGTACTTTTATTTGATTCAGTGAAATATAAGTGCACTCGATGAACATAGCTTCAGAAATGTATTTAATTTAATCATGCTAGATTGGATCAAAAATGTTCTTCTTAAAACAATTATGACAAAGATATCCCATAAACCTTTATCAAATGGTTTCATTTTTATATAATGCACAAGAAAAACATCATGATTCAAAAAATGGATGATTGGGTCAAAAATTCATAATAGTACACAAAACATATTATAAATAAAACTTGGCATACATCCTCAGAAATATCATACACAACCAAGAATATAATAGGTCTTCTAGTAAAATACAATAGGACTAGGTGAAAAGAATAAAACACTGAAGGAGTCGCGATATAGAACCCCAAGAGCTAAACCTGAGTGCCTGAATCATGAAAACTGAAGTTGTATCATGAAAAATGATTTTTACTAAATTTTAAAACCACATTCAGTCTTATATTCTAATTTTTTATCATGAAAATTGATTTTTACTAAACCGAGTTACACATCACCATCTATATGGAATCATGAAAAAATAAAATTACATGAAAAAAGGTTTGACACATCAGCCAGCCCCGTGTGGCATCCCCACCCCTTATCATCACATTTGTGAATTATCCCTCCAAAGTATGAGATCTACTAGTTCTTTTCTGCATTTACATCAGCTGGGGATCAATACCCAACTCCCAACAAATGGAATCCTATGAAAAAACCTAGACACCATGTTTTCTCATTGTCAATCCAACACCCATATTCTTGTATAAGGACACACCAAGTAAATAATTTCATTGTTTCTCAAACTAGTGGGGACATAAACCCACCAAAATAGGGTTTTGACATTCATCTTCCACAATTTCATACAATCCATTGTGAATGGAAGAATCAAGGCCTCTCGCATGTCAATGAAATGACCAGCTTCAAAATAACTCACTTTCATCATTGGCCAAAGGAATGCGTGTTCCCTTTTATTGTCCATGATAATCTACATTCCAATACAATGATTTTACTAACCATAGATTTATTTCAAAACCAATATTTATATATTTTTTCCTTTTATGATCTTCATTTGTGCATGACAATCATTTTCAGGTCACCCCTGAAATATCTGGGGAGACCTCCACCAAGAACTTGGTCATCATCATCCCAAATACATTGCAAGACTTAACTCTAATACCACTTGTCACAAATATAAATATTTTTAATGTTGGGTGATTGATCTACCATCTTTAAACCATGTCACCGTTGATGGAATCAACTTCTCATCCCTTTGAAGGATGATATTCATTGATTTAAATCTCTCTTGGGTTAAACAAGTGACCCCCCCAACCCCTGGATCTACTCACCTAGAGATAATGGTCCTTAATTAAATATAAACATAATACATAATATCATACACAAGATCCAAAGTGTAGAAGGCATGAAGACTTAAAATAGTATATATATACAATATTATTCCTTCACTTTCCAACTTATTTATAAATAGAATTACTTTTGATCACTTGTAAAAATGGTGAAACATAAAGATATGGGAAACTCAAACCCTTAATAAGAGTTAACATAACAAGAGTCAATGCATACAACAAGGCATAATCATGAAATTTATAATCTTACATAAATAAATAATCAACAATAATATAAAATAATGAATAAAATAATGATGACATAATGGTGGAGTGCATAATGTTGAACATCATAATGTTTAACATCATAAGAATATACTTTCAAGGTAAAGAACAGTCATTACCTTTTCTTATTTGTCTCATGATACCTACCAATGAAATGAGAGGATATATAATTTTGATCTCTACCCATTGCATAACATGACCAATACATTATGATAAAATAATTTTAAAATACTTTTCCTAATGATCAATAGTGAACAACTAACAAATACTTGACAAAATTTTCAAAAATGATTTGAGTTGAAAGATTATCCATTGTGGGATAAAAGAACATTCAAAAAAAATAATAGTTTTTTCTAGTTAATGGAATGGTATGAATATATGGATGAATACTATTCAATAAAATAAAAATATGATATTCATAATATAGGACATGTGATATAAGTTAACTCCACAAATTGGTGATGTTTCTCAAGGATCACACAATGGGGTTATCAATGTAGCAATAAAATTTATCACTATGGATGGATGCTTTCATTGGTGGGATACCGAATAAGTGATGAATAAATTCCTATGAAATAAATAATTATGTAAACTATATATCTTATTCACATTTGAAATACATAACTCTTTAAGAAAAAAACTCTCACGCCAATCGACTTTGATATTGAGGGTTCACTTGCGTCAATACAAGTAGTAGTCCTAATGGTCTCACTAAAGGATAAACCAAATAGGTATTAGTCCTTATTTCTGGAAAAAAACCCTTCAAAAAAATTTCATATCCACAATAACATAGAACATAAAGCATGGGATTTCAATAACAATAATGTGAAAGAATCTTACTAGAATAAATAATTATTTCAGTATCATTAGAGACTTGTAAAAAAAGTTCATGGAGAGGGATTGGATACTTCTTATGAATAGTATAAGAAATTAATAGTATTACAATGGATATATAAGAATAATTAAATAATATACTAGATGTTAATTAACAATACAAATTAATTACATAATTAAATAGAGATAAAGAAAACACTTAACTTTTTTCACTTATTATCTTTAAAATTAACCCTTCGAGACTTGTAAAATTTTCCAAATTAGATAGGGAAATCAAGGAGAGAGAGATTGAATGAGAAAAAAAGGAAATCCAAATTTAATATGAGAATTGTATGAATATGTGTGTATTTATAGGTGGTATATGTGAGATTTTGGGAAAAAATTGAGTAAACCTAAATAAATAATTGAATAAAATATAATATTACCTCAACACTATGAATAGTGATTATTATTATCTCTATGAATAGATTCGTACTTTTTTAAGTTAATTTGTATATTTATTACATGATATATGATATAATTTATTCATATATTTATCATATTGTATCAAATACCTTATTTATTATAGTTCACTATTAACTTATTTTACTATTCATGAAAATTTTCAAAATTTCATCCATAACTAATTTTGACATCTTGAGACAGATTTAAATTCTATTTTATGAAAATAAATTCATGAGAATGAGAAATTTAATAATAAAATAAAACTAATCTGCATTAAAATTTGGTTACTTCAGGTTAATTAATGTTTTTATTTTTATGATTATTAAGAATTAAATTATGTTATAATTTTTAGATTAATAATTTATATTTACATATAACAAATACATTATTGTTTAATTTTATCAAGTAATTTCATTGGATAAAAAATTATTGTTTCAAAGGGTGATATAACAATCACTCCACCCTCTTTCAACAATCATGTAACAATTATATTTCCCATTATCCTTTCTATAAATTCATTTAATTCCAATATAAAAATCATTCTTCTTCTTTTAGTCTCCCTCTAGAAAATATTTATTACATGAAAAAATTTAATATTCTTAATGACCATGCTCTAAAAAGTTTTGATATTTTTTTCTGAAGATCCATGATAATTGCAATTTTTAATGATTATGTATACATTTATATTTATTTTCAACTTGTTTTTAGTAATTTGATGAATGAATATATCTGATTTTGTATTGTATTACTGTGAAACAATCACAATATTTGATTTGTATTCTAACTAAGGTGATGTATGGGGGAAAATTTCTTAAAAAGTATTAATTTTTACATCCCCCCCCCCTTAATTGTTGTAAAAATATAAATCATATTCCATTATTAGAATAAGTATGGATGAATTTTCATTATCACTTCCTTGAGATCTCATGTTACCTCCTCCAATTTGTGATTCTTCGAGATCACCTTCACTAGCTGGCTCATTCAGATTCCGAGAACTTGATCTCTCTAGCCTAGGGTTTGGGTTGGTTTTCATTATATGACAAAAAAGGTTCTAGTTGTATCTCTTCGATGCAAAGTAAATTTAATAAGGCTAACATGTATATCCTATAAAATTGAAATGGAAGACATCATGTACTTTGGAGAGATTGGATTCCATGGATATGTCAGCACTTTTGTCCCCTCCAATGTCACAAAAGACTCAATACACATTGGTCTTAATTATTTTTATTAAAAAACCTCTTAACTCCCATCCTGGGGGATATCTTTAAGAAAACATGATCCCCCACCTGAAAATACAGGTCCTTTGGTTATCAATTCAACTTTTCGGCCTACTTTTCATTGCTTTGATGTGTTTTTTGAAGACTTATAATTTCTTCATTGTATATTCCACTAGTTTTAAACCCAATAGTTTCCTTTCATAGACTTCATCTCAACAGATTGAAGTCTGATAGTTTTTCCATATAGAGCTTCATATGGATATATTTGGTAGCCAAAATGAAGGCTATTGTTGTAAGATGACACTATAAATGGAATATGTTTATCTGATCACCCTAGGAATTCAAGAGAGTTATCCCTTAACATATCCTAAAATGTTTGAATCATTCTTTTGTATTTTCCATCCATTTGAGGATGATAAATGATGCTAAGGTTTCATGGGTTTTTAAAACCTTTTTTAGGATCCTCCAAAAATTTTATGTGAATCATAAATCAAAATCAAATATTATTAATAACAATTCACCATGGAACCTCACTACATCATTAATATAAATTCATGCAAGGATCTCTTAGGATGGATCCTCTTAAATTTCTAGAAAATAAACATATTTTTTAATTTTGTTAAGGATTACACATATTTCAATATTTCCCTTGGAATTATTTGAGATACTAGTGAAAACTTCCATTATGATATTATCCAACTTCCATACTGGCATAGGTAAATTTTTTATAACCCCTTTGGAAGTTATGATTTATCCTTCACTTATTGGCATACCAATCATCGTGCTATGTAGTAAAAAATATCACATTTCATATTCTCCAACCAAAAATGTTCATGGAGATCCATATACATCTTGGTGATCTTAATAGGTAAAGATAAATTCAATATGAAATCCATTTAATAACTCCTTAATCTATGATACTAATAAAAAACACAATCTCGTCATGCATTCATGTGATGCATGTGTATGACATGTTTTCATCATGCCCTAAAAGGGGATATTATATAGTATGATATCCTTGTTATTGTGATATGTTATATGCATAAGATACATATGATCATGCATGAATGAGATGAATGTGTATTCCATGTTCCCACCACGCATATTTTCTTTGGTTTCAAATATATGAGAAGGATTAATCATGGTGTGCAAATCAGCAATTGAAGTGTTCAATAAAGAGCACTTCTGCAATGTGGAATGCTCTGGTGCTATGTGATGGAACCCAAACCGTTTCATATGGCCCACAATCTTCATTAATGAAGAGAATCAAGGATTTTTATATTAGGGTATGAGATCTCTCATGTTTTTAATCCTTGATTTCATGATAAGCAAGTTGAAACCCTCTTCTCCCTAGTACATCATTCATCACTCATAATGAAGGTTCTAGAACCCCTTCGGTGCATGGTGATCCTTAAGAAACATTCATAATTCCAAGGTGGATGTAATCCCCTCAGTGGAAGGAGTCTTTTGTCTTCTGCTTTGGTGATCGTCATCAAACATACTTCATTTAAGGATATGGAGTTTGTTTCACTTGCATTATAGGCGCACATGGGCATTATAGGTATGATATGTTTTTCAATATACATTTTCACATTAATTCATTGAAGGTGGATTGGGAAATATTGGTTTTCTTTCCCAGATTATAATAATAGAATGATCCCCCAAAACCCATCAGAAATATGAATGGAATGGAAGTCTCACATGGGTGAAGAAAATAAGTTGAGTTTAATGTATAATCATTGACTTGAAAAATAAGTTGTCAGAAAGATGTCATTTTAGAAGTTAACACTCCAGATGAAAGTTGAACAAAAAGTATGATATGAGTTTTGAAAGTTAACTCTTATGATACAAGTAATGTATGGATCATCTTCTGGGAGGTAGCACTGTATAAAGAGATCACATTTTCATAAGTAATGGTTTTAATGTTTTTTTCATATAAATATGGAGATATTAACTATCATCTTGAATATTTGACAATTGTAAATATAAACATAAGTGTTAATCAAAGATGAGGGATGATGAAGGTGAAATAATTTTCTACTACATAGTAATTGTTGAGTTCAAAATGTGGGGTATTGAACAAGGCTATCTGAAATATTGAGAATTCATCCATATATTATCAAGCATGAAGGCTACTACATTACATGGAAATTTCCTTGAATGATGATTGAAAAAAATGATGGGTGGTTAAGTTCCATGTGAGATTGGAGACCACTTTATTTCAAAAGATGATCATTTTTTATATTTCATCTTGTTTATGTAATTTGATCGAGATGTTAATGTGTATATCTCTCATATGATTCAAACTGGATAGATAAAATGAACAAAGGATTCTAGGGTGATTTGTGATCTTAAAATTCCATAGAGATTGGAGGGTAAAATTTATAGGATTATTGTAACACTTGTTTGTTATCCTTTAACGAGATATATTTAACAAAAAATAAGGATATCGAAAATAAAAATGTTAATATTGACATGTTCACTATAACGAATGAACCCAAGTCTACCTATATGTCACCCGATTCAACTCAACCCAAGGCCCCAAGCGCACCTCCTTGTATTCCAGAGGCTTTAGACTATCAGTAATAGTCTAAAAAAATACAATTAAAATACTATACCCTTGGCCATATCACATCCACATCCAAAATCAACATCATAATGAACCATAATAAATAAATAGGTGATGTGATATATCAAATTAAATTCATCATATAGTCATAGACTCAAAAACATGCTAAAGTATGCAATAGTAAATCAACAACCAGTCCAATCAGATATACAGGTACTAAATAAAGAAAACAAAATACAAATACTCTAATACAAACTCCAATCTAGACCTCATATCTAATCTCAAAAAAATGTAAAGTTCCTCCAACCCGATCATCAAAATTCACCTGATCCACCTTGCCTGATCAAGCAATACTAGGCCTCAACCCCATCCACATCACAACCCATGCTTCATATGAAATAAGAAATAAGGGGTTGCACATACACTGAGGTGCAAGTACATGGGGTGATAAATAAATCTTAGTATATCAACAATGAACCTATAATGAGATGTCATAAAAAGTGTATGAAACACGTGATATACCCACCCAATCAAATAAATACAATTTTCATATAAAATAAATAACATCGTAAGTAAAGGGGGGTGAACAAAAAACAAACCAAACCCAGGTTCAAGCCTAACACCTGCAGTGAATCTACCCCAGCTCTAGCCCCTTGCTGGAGGATTAATAGAACATGTCTATACCCATCCACATAACATTAGGTCCATTCTCTAGATCTACATAGGAGCTCCAAAGTGTTGCAAAAATGTTGGGAGTCAGTACGATAGAAAGCGTTTCCAAAGGAATGGAAAAACATAAATAATCCAACACATGACAAAAATATTTACGTGGCTTGGAAAATGATCCCTACTTCCATGGAGAGGCAGAAGTTTCACTATTTTTTGGAGAAAAAATTAAAATGTTCCCAAGAACAGACAAAAACCTAGCCTGGGATGGTCTCAAAAGGTGGAAGAAGCACCATTACCCCAACCGCAGAGGATGTCCGCATCGCTACAGTGTCACGACCACCCAAGTCCAAGATGCTACAGTGAATGGTGGATGGAAGTTTGTGCTGCTATAGTACTATTGAATCCAAAGTACGACCTACTATATTAGTCATGATAAAGGTCCGCACTACTATAGTTCCATGTCGGTATCGGTTTATCATCTCTACTATAGTGGTTAGAGTTCCTACAGTAGCCCAAAATTTGGTATGAAGGCCTTCGACCCAGGACCCCTAGAGTAGGGGATCGTTGCCCCCTATAACCCCCAACAAGATCACAAAGGATCTTGACACATGGTAGTTATATCTTGTTGAGTAGTATTGGCCAAAAGTATTTATCCCAAACATCATCCAAAAATGTATTGGGATACACCAATCCAACAAAAGGCATCTAACAATGAAAAATACATGAATGTAGAATCGTAGGGCATAACCAAAGGCATCCACATGATAACACACAACTCCACCAACTCTAGGACCTCACTGACATGACCTAGATTGGGAAAAACTCTACTAACATCAAGAGAACCTATCTAGAACATGATAACCCTACAGAACTATCTGACTCTATAAAATATACAATCGGGTGAGGCTCAACCTCTAACTCGGGTCCTCCAAACCATCAAATATTCTCATATGCTTGTCTAACCAAATCCATTAAATAGATGAGAAAACCAAATAAATCTCAGGGCCAACACCCAATCCAATGGAATCTCAAAGGCCTCCTCCTACATCAAAATCCCGAGAAATAATTTTCTCAAACATCTCAGTCAAATTCCAAAAATTCATGGGTTAATCAACTCTCAAACCCAAACAATGTGAACACAACCACAATGGACACAATGTGTCTTTGGTTATTAGGGTACACCCGACATCCCCAACACTGAGCAATAACTGACCCCTCACTGGGTCAAAAAAATTATGGGGCTCCCACAGTCCCCTAGATCTCATCTATCTCAAAACATAGGCCTTTCTCAGGAAAAGAACATCCTCAACTGGGGACTCAACTCCCAACCCATCCATGACCAACAACTCACCCACAAGGGCATACATAAGAAACACCAAAAGTGGCCACCAAAATCATCCATCAACGACTCCCAAATGATTACCAATCAACAACCCATTCGAAAGGGTTTCATCGAGAGTCACTTAGACATATCTCAAGCCATAGATCAACAGCACCCTAATGCACCCAACACCCAATAGTGTAAACCTAGCCCAAATGCTCCAACCAAACTAGGCCCCAATTAATTGGGTCTAAACTTCAACTACTAAAAGACCGAGAAATTATTCTTATCACTCAAGGAAAACTCGAATAAACCTTAATCCAAACCCCCATTTCATTCACAATTCAGGTCACCATTTGATCCCGGGAATCGTCCAAAGAACCTCAACAAAGCCCTTTGGTGCCTCATGTGCTAGGTTTTCCAAAAGACCCACAACTCTCCCTTGGGTCGTAACAACATCTCCCTCGGGATAGCTCTCAAGGTAAACCTCTTAGCATTCCAATACAAGAAATCCATCGAGTATACAACCCTAGACTAGAGGATTATAAATCACAAATCTCAAGGGGAACCTCTTGTCCAACCTCGACCAACCCAAAGAGCCACTCAGCATCCCCTAAGAACCTAAAATCCTCACCTTCATGTCCCACTTGGGACGTGACACTTGAAAGGGAGTATAACCAAACCATCTCTTGGCTCAAAGATGACGAAGGCATCCAAGATCCTCCCAATTATTGTTGATATGCATCTCCAAAAAACACACTAGATGTGTTTTTGAAAGATAAGACAAGAAAGAGGGGGTTATGAAAAAAACTCCTATATGAGGCATCCAAAGCCTATGTCTTCCCCTAAAACCACAACAACCCTCAAGGGGATCTCAATATACAAAAAATAATTTACAAGCAATTAAACGATTATAAAGCCAGGAAATTTCACCAAAAAAATCCCCCAACCTACTTCAAGGAATAACTGCCAAAGATTACGGACCTAACCCACACTCATCCTACAATTGAAACACCTAAATCACATCATATGTAACACCCTTATATTTTAAAAGAACAACATTTTCTATAGTGTATGGAATGCACAACACTGCGCATAAATGAACCATGAAATTTTTTATTTAAATTTGACCACTATAACTTAGTCGTTGAATTGACATGAATGAATTGGGTTAACTTCATTATAAAAACATGTATAGAGGTTTTATATAATGTATTTATTAATAATAAATATATACTTAATTTTCAAAAAAATCATTTTATGCTTTAAAAATAAATTTTTTCAAAAATGGTTTTATTTTTCATCTTGTGTGTAAGAATTATAATTAATTTTTACCACTTTTAGAAATCTTATTTTACAAAATAATAATATTTTTTAAAATATTCATATCAAACATAAATTAGGGTGATAGTTTGGGATTTTTCTGAAAAAAAAAACTAATTTTTATGTGAATAGTGAAAAATACTGATTTTCATCGAAAACCATATTTTTATTTCAAGAATTTAAAAAGTTTAATTTTATTTTAAATGGTTTCAAACATAATTAATAATTAAATTAATTTAATTAGAATAAATTTTATTTTTCAATTTAGTATAAAAACATTTTTATACATAAAAATTTTCTGAAATACTATTTTTCATTTCATTTTACATATTAATATTAAATTGATTTAGACCACTTATAGAAATTGAATCATTAAAAATGGATTACATATTTGGAATAAATATATAAAAATTAGTAAAATTGGTCAATTTTATTTTTGTTCATTATGAATGATAACAATAATAAATAATTGTCATCGTGGTAAGGGTGAATCGGGTAATTAAGGTTTAAAATAATATGATAAGAACTAAAAATGACTCTAAAAATTGACTTTATAATATTGGATGAGTGGAGTTCAAATGTTTTCATCCATTTTTCTAAAATATGTCAACTTGTTTCCTGTATTTATTTTATTTTGACCTTTATAAAATTTAAGTGAGAGATAGAGATAAAAATGACACTTTTCTTATTTTAATATCTATATCATTTTGTGATAAGGATAAATACAACTTATGATCAACTCTAAAAGGATATTTTAAAGTTTAATGAATTATTATTATAATGGTAATTTATTTAAAATTTTTAGTGAATTAATAATTGTCTTAAATGATTATGCAACACCAACATAGTATTTATTCAATTAATAGAAAAATAAAATAAATGATTTTAAAAATATTAAAAGTAAGACAAATTGAAATAAATATTGTGTTATATGAATTTCATAGATACATATGCCACGTTATTAGTTTTTTAAAGGATTTTATTAAAATTACCTCTTTGTTTTGGTGTATTTAATGTCAAGTTAAATGAATAGTGGTAAAAATGACATTAATGATATTTTATAATAAATAATATTTTATTAAAGGATTTAAAACTCGTAAAAAATTAATATTCTTATAAATGAATTAGATATGGTTTAAAAAACAATAATGGTCCATTTATTAGTATTTTTTTAATTTTATAGTAACATTATTAAACATTAAAGTGTTTAAAACTGTAAAACTACGATAATTGTCAAAAGGGTTAAGGAAGAGTTAAAACTAAAAGATAATGGGGAAAACATAACTAAAGATTGTCAAAATTTTATTGTATGGGGTTTTTTTACTCATAATAATATTATATTATAATTATATCAATTTTTATCCATTTATAAATAATAAAATAATTTATATTCATTCAATACTCTAATAAATTCCAAGAATGCTCCTCCTCCCACTTATAAAAGGACACCCCTTATCTCTTTTTTTACACCACTTCGAGAAACCTATCTTGACCAAACCTTTACCAATTATATTCTAAGAATACTTATTCAAGTTATAGATGTTATGTATCTTCCAAAAGACCCACCCTAGCTCCCTTAAGAGATCTAAAGAAAGTCTACTGAAAAAAGGTAATTGTCTTTACCGACTATTTCTAGTTTATTTATTTTTCTACATCCTCTTAATGTACATAATCCTAAAATAGAAACTATTGTATCATAAATATACTATTATGTTGTTGTTATTACGCAAAAACCATATTATATCTTGTTTTAATCCTACAAAAAGTTTAAATATTTATTGGGTGTACGTACGACATACCGTCTCCACGTAGCGGTGTAATTCATTTTTCATCACCACATTACATGGAAGGTTATAAGGATGAAAATAATGAATATATATTATATTTGTGACATAAATATTCTTATGTAATTATAATATTCATATATACCATCTTAACTTCCAATTTGTTGGAAAATGATAACGTCACTTGTGCATACGTGTGGACTACCACCCACACGAAGCGATGTGATCCATTTTTCATTTTCACTTTACATGGATAGTAATATTGAAAAAATTAATGAATATATATGATATATATAATATAATAATGACTATATAAATTTGAATTATTATTTTCTTTTCTTTTGTTACATCCGTCAAAAAGTGAAAACAACGTTCATGCATACGTCCATCGTCTCCATTAATGGTGTAAATATTTTTTCTATTTCAACCTTTTATGGATGACTAAATATATATATATATATATATATTTAATATATGTTATATTTATATCATTTATAACATTATATAGATTATGGACCCATGATCAAGACACAAGGACCAAAACTACTGAATTAAAACATACATGAAAAACGAAGCAATTAAACCCAAAATAATGATAATAATAAAAAAATGTTAACAAAAAGATGATAAAATGTTGTAAATAGATAATATATGATATTATAGATATTTATATGGTTCTTTTATTTATGTATAATAAATATTAATTTATTATATATGTGGATAAAATAACTTACCAGGAAATTTTCACATGATCTAAAGGGGTTTTAACTCAATTTTCATTCATTGGGTTATACTTTTATTTCATTGAGTCTGTTATGTAATGTTTATGTATGAAATAACCTATGATTATATTATTTTTTTATTTACACTTTTTTGTGTATTTACATTTTTTACACATGATCACTTCATTGATTAATTATCAATTCAATGACTATGTTACATCATGGTTATGTTTGAAGTGGCCTTTGATTATATTATTATTGTATTTTCACTTGTTTTGTGTGGATTTAAATTTTTTACACATGATTTCTTGACTGATTAATTCTCAATTAAATGATATGATCTTTGTAAGGGGTTTTTTCTCAATTAATTCTTCATTGAGAGATATTTGATATTATGCACCTGTTTATTTTTATTTCATGTATATACAGCCTATTTGAGGTATTTAACATTAATATATATTTATTTAGGATGATAAAAGTTTCATTTCAAGATGAATTTTTCAAGGGGATACAATTTAAACGTTTCCAAAAAAATTATAGATTTATTTTACAATATCGTTTTTGAGATTTCTCTTATTTTCTTTGAAGGAAACTTATAATCTATCCTTCTTAAACTCCATATATTTATTTTTATCCTCTCAATATTTAATGAGTATCTATATTTTTTCCTCTATTTAGAACTTGAATCAAGAAAAGAAATTTTTAAAATAAAATCCAATCTTATTTCCATTTTTGATCAAGTATATTTTTCTTTCATGTCCATAATTTTCAGAAAAAATTACAAATTTTTTTTTATTTTGATTTTTATGGAAATTTTAAGTTATCCTTGGCCTTTTAAAAGGTTTTAAAGTAGTTTTTCTGATGTTTTATGAAAAGGTCATTTTCAACTTTCTTTACAAAAAGTCAAAAAAAAAATTAATGTATACAGAATAAATGTATTTTCCTTCCGCCATAACCATTTTATGCTCTTCAATTCTTCTAAAAGATTTCAATGTTTTACAAATAAAAAACTTTTATGAAAGCTTATTTCAAAAGTTTCACTTTCTATTGATTAATTTTGTGGTTGTTAACTTTATTTTGAATCATTAACCTTCTTGTGAGGATTTTTCATTGGAAATTACATTTATATTAAATATCCCAATTTTATTGTAAAAGTTATCTAATTGACTCAAGAAAACCTTTATAAATTTGTATTCTATACTTAATTCAGATATTTTTTGATAAGGAATATCCTTTATGAATTTAATTGATCATTCAATATATAAGGAATGCATTGTACATGCAGTGACGAATGGGGTCTGGTTATATATGGACCCTTGATACATCAATAGGTATCATGAGACAAATCAGTTGACCAAATTAAATCAGTTTCTAATTTACTACCCATCGATTAAATTTTTTATAATAATTTGACGGTATAAATATCATGATCTCTGAAATTATTACATGCAATATTAAGCATTTCCTTCATTAAGAATTTAGGTATTATTATCCATGATATTATTGCATGTATATTATCCCTGGATTCATTTTTTTCTCAAGTTATTTATTAAATGTCACGTGTTTTGATTTATTTACCTTGTCATATTGATTATGCCTTATTTAGATTCTATTGTACATAACTCTTACTGAGCATCTGAGTTTACCCTTTATTTGTTTTGTTTTCCCGAGGTTATGATGGGCTTTAGGTATAATATTAAGAATGAAAAAATATTTTTTATTGTATGTATTTTATTTTTACAATTTAATATGAGAATCATGTATGTATTTAGTTCATCAAGACTGCTAAATTGATCGATATTGTGTGGTGAGATCTCTTGTATCCTGTACCAATTTAATAAATTAAACATTAACTGTAGGTTACTAGAATCTGGGTGTTATATTTGGTATCAGATAAAGTTTACTAGAAACCTTAGGAACTAAATTATAAATAAACATATATAACATGAAAATTATGATAATCATTTGTAGTATTTGATAACTTTGACCATTATAAGGATTTTTTATTTTATATCTCAATATTCATCATTATTTTGAGTTAACATAGTGTGTGTCACTATTCAGTGATGGAGACTAATGGAACAAAGGGAATCAACACCTGTAAACAATGTAAGGATTAACTTTTTGAGAAAACCAATATAGCTGGTATTTGAACTGAGCTGATCATGGCTATATTAAGGCAGTTAACTCATTTTATGAAAAATAACCTTACCCATGTGAAACAACTTGTTTTTCCACAACATGATTCTCCTATGATGTATTGTTTCATATGGTAAAGCCACTATTTTTTTGTGAAAATAGTAATACATTGGTAGTTGAGCAATGGATTAAATTTCAAAAAAATATATTCCTAGCTCTGTGATGTAATGAAATTGAAATGTTTATTCGAACGGATTATTGTTTGAAAGTATATTTCAATCAATGGTGGTTATTGATCTGAAACACTGAAGAGGATGAAGAAATAGAAATCATAGAATGTAAAACTTTTAAAGTTATTTTATTTGAGAAATACTTATGTATATAATAGTAAGATGCAATGGAGGAAATTCCTCACTTTCAATTAGGAGGAAGACATTGTGCTGGAATATGAGTCACTTCACAAGAGTAGTCAAACATGATTTCAACTAATTATGTAACCTAGAGAGAAAGATTAATCATTTCTTTGATGGGATTACACTAAGTATTTCAAGGGCACTAGTTTCCCAAAATTTTCATCATATGATGATATAGTATCAAGTTTCATCAAGATAAAGAATAAATTTTATCGATATTATATCTTCAAAGGAAATTAAGAGAAGAATATTTCAAATGAGCACCAAGTAAAAGGTAAAGCATCAAAGAAAAATAAGGGAATAAATAAATTTCAATCATGTGAAAATTAGGTAAACAAACCTCTTGAAAAATGATTGAAGGGTATGGGAGTTTGTTAAGTGCAAAGATATGGGTCATCTGGCTAATTACTATAGAGAAAATAAAGAAATCACTGAAATCCAGTGTTTCAATTGTAAAAATATGAGACGTTATTCAAACCAATTCCCCAATAATCAAGGGAACTTACAATAGAATAATATGATAGGGGAAGTCCAGGATTATGTTATTAATACAACCTAAATAGAATTATTAAAGTACTTGTCTAACCTAAACCCTTTATCATTTCCTCTATCCTCTTTGGAAATGGTTTCACCCAAGTTTCAATCCAAGGGGGGGAGGACCCATGGACAAAAAACCCTCAATTGTTTTCGTCATCCCTCACCAATGATGCCCCTTTTTGCGATTCTCATTCGCTCACCTCATCCCCTCCATTGCCTTAGACTTGTCATTGTAATTTTTTACACACACATGTGAATCCATCCCCTTCATTTTTGAAATCCCCAATCATTAGTCCTCTTCAATCATGTTGTCCTCTTGTACATTCCAGTTACGCCTTAGGAAATGGTTGTGCCTTTTCTTCACTGCCCTGTTTTAGCCATGATCTCCACCTTAGTCATGCAGATCTGGATCAGTCATATAGATTTGGATGGACTTCAGTCTACTCTATCCATGAAGCTCTGGTTCGACCACTAATTTTGACCACACCCCAGATTTTCCCACTACTATGCATTCCCAAGACCCTTGCTCCAACATCTAATGTATCCCTCACTTCTCTCTATGTTCCTTTTATTCTACACTAAAATCACACCAGTTGAAGTCATGTTGGACCAATAAAAACGTGACTTTCACATCCTATAAAACATTTCACCTCTTGCCATTGTCTCTCCCTCCACAGGATTCCTCTTCAGATATGGCTATCCAGCCTCTCCTCTAGCCACCCTACATCACCCCAGCTATCATCTTATTTCACCATTAATGTGACCCAACGATTCCTATCTAACATTCAATCAATTTCCCTCGCATGATGCTTCTAACCTTAATGTTTCAATCATGGCTCGATCTGGCTCTTCCTATCAATGTATTCTATTTTCAGTTATTACCACTTCTTTCACATGATGAGTGTTGTTCCTTGTTTGATGTATCTTTTTTAGTAGCATCATCCATCATTTTCATCTTGAGAAGGTGCTGCAACCATGAATTATTTTTTTTCTTATGTTATGTCTTGTTCCCTAATCAAGCTAGGTATATCCAGCTTGAGGGGGAGTGTTCATAGTTTTTTTCTTTGTTTTATTTAATTATGTATCTAAGCTAGGAACACCTAGATTAAGAAGGTGTTAGAGGATGTGGGTCCCACATTAGATATTAGATGGCATCTTGGGTATTGGGTCACCATTCTTCTATTTTAATAGAAATTATATACATAATGGTGTCGATATACAAGAAAAGTGATTTAGTGGTATGGTGATATTTTTAGATAATGCATGAATAAGGGAAAAATAACCCTTAATATGTTCCTAATGTTGAGTTAATAATGTTTAATTAAGATAAAAATAATATTTACACATAATAATTAAAAGGGGTATTATTGGTGATCCTGTAAATGGTTACTGCATTTTTAGATTTAAGGGATATAAGGAATAAGGATAGAGTTGGTTTTTATAATTAGTTGTGTATTATTGAGGTTTTATGGTGATTTGGTTTATTAGTATATTTTTAGAGAATATGTGATCAAGGTATTAAAATGTTCAATATGAGACACTATGACCTACTTTATGTTTTTTGGGAATTAATTTTTGATCAAATATTTCATATTTTGTATGTTTTGAATTTGGTCAAAATAATTTTGGAGTCTTAAGGTTAATTATTTATGAAATGAATTAAATTGAACTTTGGGGTTTTTGAGGTTTCGTATATTTATGTATTATTGGATAAATTGTGGTATAAATTTTGGTTTTGTAAAATATATAGAGATAATGGGATGACTTTTCATTCATTCATGGATCTTATTATCAATTAAAAGTTAATTTTAGTGTTTCAGACATAAAAAATTAATCATTAATACTCATCATTTGAAGAAAGGATGAAATTGTGGTGGAAATTGATTAAAGTATGAAATTATACTCTTAAATAAAGTATATTTCATTATGTTATAATTCTATTTGGTAAATTAATTCCTTAACTCTAGAAAAATGATCTTGAAACAAAAATATTATCCCATTATGATCATTTTCGATGAATTGGTGTTCTTTTCACCCATCATACATTTATGGTTTTTTTGTTGTTAACTTTCTCTTGACCACGTTATCTATCACTCTCTATTAGTCCTTGGGAACTAGTTTTCTCCTTAATATCCATATTTTCACTTCTCACTAATGTTCATCTATTTTGAAACCTATTTTTTTTTTTTTTATATGACAGTCATATTTTTATTTCCCTATTTTTAAGAGGAAGTTTTATGAAGTATTTTTACAATTTGGGTTTTATAAAAAGTAATTTTAAAATTTCAAACCAAAAGAAAGTTCAAATTTCAAGGAATCAATTTATTAAAGTGGGGAGATTATAACACCCTGATATTTTAAAATAATATGTTCCATACCATATACAATACGCAACAACGGCTTAAACGAACCACAAAATATTATTATTTAAATATGATCATTATAACCTATTTGTAGAATTATTAAGAGTTAATAGAGTTAAAAAAATTATAAAAAATGTTTAAATTTTTTATATAATGTATTTATTAATAATAAATAAGTACTGATTTTTCAATAAAATCATTTTATGCTTTAAAAATACATTTTCTTCAAAAATAGTTTTATTTTTTATTTTGTGTATGGAAATTATAATTAATTTATAACACTTTTAGAAATTTTATTTTATCAAATGAACATAATTTTTGAATTCAGCATATCAAAATTAAATTAGGCTAAAATTTTGAGATTTTTCTTTAAATATTGATTTTTCAGTGAATAATGAAAAATACTGATTTTCATTGAAAACTATATTTTTGTTTAAATCACTTCCAAAGTTTCATTTTATTTTAAAAAAATTTAAAGTAAAATTATTTATATAATATTATTAATAATTCAATTATGTTCAATGGAATAAATTTTATGGTTTAATCTAGTATAAAACCACTTTTATACTTAAAAAGGTGTTTTATAAAAAAAATAGTTTCATTTTGAGTTTTAATCATTAATTAATTTTTGCTACTTATAAAAATTGAATCTTGAAAAATGGATTTTATATTAGGAATCATGAGGTCTAAATTTGATAAATATGTCATGTTGGAGTCTATATCCCATATCAGACTTGTGGTCTTATGTTATCTTTATTATTCATTATAAAATAACCTCAATGCCACCCTTAAAGAGGGTTCTTGGGTATTGGATTCACCTCTCTTTATCATTAAACATGGTTTAAGAGAGGGTTCTCTAAGCCTAACCCTCCCTTTATATCTCTCACCCCACCTAGGTTTTTTTTGTTAGGGATTTACCATGTGGAGAGCGATGACGTCCCCTATAGCCAGTAGGCCTTATTTCCTACCGACACCCCTTCAGCCTTGTTTTCCTCCTGTGATGCCTACTACCAAGCTGCATCACTATTAGCTGACTAGTTATACTCTACCTGGACTCCCATTATAGTGACCTACATATCCCCTCATCATGATTTGGTTAGATCCTAACCACTCATTGTTGGACCCCAGTAACAGTCTTCCCATTTCCAGCCTTCTCGATTGTCGGTCATTGTGTGCTTTTCCAGAATGGCCTGCCTCACCGGCCATCATTCTCTACCACCTGAAGGCTCCCTATTATAAAAAACCTTTCTATGTTTCATATCTCACTACAGTCCCCTCCTTCCATGTGATGGATCCTCTATAGCTTCTCTCCCATCGGATGCCTCCTGCACGACGGCCCTCTGTGCACTAGTCAGATCTCCCTCCACCCACACCAACTCTCCAACAGGGGCTCACTCCATCCCTAATTCCCTCCTCACAATGACATCATAATATGGAGGGATTCCATCCCATAATTCTTCATCATGCAGGCCCTTCCTCTGGCGACCATTCCCCATCCTCACTAGGTTGTCCAGATCTGGAGTGTTTCCTCCCCTGCTCATTGTCCAAACCTATGAGCCACCTCCTCACACCGGCTCTCCTCCCTAACCAATCATTTTGGACCCTACTTATAAACCCTCTTCCAATCAATACATGCCTCTGTATCTATTTCTATCTTTTCTCACCAGCCCTGACCACGAGGCTCCTCCATTGCGCCCTATCGTCAGCCTGTGTGGCTCCTCCGTTGTGCCCCATCTCCAGGACTCTCGTTGCCAACTACTCTATACCTCTCCCAGAAATCCATTATACATCACCTCCCATGATGATTTATCGGTGCTCCATCAACTGAAATCAATAGTTTTTCTTTCTCGATGCTCCGAAAACTGTCCCCACCTCCACGGTTTTCTCTACACCTCATCGATTGGTGCCGCATGTGTGGCTTTCCCAGCATCCTAATGACCAACCCTCCTGTGCGGCTTTACCGACATCTTGTCGACCAGCTCCACCTATGTGGTTCCTCTACTACACCTCAATAATTTTCTATTCCATTTATTTAATCTGTCCATGTCCATCCAAGGTGTCATATTTATTTGATTTTGAGCTATATAATATTTAAGTGAGATGAAGACAAAAATTTTATTTTTCTTCTTTTAATATCTATAACATATTTTGTTAAGGATAAATACAAATCATGTTTGGTTATAAAAGGTTATTTGAAATATGGATTATTTATTTTTATCATGGTAGGTTATTTGAAATTTTTAGTGCGTGAATAATTTTCTTAAATGCTTATGCAATGCAGACCCAATATTTATTCAATAAATAGAAAAATGGTATAAATGATTTAAAAAATATTAAAAGCAATGAAAATTTGAGGAATTATTGGGTTAAAATAATTTTTTATATTCATATGACTTGTTAAGGATGTGTAAAAATATTATATTATAATTCCCTCTTTATCTTGATGTATTTAAATTCAAATTAAATGAATAGTATAAAAATGATATTAATGATATTTTATAATAAATAATATCTTATTAAATGATTTATAATTAAAAAAAATATTATATTAATCCAAATTAATGGGATATGTTTTAAAATATAAACTGTTTTCCATTTATGGGTTGTTTATTAATTTATATTAACATTATTATCCCTAAGGTAGAAAAATCCAAAATTGAGGTAATTGTCAAAAAGGTTAACGGGGGGTTAAAAACTAAAAGATAATAATGAAAACATAATCAAAGATTGAACAAATTTTATTGGATGAGAAAATTTTGACTCATCATCATATTATCATCAAATTATATCAATTGGATCAATTTGTACAAAAAAATTATATCAACATAATACATTAAGAAATTTGAAGAATGTCTCTCCACACACTTATAAAAGGAAACTTATTATCTATTTTATTTAAACCACTTTGAGAAACCTAGTTTGACCAAACTTAGTCCAGTTATCTTCTAAACATTCATATCCAAGTTCTAGAGGTTATGGGCCTTCCAAAAGGCCATCACTATGTCCTCTTAAGAGGATATGTAAAAGAAGTCTATCAAAAAGAGGTAATTGTTTTTAAAGACTCTTTTAAGTTTATTTCTTCTTCTACTTCCTATTAATATGTTGTACTCATCCTAAAATATTAAATATAGTATAATAAATATAATTAAATATTATGATAATGAGACATCTTTATTCCATCTCATTTTCATTCTATGAAAAGATAAAACATTGTCTGTGTGTACATACGGCTCACCATCTCCATGTAACGGTGTAATTCGTTTTTATCACCACATTACATGGATGGTTATAAAGTTGTAAATAATGAATATATATGATATTAATGACATAAATATTCTTATGAAATTATAATATCATATATACCTTCTTACCTTATAATCCATTGGAAAATGATAATGTCCTTCGGGCATACGTATGGATTACCACCTCCACAAAGCGATGTGATCCATTTTCCATTTTCACTTTACACAAATGGTAATAAGGATATATTTAATGAATATATATCATATATATCATATAAAAAAGATTCTTTAAAGTTTAATTATTTTTTACATTTCTTTTGTTCTATTTTTTGAAAAGTGAAAATGGTGTTCATGCGTACACAGAGCCTATCGTCTCCATAAACGGTGTAACTCATTTTTCTATCTCTACCTTTTATGGATTACTATATATATATATATTTAATATTTATAATATTTATATCATGAATAAAAATATGAATATTATGGTACCACGATCAAGAAGCAAGGACCGAAACTTCTGAATCAAAACTTAATGAAAAACGAAGCAGTTAACACCCAAAATAATGATAATAATAAAATATTGTTAAAAAATAGATAATAAAATATTATAAATTGATCATTTATGATCTTATAGATATGTATATGGTTATGGTATATAATGATAATAAATATAAATTTATCATATAGTAGGATAAAATAACTTATAAATCAAGTCAAATGTGAGGTATGGGGTTTCTTAACTCAATTTTCATTCATTGGGTATATTTCAACTTCACTGACTATGTTATGTAATGGTTATGTATAAAATGACAATTTATTATAATATTTTCTTATTTCCATTTTTTTTTGTATTTTCATTTGTTACACAGAATCACTTCATTGATTAATTCACAATTCAATGATACGATCTTTGTAATAAATTTTGTCTCAATTTCCACTCCGTTGAGACATATTTGGTATTATGCACTTATTTATTTTTATGTGATGTATATGCTACCACTTTTATATATTTAATATGAATTTTTATTTATTCATGATTAATAAAGTTTCCTATAAAGTTTACACTTTCAAAGAGTTACAATTTGAAAATTACTAAAGAGGTAAGAATCTAGTTTACAATATCATTTTTTTGGATTTCTATTATTTTCATCAAAGGAATATTATAATCTATACTTCTTAAAATCCAAATATTTTCTTATCCTCTAGATATTTAAGGAGTTCCCATATTTTATTCCAAATTTTCCTCTCTTTAGCACTTGAATCAAGTACAGAAACATTTAAAAGAAAATATGATCTTATTTCCCTTCTTGATCGAGTATATTTTTCTTCCATGCCCATATTTTTCAAAATTGTTTTAAAAGGGACCTTTTATTTTGATTTATCAAGGACATTTTATGTTATAATTAAAAGTTTTTCTAAAAGGTTTTTTAAAAGGGTTATTTTTAAATTTATTTATAAAAGGTCAAAGGGTATGTTTTTAACATATATGGAGTTTGTGGATTTTCTCGTTGCCATAACTGTTTTATGCTTTTAGCTTCTTCTATAAGATTTCAATGATTTTACAAAGAAAACCATTTTGTGAAAAATTATTTGAAATGTTTTGATTTCATTTTCTTCTATTATTTAAAAGACTTTATTTTACTATAAAATATACTTATCTGATGATCACCTCTTATCTCTTAATTAATTTTGTGGTCGTTAACTTTCTCTTGAAACATTCAATTTTTGGTGATTATTTTTCATTTGAAATTAAATTTCTCTTAAATATTCTTATTCTTTAAAACATTAATATTTTAATTTCATAAACTATATATCCTTTATATATATGGTATTTTACTATAAAAGTTATCTAATTGACTAAATAAAACCTTATTGGGTTCATGACCTCTGAGGAGAATTGATGGTTTATTCCAGAAGGGGGAATACGGTCCATCTAGGGAAAATTAGACGTGTGATAGGAGGGGAATCACTATTATAAAGTGTGTGTGGGATGTGGGTGGTGAGAATGTTTCTATTTTGGAGTTATTAGTTCAGTTATCTTGGTTGGGAGACCTAAATTGGTTCTCTCAAGGGTTTTTTATCTTTCCCATCTTCCTTTGTTTTTTACTATAATTCTACGTAGAGTTTCCACCAACATACACATTCATAGATAGGAATTATATATCAAAACCTTGATAAATTTGTATTCTTTACCCAATATTGATATTTTTTTATAAATAATATTGTTTATATATTGAATCAATCATTAAATATATGAGGAATGCATTGAAAATTCATTGATGGATGGGGCATGTTTATATATATCCCTTCAATGCATCAACATGACTCATAAGACAAACCAGTTAACCAAATTAAATGGGTTTCTAGTGTATACCTACCCATTGATTAAACACTATTGGCACAAGGATTTGACAGTATATATATCATGATGTCTGAGATCATGATGTTCAATATTAATCATTTATTTCATTATGAATTTAGTAATTATTATTCAAGAGATTAATGCATTGATATTATCCATGGATGCATTTTGTGATCGGGTTATTAATTAAATGACATGTATTTTCAGTTATTTACCTTTTCATATTAGTTGTTCTTTATTTACTCATGATATATTTTGTTGTACATAACTTTAACTGGTTATTTGAGTTCACCCTTTATTTGTTTTCATTTCCCAAGGTTATGAAGAAAGATATTATGAATACTATCAATAATGCGAGAAAATCTCTTTTGTTATTTATTTTATATTTCAAATATAATATGAGAATATATATTTCTCAATAATAATCAATTGATCAATCTTTCATGGTGATATCCCTTTTATTTTTTACCAATGTAATAAAGTAAACACCAACTCTGAGTTATTGGAGTTAGGGTGTTTTGTCGTACAATGCAATTCAATTAATTAAATTCAAAGAGGTATAGAGCTTAAAACATACCAAGGCGTGTCTGCTCTCTGAAACCGTGACCAAACATCTATAGAAGTCCCTAAATGCACCTATAACACCAATAGGAGTAAAATACCTAACAAGTTATTCCCAATTACATGAATATTCCTTTTAATTTAATTAAAAATTCAGTAAAAATCCATCGGGCATCATACCTCCACCAAAACAATGAGAGACGGCATAAAGACACCATATTGGGACACCCTCCTTCCAAGACACACCATAGACTCATCATCCTTAGCCTATTCCACCATGATCCAATAGAATCAAAACCGAAAGTCAAAGTAGAAACACTAAAAAAATAAACTGCAAGGATAAAGAAGAAGCGAGAAAGGAGAGGAAGAACCTAAACATTAAATTAAAAAAAACCTAAAATACACACAATATCATGGCTGATTAAAGGGAAATAAGGATATGGATAAGTGTGGGTCCGCACATGCACAAGGGAGAAAGAGGGTAGGGAATAGGCTAAAAGCCTGAGAGGGAATTTTTTTCATTTCCCAATTTTTAACCCAATCTGGAAAGTCGCAGCATTTATCCACACAGGTTTCCACTGTGCACCAACCGTGTGATAGGCACTATTCCCAAGCTAACACCCCTCACAAGGTTTGGACACACAGTTTACTAACTATTAGGAATATGTGGGGTCTAGATTGTTATGGGGTTGGTTGGGGCATGTATGAGTAGTAGTGAATATTTGGGGTAAATATTGTCCTCCTTATTTTTATGTTTGTCCAGTTGTAGTTGTTTGGGAGTTGTTGGCTGGGAAGTTAGAATTTGTTTTAAATATTAAATAGGGGAGAGAGTAATTGTATGAGGGTATGAATTAATTTTCTATGTTCATGTAGTTTCTTCTAAGAGGTTAGAGCCTTGGAAAGTTTCAACCTTATCTCTTAGAGGAGTGGTCTTATTATTTGAGATTCTTTCTTCCTATTATTATATCGTCATTTCTTATTTTCCAAAAAATAACAAGTGATATAATAATGTTTTTTAAATACATTTCTACCTATTTTCATATTCTCACACTAGTATTATGATTTTTACCTAACACTACTTGTGATCCCACTATGAAAAAAGCACTGGAACCCCTCTACAACACACCGCATAGTTGATGCACAGTTCTGTAATCGTGCGTAAGTCGTGTGCCCTGGACATGAAAGACACTCACCTCACATGGCTGGCTCTAAACCATTCCTGGTTTGAGCTCAGCTATTTGTAATCCATTCCAACCCAACCATGAAGGAATAAAACAAACTGAAAATTACCAAATCCTCAAAGAGCCACATAGTTTGCACAAAGTCATCCAGACCAAATTGTACGCTTGGAAAAAAATTAGATTGAAAACTCCAAATCATACCCAAAGCTCCCAATATTTTCTTGAGCACCTGAGCTCCATCCTAGGCCTCAAAACACCCTTTAAATACTTCCATGAAGATACTCTAACTCTCTAAATTCGAATCTTAATCGGAATTCACAAAATGAACCCTCAACATGCCAAAAAATCAAATTTTCTTTAAATTTTCTGGCCAAAAATGATGTGGATCATTACATGAAAATAATAATATGAATAGAATTAGAAATTAATTTAATCGGGAAAAAATTTTAGGCTCCAATGATTAATATGATTTGATCATGTTAGAAGAATCCATAAGGATGCACCTGTTAATAGGGTAAGCTTAATAACTAATTCACTTATTTAAAGAGGCATAAGAAGAACGAAAAGAAATATTAAACATATCATTCAAGATGGTATTATTCTAAATGTTTTAAATGAAAATATGGCCTTCAATATATATAATTGGATATGTTTGATCCATCTAGTTGGTCCCATTTAATTGGGTTTAAGGATTGTTTATTGTTGTTTTTGTATGGTTTCAATTTCTTACATGGTTGATCTTGGGATTTGAGATTTCTAATGCCTTATGATTCTTATAAAATGTGTTTTTAGATCCATAGAAACATAAAAAACATAACAAGACACTATGTATTAATTAATGAATAATTATTATATACATGATATGGAAGGAAAAATTTATCAACATATAATCATATGAAAGATAACAAACATAATGACATAACTCTTTCTTATTTGTCTCATTATACATACCAATGTATTTGGGTGTGGTATTACTTTGAACCCCCAAAATAACTTATTTCATTTAATTTATTCCATGATATGATAAAATGACTTAGAAATACTTGTCATAATGTTCAATAGTGAAAGAAATTACAAATATTTGATATAACATTCAAAAAAAATTGACTTCCAATGTTAAACCATATGTAATCAAGGAATACACGTAAAAATTGATAATTTTACTCACCTAATGGAATGGTATGAATATATAAATAGAGTATTCATAATATAGGATACATGATAATAGTATACTTCATGAATTGGTGAAATTTTCAAATGATCGTACAATGGAGTTATCAATGTAGCAATCTAATTTATCATAATGGATGGGTACTTGTATAAAAATATTTTCAATTGTGGGATATTGAGATAGTTATGAATATATTATGTAAAGACCCAGAAAATTCCATGTAAATTTTTTTTAAATAATTTGGGATTATTACGGGTCTTCGAAAATTGACGGTGTATGATTCTGAGGACCGATGTTCTCGGAATGAATTTTTGAACATTGTTTTAGGTACATTTAGTAAACGCGTAAGAATAATTTTCTATAATTTGAACTCATGCTTGAAATTGAAATCTGATATCACTGTTGAATCCAGAACACCGAAATTTTCTTAAGGGAAGCTTCACTTCGCCCACAGTTGGTCGAGACAAAAAGATAGTTTTTGACTTTTTAAAGAATAATAAAATAAGATCTAATTGTTATTTTATTTCCTTTTTCTCCAACGGATGAGAAGCGGTGGTGGAATCAGTGACTTATCAAGACATTTAATGGATTGACTCATCAACTACATAACTTCACCATTGTTAATTAAAAGAGTTTAATTAATTTATTTAATGAACCTCATTAATTCCTTAACTTGTTACTCACTTTTCCCTCTCCTATTTAAATGGAGCTCAGGGTGGGGTTTTGGCATGGCTTCTTCAAGCGAGGAAACTCTGGTGGATTTATGCTACAACATCCACCGATGGAGGATAAATTCTTAGGCAGAAATGATTCGAGATCGATGAATACTGACGACTCCATCCAACGTGGACGCTGCTCCCACCGCAACCGTGACACCTCCAACGGATCTTGAGGTAGGGGGTTTATGTTTGGTTTTGGTTAAACATTATTTAAATTATTTTATTTAATCTCTAATGATAGATAAATATTCTCTCACTTGTTATCATGTTAACGTGAAGGGCATGGGAGGAACGAACAAAACCCAGACCCTCCACTACATCATTCATGTTCCATTCTTCAGTGATGGGTTTCCTTGATTTTTACGGCAACACGAGACAGAGGGTCACGCTGTGACGACGCCAATCCGAGAGACTCATAGGTGCAGACAGCACCAAGAATGGACCACCAGAGCACGTCCGGTGGCCCTCGAAAAGAACCACCAGTGTGCCATGCCGGTGGTGGCTACAGGAGGCCCGTGGAAACCGAACGTGGGCCGGCCTAGACCCAGGCAGGGTCAGGTAGACCCTGGGACCCGTTGCGTCAGGCCGGCCTGACCTAGACGGACCGGGCCGTGACCCAAATAGCCCCTGAATAAAGGAACGCCCATAAATGATGAACCAAGTGTTTTATTGACACATTGTCAATGGAGTTGGGACCCATTTTGGGAATCAATCCCTTTTGGAATATTACAGCAAGCTCGACAGAGGCGGTCCAGACCGAGGTGCGATCACCCTGGTTTCACGAAAAGGGGTGTAACTAACAGACCAGGTGTCTGAACGATGTGCAGTCTTTCGCATAAGTACCCTTGTGATAAGGCTGTAATTTGGAGATAATCTAAGTGAGTTTTGACGGAGTTTTACATGCGACCTGGGATGGATCATACTTGAATCCAACCGAGCCCTTTTTACAAAAGTGCCCATATCTCACAGACCGGGCATCTGATCGATGCGTTGTCTATCACATTGGGACACCTATGACAGGGCAGTCCCTTGGGTATTATCATTGCGGGACTTCATACTAGTTGAAATATGATCTATGGATTTAGGATCATAATCTTCTATAGATCAGGTTTGCTTCGTGCGGGAATCTAGTGGCTGTTTGTGACATGAAGAAGAAGAATGACCAATATGAGTCAGCATCAGAAACTCCAGAGTGGGATGATCTAGTTATAATACTAATAATCCATACCTCTATACTAGCTACCAATACGGGTTAGTACCAGTGACCAATACGGGCTAACACCATCGACCAATACGGGTCAGCACCAGCGACCAATACGGGTCAGAACCAGCGACCAATACGGGTCAACATCTAGTGACCAATACGGGTCAGCATACAGTGACCTATATGGGTCAGCAATAGAGTTTCTACAGATATAATGATCTGTATTTATGACTATTCATCCTTATCCTAGTAACCTTGAAGTTATACCATTAGAGTGAGATGTCTCTTTTTCTTTGTGCTTCATTATTTAGATCATGCTTGTGATATTACCTTTATGGTATTTCTTGTAATGTTTTTCTTTTTGGATTACTGAGAGACCTTTGGGGGTCTTGGGGTCCCCTACTAAGTTGTTATACTCACCCCTGCACGGGCTCTGCCCACACGTGTGTGTCTAGTGGAGACTACTGAAGTTCCGAGGAAAACATTGGAGGTTCGAGACTTGGTGGAGCTTGGTGTGATGGGATCAGTTGAGATCCTCTTCTTCAACTTCAAACTTATAGCTGCTACCCACCAGGTAGAGCTCAAGGGAAGATGTGATAGCTTTTTACTTTATTTTTAGTTTCTAGGGCTTGTATTATGGCCCACTATTTTCATTTTATAGTTATACTTGTAGTTATACTTTACCCTCGTGGTTATACCTTAATTTTTTTGGTTGTTTACATCAGTTTCCCTTTTTGAGTGTGTACAAATCTCTAAGTAAATGCCTCCCCTATTTGGGAAAATCCATCAGGTTCTAGTCACAAACCCTTGTCCTATGGAAGGCGAGCTTTGGGTAGTCACGTTCAGGCCCCTTGGGATGGGTCCTAACAAAGTGGTATCAAAGGGTGGTCAGTTATACTAGAAGAAATAAGAGTTTACTTTTAATTAGGAAGTGGTTTAAACTATATTGAGTTATATTTTCATTACATGGATTCTAGTGTTGGTATGGTGGCCGACGTATCCATACACCAGGACCCTGAATTATGTTTTCTAACTCGGTATATGAAAACACTAGTTGCTAGTGTTTTGAAAAGTTTTCTTGATCTTTCTTGGGTCAGCTAACCAGGTATAACTTATTGATTTTGGTGCATTTATTTCTTATAGGATGTCTCTACAAAGATAGCCATCCAGGATTCGGATTAGAGATCTTGACAGTGGCCCACCAAGAAATGAGGTGTTGATACATGGACCACTCAGAGTGATAGAACCTTTAGGTGGTGTACCAGTAGTATGACCACCTGTTGAGCAGCAGATGCTACTAGTGGATCATGCATGTCGGCTGAGCATGTTGCATGAATTCAAGAGATAGAGGCCTTTGAGGTTTTGAGGCACGATGGACCCCCAGGTGGCAGAGGACTGGCTTGAGGTGGTTTCATGGGTCTTTCGATTAGTAGAGACACCCACCGACTAGATAGAGATCTTGGCCGCTAGCCTTCTTCAGTGCTTGGTAGGACGATGGTGGAGCTCGACGCTCCAAGTGGATGAGGAGACAACCCTCACCTGGCCAGACTTTGAAATACTTTTTAGGGTGGAGTTTGTGTTAGCGACACTTTGCTCTGTATGTATGTAGGAGCTGCTGCATCTGCAATAGGAAGCCAAAGTGTGGATCAGTACTTGGCAAGATTTACTAACCTCTCCTGATACTCCACTAACATGGTACAAGACCCTTACTTTAGGGCCCGGAACTTTGAGTCGGGGCTTTGACAAGAGATCAGAGATTCCACAGTTTCTCTCAGTATCTCAACGTAGACTGGGGTGCTAAAGAGAGCTTTGTTGATGGAGAGGTTCATTGTCGAGCAGGCAACAATAGTGAGAGCCCCTACCAGATGAAAGGTAGAAGGTTCATCTGCAGTTGGCAATATACAGATGACATAGACGCACTAGCGGGCTAGACCTTCCGTAGGGCGACCCCTGGGTGCATGGTTAGAGGTGCGAGGCTTGAAAGGTTGAGGGAGCCACCAGTGAGGTGTGATCTGTTTTTCCTATGGGGTACAGGGTCACAAAGCTCATGACTATCTAACTCCCCACATGGATGATCGAAAGATGGTGGAGGGACCACTGAGGAATTGGTATTGGAAGGATCATGAGCGTCATTCAGGCGGAGGACGAGGCAGGGGAGCAGGACGTGCAGTGGGAGGTGGTCGGGGTCACCAGGCACTACCAACACCACCTTCTGGCGGTCTACCATGAGCTCAGGGAGTAGGTGGATGGAGAAAGGCCTAGCTACAGGCAGTAGAGTCTTACAATCCATATATCCCTGAGATGATACGAGCTATGATTTGTATCTTCTCCACTTTATCAATAGTGCTTATCGACATGGGTGCTAGCAATTCTTTTCTTTATAAGAACTTACTTTGGGACTCTAAGATTCCAACTGAGCTTTTAGATCAACCTTTGTATTTGGATACTCCTACGGGAGAAGATTTAGTGGTGACACACTGGTGCTGACAGTGTGATCTTACTCTCGGAGGAGAGATTTTTAGATGGGATCTTCTAGTAGTGGCATTGAAGCCCTATGAATTCGTTATAGGCATTGACTTGTTCTCAATAGTTCAGGTACAGATTGACTTCTTGAGACATGCAGTGAGATGTACGTGCATAGATAGAGGCTATTTTTACTTTTTAGGGGAGAAAAAAAATAGAGCAGCATGAGATGGACTTGCGCTCAGGAGGGTGTAGCTGATTACATATGATCTGGCTTGCATGAACTTCGACACGGTGGATGATGTGAGTCCACAGTTTCCAGTGGTGGTGGATGAGTATGAGGATGTCTTCCCAAAATATTTCCCAGAACTACCTCCTCGTAGAGAGGTATACTTCAGAATTAACATGTACCCAGGAACAGTTATGATATCTACACCAGCATACTGAATGGCCCCTGCAGAGCTCAGGGAGTTAAGCGTACAGTTGGAGGACTTGCAAAGGAAGGTATTCATAAGGCCCATTGTTTCTCCATGGGCATCCCTAGTGTTGTTTTCTAATAAGGCAGACAGCAGTTTGAGGTTATACATGGACTTCTGGTGCCTAAACCAGGTGACCGTGAAGAATAAGTATCATTTGCCGAGGATTGGTGATCTATGTGATCATATGAAAGGAGCAAAGTGGTTCTCTAAGATAGACCTAAGATCAGGTTATTACCAGCTTCGTGTGTGGGATGAGGACATCCCAAAGACGACCTTTATATTTCGGTATGGACATTAAGAATAACTAGTGATGCAATTCGGTGTGACTAACGCCCCTGTATTGTTCTTGGGTCACATGAACAGGATCTTCCATACCTGATTAGACTGGTTTTTAGTGGTCTTCATCGACGACATCATGATGTACTCAGCGTCTGAGGAATAACATGTTGTACACTTGAGGATAGTTCTGGACACACTCTGGGAGCACCAGTTATATGGGAAGCTCTCAAAGAGTGAGTTCTAGATACAAAAGGTACACTTCTTTAGACACGTCATCTTAGAGGATAGAGTTGCAGTGGATCTATTGAAGATCAAGGAAGTACTTTCTTGGGAGCCACCCAGGAGTGTCACTGAGGTACAGAGATTCCTTGGATTAGCAGGCTACTATCAGAGGTTCTTATCTGATTTTTTTAGAGTAGAAACACCTATGACAGCCTTGAAAAAGAAGGGGAAACCCTTCCTGTGGTTAGAGACATGCCAGCATAGCTTTCAATAGCTAAGGCAGATCTTGACCAGTGCTCCCATACCGATGTTTCCAGAGGAGGGAACTGACTGTGTGGTTTACTGTGATGCATCAGGGACCAGACTCGGTTACATCCTGATGTAGGGTGATGCAATGATTTCTTATGGCTCATGACAGTTGAGGCCTCATGAGAAGAATTATGTGACTCACGAATTGTAGTTTGCAGCAGTAGTATTCACACTGAAGATGTGGCGAAACTACTTGATGGGAGAGCGGTTCATTGCTTACTCTGATTACAAGAGTCTCAAATATATCTTCACATAGAAAGATCTGAATATGAGACAGTGACGTTGGCTAGAGTTCCTCCAAGACTATGAATTTTAGATAGTCTATACTCCTGGGAAGGGGGATGTAGTGGCAGATGAACTTAGCCGGAGATCGAGTTCTCAACTACTGAACGAGGCTTCAGAGCAGTTAGCCTTGCTTCAGATATCCTATGTGGATAGAGATGGGATAGTCTACCTCCAGTCAATGGTAGTTTCTCCTCTAGTCCTTCAGCAAGTCGGGGAGGTGTAACTTAGAGATAGTAGTTGTGAGACTACACGTGCTCATGTATCCTCAGGCCATGCACCTGACGGATATTATGAAGGTGGGGAGCACGCTATCCTTTTCAGAGGACGTATAGTTGTACCAGTGGCTCTATTAGAGGAGGTGATAAGGGAGTTCCTTACATCCCCCTTGGCAGTACATCCAGGCATGATAAAGATGTATCAGGACCTCCAGTGTCAGTACTAGTGGCCAGGGATGAAGAAAGTTGTGGTGGAGTTTGTTTCTAGATTCCTCATTTTCCAGGAACTAAAGGTCGAGCACGAGGTTCCAGAAGGCTTGAACCAACCCATCGAGATAACAGAGTGGAAGTGGGAATGGATATCGATGGACTTCATGATGGGGTTACCACATATGTCCAGAGGGAACAATACCATCTGGGTGATTGTTGACCAACTTACCAAGTCGGCCCACTTCCTTTCTATTCGAGATAAGGGTTCGGTAAATATCTTGGGACATCTCTACGTTTAGAAGATCGTGCGACTTCATGGGGTTCCTTCGACGATAGTCTCTAAAAGTGATGCACACTTCACATCCCGGTTGTGGAAAGGATTGTAGGAGGATTTCGGGACTCAGCTTCACTTGAGCACAAATTTTCACCCATAGACAAATGGTCAAACTGAGTGGAAAATCCAAACCATGGAGGACATGCTTTGTGCATGTGTCCTGGATTTTGGTCATAGTTGGGAGAACCACCTACCCTTGGTGGAGTTTTCATACAACAACAACTATCACTCCACCATTGGTATGGCCTCTTTTGAGGCATTTTATTGATGACCGTGCAGATCACCCTTGTGCTAGATGGGTCCAGGAGAGCTAGCACTTGTGGGCCCAGAGATGGTATATGATACCATTTAGAAGGTGAAGGTCATCTGAGAATGGATGAAGACTTCACAGAGCTGACAGAAGTCTTGTGATGATAGGAGACAGATACCACTAGAGTTCCAGGAGGATGACCATGTATTCTTTTGATTCTCCCCTCGATGGGGACTACAAGGATTTGGATGAGGCGGAAAACTCTCACCGAATTTTATCGGACTATTCTTGGTACTTCATAGGATTGGCGAGGTAGCATACCGCTTGGAACTGCCACTACAGTTTGAGAGGGTGCATGATGTCTTCCACGTATCCTAGATGAGGAGATACGTGCATGACCCATCTCATGTCATTGACTATGTCAAGTTGGAGATTGACGACGGGGAGACTTTTGCGGAGTACCAGGTGGAGATAGAGGATCAACAAGAGCAGATACTTCATGGGCAGTCAAATCCTATGGTTCGCATTCTGTGGAAACATAGTAATCTCTATGAGAGCACATGGGAGGGAGAGGCTCTTATGTGTGCCCAGTACCACTCTTTGTTTGTGTAGCTTTTTTTGGATTTCGGGGACGTAAATCCCCAAGGTGGGGAGAATGTAAAGACTCAGAAAATTCCATGTAATTTTTTTAATTATATGGGACTATTACGAGTCTGTGAAAATTGACAGTGCATGATTCTGAGGCCCGGTGTTCTCAGAATGAATTTCTAGAAAAAAAATAAGGTGTGTTTAGTAAACGTGTGGGCAGTGATTTCTATCTTTTTAACTGGTGCTCAAAATTGAAATATGAGAGCACTATTGAATCCGAAGCACTGATATTCTCTTAAGGGAATCTTAACTTTGACTTCAGTTGGTCGGGAGAAAAATATAGCTTTTGGAATTTTTAAAAAATAATAAAATAACATTTAATTGTTATTTTATTTTCTTTTTTTCCAACGGATGAGTGGCAGTGGAGGTACTGTTGATATTTTTGTCCATTTAATGGCTTGACTCATCAACTACGTAACTCCACCATTGTGAATTAAAATATGTTCATTAATTAATTTAATAAACCTCATTAATTACTCAATGTGTTACTTACTTTTCCCCCTCCTATTTAAATGTTGCTCGGGATGGGGTTTTGGCACGACTTCTTCAAGCGAGGAAACTCTGGCAGAGTTTTATGGAAACATCCACCGATGGAGGATGAAAGCTCAGGTAGTAATGATCTGGGATCAACCTACACTGACGACCCCATCCAATGTCGACGCTCCTCCCACTACAACCGCAACACCTCCAATAGATCTCAAGGTAGGGGGTTTATGTTTAGTTTCAGTTTAAAATTATTGAAATGAGTTTATTTAATGTTTAAAGTTAGATAAATATTCTCCCACTTTTTATCATGTTAACGCAGAGGGAACGGGCCGAACGAACAAGGCACGGACCCTCCACCACTTCGTTCCTGTTGTATTCTTTGAGGACAGATTTCTTCAATTTTGACGGAAATGTGAGACAGAGGGTCACGTTGTGAAGGCAGTAGTCCGGGAGACTCATTGGCGTATACATCACCAAGAATGGACCACCGGAGCATGTCTGGTGGCCCTCGGAAAGAACCAATGGAGCACCTTGCCGGTGGTGGCCAGAGGAGGCCCACGGAAACCGGTCACGGGTGGTGGGAAGGTGGCACACCATCGCGCTCCACGGTCGCCAACTTGAGCTGGCCGCACAGGAGAAGGGTGGAGCCCGCAGGCACTGTCGATGGTAGGAGGGGGCAATGTAGCCCTGCGCCGTGCCGCGTCGGCTGGAGATCGGTCGGCCATCTAGCAGACTGTTGCACACGGTGGGGCAGCGCCCCACCGGCCGAACAAAACGACCCTAAATCTGAGGGGTGAGCTGAAAAAACGGTCCACCATCAGGCGTATCGGGCTGGACGTGGGCCGGTCGAATGGGTTGGACCCACCCAGTGGGTCGGGCCGGACCCACGGCATAGCGGGCCAGCGCGGGTGGGTTGAGCCCCACCCGGCAGGCCGGGCCAACCGCGGCCCAGGCCCACGAACTAGTCGGGCCAACCCCAATGGGACAGATCGAGTGAACTGGGCCGACCCTTAATGGACTAAACCCAAGTGGGGTCAGGTAGACCCTGAGACCCATTGTGTTGGGTCGGCCTAACTGAGATGGATCGAGCGCAGACCCAACCGGTCCTCAAATAAAGAAATGCCTGTAACTGACGAACCCGGTGTTCGTTTAACATGTTGTAAGTGGAGTTGGGACCCTTTTTGATAAGCGTTCCCTTTGGAATATTTCGGTGGTCCCGACCAAGCTGGGCCAGACTGAGGTGTTAGCACCCCCATTTCACAGAAAATGGTGTAACTAAAAGACAGGGAATCCGAACGACACGCCGTTTGTGGCATAAGGACCCTAGTGACAAGGCGGTCCATTGGAGATACTCTAAGTGAGTTTTGATGGAGTTTTACATGTGACCTAGGTTGGATCATACTTTAATTCAACTAGGCCCTTTTTACAAAAGTGCACATATCTCACAGACCAGGCATCCGATCGACGCGTCGTCTATCACGTTGGGACCCCTATGATAGGGAGGTCCCTTGGGTATGATTTTTGAGGGACTTTTTACCAATTGAAATATGAATGATGGCTTGAGGAGAAGAATATTTTGGAAGTCAGGAATGCTTCGTGTGGGAATCTAATGGTTGGTTATGACATAAAGAAGAAGAACGACCAATACAGTTTTGCATCAGAAACTCCATAGTGGGATGATCTAGTTGTATGACTAATCATCCCTACCTCTGTACCAGTGACCAATATGGGTCAGCACCAGCGACCAATACGGGTCAGCACCAGCGACCAATATGGGTTAGCACCAGCGACCAATACGGGTCAGCACGAGCAACCAATACGGTTCAACATCTAGAAACCAATATGTATCATCAAATAGTGACCTATACGGGTCAGTAGTAGAGTTACTGTGGATAGAATTATCTATCTCTAAAACTAGTCATACCTATCCTAGTAACCTTGAAGTTATACCATTAGAGTGAGCTATCTCTTTTTCTTGGTGCTTCATGATTTAGATCATGGTTGTGATATTACCTTCGTGGTATTTCTTGTGATGTTTTACTTTGTGGATTACTGAGAGACCTTTAGGGGTCTTGGTGTACCCTACTGAGTTGTTATACTCACACCTGCATGGGCTCTGCCCGCACATGTGTGTCTGGTGTAGACTACTGACACTCTAAGGTAGACTTTGGAGGTTCGAGACTTGGTGGAGATTGGTGCGATGGGATCAGTCGATATCCTATTCTTCGACTTCATACTTATAGATTCTACCATCTTGGTAGAGATCTAGGGAATATGCGACAACTGTTTACTTTCTTTTTAGTTTCTAGGGCTTGTATTCTTGCCCACTTTTTTCAGTTTACATTTGTACTTGTGGTTTTACTTTACTCTCATGGTTATACCTTACTTTTGTTGGTTGTTTACTTCAATTTCCCTTTTTGAGTGTGTATAGATCTCTAAGGAAATGCCTTCCCTGTTCGTGAAAAGCCTTCAGGTGCTAGTCACCAACCCCTGGCCTATGGAAGGCGGGCTTGGGGTAGTCACGTTCGGGCCCCATGGGACGGTTCGTGACATATTGAAATAGGATTTCATAACTTATATATTTGAATTTAATTAGTGATACAAAATTCATCGAGAAATAACTCTCAAATTGATCGGTTTAGATACCAAAGGTTTAGTTGCATTAATATAAGTAGTAGTCTCAAAGGTCTCGATAAAGATTGAACCATAAATATCTTAATATACCTTTCTATAAAAATACCCCATCTCAAAAATTTCATGTCCACAAAGCCACAAATATATGATATACTTATATATTTAATTAATATTACATGGAATAAATAGTACTACAATGGATATAGAATCATAATTAAATAAGATACTGATATTTAAACAAGCTTCTAGAAAAAAAATAAAAAAAATGGAAAGATGAGAATAAAGGCCTTAACATGTTTCACTTCCTTTCTTCAGAACCAACCTTTTAGAACTTCTAGAACTCTCTAAATTGGAATGGGAACCCAAAGAGAGAGATTTAAATAGAACTCAAGGAGAAATTTTAATTGTGTGTGAGGAGAATGGGGTGGAGATGTTAATATTTATAGGAAATATAATTGATAATTTTTACTAAAAATTGAATAAAGTTGGATAAAAACAAAAAATCATAAATAATAATTGAATATGGAATGAATAGATAAATATTTGATGATAAATTTCTTAAATATCCAAAATTTATCACCACGTGATTGGAAATAAGGTATAAATTTCTAACATGTTATCTTACCCTAAGAACAATCACTATTATATTTTTTTCAAGAATCACCACATAAACGATATGGAGAGAGAAAAGTATGACGGGTCCCCCTGGATAGTCAGACTAATCTCATGCTAGTATTTCCCAACAAGATGGTTCTTTTTATCCTTTGGTCGCTACTCCTGTCCTTTGATTAATAGACCAAAAGGAAGAATAAGTGACCAATCTAGATTAAAAAGAATAAAATGGGGAGTTATAAAATGAGGGATGGGGAGTAAGATTCTGTTTTTTGTATTGAATGATTCAATTTTCCCTAGAAATAAATAGTAGTTAAGAAAAATATTTCCAAGACACAAGTATTATACATAATCATATTCTGTGGCAGAGTATGAGTGGACAAAGGAAAGTAATAAATAATCTAAAAACATTCTAAACTATTCAATAGAAATAAAATAATGGGAGGAGAATCATGTATTCAAAATTAATTAATTCAAATTTACACTGAAATTAAGAAGTTGTGATAAAACTATTTAAAAAACCCAAGTCATAGACAAAACTGCATTATATAGAAAAGTACAATCTAGAAAAGGAAACCTGAGAGCTAAAAAATATATTAAGTGACCAACAAAGATGCAAGCTTTAAGGGTCATGACTATAGTCTAAGCTTTATATGTTTTGATTTACCACAGTCGGTAACTTCCATTGAGATCGATAGGATCCCATAATTAAAAAAAAAATCCCAAACCATGAGCTCTAAGGAAAGGTGATAATCATTACCAACTTGGTTGACATGACACTAGATCGGGTACACTCAATCTTGACAAGGGGCTGAGGGCCCAAAATTAGGGGTGCTTAACGGGTTGGACCAGGGTGGACCAGACCAAAGCCAGCATTTTTTTGACCTAAAATTATAAATCTATTTAAAATCATATTATATGAAGACATCATGAAATAAATCTTGTACACATGCAGACTAGAACAGACCAACCCATAGCCTAGTTTGAATTATATTAAAAAATTGAAAAAAACAATACAAATATACATATGATTAAAAAACACTACTATTGTTTCTACCTATCTGATCATAAGATCTATGTTATATGGATATAATTACAATAGGGTGTGAATTTTACTTTAAAAACTTAGTTTAATATGTTTAAACTAATTAACACACAAACCTTGGACTCAGACTCAGTCGAATTAACAAAGTCCCTAAATCAAAACTAGAACCTGTTAGGTAGTGAGGCTGTTTGTGTATGAAAATAATAGTGGAAGGTTTTTCTTTTCTTTTATTAGTTTGTTAGAGTGGGTTGTTAGTTTTGGGGGTTCTTTTAAATAATGGGGAAGTGTGTGTCAGGGGATATCATTCATTCTGGGAATTTATAGTAGGATTGCTGGGTAGGTTAGGGTGTTGGGACGTTTAACCCAAAGCTTGGTAGAATATTGGTCTTCTTCTATACCTCACATCTTCTTATACATCTCCTATCATCTATTATATCTCATTCTTCTTGTTCTTTTACATTTTATATTGTTGAGGCGTGTGATTCTATTATTGATTTACAGCATTACAGTTGGATATTTCTCTCTTTCTCTAGAACCTAATAATTTGGCGACTCCAGTAGGGAGTGAGATTGTGAGAAAGAAATGATTGAAGGATATAGAAAACGTAGACAATAATTTTGGATGGCAATAGCCGGAATGCTACTAGAGAAGAACTAGACATAAAAATAAGACAATCACCACTAGGGAACCGTATTTGCTGGAGGGGAGGCGTCACATGAGCTGGAAGAACAACTTACTAGAGTTGTGTATGATACTGGTGATGAGAACATGTTTGGACTCAATTGATTCAAGGAATACTCATAGGCAGTACAGGAAACAAACCAATCTATTGAACAAAGAGGATATGATATAGCTGAGAAGATGAAACCTGGTTGAGAAGTTGATTGTGTTGGATGAACATTGTGTTAGATTTAAGTATCCCATGTGTACAAGAGTATTTGTTCAGTTAAGGAATTTTCTAGCACAAATTAGGACTATCAAAAGGATTTTGAAAACCATGAACAGTCATTATAGAGTACATAGAGGGGGATGATTTCGATAGTGAGATCGTCTTCTTCGAGGAGTGCATCTGACACTGGTGATGTAGACGTATGGTACAATTAACTTCAGCCCATAAGTGAGGTTTTAATTAAAGAGGAAGAGATGGATGTTAGAGGAAAAATCATCTAGTTCTTTGTTGTGTATTTTTATGAAGGATTTCCATTGAGATTAAAAAAATCATGTTCACACTATGAGACACATTCATTGGATGAAGATGTTCATAATGGGGTTAGACAAAGCTATGAATTTTTTGTATGGAGACTAGATTATGAAAGGATGAACGAATGAGATGCAGGTACAAACATCATTTTTTAAATAATTTACTAGATGACAAGTGAGGATCGAGCAACTATTTAGTGGGATAAAATTTCATCTGAAGGAACAAAAGGTGGTTTCTAATGTTCATGTAGGACATCCGATTGGTTATGAATAGTTGAGTCATACTCCATGGGACCGAACAAAGGATTTGTAGTCATAGGAGGTGAGACATATGCTTTTTGGATTGATGACTTTTGAGAGAATTATCAGTATTGTAACGAGAGATGAGCTGCCAATTTTTTCATGTGAAAAATTAATTGGTTGGATCACAAAAGCAGAGGTGTATTTCTTGAAAAATCATACAGTAGAGGACATGAAATTAAACTATGCATAGTTAACTTTGGATTACTTGGTTTTGATTTGGTTTTTTTATTGGCTTAACAAAAATCCCAGATCAAAATGGGAGCAGCTGAATCTGGTGCTGTTAGAAAAGTATGGCTACGACAAGAAGTAAAAGGAGTTTTCCCAATGACGGTGTGACAAGAAGAAATCTACGCAAGCTCAGGAAGACATTAAGGAGGATGTTCCATATTTTTTGTGCTTAGAAAAATAGAATATTGATTTTATTCGGATTCACCAAATCATGAATTGGTTGGGGACTGGAACAGGATATAGAGGGAGTCCATCATTTTGTAGATGAATAACTAGCAGCAGATTTGGGGGAATTCTAGAATGAACAGGAAGGGGACATTTGTTCTAATCCAGTAGAGAAAATAGTCTCTAGTTTAGCTTGGTTGGAAGGGGGGAAAGTAAGTCGTGCCAAATATATTTTTCCCAATGGCATCTTTAGGGTTTAGCTTCCAAAATCCCCACTCTGGATGGAGATATTTAATTTACTATATATTATAGAAAATGAGAGAGTTCAAGCTACCTGGGTGACTTATCTTGTTAGAGATAAATTTGGTTTTTGGATCTTGAAGTATGGCCTCCAAATAATGAGAAGACAAACACCCATCCCTCTTGCTACTATGGAAATTTATGTTATGAGGATTCTATTATAAAGATGAAATTTTGAGCTTGAGGAGCAATATTGGTAGAGTTGTATGAACTTGTTGGATGTTACCTTATTACATTTGATAAATGTGTTTTAGTTTTTAAGGGAGGTTTGATAAGTATGAGACGAGTATCAAGTTGGTTGATATACATGTAGTTTGGTGAGGAAACTTTTTTATCTACACCATGCAGCTATGAGGAGGGGTTGGTATGTCGAGATGACAAGAAAGGAGTGCAGAGCTGTTGAACACATAGTGGGACCAAGTAGGGAGGCAGCACAGTAGAAGAATACATGAGTACCACTTTGTATTCTTCAATGATTGGAGCATGATTTTTATGTTGTTAAATAATACATACAACTTAAAAGTGTTAGAATCGATGAACAAAATTTTTATAAGACTAGAAAAAATGCTCTAGAATCTGGTGGTTATGCTGGGATAGTGGTACCAGCAATAGCTACATGGTGCATGGCCTAACTACCTGAAGGAAACTCTATTTTTATGGTGCTGAAGTTTTATATGGTTCCTAAATCCGAGTTATTTATATTCCATGAGAGTGGTACATCATAAGTGTAGTATGGGTCATATAGCAGTGGATTGGATATTTGGAGCACAAAACCTGATGATATCACTCTTAAATCACTTAATCTTCTACAGATTACAACAAAACATTGATGATAAAGTTTTTAAGGAATTTAAGATCTCTACTTCTACTTATGAATGGGAATCAAAAAAATTCTTGTGGCTAGTTGGGGCTTTAAGAGGGGAATTTATGTTTGTTAGTGATCTCAAAACCTCTCTAGGATGAGACAAAAACCTAGATCAGATTGGGAGCTTCACCCTAACAATGACAAGACTATATTTGCTAGTTGTAATGCCACTAGAAGCGATATATTGGGTGCTGGAGTCCAAGTGGATAAGTTTTCTACCCTAGACTTACTTTTTGTTTTTGAAGAATGGTATCTTCTTGAGTGTGGGTCTGGAACAGGTGTCCATCAGAAGGTATACAAGCAATTATTTCTCATACATAGGAGTTGGAAACTAGAAAATATGTTGGATTTATTGTTTACCAAATTACATATTATTTTTTCTACTATAGAAACTTCTGGAGTAGAAGCTGCGGGGTTGATATTTATACCACCACAGAATCCAGCACCTGGAGGTTTCCATTCCAGTGTTCCAGTTGCTAATCCAAGATTTGAATTTCCACCTTGAGAACAATGTGGTTTTTAAAGGGGTGGTAATGTTATGTAGTGAGGTTGTTTGTTTGTGTAACTTACAGGGAAAAGTTTTCCTTTTTTTCTTTATTAGTTTGTTATAGGGGATTGTTAGTTGTTGGGGTTCCTTAAAATAGAGGGTTCCAGTGTTTGTAAGGGGATATAATTCATTTTGGGAATTTACAGAAGGTCTGTTGGGCATGATATGTTGTCAGGACTTCTAACCTGGAGCTTAATAGAAGATTGGTCTTCTTCTGTGGCTCACATATTCTTATTTATCTTCTATCATCCTTTGTATCTCATTATTTGTGTTCTTTTACATTTTATACTATTTATGTGTGTGAATATATTTTTGATTTATAATATTACAGTTGGATGTTTCTCTCTTTCTCTAGCACCTAACAGAACTATTCCAATTAAATTAGAGTAAAAGATCAAAATCACTATGAATCTTATTTATCAAATGAGAATAATTGTAATCATTTTGGATCCAATGAAATAAATGTATTGTTATTTTCATAATCATAGTAACACAAATAAAACAGACAATATAGATAGATGAATATGATGACTCACTTTCTATTATATGTAGTAGAATAGAAAACTTGTCAAGAATAATAATACTATAGCTATATAAAATTAAGAATAGCTTGCAATCTATTATTAAAAATAACTATTTTAACCTTAAGAGAAAGGTATTCAATAACATTGACTAAAGGTATCAACTTTTTTATACATACAGTAAACTCTATATTTATTTACCAGGAAAGCCCTCAATAAAATGATCAGATTTATTCTATCATTCTATCCCTAGAAGCTCTAGATAGAATGATCATATTTTCTCAATATTTGTATCCCTAGAATCCCTCAATCATAACAATGATAGAACATGAATAAAATTTGAAAAAGTTATTAAGGAAACAACCCTGACAAGGATTACTTAGAATGTCAACTCACTAAACAATTATAAAGACTAATAATGAGAAGTGCACGCTAAGTAATCTTTATAAGACTTGAGAGAGAAAAAATTATCAGCCCCAAACTCTTCAAATGACTTGTTATTTATAGGCAATGCTCTAAATGTCATATTTCCATGTTTATTTCAATGGCGTCAGATAGTTGGCGCTTGAAAACTCATAATAATATGGTGTAACAGAAATCCAATAATACTATTAATTAACACTATCACAGTGTTAAATATTTTCCTTACATTAGAAAAAAGTCTATGTAATCTGATTATAAAGCTCAGTCAGTCTGATGAACTTCCTTAAAAATTCCAGTACGATAATCCTTACGTGTATTAGGCTGATTATATATATCATAACCATTATCAGTCCAACTATCAAGACTTTTGTCTGCATGATGTACATGACTAAATTCTAACTTCTAGTCAGATAAAGGTGAGTTTTATTTATCAGACACATACTCATTTCGATGATCATAATTAAGAATAATAAATTTATATTCGTAATACATTATGGTAAAAGATAATTTTTTCTACAAAAACATACTAAAACACATGGAACATAAAAATTTAGTAAACATGTTTAAATAAAGACATTTTAATTTACAAAACTAAAGGAATGAAAAGGTAATAAGTAGAACTTCTGACTAAGCAATCTCCCCCTTTTTAGAAATCACAAACCCCAAAATTTAAATGAAAAATAACTTGAAAAACATATAGTTTTTTTTCTTTTAATAACTTCGTATTTAGATTTATTCTTTGAAACTTAACTTCCTTGAGTTTGTAACTCTTCTAAATATTATGATAAATATAATGAGAGTGTTAGAATAGATATTATTTAAGAAAATTTATCCCTCTAAGTAATTCTTCTTCCCCTAAGGATCATATTGTTCTTTTGAAAGATATTATTACTTTTAATAAAATTTTATCCCCCTTGATGAAACATATCCCATTTAATATTACAACTCCCCTTTATAAAATTTTCTCCCACTTAGTTATTTTGAAAAAATGAATGGGGAATAGTTTGATGTTTTCTAAAATGTTAGAGATAAAACATACAAAACAATAGAATGAACTAATTAATCATCCACAAAAGTATGAAAGAATATATGTCAAATTAGAATTGGAAAACATTCAATAAAATCATAGTTGGTTGAAAAGATAATTCATTACAAGCATTCAAATGTTTTACAAAAACAAAAACATCTGAAATTTTAAAAGAAAAGATAAATCATTTTCTTCATCATGATTTTTACAAAGTATTTTATCTTATTAAACTCATGGTGTTCCATCTATGGCTTCTCAACCTTATCTTCCATAATATGAACTTGATTTTGTAACATTTTTACTTCCTTATGAAACTCTTTGTTCTAATATCTTAATACATTCACTTAATCTTCACTAGGTCGGTGTCTGGTTATCTCTATCTCTATTTCTCAAACCTTGTCTTTAAAAGCATTTAAATCCTTAGTTATTTTATCTATGGAATCTCTAAATTGATTAAAAAACTTTACCTTGTTATCCATATCTAATGATAACTAATTTAAATAATATTTTGCATCTACTAGAAGATTCTTTATTTCATTGAACTATTCACCGTGCATTCTGAAATTTTAGTCAATCTGGTTCGAATACTTTACCATTTTCTTGCATGATATTTTATGATTCTGGAATTTTCTTGGAAAACTTTTAACTATTATTCAATCCAAATCACATTCTATATTAAAAACGTTATAGATTCTGATTCTTGATTGAGACTATCTTGGATAAGTTGACTTCTTACTTCAAGGTTTGGAAAATAAGGGATTATTGCTTCTAACCTCTTCAAGGATTGACAAATAAAATCCAAACATTTTTATAATATTGTATCCCTTGAATCCGATGAGCCTAAAGATGGTTTTAGAGTTATAATTTTATTGGTTCCGACTTCATATTCCTTGGTTTTACTCTTATCTTTCATTGAAATCACATTTTTGACTTCCTTAGAAACTTTCTTATTAACATTATTATCATCAGACAGTTCAAGAATTTTGATATCTTTATCAAACTCAACATTATCATCAACTTTTTTATTTTAATTATGGTCTTCATCTATTTTCTTTGATGATGAATCTGCTTATTATTCTGAGAATACTTCTGAGCACTTCCTAATTTTTCTTATTTGTTAGTCTTAAAGGGAAAGTATAATAATGATGAGGAAGATTCCAATAATTCTTTATTGGAGTGAGTTTCTTAACCATCATCTTCTTAATTTTCATCAATTTATTCCTCTTCTTCATACACTTATTATATTTTTATTTCTACTTCTTTGTAATCTTATTCTTGTTCATTTCCTTCTCCCAGATCCTTATCAAACTATTTTTTAATAACTTTCTTGAGATTTATTTCAATTTTAAATTATCCTTTTCTTGCTGGCTCTAGTATCGATTCCTTCTTAGGTAAAATTGGGACTGATTCTTCTACATCAATATTTCCTTTCCCCTTGTCTAAAAATGAAGGGATATCGACCTAGACAATAGCTATTTCTTCAAGAATTAAACCAAATTTCTGTATGATATGATCAATGTGATGGTAGAACAATATTTTGATATGCCCTTTCTACTCATTTCAATAGGTTTTCACAAAATTTGGGATTCAATCAATATCTTCTTTTACTTCTTATTCTTTTTGTCTTAATCTAAAATTCTCAACACCAGGAATCATTAAAGTTTTAGCCTCGGTGGGGTCAAGTATGAACTTTGGTTCTCCTGGATTTTTCTCTGCCTTTATTTTCATCATCTCTCTAACACTACCCAGGAAAAACAATATAAAATAAAAGCAAACAAATTATTAAAACATCTAAAAAACTACTTAAATTGCACCGTTTCAAAAATTAAACCCAACTAAGCTAATAAATACATTAACAAACTTCAAATCATAACCATAATGATAAAACCTTAAACTACTTTTAAATACAACCCAAAAGAAATTGTAGGATAAAAAACTACTTTTAACACCTTATAAAATCCACTCAACATAGGATAGAACTCAAATTGAAAGGCTTCATACCTATGTATGCATTTGTATCCCAAAAAAAATAATATGAATCAATTACAACCTACACTGAAACTCAATTAATTCAAAATTATCATCACACAATTATTTTTAAAATATTACATGAAAACGTTAACCAACATGTGTACTAAGCTAAATTCAAAACACTCTTTAAATGTTTCATAGAAAACTCCAAAATGGGAAAAGGAATCAAGGTTTAAAAAATAAATCATAATATATGAATGTAAAATTAATTTATCATTTCATTTTAATATAATCATAAATGTTTAAAAAAAATTAAAATTTACTCATGTTGACCATGAAGAGTGAGAGGAATGTCCATTCATCTAGGTTAAGTCATCCAGCAACCACAATGGAATTCCTTTTCTCTCTCTATTGAGTATCACAGGTCTCCTAGAGAAATTGGTTATGCTATATGAAACTAAAAATACATTAAAAAAATATCCAACCAACACATATCTGGAATGGGATGTGAAAAACATGAATCCCTAATATGAGACATGAGGGAAAATTGGATGTGCCATATGTAGGGAGGTTCCAACCTATATGGAGAGAGTGGGACATATATATTACGGATTAAGAGGGATAGAAGGATATGTTGCCAATGGTATAGGATGGAGGTGAGGTGATAGGTGTTGCGGGATTTTCTTTTGGTTTCTTTCAATATCATATTCAGGTGTGGAGGGTGGAAGTGCAACACTGTAGAAGTTTAGGTCTTGTGGGATTACAGTTGAGGGAGGGATCACGCAATAGGAGGTGTGGGTGTGTGGGGTTACTAGGGTGATCGTATAGATGGAGGGAGTGAGTGATATTTTTGTTTTAAAAAAAATTGATATAATTTTATTTATTTCAGTAGTGAAAGTGATCATTGCATACACTGATGGTGCTATGGGCAGTGAAAATTATCATCTCAGGTTCCACCTTCAACCTGGCCCTTAGGTTGGTCATTGGATTCCTACCACGTGTCTATAAATTTCTTTGGGCCTTTGATAAGAAATGGGTTTTCAAAATATTTATGGGAATTCATTCGATATTTTAAAAAATACATCAATCGATACCCTTCAGGAACCAGGATGTCGAAATCCTCAGAAAACTTTATGACGGCATCTATCAATGAAGCTATTGATGGAGTGATCGGTGAAACTTGAAGGAAATACTCAGTGAGGTGATCAGTGGAAACCCTAGGTGAACTCATTGGCAGATCCATCACTAATGAAAACCTCAGAGAAACCCCTTGTGCATCCCCATCTAATTTTAGGAGAATGTTTTGGGGAACCAATCGGTGAATATCTCGACCAACTTTAGTTTTCTACTTCCAATGATGGAAGATGGTAGGTGGTTTGTGAGATTTTTTTTTGTTTGATGCAATTTTGTTACAATGTATAGGATATAATAGTATTTTTTTTGTTTGAAAATATTTTATAGATAGAGAGATGGATATATTAATATTGTGTCAATTGGCCTTTATTTTTTTGAGTTATTCAAATGGTATAAATTTGATGTTTTTGTTTCTTTATAATGTGATTTTGAAGATTCAATATTTCAGTTGAAGCTTATTTTTTCAAGTAATTTCTAGAATGGTATATTTCAATGGAATTTCTAATTAATTTTCGTTGGGAATTGGAAGTTGGAATATGCACTGTAATTTAATTGATTTATAGTCTGAAATATGGTTTTTTAGTGTGATTTTCTACTGGAAAATTCCATTTTTAGTTCTAACTATTTCTTAGTATTTAAGACTTATTTTATTGAATTTTTCATGAACCAATCCAGGTTTTCATCCGAACCGGTGCTTGACCCGGTCAGTGGAAAGTCCTAAGGGGCATTCCAGATCCCCACGAGCTGGAAACTAGTGTCTGGGTATCAATAACATATTTTGGTAACTATTTTTTTCCAATGGAATACATATAAACAACAATAAACTTTTAATATTTCAGAAACTAAAATTATACAACCAAGCAAGCCCTTAACCATTTTCAAATTTTAATTTTACACTATAAACATAGAAAACCCCAAAAGGACCACAACAAATAAACTAAAAAATCCAACCCAAACCATCACGTCACATGAGGAATCATATCCTCAAACTTTCACCACCAAATCCACAATATAAGACCACTAGAAACCTGCACTGTGATCTCTGAACATATTGGATTTACCTAGAATAAACATAAGACAAGATCTATATACACCCAACGGTGTATGTAGGGTGTGATCCAAATCCTAATAAGATGTCACCTAAGGAAGAGATTTCATACCAAAACATTAAAAATATAATCTAACATTCTCATTTAGATTAATACTTTTTAAAAAAATCTAAGTAAAACATTTATTAGGTAAACAGTAAAAAATGAAAAATTTGAAGGAAACCCATTTCACAAATACTAGATTAAATGAGAAAAGAAATTTATAAATAGAACACATACTCAAGTGGTCCTTTTTATTCTGATGGGTGGAACCACATCATGTATAGTAGAGCATTATGGGTAAATCTCTTAGGGTTAATCAAGCTCGAGTGGGACCATAGAACCCTGTACCTCGGTGAAAGGTGGTATAGTAACCACAACCGTCAGTGTCCTCATGCACGAGCCACTAGAGAGGAGAAACATCCAAAATTTTAGTGGTGATCAATCACCATCATAGTTTAGTTAGTGTTGTCATCGTCAATCATGATAAGTTAAATCGAAGTGAGACACTTTCGAATCACTAGCATACTAGATCTAGTACACCCACCTAGATTCCTGGGGTTTCTCTTATTCTCAAGTCGGTGTTCACATATCAAAACAACATAACACTCTCATAAAAAAGGAAAAACTTTTCAAGGGGATCAACCTTCATCATAAAATAACCCATTTACCATTTTACACACACTAAAGAAAAGACCACCTTTAATACCTTTACCATCACTTACATAATTCTCAAATTTCCCCTTCATAACATGAAAAAAAACACATAATTAAAACCAACCAAGACAATGGGGAAAGCACCTTCATAAAATCACTCATGCTCTAAAAACATTTTTAAAAAAAATCACTATTCAAAAATTTCACAATTTATACTCAAAATATATAACAAGGGTAACATGCCAAAAATGATCCATTTTCCATAAAAATATCCCCATTTTTACATACAACCATCTCAAGTGCCTTTAAAAATACATTTCTCACCTTCCAAACAACCCTTAAAACCCTTTTTAGAAACATTTCATTATAATACACACAAAACATATTCATTTACAACCTATAAACACACCAATAACTTCAAAAAAATTGTGTGTACCACATAATCAAACCAAACAACACATTTATAGAGTCAAACAAACAAATTAAATTCATATAATAATGTTAGGGAATGGAACCACCTACCTCATGTGAAGAACCTTCTAGAAAACAGTGTGAAATCACATTCACACCTCAATCTCACCCCAAGGAGGCAAGAAGGAACCCTAATCAAGAAGATAAAACCCAAACACCCAAGATGAAATCCCTAAATAGAACCCCAAACTACTGGAGAAGAGAAACCCACAAGAAGAGGGAGAAAAACCCTAGAATAAAGGAGGAAAACAAGGGGTAAAGGACTTACATGAGGCTTCCTTGAAGAATTCATATGAAAAACACCCAAGAATTGAAGCTCAAGGGATAGAGAAAAGAGAGGGAGGTGTGCCTAGGGCTGGGGAGTCTATGGGGGTCGAGAAAGGGGAAAAGGGGGTTAAAATAATGGAGATAAAATAGGGAAAGTATTTTCAATGTGATGGATGATCTGCATGGTTAGTCCACATGGTTTAGGAAACCATGTGGTAACTGTGTGGATTATTTTTTCTAGACAGAGACCTTTGTATGGTTACCTGGGCCATGTCGCACAGTTTTTCAGAGGTCGTGTGGTAGGTTATGCCTCCTACCACATGGTTTCTTGGGTTGGTGCACGGTTACCACTAACCATGTGAAAACCATGTTATTCAATATACCTAGCCAAAAAAACTTACACTTTTCTCAAAAAATCAAAATAAACCCAATGGGAAAATCTAGTCCAAAGACAAACAGAAAGAATACTCCAAAAATTCAAACCCATCACATTCGATTTTCTAGAGAAATGGCCAAGAACCTGACCCGAACTGGAATAAAGGCAAACATAAAAACCCAGGTGTGTTAATTATCCCCACCATAACACTTTTCACCCATAGAAAGCCACAACAAGTCCTATACCAAAAAATAAGACTAAAAATCCTTCATGATTCAAGGAGGTACCTGATGAACATCGAATAAGAGGCGATGTAATAACACTATCATAAAAGGCGAAGACTTATAGATTGAATTCAAGAGGCCTAAAATGGAATAATCTCTAGGTTTCACTAGCCCCTAGATCCAAGACACCTCCATTTGATCAATGAAGTAAAGGAACTTTCACACACATACCATCTAGACTCTTAAACTAAAACACCTCAAATATTACTAGATGGAACCCACGCCACTTGTCTAAAAAAACAAACAAATCAAATCACATTCAAGAAACAATCCCGCAACCATAATTCAACAAAACCATTGGGTATTATCCAACACCAATGTTTACACAAGTAAGGATCTTGGGGTTTGTATCTCTGAACGAGACCACCTACCACCAAGACAACACTAGGAACGAAACCGAATAACTAACACGGGGATTCCTGAAAAGACTCCCCACCATAAAAATCAACCTAACACTCGAGAAAAAACTGGGACACCAACATGGGGAGGCCTGGATGGACTCCCCACCATATGAAACAACATGACATTGAAATAGCGGGAATCGCGATGGGTCTCCCTACCATAAGAACTATGGAAATTAAACAAACTTGAAAACTTCCTGGAACTGACTAAACATCCCCCACCATAAGGGGAGGGGAGGGAAGGTCCCAAATAATGGGGAATCAAACCCACATCCGTCAACATACTAATAAATTCACATCCTTTGATGACCATGAAACAAAATTGAGATGGATTCACATGATCAGGGCCCATAAGGGCCACTAAATAGGGGAATACGCCTGGTGAGACACAACCATTGGGGTTTCAAGAGAGAAATATGACTAATCCGTCTTATAACCAAGGGAAAACTATTCCATTAGAAAGATTAGAACTGAGGAAAAATAAGGTCTCTATGTCTCTTTCCACCAAACAAGACCATTCAGGATGAAACAACCATGTTGAAGGTTTAACTGCTCTGACACCCTACACTAAAGTCAAACACTAGACTATAATCCTTTACACCATTGTGGGTCCTTGACTACGCACTACCTTTAATCCAGAACCTATGGATGGCTGTTGGCTGAAGCATATCCTGCCTCGCAGTCAGGATCCAAAAACACCTAATCGAAACTTTTTCTCCTGGTGCCACAAGCAACCATACTGTAACCAAGGCAACACCATCAGACATAACATACCCTGAAATCCACTTACTCCCACACAACACGTTCATTAAGAAAATGGATTTGGTGATTCACAAGCATCACCTATTTTCACTTTGAATGAGAACCATAAAAACGAAGGACGCATAGAAGACACCTTCCTCTAAAATGGAGGAGTTAGAAATTTCTCGAGGGAAAACACACTTCTATCAAAATAGAGGTTCTTGGAAAATTTCACAACCTTCACCCTTGAATTTGAGCAAGAACACGACACCAAAAAGTTTCACTGAACATGAAAATTTCATCCTAAGATCACTCATAAGGGAATTAACTTTAAACTGACTCCCAAACAGCATGTGATTCTTGCAAATGATCATAACTTCCTATTACGACCAAACGTGACACATTTGTGTCCTAACATGAACCTCCACTTAGATGAACCCAATTAGTGGACCAAAATTCTTATTTATACGACTAAAACCAATGAATCAGACCATTTTCACCTTTCCTTACTGGGATTCCTTTTACCCCTTTCAAATAGTACCATCAGGCATGATGGTGTCAAACTTAACCTTTGATGACTTAGGAAACTTAAGGAACTAAGGTCTCTTTTAAACTTTCACAACCACTCTTCCAATGTAAGAGGATCCAATTAACCAAAAACTAAGAGAGGTTGACTCAATTTCCAAATCTTAAGAGGAAAGTCCTTACATTGATCCACTATAGGGTCTGGCAATAGAAAATCACTCATGGCCACACTTCAAATGTGCATTAATTTTTTATGGGGTCATGCACTAGCCAAGAAAGAACACCAAGGATCCAATAAAACTAGTCCATTGGTCAATACATACCATGAGAAAACAATGAACTCATGGGGAAACCATAATAAAGGCTTACTGAAACACTTCTCAAAAGAAACCACTAAGCACCACTCCTAACCAACTCACCAATGAAACAAAAACATGGAACCTAAATCAAATAAAAGAGGTTTTCAAATCCAAAACATCCAACAAAAAAATTCATAAAAATACAAAAAATACACACCATACATTTTTCTACAAAAAAACTTCCAAAAAAACTAGATTGGTGAGTTGTACATTCACTAATGGTTTCCCTTGAAGCCCCTCACATGTATTTTTCTCATGCCAAACTAGGCATCCATTCACTACCCACACATATACTATGCATGTGACCACTCACAGAAATACCAATTGTTAAATAAAAACCCTTCCACATTCTAAAATAAACATTTAAATCACTTTTCCATTTCATAAATTTACAAAATCCTCTTTTCACAACATGTTAGACACAAAATAAAAACTCATACCAAGTTTCACAAACTCATTTTCAAACCTTACACATAAATCTCAAAACATTCCATTTCGCTTTAAAACACTCCTGGTTTCACAAAAAACTCCATTTCATTAATACCCACTCATTTAAAAAGACCCATTTATCCTAATTTAATATTAGTTACCAGAAATTCAACAAATTTTTTAAAAGACCACCATTTACCAAACTAAATACCATTTCCAAACTTCACATAGGAATCCCAAAATATTTCATCCTATTCAAAATACTTCCCAATATTTTAAAAATACCATTTAAAATAGGTTTTCCAAAAACCCACATTAACATAATCCATGCTTTCCAAACAATTGATTTCAATAAACTGTTAGTTTAATATATGGAAATTCAATCTCGATAAACCAAACTCCATCCACTCAAAACCATATCAATTTAAAAATATTGTTTTTCACAATTTTCAAATGAAGGTTTCCAAAATGGTTTACCAAAACCTAATGAGACACTGGGAAATACAAGAAGAAATTAGTGTCAGAAGTTGGCTTGAACATATAGTTGGCGGCGATACTCTAATCACCCCACTATCACAGAGAGTGTTCTATGGAACTTCCCATGGCTCCACATGGATTGTTAGGCCCTATGAGTTCATTGGGACCATTGACCCAAATCCCTTTTCATTTCCCCAGATATTAACAAAGCACAATAACCAAATAACTCATATTAAACCAGACTTCCCCTGGTAACTTATGTCCTGTTATGAGGTGTTCTGGACAGGAACCTTTCTCATAACCAGAACATCAAGCTCTGACGACCTTAGATCTAGTCTACCCTGACTCTTCCCCCAAGTAACATGACCCAAAAGATCTAATTTTCTCTAATACCATTTTTTCACAAACCAAGCAGGGTCATCATCGAACCCAGTTCCTAACCTGGCCCATGGTAAGGCCTAAGGGGCATTCTTGATCCCCACTGGCTGGAAACTAGTGTTTGGGTATCAATAACATGATTTGGGAATTATTTTAACCAATGGAATACATATAAACAACAGACAACTTTTAATATTCAAAAATTAAAATTATACAACCAAACAAGCCCTTAACCATCTTCAAAATTTACGTTAACGCTATAAATAAACCCCAAAAAGGGCCACAATAAAGAATATTAAAAACTCAAACCCAAAACTTCACGCCACATGAGGAATCACATCCTCAAGTTTTTGCCACCAAACCCAAAATAGAAGACCACTAGAAACCTGCACTATGGTCACCGAACATCTTGGATTTACCTAGAAGAAACATACGACGAGATCTATATACACCCAAGGGTGTATGTAGGGTGTGAGCCAAAGTTCTGTAGGGTGCCACCTAAGGAATATATTCCATGCCAAAACATTAAAAAGAGAATCTAACATGCTCATTTAGATTAATTCTTTTTAAACATTTCTAAGAACAACATTTATTAGGTAAACAGTTAAAAAGGGACACTTTGAAGGAAATCCATTTCACAAATACAAGCTTAAATGAGAAAGTAAATTTATAAATAGCACACACACTGAAGTGTTCCTCTGTATTCTAATGGGTGGAAGCATATCATATATAGTATAGCACCATGGGTAAATCTCATAGGGTTAATATATCTTGACTTGGACTCTAGAACCTCATGCCTTAGTGAAAGGTGGTATAGTAACCATAATCATCATCATCCTCATACACAAGCCACTAGAGAGGAGAAACATCCAAAATTATAGTTTCAATCAATCATCATCATAGTTTAGTTAGTGTTGTAATCGTTAATCATGTTAAGTGAAACTGGTATGAACCACTTATGAATCACTAGCGTACTAGATCTAGTCCTCCCACCTAGATACCTAGGGTTTCCCTTGTGATCAAATTGATGTTCACATATCACACAACATAACACTCTCACAATAAAGGCAAAACATTTCAAGGGGATAACCCTTAATCATAAAATAACCCATTTACCATTTTAGAAAAACTAAAGAAAAACCCACCTTTAATACCTTTACCATAACTTACATAATTTCCAAATTTCCCTTTCATAACATAAAAAAATACATACAATTAAAACCAACCAAGTCAATGGGCCAATCCCCTTCATAAACTCACTGATACTCTAAAACCATTTTTAAAAAAATCTTTTCATCATTCAAACATTTCACAATTTATACTCAAAATGTATAATAAAGGTAACATGCCCAAAATGATCCATTTTCCATTAAACATTCCCATTTAAACATACACACGCCTCAAGTGCCTTTAAAAATAAATTTCACACCTTATAAAAAACCTCTAAAACCCTTTTTAGAAACATTTAATTATAATACAAACAAAACATAGTCATTTCCAAACTATAAATACACCAATCACTTCAAAAACACCATTCTCACCACAAAATAAAACAAAAGAACACATTTTTAGACTAAAAACATATTAAATCAATATAATAATGTTAGGTAATGTAACCACCTACCTCATGTGAAGATCCTTCTGGAAAATGGTGTGAAATATCATAAACACCTCAATATCACCCCAAGGAGGAAATAAAGAACCCTAATCAAGAATATCAAACCCAAAGACCCAAGATTAAAACCCTAAATAAAACCCCTAACCTGATGGAGAAGAGAAACCCCAAAGAAGAGGGATCAAAATCCTATAATAAAGGAAGAAAAAAAGGGTGAAAGGACTTACGTGAGGGTTCCTTGAAGAATCCGGATGAAGACCAACCAAAAATTGAAGCCCAAGGGAGAGAGAAAAAGGATGGACGCATTCCTAGGGATGGGGAGTCTATGGGGGTAGAGAAAGGGGTAAAAAGGGGTTCAAATCAAAGAGAGATAAAATTAGTAAAATCATTTTTAATGTGCTGTAAGATCTGCACGGCTAGTCAACACAGTTTGGGAAATAGTGCGGTAACTGTACAGACCACTCTATCTAGACAGAGACTTATGCATTATTACCTGGTCCAAGATGCATGTTGTAACACCCCGAGCTTCCATGATACGCTTCTCATTCAATAATGCAATAGCTTGCATTGTACGCAACTTCGAGTTCTAACACACCGCAACTAATCAAAGTAGCCGTTATGAATAGTAATAACCACTTTTTAAATTTATATAAATTTTATATTTCAAAATGGACTTCATTTTTGTATTCCTAATATTGAAATTAGCCTATGTTGAATTTTTTGTAATTTTCTGAGAACTTCCAAATTTTTATGAATAGTGAAAAATACTTAAAACAACTTTTTTAATCAAAATAATTTATAGTGATAAGTTATACTATTGAGTGGGTTTAAAGTATAATTAGAATATATTTTTACCATTTTATCCAATGGTGTTCATTAGAATTAATTTCACTTTGAAATTGGACATAAACAATTGTCAATCTTTTGATATATATTTTTTCTTAAAAACACGCTATTTGTTGTGACAGCGGGAATTAATTATAAAATTAATTAATGAAACTTATATATTTGGAATTTCATAAAATAGAAATCATTTTTGAATTCGTAATATCAATTATAGCTTAGGGTGAAATTTTGGCATTGTTCTGAAAAACATCAATTTTTGATGAATAGTGAAACCACTAAGTGGTAGTTAAAAAACTGATTTTTCGTTTAAATGAAATATTACCACTTCTGTGGTTTGATTTTCAAAAATCCGACATACATGGTTTTCATTAAGAATTAAAATGTGGTTCAATGAGATTAAAATAATTTTTTGGTGAATAGTAACTTATAAGTTCTTAATCTCGATTAGAGGTAATTAGTGTAGTTTAAGGTAAAAATAATGTTTTAATAATATGAGATGAGCTTGACACATGTTCTACCCTCATTGTATGTGCCATGGCCGACCAAGAAAATCTATGGGTCAACTTTCGGACCCCATGGAGCCACTTTAGTTGGAAAATGACATAAATACCTTTTATTTAATGTTAAAGTAAAAAATGACACAAACATGAAATATTTTACTAAAACAATTTTTACATGGGGTTATACAAGTCATATTTTTTACCATAAATAGTCATTGGAAATATAAAAAGATTTCATACCTCATAGTATTTTTTTTATAATTTTTAGACATTAAATAAATTAAATTATTTATGACATCATGATGATGCAGCGATGACCTCATTATTTAACGATTTAAATAAAATAAAATGATAATGTAAAATCCAAGGCTTACACTTGTCAAAAACCTATTGTATGAGTATATTTCGAACCCTTATCACCTTATCCTAGAAGTATATAAGTTTGGGACCTCTAAAATCCGAAACTCATTTTATAATAAAGTGACTTTTCTTTACTTTCCAAGAGTGCCCCTCCTCTCCACTTATAAAAGGCCCCCACCTCTACCACCACATTCACACTTTCAAGCCATTTGGCTTGGCCAACCTCTGCCCAAATACTCTCCCAACTTCCCCCTCTTACTTCTAGAAGCCTCACTTTCGGCATAACTCTTCCCAAGGAAGCCTTTGGGTCAAATCAAAAAGAGTTACCCGATTTTTAGGTAATGTCTTCTCTAATGTTGTTTTGTTTTATTTAACTTCTCCAACCCCTTAAACTCTTTTTATTCATTTCTTTTGTAACAACACCAGTATACTCAATATACTAGGATGTTTTCATAAGAATGATTCTATCTACACTTACACACACCTACATCTAATGGTTAAAGAACATACTGTTTCTGTGGATGGCGAATTTCTGCCTCACGAAACGATGATTGTTCAACACTCATATAACACCTTAAAAGGTGGCCATTAAGATGTCACTATATTTATATATGATATATAATATGTTTATTTTTTACTTATGCTTCTGTATTTTTCATTTATGGCATACTTTATGATTTCCATTATGGGTAAACGCGATAATTTCATTTTAGGAAGTGCGGACTACCGCCCCCTCAAAGTGATGTGAATCATTAATGCCATATGTGGGATGTATAAAGGATGGAGTAAATGATATTATATATAATATTATACTGGAACTATATTATACCTTTATATAATTATTATTTCATTCCATTAAATACGAAATAGAAATGAAAGTATCGTTCATGCGTACGTACGGCTTACCGTCTCCATGAACGGTGCATTTCATTTCTTACCTCTAAATGTTACGTAATATTATGAATGAATGTATATACTGGATATATATGATATATATGACATCTAAATCATGAATATAATTCTGGAGATAATGAATATTCTACCACATAAACAACTTGTAATTATAAGAATTTTATTGTTGACTCAAGTACCAAAAATCAACAAAACGATCATTATTAAATTAAATAATTACATAATGTTCATAACATTGTAATAAGTGATATAAAAAGGATAATGAAATTTAAAATGGTAGATATTAACTCTAGTTTATTATTCAGGAGGTTAAAGAATGGTCGAATCAAGTCGGACACAAGGTAAGGGAATTTCTTAACCCAATTTCCATTCTTTGGGTTAATCTCCTATTTTCAAATTATGTCATGATATTATTATGTGTTATCTTGTATTTGTACTTTATTTAAGTGTACTTATAGTAAATACACATAATAGATCTATTTTATTTAAAAAAATGATCTTTGTATGGGACTTCGTCTCAATCTCCTTTCATTGAGGCATATTTTATTTTATACACAACTTTCTTTTATACGGTGTATAAACCCCTTTGACTTTTACGTTTATCAAAAAAGAATCTTTTTTTATACGAAGCGTTTTACTAAATGAAAAGAGGGAATGTTTTTGTCGTACGTATGCGGCGACAACGACTTCTCTGCCACTGTGACCGTTATTTGAGTTTCGGCTTCCTCTACAAGCCATACCTTTTCTTTAATGAAAAATAAATACAAAGTTTTAACTTTCTTCTATTTTGGTATTGAAAATGGTTTTGAAAGAATTTTATTATATCAATGTGTTGTATTGATATCTAGTGATTGAAATGTGGAAATTTTATGTTTCCTTTATGCATGTTTTATGTGATACGATTATGTTATGGTTTATGATATGTTTAAACCTGTTCATATGAGGAATGCATTGGACTTAATAAGTTACAGGTGGAGCCCGCTATAGATCCTCGATGCATCGGTAGGTCCCATGTGACAAAATAGTGTCTTGGAACGAGGCCTTGACAAAATCTTATTTGTGGTCTTGGCACGAGGCCTTGGCTATGTGGTTATGATAGTCTGGCATTATATATTCCATCATTATGAAAGTGGTTATTGATATTGCATGTGATTATTCGACCAGTAGAATATCCATGTGAAGAAGTGAATGGAATTATCTCATTTTACTTTTGCCATATTATGTTGAAGTTCAAGTTTAAAAGGCTTTTGTTTTAGTTATACATTGTCTTAAATGTTTATGTTTATTGATGAAAGATTCCGCTATATTGTTATCCTTACTGAGCATCTGAGCTCACCCCTTTCAATGTTTTAATATTTTCCAGGATGTGAAGAAGTATTTTATGAATGACCTGTAGGGATAGTCAGAAGAGCATATGAGTGTGGACTATGAAGACTTTGTTATTAGTTTTTCACTTTAGGATGTAATGTAACATTTATGAATGTATCTAGTGTTTCCAAGGCTACTAAACTAATCGGTCTTTCGAGACTTGATCTTTTGTGATCATGCCAATGTTACGAAGTAATGCACCGACTCTGGGTAGCTGGGGTCGGGGCGTTATAGTTGGTATCAGAGGTAGTTTAGTACTAACCTTGGAAGCTAGATTTAGATAAACTCTGATTAGAGCACATAGCCCAAAGATAGACTTTGAGGATTAGTATAAAAGAACTTCCTAGAATTTTGTTATTGTAGAGATTTTGTGAGTTTTCCAAGCAATACATCCCTGTCTGTATACAAGCAGGTAGAGGCGGCTTTGGTACAGATGTACCTAGGGGTAAAACCCGAAAACACCGCTTTGAGCTAGACTCGAACGGGAACTGGTGCACGACAACGGGTCTTGCTGCACTCTTGGTTACGACACTCCCGGGGGATATGCTTAGGATAATTCTCGTTTTCTTTACAAACCACTATGAACGGTTATGAGTATATACTTCCTCAAAGAAAACCTTTTTATGATTATTGATTATATCCATAAATAGTTCAATTTCTGTTAAGTATTTTATAAGTATGGAATTATGTATTTTGATTCATAAACTAATCTAGTTTATGCCATTGTATAGAAATGGCGCCCAGTGGAAGGAATGGAAACCGTATCAATGCACGCACTCCGTGTAGGGATTTCCCTCCTGCTCAAGATAATTATTGTGGATCTGGAGATACAACTGGTGCTGATCAACTTATTACCATACCGGGACAACTCACTCATGTTATGAATAATAACCTTACTCGTATGGATCACCCTGATCCACAACGTGGAGGATCAATGTTAGACCGCTTCATGAGGCAACAACCGCCGACATTTAATGCGGGTACAAATCCATTAGTATCTGAGAAATGGGTAAACTCCTTAGAGAAAATATTCCATGCCTTGGGGAGTAGCGAAAGGGAGAAGGTTGTCATGGCAGTTTACCGCCTCACTGGAGATGTCGATCAGTGGTGGTCGCTGATTCAATACACAAAGGAAGATGATGACGTATCGAATATGGAATGGAGGGAGTTCAAAGAGATTTTCCTAGAAAAATACTATCCTCATGACCATCGAACAGATATAGAAAGACAATTTTTGAGTCTGAGACAAAAGGAGGATGAGAATGTCGCAAAGTATGAGGCCAACTTTACAAGGTTAGCGAGGCATGCTGCAGATTATATACGTAACCCAAGAAGTAATATTGATCGTTTCTTTGATGGGTTAAAACCATTTCTCCGTCGAGAATTAGTCTCACAAACCTTCTCGTCATACGAAGATGTTGTCTCATGTTCTATCAAGACAGAAAAGGAATTCTCTAAGTCTTATGACAACAAAGTAAAGTAAGAGAAGAAGAGAACGGTGGAACAAGAGACAGATAAATGGAAAAATGGAAAGAAGGATTTTCCATTATGTGATAATTTTGGGAAGAATCACCCTGGTACTTGCCTAAAAGGAATGGGAGTTTGTTATAAATGTGGGGAAAAAGGTGACCAGGCGCGTGATTGCAAGGGAAAGAAAGAGGCTATCAATGTTGAATGCTAAAATTGTAGGGAAATGGGGCATTACGCAAATGAATGTCCTAAGTGTCAGGGAAACTTACCTCAGAAAAGGCCAAGGGATCAAGGACAATCTTATGCTGTTACTACAGTTGAAGCAGAATAACTAATGTATTGTTGCTTTTGGACTCATGGATTATATTCTGGTTATTAGAATAATGTGATATATATATAAGGATTGTACTGCAGTACTTGTTGATTTCACTAAGGTTTTAATATGATGAAGGTAATTATATTTTTAGTATGTGACAATAAGAGAAACTTTACTTTGTTTGGGGAATCTGATAAATTGATTTTGGAATTAAGAGACCTTTTAGAGAAAGTCTGGACAGTGGTATTTTGGATAACTATAAAGGTTGGAGTGGATTATGTTGATCTTTGGATAGTATTGTTTAAGGTTAAAAAATTTATGAAGATTATTTTTGGAATATTATAATACTATAGGTTTAGGAAAAGGACAACCTGCAGGGTGGGGCATAACCCGTCGCGTCGGACAAAGCTACAGGAATCGAACCCACAACCATAGTGCGACAGGCCTTTATTTCCTACCACTAGCCTACAGGAAGTCCCTGGTTATTACAAAATAATTTTACTAATCTAAATGGTATGTGTTAACATTTGGAACCTTATACAATTAGGATAAGTATAATATTTTTGAGTTCTATTATCTTTTTGAGTGAAAGATGAGTTGAAGGTTGAAACTCTAATTGTCAAGCATAAATATATATATACCTATCTCTTATTCAATGAATAAATTAATTCTTAAACATTAGTAAAGGGATATTGGAACAAAAAAATGTGTTATCCTAATACCTTATGTCTTGTTGAACTGATGATATTTTAAATCAACATAGATTGAAGGCTTTGAGGCCCTCAACTTGACAGTTGATTGTGATTGATGACCTCAATCACTCCCTAAAAATATTTACGTTTTTTCCTCCAATTATATGTCTCTAATTGCCACCAATGTTCTCCTAATCAAGATCATAATTGGGTGGCAACTTTTTCATTTCCCTTTCCCTCTTATAAAGGCTAAATTTTATTAATCTTATTTCCGATGTGGGTTTTCCACAAAGGTATTTTCTCTTTTCAATTTTTTATTTTCAAAGAAAAATTTCAAATTGCGAGGACGCAATTTATTGAAGGAGTGGAGAATGTAATACCCTGAGCTTCCATGATACGCTTCTCATTCAATAATGCAATAGCTTGCATTGTAGGCAACTTCGAGTGCTAACACACCGCAACTAATCAAAGTAGTCGTTATGAATAGTAATAACCACTTTTTAAATTTATAGAAATTTTTTATTTCAAAATGGACTTCATTTTTGTATTCCTAATATTGAAATTAGCCTATGTTGAATTTTTTGTAATTTTCTGAGAACTTCCAAATTTTTATGAATAGTGAAAAATACTTAAAACAACTTTTTTAATCAAAATAATTTATAGTGATAAGTTATACAATTGAGTGGTTTTAAAGTATAATTAGAATATATTTTTACCATTTTATCCAATGGTGTTCATTATAATTAATTTCACTTTGAAATTGGACATAAACAATTGTCAATCTTTTGATATATATTGTTTCTTAAAAACACGCTATTTGTTGTGACAGCGGGAATTAATTATAAAATTAATTAATGAAACTTATATGTCTAGAATTTCATAAAATAGACATCATTTTTGAATTCGGAATATCAATTATAGCTTAGGGTGAAATTTTGGCATTGTTCTGAAAAACATCAATTTTTGATGAATAGTGAAACCACTAAGTGGTAGTTAAAAAACTGATTTTTCGTTTAAATGAAATATTACCTCTTCTGTGGTTTGATTTTCAAAAATCCGACATACATGGTTTTCATTAAGAAGTAAAATGTGGTTCAATGAGATTAAAATATTTTTTTGGTGAATAGTAACTTTTAAGTTCTTAATCGCGATTAGAGATAATTAGTGTAGTTTAAGGTAAAAATAATGTTTTAATAATATGAGATGAGCTTGAAACATGTCCTACCCTAATTGGATGTGCCATGGCCGACCAAGAAAATACATGGGTCAACTTGGGTACCCCATGGAGCCACTTTAGTTGGAAAATGACATAAATACCTTTTATTTAATGTTAAAGTAAAAAATGACACAAACATGAAATGTTTTACTAAAACAATTTTTACATGGGGTTATACAAGTCATATTTTTGACCATAAATAGTCATTGTAAATCTAAAACGATTTCCTACCTCATAGTATTTTTTTTATAATTTTTAGACATTAAATAAATTAAATTATATATGACATCATGATGATGCACCGATGACCTCATTATTTAACGATTTAAATAAAATAAAATGATAATGTAAAATCCAAGTCTTACACTTGTCAAAAACCTATTGGATGAGAAGATTTCGAACCCTTATCACCTTATCCTCGAATTATATAAGTGTGGGACCTCTAAAATCCGAAACTCATTTTATAATAAAGTGACTTTTCTTTACTTTCCAAGAGTGCCCCTCCTCTCCACTTATAAAAGGCCCCCACCTCTACCACCACATTCACACTTTCAAGCCATTTGGATCGGCCAACCTCTGCCCAAATACTCTCCCAACTTCCCCCTATTACTCCTAGAAGCCTCACTTTGGGCAGAACTCTTCCCAAGGAAGCCTTTGGCTCAAATCAAAAAGAGTTACCCGATTTTTAGGTAATGTCTTCTCTAATGTTGTTTTGTATTATTTAGCTTCTCCAACCCCTTAAACTCTTTTTATTCATTTATTTTCTAACAACACCAGTATCCTCAATATACTAGGATGTTTTTATAAGAAGTATTCTAGCTACACTTACACACACCTACATCTAATGGTTAAAGAACATACTGTTTCTGTGGATGACGAATTTCTGCCTCACGAAACGATGATTGTTCAACACTCATATAACACCTTCAAAGGTGGCCATTAAGATGTCAATATATTTATATATGATATATAATATGTTTATGTTTTACTTATGCTTCTGTATTTCTCATTTATGGCATACTTTATGATTTCCATTAGGGGTAAACGCGATAATTTCATTTTAGGAAGTGCGGACTACCGCCCCCTCAAAGTGATGTGAATCGTTAATGCTATATGTGGGATGTATAAAGGATTGAGTAAATGATATTATATATTATATTATACTGGAACTATATTATACCTTCATATAATTATGATTTCATTCCATTAAATACGAAATAGAAATGAAAGTAGCGTTCATGCGTACGTACGGTTTACCGTCTCCATGAACGGTGCATTTCATTTCTTACCTCTAAATGTTACGTAATATTATGAATGAATGTATATACTGGATATATATGATATATATGACATCTAAATCAGGAATATAATTCTGGAGATAATGGATATTCTACCACATAAACAACTTGTAATTATAAGGAGTTTATTGTTGACTCAAGTACCAAAAATCGACAAAACGACTGTTATTAACTTAAATTATTACATAATGTTCATAACATTGTAATAAGTGATATAAAAAGGATAATGAAATTGAAAATGGTAGATATTAACTCTAGTTTATTATTCAGGAGGTTAAAGAATGGTCGAATCAAGTCGGACACAAGGTAAGGGAATTTCTTAACCCAATTTCCATTCTTTGGGTTAATCTCCTATTTTCAAATTATGTCATGATATTATTATGTGATATCTTGTATTTGTACTTTATTTAAGTATACTTATAGTAAATACACATAATAGATCTATTTTATTAAAAAAAATTATCTTTGTATGGGACTTCGTCTCAATCTCCTTTCATTGAGGCATATTTTATTTTATACACAACTTTCTTTTATACGGTGTATAAACCCCTTTGACTTTTACATTTATCCAAAAAGAATCTTTTTTTATACGAAGCGTTTTACTAAATGACAAAAGGGAATTTTTTTTGTCGTACGTATGCGGCGACAACGAATTCTCTTCCACCGTGACCGTTATTTGAGTTTCGGCTTCCTCTACAAGCCATGCCTTTTTTTTAATGAAAAATAAATACAAAGTTTTAACTTTCTTCTATTTTGGTATTGAAAATGGTTTTGAAAGAATTTTATTATATAAATGTGTTGTATTGATATCTTGAGATTGAAATGTGGAAATGTTATGTTTCCTTTATGCATGTTTTATGTGATATGATTATGTTATGGTTTATGATATGTTTAAACCTGTTCATATGAGGAATGCATTGGACTTAATAAGTGACAGGTGGAGCCCGCTATAGCTCCTCGATGCATCGGCAGGTCTCATGAGATAAACTAGTGTCTTGGCATGAGGCCTTGACAAAATCTTATTTGTGGTCTTATCACGAGGCCTTGGCTACGTGGTTATGATAGTCTGGAATTATGCATTCCATCATTATGAAAGTGGTTATTGATATTGCATGTGATTATTCGACCAGTAGAATATCCATGTGAAGAACTGAATGGCATTATCTCATTTTACTTTTTCCATATTATGTTGAAGTTTAAGTTTAAAAGGCTTTTGTTTTAGTTATACATTTCCTTAAATGTTTATGTTTATTTATGAAAGCTTCCGCTATATTGTTATCCTTACTAAGCATCTGAGCTCACCCCTTTCAATGTTTTAATATTTTACAAGATGTGAAGAAGTATTTTATGAATGACCTCCAGGGATAGTCGAAGAGGATATGAGTGTGGACTATGAAGACTTTGTTATTAGTTTTTCACTTTATGATGTAATGTAACATTTATGAATGTATCTAGTGTTTCCAAGGCTACTAAACTAATCGGTCTTTTGAGACTTGATCTTTTGTGATCATGCTAATGTTACGAAGTAATGCACCGACTCTGGGTAGCTGGGGTCGGGGCGTTACACATGTACATGAATAGGCCAAGCTACACGGCCGTGTAGAGGCCTTTTAGTAGGTTCTACCTCTAACCGCATGGTTTTCTGGGATGGCGCACGGTTACCACTAACCATACACAAACCGTGTGATTCAATATTCCTAGACCAAAAATGTTCACTTTTCTCAAAAACTCAAAATAAAACCAATGGGAAAAGCTATGATAATTAAAAATAGAAATAATACTCCAAAAATTCAAACTCGTCACACCTAGTTCCTAAGAGAAATGACTGAGAACCCGAACCGAACGGGAATAAAGGAAAACTTAAAAACCTAGGTGTGACAGAATTGATTTTAAGAATTGGTACCTTGGATTTGGATTTGTGAATTTTTCTTGGTAATTGGTAGTGGGAATTATGACTAGGTTTTTTCAGTTGGAATTCCCCATTGTAAATTCTAGTGTGTATTCACAGTTGTAATTTGACTTGAATTCCCCAATATAAATTTGTAGTTGAATTATCTATTAAAATTCATTTATAAATTACAAATACTAAACATTTATATTCAATAAATTGAATTCTTCCTTCAATAAATGCCTTTGAAAATTACTAGTCAGAAGTTTCAATAGCATTTCTCAATTGAAAAATCTATTAGAAATTATAAGTGTACAGTTTGAGTATCCACTAGAAATTTGCAGTGAAAATCAATTAAATTTTTTAAATATTGAACAGTTTATAATTGTATTACTTGAATTTTTTTAGGTTAATATTCCTAGTAAATTAGTGTTAAATTTCCAATTGAATTTCTTAGTGTAAATTCTAATAGGAAATTTGCACTCAGAATTCCCACTAGCAATTCACACTGTCAATTTCCAATGGAAATTAACAGTGGAAATCAATTACATTTTTTTACAAATGAACAATTTATAATTATATCAATTGAAATATTTGAGCAAAAATTTACATTGATTTTGTGTTTAATTCCCAGTTTAATTTTCAAGTATAAATTCTAACTAGCAATTTGTTGTGGCAATCCCCACTGCCAATTCCCACTGGAATTTCCCACTAGAATTTCCCACTAGAATTTTCCCCTAGAAATTCAGATTTCTATGAAATTATAATTTGGAACTACATAAATATTTCTAGAATGTGTTGAAATTTTATAGCTATAATTTTTACTTCTTTCATGAAAATTACCACTAGATATTCCAATTGGGAATTCGCACTGGGAATTTACACATGAAATTCCCATTGGGAATTCTAAGTTGAAACTTCCAGTGGAAATTCCCACTAGAAATTCCCCCAAGAAATTCCCACTATAATTCCTATTAGAAATTTGGATTTATATTTAATTATAATTTGTAACTACATAACTCTTTCTAGAATGTGTTGAAATCATACAACTAGTATTTTGACTTCTACTTTAGAAATTCCCACTGGATATTCCAACAAGGAATCCACACAAGGAATTTACACTTTAAATTACCACAAGGAATTCACAGTTGCAACTTTTATTAGAAATTACCACTAAAACTTCCAACTAGGAATTCTCACTATAAATTCACACTAGAATTTCTCACTATAAATTCAGATTCCTATGCAATTATAATTTGGAACTACATAACAATTTATAGAATTTTTTGAAATTGTATATCTATAATTTTTACTTCTAACTTGAAAATCCTCATTGGATATTCCAATTGACAATTTACATTGGGAATTTACACTTAAAATTCCCACTGGTAATTCCAAGTTGAAACTACCAGTGGAAATTTCCACTGGAAATTCCAACTATAATTTCCCATCAGAAAATCTAATTGTTATAAAATTATAATTTGAAACTACAAAGCACTTTCTAGAATGTGTTGAAACTGTACAGCTAGAATTCTGAATTCTACCTTATAAATTCCCACTTGATATTCCAAATTGGAATCTTCACTAGGAATTTACACTTTAAATTCCCACTGGGAATTCCCAGTGGAAATTCCAGTGGAAATTCTTACTGGAAAATATCACTGAGAATTCCCACTGGAAATTCTCGCTAGAAATTTGATCATGCAATTCCTACTGGAAATTCTCAATGAAATTTATTTACATTTAATAAGTACTAAAAACTTTAAAATTGAATTAGTTTTAATTTTCCAATTACTGCAATTTTGGCATTGAATTCATGGTTGAACTTACCACTAGAAATAGTCACTAGAAATTTACTCTAGAAATTTTTCTACAGGAAATTCCCACTGTAAATTGCCTCTAGAAATTTCCACTAGAAATTGTCACAGAAAATCCCCCTGGAAATTCCAACTATAAATTTTGAATAAGAGTGTAAATTCCCACTGTTTTTTAGATATAATTCGCAACAACAGAATGAATGAGTTGAAATTTCACACTGAGAGTTCTTAGTGTTTCCAAAGGGAATTTCACTGGAAATTTCCCGTTGATTTCCATTGGTAATTACCAATGGTATTTTCACTGAGAATTTACACTAGTCATTTCCGGTGTAAATGTTCACCTACTTAAGAAAAATTTAGAACTAATTTTAAATTTACAATGGCATTTTCCAATTAGAATTTCCAATGGGTGTTATTGCTGTAATATTGTAAATAAACTATATTATAAAATTACATAATTAATTTTTTGAAGTAATTGATAATTTTCAGTTGGAATTTTTAGAAGTATTTCCAGTGTTAGTTTTCACTAGAAATTTATAATGGGATTTGCATAGTGAATTTTAGTTGGACTATTGATTTGAACATACTGATTCAATGTCATGTCACATTTCTATAGTTGTAATTTTCAATGTAAGTTTTATTTTTTCACTCTTATGCCTTATATTAACATTCCAATATGCTTAAACTTAATTTTTAGGGATATTTCTTTTATGGAAGAAGAAGTCTCTACATCAGCTAGCAACCACTAAAGTTCTTCAATGACTGGGTTATCAAAAAAATTTAGTGACATTAGGCATAATATTACTGACTATCACAATAAATATCTTCAAAGGATATTGTTATGGAAATTGTTTAAAGATTTTATTGATAAATTATTTTCATTCAATTATTGTAAAGAAATTGATGGTTCCATTTTATTTTTACTATATAGGTACAATGTTGATTTAAGAATGTTTGGCATGGCTAGTAGGATGATGGAGTTAAAAGTTGTGGATATTTCCCATATATCTAGAATTGAGGATGGAAGCTTACCTTTTTCATCTTCCTATACATTACCTCCAAATAGTTCAACACTTTTGAAGAGTATTTTTTCCAATGTTGGACAGTTATTGTCCCAAGGTGTGTTACGGAGATCCATTCTTGAGACTATTGAAGCTAATGAGGAGAAATAATTCTTTGATTTGGCGTGTTTACTTTGCCTTTTTTCATGTGTGACGTTATTTTTTCCTACTTCTAGCTCTTATGTTAATTGGTATCTTTTGACATATTTTGAAAATATATCAAAAGTTAAGAGTTATTCTTTGGCTGCTGGTATTCATGAGTAAATTCTTACAATAGTTTAAAAAATACACAACTCCCTTAAAATTTTTTGGTTATGTTTTCAATTTATTTGTAAGTTCTTTTATTGTATTTAACTGGTTATTTTTTCCAAATTGGTTGACCAATTTCTAATAATATTAAATGTTGCGGTATTAGTTTACTGAAAAGTCAGGGAATGTTATTCCCAAAAGATTAGGTGAACTATTATTTGTACATTGGAGTTTTCAAGATGTTGTTGTTTTTGTACAAGAAAGTACCAAGGTACTATTATTATACTATATTTATTAGGATTCCTTTATTTTCATATTAATTTAAAAATTATGCATTTATTTTTTCACTGTCTATTGTAGACTCAAACCACCCTAAGAAAGAGCTGCAGGCTATAGTCGGGCCCTTTTCAGGCTAAAGAACATTTTCAGAATGTTATTGAAGAAAAAACTCTATTTAAGTATGAAAGCATAAGATCAAAATGCTTCAAATAAAAAGATTATGGGATTGTATATGGAGAATGTCAAGTATAACAAGAAATTTAAAAAACTTGAGGCACAAATAAAAATGAAGAATAACCAAATTATTATTTTGAGATAAAGGATAAAGAAAAAGGAGAAGATGGATATGGAATTAATTATTGGTGAGGGGAAAGGAACTATTTTAGAGGATGTTCGGATTCAAGATATTGAAGTTCAAAACAATATTTTGTCAGCCACTACTTTTGAGGGAAGCACAGAAGAAATTTTTGTAGATGAGATGAAATAAGTGAATAATATAGATGTAAGTGAGTAGGAGGAGGATGTGAATGAAGAATTGTGTATGGATTAAACAAAATGTGTTATGAAGTCCACTAAAAAAATTTATGCCTTAAAGATACAGAACTCATTTCTTAGAGGTTTGAAGAGTAGTGAAAGGAAACTAAAGTGTAATTCTCATTATATATATATCCACAACTGACTGCTAAGAAGAAGCCTCCAATGACCCCTAAGCTATCCCAGGTAATTCTTTAGTGGGTGAAGCATCATAATATTGTGTCAACACAAAATATAAGACTCATGAAAAAGATCCTTTATACTTATGAGGAGAGGTACTATTATGGAATTACTTTATTTAGAATATTTTTTATTATATTTGACTATTTACTAAAAATAGAAATGAATTTCCATGAAAAAATTGGTGTTGTTTGGAAATATATTAAAAAATAATATCAGATCAATATTAAAAATATTATTGATTTGTTAAACAAGAGGTTCTCTTCTAGTATGGTGTGTATTATATCAATTTTTTTAATCACCTTTGTTGTTTTACTTTTTATTTAGTTGTTTTTTTTTGGAAATAGTTTGTTGATGCATATACGGTGATTATTCAACAATAATGTCGACTTTGTAGTATGAATGGCATTGAAGAATTGATAAGTTGTTCTTTCATGCTATGCACCTTTACTGTAAGATTTTTGTTTTTTTAAACAAACTATTGCTTATATTTTTTTAGTTTTTATTTTACTTCATTGCATGTTTCAAGTAAACCATGAGTACATTATTGTATTTTATTTTTTTATTGGATTCTAGAGAGTTATTTATTCATAAAATGAGAACTTAAAGGATAGATTTTTGAAGTAAGTAGAATTTGTGAATATGAAGAACTCCATTTTTTATTATGTTTAGTAAACTCGGATAACATTCATTGGACCTTTTTAGTCATGGATTTGAAAAATCAGTTGTTTAGATATTACAAATCCATTAAACCTATTAAAGAAACAAGATAAAGTGATCCGTTTATAAAATATGTAGTAAGTGTGGTAAGATGTTATAAAATGTTCTTAAAAATTTGGAATACATTGAAATATGATAAGATCATTGATATTTTTTGTAGAAATAAAAATTTTAATATGTGTTCTACAGAGTTCTTACTGAAAAGGTTATGAAAATAAAATCAAAAATAACAACTGAGAAGACCCCACAATAGTGATACTCTAGTTTGGATCGTGGTGTCATTATTTGTTTTGTCATGGATTGTTTGTCTACAAGATTTGTAGTGGTGGAGAGTTTGATAAAAAAGGAATTTTTTGACTGACAGTTGTTTATGGTTCGTTATTTCTTAAATGATCCTGGAAGGAAAATGTTAGAGATCGATGTTGATAGTAGGAAGTATTTGGTTGCTTATAGATACATTTGAAGTTATTTAAATTAGTTTTTCAGTGAAACAGATATTTGGTTATTGTATTACAAACTTAATTACTATCAATTATTGTGATTGTTTAGGTGGGTATGGGATATGGGTAACCATGGGATTTGGGGGTCATTTATTCACAGATATTTGGTTTTTGTTCATTGAAAAATATATTTGGTTGAAATAGATATTGTTTTTTTGTTTACAAATATAACTATTGTGATTTTATGTAGCTATTATATTGTAATTTTTGTTTAGAGTCTACACTATCTTTTCTTTCAATCATTTGGAAGCTTGCTATGCTTATAAATTCCAACTGGGAATTCCCTTTGTAAATTTCCACTAGAAATTCCCACTATAAATTCCCACTTTAAACTCATAGTGGAAATTTTCTATTTGGTTTACATGAATTTAGTGGGTCGTATATAAGGGGTATAAATACTTGTTTGTTGATCTGGATGTACATTTTTATAAAGGTGATATTGTATATTTTGACATATTATGATAGGTTTTACACTATAATTTATCTTTATACTCTTCACCATCACTTCTTTAAATGGAATCTTATTTAATATATAAATTCCAACTCTGAATTCTCATTATAAATTTTTAGCAGAAACCCACATGGTAAACTCGGTGGAAATGTCCACTTTGGTTTACATCAATTGGATGGTTAGGGCATAGTGGGTGGAAATGATTATTTTCTGATATGGATGAAAATTTTGATAAAGATTATATTCATTTAATATGTGTTAGAGTGATAAGTGTAACACTATAATTTCTCTGTGTAGTCTCTACTGTTAGTTCATTGGATGGTAACTTATTGTGCATAGAAATAACAACTGGGAATTTACATTGGAAATTTCCACTGTAAACTGGGAGGTGAAATTTACACTTTGATTTTATACAAGTTTCTAATTAACATATTCCTATTTTAATCCAAAACATTAATTTTAAAAACTTATTTTCAAAAACAGTTGCATGTTGTAGTGACATCTGTAGTTGAAACTATATATCAACTAAATTCTGAAATGCTTCCGATGAGTTTTTAGTTCTCATATTTTATGTTTTCATTCCCATTTTAAATAGTTTCTGAGTTTTGTAGCATAAATGGAGGAAAATTCCTACTTGGTGCCTCGTAATTGCACTAATAATTATATATTCATTACTAAAATAAAAAATAAAAAAAGTGTTGCATAAGATTTAAAATATAAAAATTTATCAACTACTATAAAGTGTGTTTAAATCTGTAGGTTTTCAACTTATGGTACAATATAGACATACATTGAGATTTATGATAGGATCACCATGGTATCCAGCATTCGATGGTTTTGTAGAATTTCCCTGAAACAATATTATAACATTATTCATGCATGATAAAATTGAATTTAGTTGTTCAATAACATAATAAAATAAAAAAAAACTATTGCATAAAGTTTTAAATATCACATTATATGAAGTGCTATGAACTGGGTTTCAATATCAAGGTTTTTAACCTATTGTACATTATTTGCATACATTGAAATATGTGATAGGAATTTTTTATGGTTATTTAGCTCTTCCCTATAATAACATTATAACATTATTTATTCATGATAGCACAAAATGTATTAGTTTGATAATATAATCAAATAATAAAAATTAAATACAAGTTTTGTGGTCTCTTGATTTCTGATATTACACCTATTTTTCATGGATATTTTTTCTGATCGAGACATATTTTTAGCCTTTCACCGCCTTTCCATTTATCTTTCTTCTTGAATGATGTTTTATTATTTTTTGGATGTTACATATTAGATTATTATTGAATTAATTTTTGAGGGTAAATTATTTTTAGTTTCCTATAATTGCTTCGAATAATATTTCATATTTGACATTCTAATTCTATATCCTTGTTCAAACTCACAATATTTTATTACAAGATTTATTGTCATTTGTGCCAACTGTTGGTAACATTTATCTTTTCTTGATACCAAATCTTCTTCAACGTGATTAACTATTATGTCTACCAAGTGGACTTCATGAACATGTCTTTTCCATATCTTATGAATATAAAACTCCATCATGCACTTCACATCCAACCTTTCTAATATTATCAATGATTGACAATACAAATATCTAGGACTCTCAAATTTCAGACAAGTATAAACTATTCTCATAGGTGACTGTTGGTACACTTCAAATGTAAACTCATGTGAGGAAACTTTCCTTGTGACAACATACCTTTTTGGGGAAACAGTTTTATTACAAGACTTAAGGTAATAAGCACCGCATAGTTGGTTTTCATGCTGAAAGAGATCAAATATTTCTTGACTGTATAGATAATTTTATTGAACCATGATCAGATGATAAAGAAAATTATTTTTTGGTATCTTTTCCCTTCCATCAAACTTATATTTTATTTCTAGATACCGATTTTTCTCCAAAACATTCTCAAATTGTTGGAAGAATGCCAAGACACTAAGTTTACGATTCAAGTAATTCTCTAATACACCATTCAAACTCTCACTTAAATATGTTCTTTGAATTCCTAATGTCAATGCAGTCTTCATAAAACAATGATACCATTTTATTTGACTTTGTACATATCTTCTAACCATGTAAAATATTTATCAATAAAATCTAGTTGGATTTGTTTTCATATTGATTCAAATTTTTAAATCTATGTAACCCCATACAAATTTTTTTTTCAATTTTTCAAATATTATTGAGTCATCTTTCATTAAATGTCCCAAGTGTTTCATTCCATTTTTCATTAAGTGCCATGTGCATAGGTCATGTCTTGTTATAGGTAGTGTTAAACCAATGGATATAGACACAGCTACATATTGATTTGTGAAAATTGTCTCAGGATTTTTTTCCCATGTAAATCAACACATCTACTAAACAACCAACTAAATGAGTTTGTAGTCTCATCATATAACAATGCTTCACCAAAAATTACAATCTCTTTATAATGGTTTACACCTACAAACATTCCAAACGGTCTAGACTCCTCTTTGTGTTTAAGGTAGTTTCAAACACGATGATGTCTCCAAAATGCTCGTAACCCAACATAATTTTTGGATCGACTCAGAAAATATTTCTAATTTGACCACAAATTTCAAGTTGCACAAATTATAAGAATGATTTGTTATCCCTTGATTGATTCTCTAGGTATTGTAACATACCATCAACATCACATAGATTCATGTCCCTTTTTCTTGTGGAATGTAGATAATTCAGTTGTTTCACTCATGTATATCCAAGACTAGCAAGTTCACCTATAATAACCATTACAATTGATAATGAATCACTGGGCTTCATACCAACTTTATCATTAACATCCAACTTAGCGCTTTGTGTATCACTGATGCATCTTTGTGACCTCATTAAATGCATGGTGTTAGGAGAATGTAAAGCATGGTTATGATCCTTAAACAAAATTTTCCACTCACACTGGTTATTGGAAATGTATAAAACTCACATTCATGCTGGATAATTAGTCATTGTTTATTCATGTGACTTTTGGACATCAACGTCACATTTGTTTGATCTTCGACATCCTTCTTTTATGCATGTATACAATTTTGATGTTTCTAATATTTTGTCCTTTTTTTGTTTGTTAATATACTTCTTCTATACAATGAAACCAAAAATTCTTCCATAAGAAACATAAAATTAATAGGCTTCAAAATCTTATTTAAAAACCATCCCAATGCTTGGTCTCCATGTGCTTCTTTGTTTATAAATGTTTTCACATTGAGTGATTTATTCTGAATTTGGGACTTCATCTCTATCAATGCTAATTTCTGCACTTCTCTATGAGTTTGTAATGTCATCACTATTATGTACCCTCATGTATAAGTCAGAAGAATTTTGGATAGTATTTAAATCAAATGAATTTATGGACTCTTCATCTTGTAGAGCATCTAGATTCAGGTCGCTCACTTTCATTCTAAGTTGTACAATTTTTCTACACAAAGTGTCAAATCACATTTGTTTGTAATTTTTTTGATGGAGTTATATCCTTTTGATAAATTTCAAATTCCTATTGGAAATTCTCATTGGAAAATCCTATTATAAATTCCAAATGTAAATCCCCAGTGTCAATTCCAACTGGAAAATTCCTTTTGGAAATTCCCACTAGAAAATTCCCATTAGAAATTCCCATTTGGAATTTCCCATTGGAATTTCCCAATGGGATTTTTCATTGGAAATTACCATTTTAAATTTCCACTGATTTGTTGGAATGGAAATTCCAAGTGGAAAGTTCCACTTACTATCAATTTTATTTTTTTTCAGAAAAAGATAATATAATATTTGTAGTTTAAATCAATTAAAAATCTCAGTTATCTTCTTCTAAATAATTTCAAAACTGGAACATGGAATTTAAATTACGAATTAATAGTGACATTATGCAGTAGAGATTTCATCTAGGATTTTATTGGAGAAATTTGCAGTGTACTATGCAGTGAAAATTAGTAGTGAAATTTTCAATAGGTTATTCCTGAAATCAATTTCAAATGTCCACTGTAAGGGAAATCACATTTTCAATTGATATATGGAACTTCTAGTATAAATTCCCAATGAAAATTCCAACTAATTTTTTTTTATTTTTTTGTATTTTAGATTTTTTATCCATATTGCATAAGATATTTCCACTTTAAACAATTTTCAAATTTGAAACCCCTTATTTGGAAACAATTAAAATTTTCAATGCATAATCTAAATTATGATTTCATGATGTTGTTTATAATAGAGAAAAAGACTTCCAAAATCATGAACCTTGATGTGGACACCTCATAAAAATGGCTACGCTCTAAGAAATGCTACTTAAAAAGCCTCCTCCAAATGATCCCACAAAATGCGCCTACAAAAACACCATTAAAATTCCCCGTGCAGACGCCTCCTTTAAATGTGTGCTGTAAATGGCCCCTGCACATATGGAGTCTCTGGAATACACCCCCTACAATCGTGAAGTTTGTCACACCAGTATAGTCACACGCAATGAAGAATCGTGAAGTTAGCCACACTGGTATAGTCGCCACCAGAGAAAGATTTGTTCCATATTTCTTTCGTCGGGAAATAAATGAGCCAAACATTTTTATTTTTTATTATGATATTTATTTTTTTCTAGTGTTTTAACCATCCAGATACAATTCGATGACTTGAAAGTCATCCAAGGGCCAACCTGAGGGTCAGGTTCATGTTTTGAAACTGGTACGATGTTAATCCATAAATAATAGATATAATTTAAAGGTATATATTTATATAATTATATATATAAATTTATAAAAAAATATAATTATATATATATTTATAAATTAAATTTAAAATTATTATCTAATCATTAATCCATACATGCGCTTCATTGTAATTATACTCTAAAATACCTAATATATATATATATATATATATTAATCCAGGAAGGTTTGGGTTATATGTTTAAAACCTTAACCCCATCTGAACATAATTTCGTCAGTCCTCAAGTAGGATGGGGTAGAGGGACTCACCTAATGATGAGGGAGACAAATGAAAAAGGGTCAGCATCTAGTAGCGCTCTGGCGGATGATTGAGGCATTATGGATAGTACAGGAAGATCCAGTGGTGGCCGTGTGGGAAGGTGGACCAATAGAGATGACGGTGGGGGCTCAACATGACCTCGGGCATCATTCCCACATAAACCTTCGAGATTTTTCTTGTGCAGCTGTTGTCCATTGAAGTGCAGGCCTTGGAAGTGAGCTTGCATGGTGGAAAACCACCTTAGGTATGACATCATGGGAAATACCCTAATGGTGGAGACTGGTCATGATGGAGGGTTGAGGTGGTGAATTGGTTAGCACGACAGAGTGCACGAGGATGGCATGGCATAGAGGCGCTTTTAGTGCAATGGTTGCATTAACAAAAGAATGTGTGCACAAAATCACAGGCCTATGGGCCATTAAGTGTGTGGGATTTTAACCTATATATAATATGGTTTATGGTACTTTATATAGATATATAAAGGGCTTTATGGGTGGGTTACCCCTTAGGGGGGATATGACTTGTCAACTCGACATGCGGGTGTGAAGGTGTTTCTGTGCTTCATTATAATTTTACTTTCAAATAATTAACATATATAAATATAAATATTTATTTATAAAAATATTTATTATAAATATATATTTAAAATTATATTTGTATATAAATTTAAAATATATTTATATATTTATATATAAAAATATATTTATATTGTTATTCTTATAAACATTTATTTATAAATAAATATTCAAATATAAATATATAAAAATGTATTCATAAATATATCAATAATTATATAAATATAATTATTATTTTATAAATATATATATTTATATAAATATATTTTTATAAAAATATTCATAAATAAATATTTGTAAATATGTTTCAGGTTAGGAAACCCCACAATTGGATTGAGACAGAGTTCGGGTTATAAAAATATTACTCGAACCTGTCTAGATGAATAATGAGGCGATAATATTAAATTTAATATATATATATATATATAATTATATTTGTTTTTTAATATATTTATCAATATATAATTATAAATTTGAAAATATTTTTATAAAAATATATTTTAAATTATAAATATATATATATATGTATATACATATATACACACATTATTTATTGGGTGTACAATATAAGTAAACATAGGAATACCTACACCCACTGATTGGAGGGATAGGTCATACCACCCCCCCCCAAGGTATAACTCATCCATAAAACCTTTAAATTCTTATTATTGTCCTATAGATCTGTGAGGTAATCAACTCTTAGGTCTGTCTACATCAACCCATAGGCTTATCTGCATTATCCTGTAGGCCCATATTACTGGTCTCAAGTGGAACTTTGAAATCCCAGTATTTAAAAAACCCTAAACATATTTTATTAAAAAAATAAAAAATTATATATAACAAATTCTTTCATTATCAATGGAGGGAATTAGGGAAAATATTTTAGAGGTAAATCATTGAAGGAGGTGATGCCATGTGTATGGAAGTGCTCACGACTACTAGTATATAACATATATATATATACATAGATATAGATGTGTGACCTTCTTCACAGGTGTCACCCTCTCTTCTTAATGATTCCCATGTGTATGACACACTTATTATTTCTACTCTCCCTGCAACCCACCCATTCACAAGATACCCCTTTTGGTGCCCCCTTCCATCTACAACCTCAAAGCCCTATCTTTGTTTTCCACTTTCCCACTTCCCTCTTCTCCATCCTTGTTGTCTGTCTTCCTTCCATTCCATCACACTCTGGTTATATTCCAATTTCATTTTGGGCTACCCTGTTTGGAATCTTGTTTCACAACTCCTTTTCCTTACCAAAAAATTAGTTATTCACACTAATGTCAGCACTTTATAGACCAAATTCCTAAATTATAAGGTGACTTCTCCCTGATCATTAACACTTACTCATCCTAGTATTTTTGGTTTTTATATTTTCTTTTTTACTTTGATTTATGAAAACCCTAAACCCCATGGGTCTCACCTATTCCTCACCCTAGTAGGATTCATTTATACATTTTTCATCTATCCTTTATTTTCTACTAAAACCTAATATGTGCACCCCCTATTTTTTAATCTTTAAACTACATTATGCATTTCATGGTGTGGGAAATTGATTTTTCTATGGATTCCTTGTTATTTGATCTCATTTAACAATTTCAGTATCAATATATAGTTTTTTTCATATCTATCTTATCATGTATATTTAATATGAATTTTTTAGGCTTTAATCCACTCAAGAAAATTTGTCTACATTTCTATAATACAATATCTCCCCCATATTTTACCATATAAAGGTATACAATTTAATACCTATTTTCCAAATTTTGAGGTTTATCCACTTGGGATTTTAAAAATAATAAATGTGTTTTCTGGGTAAAGAATGGATGTCTATTGATTCTCTAGTCTGATATAGTTCTTTATCTCTTCTTATTATTAAATCTCTACAATATTTTATTTTTATCACTGTGTGAATAAATTTTGTCATTAATAGGTATAGTGTTTTTATACATTCCTTTTGGTTTTAAAGTTCTTATGGTTTGATTTTGTCATTTCCAATAATGAGTGGTTTTGAATATAACCAGACCCATGATTGATTAGTTAAAGAATTTATTTGTTTTTAAATGTCTATATTTAGTAGTTTACTATATATTATGTGTTTACTATCTCTGTCTAATGCTCGATCACCACACAAGTTTCCATGGGATAAATCCATTTTTATAATTTTTTTTTGCAACCACATTATCTTTATATAGGATAAATAATTTCCTAAAGACATTAACTTTATATAAGAGTCCAAAAAAGAATAAAGTTAAACCACTTTATTTGGTAATTATTTCAAATTCATACTTACAAACTAACTTAGGAAAGTTGTGATTAAAACCATAAGCTTGAAAAAGTTGGATGGATCCTTTCATAACCCAAAGTTTCGTCGTGATTAGATCACAAGAATCAACATTGTGTGATAAAATTTATTGAAACAATCCATTAAAATCCTTATATGCGCCACTAAATTTATAAAAAAAATTGATAAAATTTATGAATTCATTATAAAAAACACACATCTAGCCAGAGGGTTGTTTCACATGATATATATTGTACCCTTCAAAACCAAACCTGAACCCAAACCCATAGTAAACATTATGACCCAAACACATATCAACCCCCCCCCCAAACTTCTAAACATGGAAAAAATATTGGATATTATAAAGCACCTGATAATAGTGTATCTAAGAAGGATGTTATGTATCATATTGAAAAAAACCATACAAGACTTCGAAAATAAAATGAGGAACAATAATAGAATAAATTAAGAACCCACACACACACAAAACTAACACACAAGGAATTTAAAATGGTTTAGAAAACTCCCTATGTTCTATGTAATCATTTTTTAGTAGGTGTATTGAAAGAGATATGGGTGTGGTGACGCCTATCATCGAACCCCACCCCCACCCCACACAACAATGTAAAATGGAAGTGTTCCCTACCACATTGTGTCAGACCAGCACGATGTAACATCACTATAGGGGGGAGACACATCATCTTTGACTGGTAGCACATATGTAATTTCTTTGGAAGGGGGTGGCATGACGTTTAACTGGTGCTTGGTATAAATCACACTTTCTCTCAGGCCTCTGGTTCATCTCCGATCTATGGGCCATTATTTCCTTTTTAGGACCTTGTAAGGGACTTGGGGACTTATTTTCTAAATCCAATGTGACTTTGGTCCCTTAGTCCATGTATTGAGTTCCCTCTCAACCCAGTTTAAAAGGGACTTTCCTTTTTTTGTTTCAATAAAATAGGGATAGAACCTTAGATTGTATAAAAAAACACTAATCATAAAAAAAGATTATCAACTAGATTACTGAACTACCCCACAAGGACCACCTATGTATAGGGAAACCTCAAAACCTATGGCCAACCACTACTCAACACATGTACTGAATATTCTTATAGTATTCATTCATTACTGTTGGTTGCTTCCACTGATTTCACCAATTTACTTAATGATACTATGAGAACTAGAATTACACCACCCAATTCATCCAATAGTTGATTATATTTTCTTTCACCAACTAATAACACTCCATATTTGACCTTATAGTTGTATCATTCCACTTTAGTAATTACTCCACCAGTTCTCTAGTTGAACTAATAATGATCCACCAATAATGTCCAAACCAAGAAACAAGATTTACATTTATTAAATCTCATACCTGAATATTGTCTCTAAGGATTCTATTCAAAAACCTTATCAGCATCTCTTTCCTTCATCCTTCTATTACAATAATGATATTTTTATAACCTTTTAGTCATCTAAGTCTCAATGAGGAATAAAACCACTAAATATTTTCTCAGAATATATTATTTTCCAACATGTCTACTAAATCTTCACTCTCACTAATATTTCATTGTTGTAGTACTCAATCATGTATAATACTCTTAATGATATTGTACTTTAGTTCACAACTAAAAAATTGACCTATATCCATGGTCTAGAACCGTGGATATATCTTTAAAAATTGTGTCTATAAGCTATAGCTACGGTCTTGATGGAATGTGGATTATATTGTCATAGCTATAGATAAAATCTATAACCACAGTTTTGTGGGTTGTTGTCACAATTTTCCACTATGGAAACAAAATCTTTAGCCATGGTTTTGAAAACCGTGGAAATATCTCCAAAAATTTTCCATCATGGCATTTGATCTATATCCATGGTGGAAAATCATGGTTATATCCCCAATAAACCTTTTTTATAGCCCTAAAATAATATATGTCTGGCATGATTTGATCTTCTTACCTCTCTTATGGGATATCATCGACCTAACAACTACACTATGAAGAACTTCGAGTATATATATTTATATTTTGTTTTATATATCATTCCAAACCATGGAAATAGAATGAAAACTATGGCAACAAAGTTTCCCACTATTTTTTGCGAGAAAGTTTTTCCCTATAAAAGAATGGGAAACATATAGCCATAGTTTTTATAAACCATGGATATAAGAAAACTCTATAGAAATGTTTTTGGGAAACCATGGCTGTAGGAAAACTCAATAGCCATGGTTCCATGAATCATGGCTATATACTTTGAAGAAATATATATAGACACATTTTTTCGAAAACTGGGGCTATAGATCTTATATATAGCCATAGGTGTTTGTAAAAACATGGTTATAGGGATAATTTTTAGTAGTGGATGAATATTATTAATACCTAAATGAATCAAAATATTCTTATAAATATGGGTTTCACTATAACTATCACAAAATAACATTCAGTTCCATTGTTTCCTTATGATTCCCACCAACAGAAACTTTAACTTTATACACTCTTTCCCAACCATAGTTTTTGATATATACTTATCTTATATGGTTAACAATGTAAGTACCAGTTGTAGTCAGCACATCCAAATCATTGGCATTCCTTTTAAAGTAAACACATAGCCTATGGTACTTTTCTATCTATCTATATCTCCTCCAAGGTTTGAATTAACATATCTATATAATGAATCACTTGTTCCAAAACAAAAATATAATTCCATAATTATTTTTGAGATATAAAAGTATCAACTTCACAACCTCCCAATGTTCATACCCTATATTTTATATGAACCTATTGACAACTCCCATTGCAAAATTAATTTTTGGATTAATACAAAGCATGACATACATAGAGATTTTAAACATCAGTGTACATGGAATTATCTCCATGAAATTTATTTCATCATCCATTTTGGGTGAATTTTATAGCAACCCAAGTCTCATAAACAATCTATTTCATGTTTGTTTACAAAAAGTTCCATAAAATACAACCCAAAAATCTAGAGCTTTGGTGTCTTTGAGAGACTAGATACATTATACATTAAATCCAAAATAAACTATTAAATATTTATTTAAATCTCTATGATGTGATCAGAAATACCATTGATATTATATTACTACATAGGGTACCCTGGGGAAATATATAAAGGAAAAGGGTGAGCTATAAAAGCTGATAAGGGAATAACTAGAGTAAAGCATGATAGTGAAGTAATATGTATGAGTTAGACGAAATATTATGACATCGTATATAAAAGTATCACATGAATGGGATCATATCATAATGTAAATAATATCATAATATCATGAAATCATAAATATATGGAAACAACATAAAAAATGATATCATAAGTTTGAGTGAAGTCTCACTTCTAAGACAACATAACATAGTGTGTCAGGCAAATTGCCCATGCACCATACATGGTATATCATGAGATGGAAAAATTACTTGATTAATTGAGGGGTGTATAATTATTATCCCACACACTAAATTCATCAAATATATATTCATATGTTCACCACATAATAAAATTATATGAAAGGTGTAAGAATAATAAAAATCCTTGAAAAGGATATGGGTAACATAATCTTGTCTTAAGGCATAAACAAATTACATGTCATAAATATTCACATGAGAATAATGGATTAAATAATTTTTAAAAATTATTAATTGAATAATGAATAATATTTCATTAAAATTAAGTTTAATTGAATAATAGTCATAATAAAAGAGTGAAAAAGGTATGTTCAAAAATGATCCTCTTAAGCATGGTTTTTAAGAAAATAATAAAGAATCATTAAAGAAGTCCAACACAGGGTGTTTTATTTAAATACATAATTGAGTCATAATGGTTTTATATAAAATAATTTTTGACTTTAGAAACCATATATGATTAATAAAAATTATATGTAGTGGTACATGAAATTAGATCAGAAATAGACAGGTTCCCTTTAATCATGTTTGCCTAAAAGAATAAATTCAAAATGGAACCATAAAATCTTATATATCCCTAGTAATGAAAGGTAATTTTAAATAGTTATATATGTAAGGAGAATATATACAAAATATAAACTAAATAAATGATAATAATATAAATATAAATTTATATTTATAAATAAAAAACATAACCCAAAATAGAAGATGTTGCCTTTCCTTAGGTCCCGAATCATTTGGTATGTGAACCAAACATCATGAATAATAAAATTAAGTTAATTAAATATTAATTTAGAACATTTTTAAATTATTTTTAAAATTTTAAGGTCTATTTATTATTATATTTCTTTATTTATTACATAGATCTTTAGTCACATCGACCACTTGAAGTTGTTTAGTCAACTTCTCCAAAACTGCTTTGGTATTTTGATGATGGTCAAAGGTATTGTAAAATAGATTCATAATATCCATAATTAAATATTTATAGATTATTTATCATTATAATATCACAAATATTTTATTTGTTTATGGGTTTTACAAAATAGACTCAAATTAAAAAATGTTTTCGATATGCTTGTTTTGGACGGCTAAAATTACTATGGCCATTATTTTTTATAATCAATAATATAAAACCCAATTTTTCCTTAAAAAATATTAATCTTGTTATAAATATTTTATTTATTCATTTAATATATTTTCAAATAAAACCATTTAAATCGATAATGAAAAATAAAATGCATCATCCATAGAGGCTGTGAACCGACCATAATATGGCTGATGGTTTTATTTTATAATTAAAGAGAGTGAGAGAGTAGTATAATTGATATTCCACTAATATAGTAACATTTAAATGTACATATTATTCTGATTTCATTATATCATTATGTATTTAATATATCTATAAGAGGTATAAGAAGAAAGAAACTTGAAAGAATGTGGTTAAGACAATCACTTATTCCTTTGATATCCTCCTTTAGGTCACACCTTAAGACTTAATATATTTGTATTTTGGTGAGACCATAACCTCTAAAATTTGGGAATAAGGGTTGGTTAGATATTTGTGTGCATTTTTGGTGAGCTAATGGTCTTAGAATTTATAGATAAATGAGGTTGTGAATGGTGAAATTTATAATGGGATGAGATGGGTGTCTTTAAATACTATATTCATTAGTTTATTATTTTTTTCTCAAGACTACCAATAATGATGAATACTGTGACTATATACAATTATCAGGGCTTTTGAGTCTGATATAATGGTTACTTACATCATCCCATATGTAATTAATCGTGTATTTAACTTATAATGTGAAATATCATATTTTACCAAATTTTCACTATTCACTACAAATTCAACTTCTTTAGAAAAATACCAAAAAATAATATTTGAGATTATAGAAAAATTGATACTATTCTCTTCAAGAATTAATATAATTCTGGGTAAGATTCATTTTATGTAGACTGGACCTTATGTAGTAACTAATACTTTTCAATTTGGTCCAGTTCAGATCAAACGAGATGAATCAAAGAATCTATTCAAGGTAAATGAACAAAAGGTGAAGCATTTATATGAATAATTTTGGAAAGAAACAATGGAGGATTCCAAGATCCTACCAATCACTCCTAAATAAAGGAACCCTAGGTTATATATTTACTTCACACTAGTCTAGACACCCTTTTTCAATTTGTTTTTCATAAAAAATGCATAATGAATTTGATTTGAAGCATATATAAGATAAGTTTGGAAGAGGGGGAAAATTAACTTAGGATGAAAATAATTTTTCAATTTTTATTTTGTTGTTTTTATATGTCTTTATCTTTGAATAAAATAAATCAATGTGTTATAGGAAAACCTGCTATCAATGTATGTACATAAATTTTGTTTTTTTTAACTTTTTAGTGTGTTCTTAGGATAGAAAAAAAAATTACATGAATGTTTTAATACCTAGGAAAATACAATTCTAGATTGTAAAGATATATTTGGTTACAAAAATTTTTAGAATTAAATTATCACTGTGTGAACTTATCAGTAATTTCATGGAAGTTTTTTCTAAGGAACTAGGAAAAGAGTTGTAAATGAATAAGAAATTATTGGAAATAAAATCATAGCTTGAGGGAACTAAATTGATGAAATTAACCTATGTTACTACACCTTATTGATTTATTATCACCTTTAGAAGACCTCTTAAAATATAATAAAATATCTCATATGAACTGTAGTAAAACAAGCAGATCATAACTGATATAACATTTTTCCTATGTCAATATAAGCATATGTATTTGTGTGTGTTAGCCATAAAATAAGATTTAGAGTGGACTAATATATAGATTAAAAAGCATTAATTCTATTCCTTAATTATTAAAATTATCCTTGTGGGATGCCTACTATATTGGGATAGGTTAGTTTCATGTTTAACTACAGTCATTCAATAAGTTCTTTACAAAAATACGGCTGGTAAAAATCAACAAGTGATAATTGAAAAGGGGGTGGATAGGTTTGGGGAATTTAGAACCTGGATGAATAAGGGGTAGATGATATATCTAAATTCCATTTAGGAAGAATCAAGGAAGTGTAAAAATGAACCACCAAAACATATCTTATGAGAAATGGATTTAGAAAGTTCCCACTTGTAAAAATCTTGATTACACTAGGATATATTACATTTACAACCAAGATCTTGAACTTATGTGTGAATTTAATTTAAATAGAGAATTAAATTAATAAATGAGGTAATTGATGTTATTAATATTTTCATAACTTATTATATACCCCCTTTACTGATTTTATATGAAATTTTCATAATTTGTGTGAAATATTATAGTTTAAATATTAAATATAATTTTAGAGCACTATTTGAATTCATCCAGATTCAAGTCTATTTAATGTTTTAATAATAACTCTCTTCCTACTTACCCAAATTGAATTGTTTTTTATTGTTACTTACTCAAATTCCAAAATTTCATTAGAAGTTACTTTTTTCCAAATCGTCCATTTGGATGGTTATATGGTCCACACAAGAGGACCCAAAGAATTTGTGAAGAAATTTGACTAGCCATGATGATTGAGTAACTCGTATAAATCCTGATGACCAAATTTTCTTAAACTCCACCATATGTTCTTGATTATCCAAAATAATCGTGGATAAAAATTTTAAGATCCAACTACACGAATATGGGGCTGAACTGAAGCTTTTAAGTCCAGCCCACCATTCTGGCCAGGAATTAAAATCCAGACACTATTCATGAAATTTCTCATGATAACCATAAAATAAAGATGATATTTATCAGTGTTAAATATTAGATATAGGTATCCGACTTTTTTGAAGAAATAATTCGGATTTGAAGGCATCTTCCTATTCAAAAAATCCATTCACATTTCGGTCATCAAAAAAGCATGGATAGAAATGGACAGTTTAACATTGTTTATGAAAACTAACATAACATTGGATTCATAATTCAAAATGCCTCCAAATTTTTAGATTAGTCAGAAAACATTATTATCTAAAACTTTGAAGAAGGGGATATCTCTAGATTCAGTTATCTGGATGGCCAAATTGGCTATGCAAGTGAAGGGAATGATTTGGAATTCAAACAGTCCACCTTCTTGGGCTATAAATACAACCAACTATTCTCCTTGCATATGATGGAATTCCATATGAGAGGAGAACGCATTGGCACGACCAAATCCTTTAAAAATTATTGGGAGGACCTTCTATACTCAGTTTTTCACATGATATGACCTTCCTCCTATCTTTGTTTTCATTTACTTTTGTGTTCTTCGTTGCTGTAATCTTGTCAGTATTCGTTTTTAGTAATTCTATTTTAATGAAAGTTTCTTCTTCATATTCTACTTGAATAATCCAACCTTATGATAAATAATATTAATGGGATTAAAATAGTTTAAATAAAGTTTAATCCCCTTCCCTTATATTTCTTCTTCATTCAATTGAAAGTCTGTTTTTAATTCTCATTATCGTTTGTGTGTGTGTTCGACGCACAACTCTTTTCTTATCCCATTATTTTTGTTCTATTTATAATTAATCATCATAATAATTATAACCATATTACTAATAATTTAAATGGATGAGTAAATCTCTCATTGGGTGAGTTATAATTTAGGAATGTTAAGTGATTGAGAGCTTTTCCTCGATGAATATTCTTTGAATTAACATTGTGTATGTTGGAATTAACATGTCATGGAGTAATGACTTATTTTTTTTAGTGTGTGGATTCCATGGATTATTGGAACTATAAATACACTACCATCAACATGTACTGATTTAGATTATAAACCTAAGTTAAGTTAAGGTTTTTATTAAATACTTAACACTTAGTAATTCCAATCAACGTCAACTTGTGACATGGGTGTTAATTTAATGCAATATAAAGCAAGGCTCAAAGATATCACAAAATTAAGTACCTAGTGATGAACTCACCCAATATTTATCAAATTTTTAAATCAATATTAATCAATCAATATTTTCAATTAAGCTTTTCAAACAAACCCCCCAATAAAAATACAATAAACTAAAAACAACCGACTATTAAAAAGTATCATCGCTGAGGATTCGACCCGAGTGCTGTTATACATATTAGCAGAGCATCATAACCTTGAATGTTCGATTGGTGACAATCGACCGCACTTTTAGTAATATAATTCAAATAATGAATGGACCTATTATTTTTCTCCTCCCAATCTTTTCTACATAATTTTATGTAGGATTATCTCTTTAATCAATGATATTCTCTCTATTTCCCAGGAGTGTAATAAACCAAGTGTGGGGGAGTAATGTAAGCCAAAAATTTCAAAATTTTGTCTTATTTTCATTGGAAATTACCCCTAATTAATTTAAAACTTGGGTAATTAATAATTTTTTTATAATTTGATGAAATTTATTGATAAATGGATTAAATGTTGATTTTTAGTGATTTATTAAAATTTTTGAATCAAATTGAAATCCATGAATTGGTATTTGGAAATATAGAATTTCATTATTTTAATACTGTGAACTTTGAATTCTAATTGTTTAAATCGTATATAGAATTAAATTTTTAAATGTTTTAAGTCTTAAATTTTATTTTCATTAGAATTTATGGAAATCCATTTATTAATTCAATGATTTTTTTTGCGTATAATTGATAAAAGGAATTCAGTTTTGAGTTTTTACTATTTATATTTTTATTTACTTAATTTTAATTTAACTATATTTAATTATACATATTAAAAATGTTGTGTAAGTTTAATTTTACCTTAGACAAACCACCATGACAAGGTATTCTTCTAGCCATCTTATGAAGGAAGCATGGTCACTTGACTGACCATATGAAGAGGTTTGGAGTGATCGTAAGTCCTCACGGTTGACCATATACCCCCAAGCAACTGGAAAGTTAAGAAGCTACTACATAAATTGAACCTCACGATCACTCATCCAACTAACCATAAGTAGACACTACAGCACCTCACAACCACTCAATCAACCATAAGACTCCACCTCACAGCCAGTCATTCCATTGACCACAGGAATACCACAAGCTATCACACCATTTTGTTTCAACCTACCATGGCGCTCTCATTATAACCTATTATAAGAATAATCTCAACTTACCATGTATCCTATTAATAGACCATAATATGTATAGTTGACCAATAACCAAACATCTAACCCATTAAACCTCCCTTTATTATCTAGTGGAGATACTCATGATCTGAACTAAGTTGGAAGAAGATTTTGATCCCATGCTTGACAGATGTGTATCACTAGATGCAGGATTGAAACTATTAAACTGAGATTGACTGTAAGACCAAGATTATTGAAGATGAATCAAGGCCAACTCAAGATCTTTCCCAAATGAAACTTGATTCATATCAGATCTTGATGATCCAAGATCATCTTTCCACAGGATGAAGCTGGATGATACTGGATAACTTAAGATTTTCTAAGTTGATGTTGGGCTTGATTATGATCGAAAAATTGTGTTATATGGATCTTCTTTGTTCCCTATGCAGATCAAAATTGGAAGAACCTCAATTCATCCCAGTTCACCAATTATAAGATAAAGTTTAAATTCATAGATTTTGTTCAATTATTTTCCTATGTGAACTAGTATATCATGTGTTGCACCAATCATAGGACATGTGATCATAACAAGAATTTTTCGCTCATAGATAGCTAGTTCGAGCACATCTATTTATAGAAGGAAATAAATTCACTAAATTGAAATCTTAAGCATGTTGGTTCCAAAGTAAACTTGAAAGGATGAATCAAGGATATTGATCCTTTCTTGAGTAAATAGAAATTTAAACCAAGGTTGGTCTCGAGTTTAATAAATTCTATGCTAATGCAAGAAGAAGGATCACTCAAGATGGTTAAAGACTCAATATTTTCCATTGATACTACTTGAGAATAAAGTAATCCAACCCCAATCTCACCATTCAAGCCTAAGTGTAGTGATGACCAATCCTATCATTTTGAAGCCCACTTCCTAGACCATCCCAAACTAGATCTTTACTCAGCCCCAAACAACATAATTGATTCTCACTAGAGCCACAGAGTATCAAAGAATTTCACCTTGATTATTCCAGAACATGTATGGAGTTAGATCATGGTAAGATAATGTTTCAATAAGAACAATAAAAACTATTCCTATCTTGAGGAATCTAGACCCTCGAGCTTTACACATGGAGATAATCAAAGGAGAGGAATATAGGCTCAAAATTTTAGGAATATATAATAAATATAAGAATATTTGGAGATGAAAAGGAGATATGTTCTACTCATATGGATAAAACTTTGAAGTGTATAAAAAACATCTAATTATTCCACTATAAATGAGGAACTATTCACCTAGAAAGGGTTTTGCTTCTGTGATTACTCGATTGTAATCTCCCAGAATTTCGTGTAATTTTTTTATTATATGGGATTATTTTAAGGCTATGCACTTAAGAGAAACTTGATTAAGAGGCCCGATGAGCCCAGAATACATGTTTGAACTTTTTTTAAGTTAATTTAAAATAACACATGTGTGTGGTTTTTGTAACTTCTAAACAGGCACTCGGATTAAAAATTTTAGGGCACCATTGCATCTGAAATGGTGACTTTACCTAAGAAAATACTTAACATAGACTGGCGTAGGTCAAGGGAAAAAGTTAGTTTTTGTAATTTTTAAGAAAAATAAAATAAAAGATTTTTCTTAAGGGAAATTAAATAAACCATAAAGTTTATTTTATTTGAAATTCAAATTTCATTGCAACGTAACAATGTTGCAACCTGAGCATAACTAAAATTTTGTTTCATAAATGAAATAGTATACTGACACTGCAACGCAACATAATAGAAACACTGAAACACTTTTTCTGCATTTAATGGTTTAGCTTAGGACAGATCATTATCATAATCCGGGACTTCTCTAAAACCTTGTAGATTTGGTGTTGGCAAGCGAAGATCTATGAATGGCTTCCAACTATGAATTTGGGAGTGATTAATGCAGTGGTGTGATCTTCACCAATGAACTGTGCAACATCATGGTAGGGGTTTATTCTTGATGAAATTGTTTCCCTATAATTTCTTCTAAAAAACGAATAGGGATCAACCCACTAAAAGTTTAATCCATGGGTTGTTCATTCTTGAGGGAGGGATACTTGATCTTGGGGTTTTTTATTTGGGTTTATACTTGATAGAATCTTAAAACCTCCCCCAAATTATTTTAAACTCTAATGTGGAGGGATCAGGTCGACCTGAACAAGGCCTGGATCCCTCCATTGTGGGTGTTCATGTGTTCTTTGTGACCAAACCCCTAGATTGATGACAATAAAACTCTTAGCCCATAGTAGTGATAGGGAAGATCTGAATATCCTGAATATTCTCACAGATCAAAAAACAGACCCCTGGAGTGGACCTGGTGGTCCGCGGAAGAGACCGCAGACGAGTCAGTGATAGTCATGAGTAGGAGGCGGCGTGCACCGACGATGCACCTCGGTGATGGAAAAAAACCATGGTAGGGGGGTGCGGGAGACACACAGGGGTCGCGGCTCGATGGATGTGGTGGTACGGGAAGACGGCGTGCCTTGGTAGTGAGGTGCCCCGTGGCATCAGCCGTGGGTGATGGATTGGGCCGCTGGCAACGGCCGGCAGCGGCGGCATGATTAGATGTGGAGAGTCATGTCGCGTCACGCGGTTGGAGGGACGAGGTCCACCTGGACCATAGTGGTGGACCCTATGGTGACCCTTGGGGTGGAGGGAGACGTAGTGAGCCCACCACGTCTCGGCCAGAGCAGGCCAACCTGCTCATAGAGGGGCGGGCAGGAGGATGTGGGCTGCCCCAAGCAGCCCAGCGGGCCGAACCCATGGCCTAGTGGGCTGGGTTGGACTAGGACTGGGTCGGATTGATCTCGGTTCTGTGGCACCTGGATTGGGTTGAGTCGAGTTGGTCTGACCGGGTCAGACTAGATCTGAACCCAACTGGTCCTTTTTCTGTAAAACAGACATAACTTTTAAATAGTGCGTTTGATTGATGAGACGCTTGTGGCATTGTGACCCTCGTGATGAGGAAGTCCTTTTGAAATAATCCAAGTGAGTTTCAATGGAGGTTGAGTTATGAAAGATGGCTTGAGAAGTAGATTCTCTCAGAATCAAGCATGCTATGAGCGGAAATCATGCAGCTGGCTGCGATGAGAAGGAAGTGACAAGAGGACCTTAGTGGCTCGGTAGCCGAGTGATCCTAAGTGGCCCAGTATCCAAGTGGACCTTATTAGCCTGGTAGTCGAGCAGACCTTAGTGGCCCAGAAGACGAGCAGACCTTAGTGGCCTGACAGACCTCAGTGACTCATCAGGGATGAGTCCCTCAGCAGTTCAAGAGGTTCAGCCTTACGATTGATAATATTTATTTCTATACATTAGGTTATACCTGTGTGAGATTAAAGTTATTAGTATGTACTTTTCCTTTGTGATATTTATTTGTGGTTTGGGGTCCATACTGAGTATTATGTTAATCACCCCTACATAGGCTTTACCTTCACATGTCATGTCTTGTGTAGATGACTGATGCTTTGATAGAGACCTTGGTGGTCTAGGACCAGGCAGTGCCTAGTGATATCGGATAGGCAAGGCGTACTCCTAAAGCTACTGATTTCTACTCTACCCCTACCCTTCAGTTAGGGTTTTCTAAGGATGGATTATCAGAGACCTTGTACTCCCTTGTTTACAGCTTGTAATTTTACATTCAGTGGTTGTCTTAGCGGCATGCATGTTTTTCTTTTTCAGTATTTTGGGCTCGGGTTGTGAGTGTGTGTGTGTGTACAGGTACTCAAAAAATTCCTCCAACTTGTGGGATAAAGCCTTCGGTGCTAGTCGACAGCCCCTGGCCTTTGGGAGGAAAGCATGGGGTAGTCGCGGCATGGGCCCTAGGGGACGGGTCATGAAAAATTATTATCATAGGTGGTTAGTTTTACCTTAAAGACTGAGAGTCTGTGGTTTTTTTAATGGGGCAATAGTGTTGAATGTTCAAGTTAGACTTTCAGGCTTGAAGAGTCTAGTGTTGGTACAACGGCTAACATATCCATACACTAGGACCCTGAATTCTACTTTTCGACTTGGTATATGAAACCACCGGTTGCATGCATCATATAATACATTTATTGTTTCCTCGTGTCTTTATTGAGTTATCTCATCAGGTATAACCTATTGAATGTGGTTCATTTTGATTTTTTTTAGGATACCTCCACAAAGACAGTCAGTGAGGATTCCAGTTCGTGAGCATGAGGATGGTATGCCCTGCGATGAGTCATTAGTACAGGGACCCGTACTAGAGATGGACCCATCAGGAGGTTCCCTAGTGTTTCCACCACCTGTTGGTCGGTAGTTTCTACCGGAACTATTGGAATAGGACGCATATAGGCTTAGTGCCTTAAATGAGTTCCAGAGGTAGAGACCTCCCAAGTTCAGGGGTGAGACACACCCCCAGGTGGTGGAATATTTAGCTGTGGGTATAAGGCAGTAGACATGGGGGCCCAAGCAGGCCAGGCATTTCTAGATATGACCCCAGGATGTAGGATCAACAAATATAAGACCCCTAGAGAGGAGGGAGTCATCAGAGGGGTAGGTTTTGATACTCATGTGGAGGGTAGGGGCACATGGCTCATCATTGCCTGACTCACCTCATAGAGGAACAGTAGATGGTTGAGGGGCCACCAAAGAAAAGGTAGAGGTTCAATAGGGGTGGTTCCCATGGCATTGGATTTGGAAGGGGATCTGGTAGAGTAGCAGGTGGTTGGTGGAGGTTTGATGTGCCACCACCACCACCCCCAGGTGGTCCAGCATAGTTTCTGAGAGCTAGTGGACAAGGGTGAGGCCATCTACAAGAAATGGAGGCCTATGACCATAGCACTATAAATATTATTAGAGGTATGATCTATGTATTCTCCACCTTAGCTACATTTCTTATAGACATAGGTGCCAGTCACTCTTTCCTTTTCATAGACCTTTTTTGTAGCTCAGAGATTCTAATGGAGCTGTTGGCTCGATTCATATGATTAGAGACTCCTATGGGTGGGGATTCAATGATTACACACTGGTATCAGTATTGTGAGATTACTCTAGGAGAAGATATCTTCAGCTGGGATCTCCTAGTAGCAGCGTCAATTCATTACAATGTCGTCTTGGGTATGGATTGGTTATCCATAGTTCATGCTCAGATCGACTATATTAGTCATAGAGTGCAGTGTGTCCATGAGGATGGGACCAGGTTTTCCTTCACCAATGAGAAAGGATCCCTTACAGTGCAGTAAAGACTTTCTTAGAGGAGGGTGCAGTTGACCATTCAATGGTTGTCTAGCCTCAACCTCGGTGTGGTGGATGAGAAGATTACTCATTTTCCCATAGTGGTGGATGAGTAAGAAGTCATATTTCATGAGGATGTTCCAGGATTACCCCCTCTCATGGAGGTTTACTTCTGTATTGATCTATACCCCGGGACGACATTAATATCCACACCATAATATTGGATGGATCCCTTGGATCTTCATGAGTTGAGGGTAAATATGGAGTATTTATAGAGGAAGAGCTTCATGAGGCTCAGTGTTTCACTATGGGTAGCCCCAGTTTTTTTTGCCAAGAAGGAAGATGGGAGTTTGAGGTTGTTTGTGGACTTTCGGCACCTGAACTAGGTGACTATGAAGAACAAGTATCCACTGCCAAGGACTTATTACATCTTCAATTAGCTAAAGGGAGTGTGATGGTTCTCAAAGATAGACCTCATATCAGGATATCATCATCTTCGTGTACAAGATGAGTATATACCAAAGATGGCCTTCAGATGTCGTTATGGACACTATAAGTACTTGGTGATTCCTTTCTTCATAACCAATTCCCTAACAGTGTTCATGGGACTCATGAAAAGGATCTTCAATATTTATCTTGACCAGTTCTTCATGATCTTCATTAATGACATCCTGGTGTACTCGACATCCTAGGAGGAGCACGCTACACACCTGTGGATAGTCCTAGGTACACTCAGAGAGCACCGGCATTATGGGAAGCACTTGAAGTGTTAGTTCTGGATTTGGTAAATCCACTTTCCAGGACACGTCATTTCAAAGGTTGGAGTTGTAGTGGATCCTACAATGATAGAGTTAGTGCTTGCTTGGGAGCCACCCAAGAGTGTGACTGAGGAACACAGTTTCTTGGGTTCGTCTGGGTACTATCGGTGGTTCGTGCCCAACTTTTCCAGGGTATCATCACCCTTATCATCTTTGACCTAGAAGGGATATCCTTTCATGTGGATGGAGAATTTCCAACAGAGTTTCCATGAGATGAGGTATAGAATGACGAGTGCACCATCTTGAGACTACAAGAAGAGGATTTCGGGTATGTAGTATTATGTGACACATCAGGGACCGGATTGGTTTGTGTCTTAATGTAGGGGAAAGCCGTGATCACCTACGGTTCATGAAATTTAAGGTAGCATGAGTAGAGCTACATGTCCAATGACCTAGAGCTAGCAATAGTGTTCTTTGCTTTGACGATGTGGCAGTACTACTTGATGGGTGAGTAGCTTACCGTCTACTCTGACCAAAAAAGTCTCAGCTATATCTCATCCCAGAATGACCTAAACTTGAGGTAGCAATGGTGGCTATAGTTATTCCCGGAATATGACTTAGAGATATTATATACTCCTGGGAAGGGGAATGTGGTAGCATAATCGCTCAGTAGGATATCCGATTTTCAATTTTTGAGTGAGGTGTTAGAGCAGTTAGTCACGATGCAGATATCCTTCATGGATAGAGATGGAGCAGCTCATCTTCAGTCGATGGTTTTCACTCCCCCACTCTTACAGCAATTTAGGGAGGCACGGCTTATGGATGTCGACTGTGAGTCCTGACATGATCAATTATCCTCAGGACAAGCTCCTGATGGATATTCAATAGGTGGGGAGCCCGTCATCCTTTTTAGAGAGTGTATTGTTGTTCCAGTGGAATCACGTGAGTTGGTTCTGATGGAGTTCCATACCTCCCCTTTATAGGTACATCTAGGATTTGAAAAGATGTACCAGGACCTTCGATGTCAATATTGGTGGTCGGGGATGAAGAAGGAAGTGGTAGAGTTCATTTCACAGTGCCTCACTTATTATCATGTGAAGGCAGAGAATCAGGTTCCAGCAGGCTTGACTCATCCACATGAGGTGCCAGAGTGGAAGTGGGATGGTATCTCGATAGACATCTTGGTCGTTTTACCCCACACATCCAGGGGGGATGATGTCATCTGAGTGATTTTTGACCAACTCACCAAGTCATCCCACTTCCTACCCATCTGGTACCAGGGTTCAGTGGAGAGGTTGGGATGCATTTATGTGCATGAGATAGTCTGAATCCATGGGGTCCAATAAAAGATTGTCTCAGATCGAGACACACGCTTTACATCCTGGTTGTGAAAGGGATTGCAGGAGGCTTTTAGGACTTAGCTTCTCTTGAGCACAACTTTCCACCCTCAGATAGATGGTCATACAAAGAGGACTATCTACTTTTTAGAGGAAATGACTCGTGATTGCATCTTGGACTTCGGTCATAGTTGGGTAGATCACCTACCACTGGTAGAGTTCGCATACAACAACAGTTAACACTCTACCATTGGTATGGCACTATTTGATGTGTTGTATGGGTGACCATGCATATCACCGATATGTTGGAAATACCTAGGGGAGTCAACACTCATGGGTCCAGAGTTAGTATGGGCTACCACCGAGATGGTGTAGGTCATCCAGGAACAAATGAGGACTGCATAGAGTATAGAGAAATATTATTCTGACAGGAGATGGAGGCCCTTGGATTTCGAGGAGGGAGACCATGTGTACTTTCAGATCTCACCCTGATGGGGATTGCAGAGATTTGACCAGGGAAACAAGATATCTCTGAGGATCATCAGACCTTTTTAGATTATGAGTAGAGTTAACAAGGTAGCGTACCACCTAGATCTCCCCCCATAGATGAACCAGGTGCATAATGTCTTCCATGTATCATAGATAAGGCGGTACGTGCATGATCCATCGCACATCATCGACTGGGGAGATTTGTATATTGATGATGGGGAAATGTTTGTGGAGTTACCAGTTGAGATTGAGGATTGACAGGAGAAGGTCCTTCATGAAAGGTCAATTCCTCTGGTGCGCATTCGGTGGCAGCACAAGAATCTCTAAGAGACCACTTGGAATAGAGAGGCTCGAATCCATGCTCATTACCCCAATTTGTTTATTTATCCCTTGTTTTGGCTTATGAGGTTGTAAATCCCTAAAGGTGGGGGTAATGTAATGTCCTGGAATTCCATGTATTTTTTTTTAATTATATGGGATTATTTTGAGGCCACATGTAACACCCAAACCCTAGTTACCCAAAGTCGGTGCATTATTACATAACATTGGCATTATCACAAGAGATCAATTCTCAAAATACCGATTCGTTTAGTAGCCTTAGAAGTACTAGATATATACATAAGTTTTACATTACATTAGGAAATAGAAAAAGAAAAAAATTGTGTCACCTTTGAAAACACTCATATCCCTTAGCCTATTCTTGTAGGTTAATCGTAATACACTTCTTCACATCCTGGAAAAAATAAAACATAATAAAGGGGTGAGCTCAGATGCTCAGTAAGGATAACAATACAGCGAAAAATATCATAAATAAGCATAAACAATTAAGACAGTTTATAAGAATAAAACACAATCCTTTTAAACATAAAATTAAGCATAATATGGTATAGATAAATCAAATAATTCCATTTACTTATTTAAATGGATATTCTACTAGTAAAATAATCTCATGTAAAATCAATAGCTAATTTCATAATGATGGAATGCATAATGTCAGACATCATAACCACATAGTCAAGGCCTCGTGCCAAGACTACAAATAATAATTTTTTCAATTCATTGTGTCAAGACAGTAGCTTGTCTCATGAGACCTACCGATGCATCAAGGAGCTATAGCGGGCTCCACCCATCACTTACTAAGTCCAATTCATTCCTTAAATGAAATTGTTGATACATAACATAAACATTCGTATTAAAAATAGCATACGAACTGTCAATACTTTAACCATAAACCATGAATGGTATAAAAATACAACATCCAAAGTCAAATATATCATAAATCATTAAATACAATATAGAATATTTTATTATAATAAATCAACATCAATCAAGAATAATATCCAGTAACTGATGTTTACATAGTTGAAAATGGTCAGTAAAACTCTTTGAGATAAATATTACTTTTTGTGAAATCATTTAAAAGTCGTGTATTTATAATGGAAGTAATTTAAAAGAGATATATTAATCAAATTTTCTCCTAACACTTTGAAACTTTTGAAAGGAATTAACATTTTAAAACAATCATGTCCATATAAATAAGTCCTTAAAATCATTTTTAAAACATGGACATTAATTAAAAAAATTCGAAAAAAAATCAGTAAAACATTTATAATTTTGATATTTCTAAATATTAACTTTACAAAAATCTTAAAATATTTTTTTAAAAAAAAATTTAAAAAACACGAACATGGATGAAAAATATTTCCTAGTAGATACTTACAGATAAACAATCTAAGATAATAATGTGATTGAGAAAATAACACTTACCTTGTACTTTCCTTAGTCGAGGGTGCATTAACCTCCTATATAATAGTTAAATAATTTTTATTAAATTATACAAGAACCACATACATAAATATAATATCATATATGATCTTCAAATATTTCGTTGTAAATAATATTTCAGTAGTATCATTGTTTCGGGTGTTAACTGATTCATTTTACTTTATATGTTTTGTTACGTAAGTCATTTTTGTTATGGATATGATGTATTAGATTCATTTCCAAAATGATATTATGTTCTTAAAAATTATTTTTAAATCTTCAAATGAAAATTATTCTTGAATGGTTACAATGGGGAATGAATCTCATCGCGTTCATGGAGACGCTAATTCGTATGTACGCATGAGCGACAATATCATTATATTGAAAGTAAAATCATATTTAATTGGATAGTATATCATATATAAAGAATAATTAACATGTTATATTTATTATTTACATAAATTATACTCATTATTATACCCATCCAAGTAATGAAGTTTTAAATAACAAACTACATCACGACATGGAGACGGTAAGTCGTACGTACACACGTATGGTGACTTTGTCATTCATAGGATGGATAGAATAATGAATATGGTTGTACCATATTTATAATAACATCAAATAATGTCTAAGGTAATTGATTTATTATTTTTTAATAGAAAAAATAAAGAAAGTGGATGTGGAAGAAGAAAAGAACTTTGAAAGAGGTGATGAAATTATTACCTCTTCTTCGGGTGCTTCCTTTTGATTTGATCAAAAGGGCTCCTTAGGTTGGATTTCTGATCAAAGTAAGGCCTCTATGTCAAATTGAGGGTAGTTGGAAGGATATTTGAGCTAGGTTTGGCTGAGACAAATGGATTTGGAGGTTTTAAATTAAGAGAAAGGGAATTACCTTTTTATAAGAGAGTTGAGGGTCACTTTAGGAAAAGCTTGAAATATTATTTTATTATAAAATCATTTTCAGTTTATAATAGCTCCAAGTGTATTTATTTATAGGATAAGGTAGTTATGGTTCGAAATCCCTTCACCAATTGATTTTATACAAGTTTAGGTCACCATTTTAACCTTATCTTTTAGATTTAAATCTTAGTTAAATAGTTTAACTTTTACAATGTCTTCTTCTGTTTTTATATTACATGGTTAATAAAGATACTATAAAATTCCAATAGAACCAAAAGTGGTTCATTAATTACATATCTATAATTATATAAGTACTTTGTCCAAACCTTATATTTTTAGGAATATTATATCATTTAATAATATAGAATTTTTTTAAAAACTCATTTATGTCAATTTTGACATTATTTAGTATTTGGTTTTTCTAAAAGTCAAAAAAACATGATTACTTAGAAAACAATACATTAAATAAATCCTAAAATGTCATATTAACATAAAAAATTAGTTTAATTCATCAAAGGTTTCAATTTATATTTATTTTGATATTTATAATATCAATTAGTTTAATCTTTCGTTAATAAGATAATTAGTGCATCGTTATTGTGTCATAAATAAATTTAATTATTTAGTGTCTATAAATAATAAATAAAATACCATGATGTATAAAATATTTTTACATTTATAATGAATATTTATAGTCTAATTTATCTTATCTATAACCCTATATTAAAAATGGTTTAGTTATTAAAATTTGAATTTAACACTTTTAACTCTTCTTTAAATAAAATAATAATAAATGTCCAAATCTAATCCAAGTGGATCAAAAATGATCATATTTTTGTCCCAAGGTTTTTTTTGGTCAAAATAAACTTATCCAATAGAATTAGTACATGTGTTAGGGTAATTATAATATCATTTTTACATTTAAATACTCTATTTACTTTTAACCGTGGTAAATAAAATTCAAAAGTTACTATTCACCAAAAACTATTTTCATCTTATTGAACCAAATTTTACTTAATTATGTCAATCATGTCATTCAAATTTTTTAAATTTAATTCACAGAAGCGGTAAAATTACATTTTATGCAAATTTTCAAATGTGCCTATAAGGTGGGTAAAAGACGTTAAAAAATTCAATAAAATTTTATATATATAATCTTATTATAAAATGAATCAAATTAATTAAATTGGATTAATATATCTATTATGTATCTATTTTTACTTTAAAATAAATTTAAATTTAAAAATAATAATTTTAATAAAAAACGGTTTTAAACAATAACACAGTGTTTTTCACTATTCATTAAAAATTGAATGTTTTCAAAAAAATACCAAAAATTCACCCAAAGATAATTTTTATATTCCAAATTTAAAAATTATGTATATTTTACTAAATTCAAAACATATAAGTTTCATTAATTAATCTAAAATTAATTCTCATTGTCAAAACCAGAATGCGGGTTTTTGAGAAGTAAAATCTATCAAAAGATTGATATGTGTTTATGTCCAATTTAAATGTAAAATTATTTCCAATAACCTACATTATATTAAATGATAAAAATATAATCTAATGATACATTAAAATCACTCAAATTTATAATTCGATGCTATAAATTATTTCAATTCAAAAAAGTTGTTTTTAATTAAATTTCAGCATTTTTCACTATTCATCAAAATATGAAAGTTGTCAGAAAAACACCAAAAATTTATCCAAACTAAATTTTCATTACCTTATTATAAATAAGAAGTTTATTTTTTCAAATTGAATACATAAAATTGTCAAATATTATATTTAAAAAGGGTTTGCCATTAAAAGACTGTAAAATTGCATTTTTTGAAAGACACTTATTTTATCTGAAAAATTGAATTTATCTATATATTATGTCAAATAAACAAAAAATATGGACGTTAAAATTATATAGTATATATAAAAAATTCAAAATTTGGTTAATACTATTCATAACCGCTTTTTTAAATGTCTAGTTTGATAGGTCGTGATGCGCTTGAACGCAGTGTTGCGTGGAGTGCAAGCTATTGAATTACTTTCAATAGATAACATGATATGAAATATGGGGGTGTTAAATTATCCCCTCCTTCAATAAATTAAATCCTTGCAATTTTAAATTGTTCTTCAAAAATAAAAGTTTAAAAATAGAAAATACCTTGGTGGAAAACTCACATCGGAAATAGGGTTAATAAAATTTAGTCTTAATAAGAGAGAAAAAAAATGAAAAAGTCACCAACAAATTAGGATTTCAAATAGGAGAAAATTGGTGGAAATTTGAGACACATAATTGGAGTAAAATGTAAGTAATTATAGGGAGTGATTGAGGTCATCAATCACATGCATGTGAACAATAAATGGAAAATTGAGGGCCTCAAAAACATAAAAATATCGTTGATTTAACAAAACCTAAGGTATTAGGAAAACACATTTTTGTTTTTTAGATCATTTCCCTGATTTTTAAGAATTGATTTCTTCATATAATAAGAAAAAAATAGTACTTTACATGTAGACTTCCATCCATTAACTAATTTCTACCACAAACTCATCTTTCTCTCCCAAATATAATAAAATTCTAAAATATTCTATCAAACCTAATCGTATAGGGTTTCAAAAAAAATGATTTTATATTTCATCTGTCATACCATTTTAAAAAAACTACATTATACAAACTAGGACATCACATAGGCCAATGGTAGGTGATGCACCCTTGTCGCCCTTCGGTTGCGGGTTCAAGACTCGTGGCCGTTCTGGACGTGATGGGTTGTCGCCCGACCTTCAGGTTGTCCTTTTTATAAACAAAATCCCAAAATAATCTTAAGAAATGTTCTGACCTTAAACCATAGTATCCAATGTCCAACTTAATCCATTCCAACCTTTATAATTATCCAAAATACTTATGTCTAAACTCATAGTCCAAAAATTTATAATGAAGGTCAACATAATATAATGAAGATCTATTTTTTCCACATAATAACATGTGAATACCTTCATAATGTATTCTCTTAAAACATGGTAACACCCTGAATTACCATAAAACCTTATTGATTACATTCATGATCCCTTATTTCTTATATAATACTAGATATATTCCTTATATCCAAAAATTTGGAATACTCCAAAAATTATGGAATAAACAAACCATTATTCAGTTTTAAGGTAGTCAAGAATATCCAATATAATTTATCTAAATCAATCATATCTTATTCAAAAATAACTACCTTAGAATCAGGACCATATTAAGGTTTATCTTTCCTTCAACCATGTATTTTTCAAAAAGTTTAACTCGCTATTGATTCACTTTTCTTAGTACTGTATATTCTCAAATACTTAATGAAATAGTACTACAATACAATCCTTATTTATTTCCATAAATAATATAACCATTACATCGTTGATACAACACTCAAATGAAATAATTCATTAATAAAAATATAAGAAAAATAATTATTCCTCTTCATCTGCGGTTGTATCATAACTTGATTATTATCCAATAGAATCATTTGGGGTATACTCTGATGATTGGGACATTGATTTGTGTAGTGTCCCAACTCCTTACAAATGTTGCATTCTACATTTGAAACATTTTTCTTACACTTACAATTGTGTACTTGGTGTCCTTTTTCTCCACATTTATAAAAAACTATTATTCCTTTCAAGCATTTACCAAGGTGATTCTTTCCACAGTTATCACATATGAGAAAATCCTTCTTTCCCTTCTTCCCTTTATCCATCTTTCTCTATACCTTTCTTTTATTCTCTAGATTCCTTTCAAAGACATTGGGCTCAGATAATTCTTTACTTATCTTATTAACACATGATATTATTTCTCCATAAGATGAGAATATTCAGGAGACTATTTCCAATCTAAATGTTGGCTTAAGAACATGAAAGATATGATCCTTCTTACTCTTTGGATCATGCATATTGCTGGAGTTTGCATTCCTTATACTGGGTTCCATTTCTAAATGATGACATACACTAGGTTAGATCATATCATAAACTATAATCCAAAAACTATAAAAAATATTAGCATTAATTGAATATTTACACACATATCATCTCATAATCATAACATTGGTTTGTTTACCAACATATTTACACATAATTCCTTCATAATAGTTTGTAAAGAAAAAGTGAATTATCCTAATCATATTCCTTATGAGTGTCAATACCAAGAGTGTAGAAATGCCTGTTGTCATGTACCATGATACCCTAGGTCAAGTCCGAAACTCCTTGTCAGAGTTTTCACTCCTAGGTACATCTGTTCCAGATCCGACTCTAACTTCTCATATCCATACAAGGATTTATTTCTTGGAAAACTCACAAAATATCTACATTACCAAAATTCTAAGAAGATATTCTATACTAATCCTCAAATTTTATCTTAGGGTAATGTTCTCTAATTAGAGTTTTTCTAAATCTAGTTTCCAAGGTTTGTACTAATATTCCTCTGATACCAACTGTAATGCCCCGACCCTAGTTACCCAGAGTCAGTTCATTATTACAGAACATTGGCATGATCACAATAGATCATGTCTCTAAATACTGATTAGTTTAGTAGCCTTGGAATTACAAGATACATACATAAGTTTTACATTACACTATCAAATGGAAAAACAAAAACATTGTGTCCCCTTTGAACACACTCATATCCCTTACCCTATTTTTACATGTTAATCGTAATATACTTTTCTAATCCTAGGAAAAATAAAACATAATAAATGGGTGAGCTCAGATGCTCTGTAAGGATAACAATATATCCAAAACTATCATAAATAAGCACAAAAATTTAAGGCAATGTATAATAATAAAACACAATCCTTTAAAACTTAAACTTTAGTATAATATGGAAAATATAAATCAGATAATTTCATTTACCTATTTACATGGATATTCTACTAGTCTAATAATCACATGTAAAATCAATAGAAAATTTCATAATGATGGAATTAATAATCCGAGACATCATAACCACATATTTAAGGCCTCATTCCAAGACTAAAAATAATAATTTTGTCAAGGCCTTGGGCCAAGACACTAGTTTGTATCATGAGACATACTGATGCATCGAGGAGCTATAGGGGGCTCCACCCATAACTTATTAAGTCCAATGCATTCCTCATATGAAAATGCTGAAACATAACATAAACATTCGTATTAAAACTAGCATACTAAATGTCAATATATTAACCACAATACATGAATGGTATAAAAATAGAACATCAATAGTCAAACATATCATAACTTATTCAATATAATATGGAAGATTTTATTATAATAAATCAACCTCAATCCGGAATAATATCTAGTAAAGGATGTTTACATAGTTTAAAATGGTCAGTAAAACACTTTGATAGAAATATTAATTTTGTGAATTCATTTAAAAGTCACACATTTATAAAGGAAGTCATTTAAAAGATATTTTTTAATCAAATTTTTCCATATCACTTTGAAAATTTTGAGAGGAATTAACTTTTTAAAACAATCATGTCCATATAAATAAATCCTTAAAATCATTTTTAAACCATGAACATTAATTAAAAAATTTATAAAAATAAATCATTAAAACATTTATAATGCTAATTTTTATAAAGATACCCTTCCACAAAATCATAAAATATTCCTTTTGAAAAAAAAATTATGAAACATGGACATTAATGATAAATATGTCCCAATAGATACTTACAGATAAACAATCTTGGATAATAATGAGATTGAGAAAATAACCCTTACCTTGTACTTTTCCTTAGTTGAGGGTACGTTAACCTCCTGTATAATAGTTAAATAATTGTTATTAAATTATACAAGAACCACATACATAAATATAATATCATATATTATCTTCTAATATTGCTTTGTTAATAATATTTGAGTAGTATCATTGTTTCTGGTGTTAACTGATTCATTTTTATTTATATGCTTTGTTATGTAAGTCATGTTTGTTATGGATAGGATGTATTTGATTAATTTACATAATGATATTATGTTCTTAAGTATTATTTTTAAATCATCAAATAAAAATTATTCTTGAATGGTTAGGATGGGGAATGAATCTCATCGCGTTCGTGGGGACGGTAATCCGTATGTACGCACGAGCGACAATATCATTAAATTAAAAGTAAAATAGTATATAATTGGATGTTATATCATATATAAATAATAATTAACATGTTATATTTATTATTTTCATCAATTATACTCAATATTATACCCATCCAAATAATGAAGTGTTGATTAACAAACTACACCATGACGTGGAGATAATAAGTCGTACGTATACATGTATGGTGACTTTGTCATTCGTAGGATGGATAAAATAATGAATATGGTTGTAAAATATTTATCATAACATCACAGTATGTAGAAGGAACTGTATTAATTATTTTTTTATGGAAACAACAAAGAAATAGTAAGTGGAATAAGAAAATAACTTTGAAAGAGGTGATTAAATTATTACCTCTTCTTCGGGTGCTTCCTTTTGATTTGATCAAAAGGGGTCTTTAGGTTGTATTTCTGATCAAATTAAGGCCTATAGGTAAAATTTAGGGTAGTTGGGAGGATATTTTATCTGTTTTGGTTGATAAAAATGGCTTTGAGGTGTGAAATAAATAGAAGAGAATGTACCCTTTTATAAGTAAGGTGAGGGCCACTTTAGGAAAAGATTGAAATATTCTGTTATTATAAAATCATTTTTGGTTTATAATGGATCCAAATGAATTTATTCAGAGTCTAAGGTGGGGAAGGGTCAAAAAACTCTCAACCAATATATTTTATACAAGTTTAGGTCACCATTTTAACAATATCTTTTAGATTTAACTTTTAGTTAAATAATTTAACTTTTACAGTGTTTTCTTGTATTTTTATATTACATGGTTAATAAACTTACTATAAAATTCCAATAGAACCAAAAGTGGTTAATTAATGGAATATCTATCATTATTTAAGTTCTTCGGTTAAACCTTATATTTTTAGGAATATTATATCATTTAATATTATAGTATTTTTTTAAACTCATTTATATCAATTTTAACACTATTTAGTATTTGGTTTTTTTCAAAGTCAAAAAAAACTTTATTAATTATAAAAAAATACATTACATAAATCCTAAGATGTCTTATTAACTTGTAAAATTAGTTTAATGCATCAAAAGTCTCAATTTACATTTATTTTTATACTTATAATATCAAATAGTTTAATCTTTTTTTAATAAGACAATTACTACATCATCATTGTGTCATAAATAAATTTAATTATTTAATGTCTAAAAATTATAAATAAAATACCATTATGTAGGAAATATTTTTACCTATTTAATGAATTTTTATAGTCTAATTTATCTTATGTATAAACCTATATTAAAAATGGTTTAGTTATTAAAATTTGAATGTAACACTTTTAACTCTTCTTTAAATATAATAATAATAAATGTGCTAATCTAATCCAAGTGGATCAAAAAGGATCCTAATTTTGTACTAAGGTTTATTTTGGTCAAAATACACTTATAAAATATAATTTTTACATGTGTAAAGGTAATTATAATATCATTTTTATATTTAATTACCCTATTTACTTTTAACCGTGGTAAATAAAATTCAAAAGTTACTATTCACTAAAAATTAATTTCATCTTATTGAACCATATTTTACTTAATTATGTCAATATTTTCAATCTAATTTTTGAAATTAAATTAACAAAAGTGTTTAAATTTCATTTTATGAAAATTTGCAAATGTGCCTAGAAGGTGGGTAAAAGACATTAAAATTTTCAATAAAATTTTATATATCTAATATTATTATAAAATGAATCTAATGAATTAAATAGTTTTAATATAGGTATTATTTATCTATTTTTGACTTTAAAATAAATTTAAATTCAAAAATAATTATTTAAATAAAAAATTTGGTTTTAAACAATAACGTAGTGTTTTCACTATTCATCAAAAATTGAATGTTTTCCGAAAAATACCAAAAATTCACCCAAATATATATTAAAAATTCAAAAATTATGTATATTTTACCAAATTAAAAAAATATAAGTTTCATTAATTAATATAAAATTAATTCACGTTTTTAAAACCAAAAACCGGGTTTTTGAGAAGTAAAAACTATCAAAACATTGATATATGTTTATGTCCAATTTAAATGTAAAATTACTTCCAATGACCTAAATTATATTAAATGACAAAAATATAATCTAATGATACATTAAAACCACACAAATTTATAATTTAACACTATAAATTATTTCGATTAAAAAGTTGTTTTTAATTAGAATTTAGTATTTTTCATTATTCATCAAAATATAAAAGTTATCTGAAAAACACAAAAAATTTATCCAAACTAAATTTTTTTCCTTCTTATAAAGAAGAAGTTTATTTTTTTCAAATTGAATATATAAAAGTTTCAAATATTGGATTTAAAAAGGGTTCTCCATTAAAAGGTGGTAAAATTGCATTTTTTGAAAGACACTTTATCTGAAAAAATGAATTTGTCTATATATTATGTATAAGAAACAAAAAAATGAATGTTAAAATTATATATAATATATATATAATTTAAATTTTGGTTAATACAATTCATAACCTCTTTTTAAATTCTTGTTTTATAGGTCGTGATGTGCTTGAACTCGGTGTTGCGTGTAGTGCATGCTATTGAATTACTTTAAAGATATAACATACTATGAAATCCTAGGGTGTTACATTCTCCCCTACTTCAATAAATTTTTTCATCCCAATTTTGAATTGTTTTCCAAAAATAAAAGGTTAAAAATAGAAAATACTTTTGTGGAAAACCGACATCAGAAATAGGGTTAATAAAATTTAGCCTTAATAAGAGAGAAAGGGAAATGAAAAAGTCACCACCAAATTAGGATTTCAAATAGAATAACATTATTGGAAATTTGAGACACATAATTAGAAGAAAAATGTAATTATTTATAGGGAGTGATTGAGGTCATCAATCACAAACAAGTGAACAATTAATAGAAAATTGAGGGCCTCAAAGACATAAAAATATCATCGGTTTAACAAAACCTAAGGAATTAGGATAACACATTTTTTGTTTTGAGATCATTTATCTAATGTTTAAGAATTAATTTCTTCATATAATAATAGAAAAAATAATATTTTACAAGTAGAGTTCCATCCATTAACTAATTTCTACTACACACTCATCTTTCCCTCCAAAAGATAATAGAATTCAAAAATATTCTATTAAACCTAATCGTACAGGGTTCCAAAAAAATGAATTTATAATTCATCTGTCATACCATTTTCAAATAAAATACATTATACAAACTAGGACATCACATAGGCCAGTGGTAGGTGATGTACCCTTGTCACACTTCGGTTGAGGGTTCAAGTCTTGTGGCCTTGCCAGACGTGACGGGTTGTCGCTTGACCTTCAAGTTGTCCTTTTTATAAACAAAAACCAAAAATAATCTTAAGAAATGTTTTAACCTTAAAAAATAGTATAAAATGTCCAACTTAATCCATTCCAACCTTTAGACTTATCCAAAATACTTGTGTCCAAACTCATAGTGCAAAAATTTATAAGGAAGGTCAACATAACATAATGAAGATCTCTTTTTCCACATAATAAAATGTGAATACCCTCATAATGTATTCTCTTAAAACATGGTAACACCCTGAATTACCATAAAACCTTATTGATTGCATTCATCCTCTCTAATTTCTTATATAATACTAGATATATTCCTTATATCCAAAAATTTTGAATACTCCAACAATGATGGAATAAAAAACGATTAATCAGTTTCAAGGTAGTCAATAATATCCAATATAATTTATCCAAATAAATCATATCTTATTCCAAAATCACTACCTCGGTATCAGGACCATATTAAGGTTTATCTTTCCTTCAACCATGTATTTTATAAAAATTTTAACTTTCTATTGATTAACTTTTCTTAGTACCATATAATCTCAAATCCTTAATAAAATAGTACTACAGTACAATCCTTATTTATTTCCATAAATAATATAACCAGTACATCATTGATACAACACTCAAATGACATAATTCATTAATAAAAATATAATAACACTAATTATTCCTCTTCATTTGTGGTAGTATCATAACTTGATTATTATCCAAGAGCATCATTTGGGGTATACTCTGATGATTGGAACATTGATTTTCACAGTGTCCCAACTCCTTGTAGATGAAGCATTATACATTTGAAACCTTTTTCTTACCCTTGAAATCGCATACTTGGTGTCCTTTTTCTCCACACTTATAACAAACTCTCATTCCCTTCAAGAATTTACCATGGTGATTCTTTCCATAGTTATCAAATATTAAAAAATCCTTCTTTCCCTTCTTCCCTTTATCCATCTTTCTCTCTACCTTACTTTTCATCTTTATATTCCCTTCAAATCCATAAGACTCAGATAATTCTTTACTTATCTCATTAACACATGATATTATTTATCCATATGATAATAATACATGGTAGACTATTTTCCATATAAATGTAGGCTTAAGACCATGAAATATATGATCCTTCTTACTCTTTGGATCCTTCATATTCCTAGAGTTCACATTCCTTCTTCTGGGTGTCATTTCTAAGTGACGACATACACTAAGTTAGATCATATCCTAATGTATAATCCAAAAACTATAAAAATTCTCAACATTAATTGAATATTTATAAACATCTCATCTTATAATCATAACATTGGTTTGTTTACCGACATATTTACTCATAAATACTTCATAATGGTTTGTAAAGAATATGTGAATTATCCTAAGCATATCCCCCAGGAGTGTCAATACCAAGAGTGCATCAAGGCCCGTTGTTGTGTACCAGGATACCCTAGGTCAACCCAAAAATCCTTGTCGGAGTTTTCAATCCAAGGTACATCTGTTCCAAATCTGTATTTACCTTCTCATATCCATACAGGGATGTATTTCTTGGAAAACTCACAAAATCTATACATTACCAAAATTCTAGGAAGTTATTCTATACTAATCCTCAAAGTTTTTCTTAGGGTAATGTTATCTAATTAGAGTTTTTCTAAATCTAGTTTCCAAGTCTTTTACTAAACTTCCTATGATACCAACTGTAACGCCCTGACCCTAGTTACCCAGAGTCTGTGCATTATTACATAACATTTTCATGATCACAAGAGATCTTGTTTCTAAATACTGATTAGTTTAGTAGATTTGTAAGTACTAGATACATACATAAGTTTTAAATTACATTATCAAATGGAAAAACAAAAACATTGTGTCCCCTTTGAATACACTCATATCCCATAGCCTATTCCTGCAGGTTAATCATAATATACTTCTTCGCATCCTGGGAAAAATAATACATAAGAAAGGGGTGAGCTCAGATTCTCAATAAGGATAATAATATAGTTGAAACTGTCATAAATAAGCATAAACATTTAAGGCAATATATAAGAATAAAACACAATCCCTTTAAACATAATCTTCATTATAATATGGAAAAGATAAATCAAATAATTCCATTTACTTATTTACATGGATATCCTACTAGTTGAATAATCATATGTAAAATCAATAGCTAATTTCATAATGATGGAATGCATAATGCCATACATCATAACCACATAGTCAAGGCCTCATGCTAACACTACAAATAATAATTTTTTCTAGGCCTTGTTCCAAGACACTAGTTTGTCTCATGAGACCTACTGATGCATCGAGGAGCTATAGCAGGCTCCACCCATCACTTACTAAGTCCAACGAATTCCTCTTATGAAAATGTTGAAACATAACATAAACATTCTTATTAAAACTAGCATAAAAAATTTCAATACATTAACTATAAACCATGAATGGTATAAAAATATAACATCCACAGTCAAACATCTCATAACTCATTCAATACAATATGGAATATTGTATTATAATAAATCTACCTCAATCATTAATAATATCCAGTAAAGGATGTTGACATAGTTGAAAATGATGAGTAAAACTCTTTGAGAGAAATATCCCTTTTTTGAAGTCATTTAAAAATCATGAATTTATAAAGGAATTCATTTAAAAGAGATTTTTGAATCAAATTTTCTCATACCAATTTGAAACTTTTTAAAGTATTTAACATTTTAAAATAATCGTGTCCATATAAACAAATCATTAAAATTATTTTTAAAACATAGACATTAATTTAAAAAAAATAGAAAAATAAATAATTAATACATTTATAATGTTGATATTTCTAAAGAGACCCTTCCAAAAAATCTTAAAATATTCCTTTTGAAAATATTTTTATGAAACATGGACATAAATGATAAATTTTTCCCAGTAGATACTTATAGATAAACAATCTTGGATAATAATGACATTGGGAAAATAACCCTTACCTTGTACTTTTCCATAGTCGAGGGTACGTTAACCTCCTGTATAATAGTTAAATAATTTTTATTAAATTATACAAGAACCACATACATAAATATAATATCATATATTATCTTCTAATATTGCTTTGTTAATAATATTTGAGTAGTATCATTGTTTCATAAGTTAACTGATTCATTTTCCTTTATATTTTTTGTTACGTAAGTCATTTGTGTTATGGATAGGATGTATTTGATTCATTTCCAGAATGATATTATATTCTTAAAAATTATTTTTAAATCATCAAATTAAAATTATTCTTGAAAGGTTAGGATATGGAATGAATCTCATCGCATTCGTAGAGACGGTAATCCGTATGTACGCAAGAGAAAAAATATCATTCTATTAAAAAGTAAAATCTTATGTAATTGGATGGTATATAATATATAAATAATAATTAACATGTTATATGTATTATTTACATCAATTATACTCATTATTATACCCATCCAAATAATGAAGTGTTGAATAACAAACTACACCATGACGTGGAGACAGTAAGCCGTACGTACAAACGTATGGTGACTTTGTCATTCATATGATGGATAAAATAATGACTATGGTTGTACCATATTTATCATAAAATCACTGTATGTATAAGGTACTTGAGTTATTATTTTGGTATGGAAACAACAAATAAAGAGGAAGTGGAAGAAGAAAAGAACTTTGAAAGAGGTGATTAAATTATTACCTCTTCTTTGGGTGCTTTCATTTGATTTGATCAAAAGGGCTCCTTAGGTTGTCTTTTTGATCAAAAAAGGCCTATAAGTCAAAGTTAGGGTAGTTGGGAGGATATATTTGGGTTTGGCCCAGAAAAATGGCTATGGAGGTGTGAAATTAAGAAAAGATGAAGTACCCTTTTTTAAGAGAGGTGAGGGTCACTTTTGGAAAAGCTTGAAATATTATTTTATTATAAAATCATTTTCGGTTTCTAATGGCTCCAAATGTATTTATTTAGAGTCTAAGGTGGGGATGGGTTGAAAACCTCTCAACAAATATATTTTAGAAAAGTTTAGGTCACCATTTTAACATTATTTTTTAGATTTAACTCTTAGTTAAATAGTTTAACTTTTACAATGTCTTCTTGTATTTTTATATTACATGGTTAATAAACTTACAATTAAATTCCAAGAGAACCAAAAGTGGTTAATTAATGACATATATATCATTATATAAGTTTATTTTCTGATCCTTATATTTTTATGAATATTATATCATTTTAAAATATAGTATTGTTTTTTAAACTCATTTATATCAATTTAGACACTATTTAGTATTTGGTTTTTTTCAAAGTCAAAAATACTTTATTAATTCAAAAAAAGTACATTAAATCAATACTAACATGTCATATTTACTTATAAAATTAGTTTAATGCATCAAAAGTCTCAATTTACTTTTATTTGGATATTTATAATATCAATTAGTTTAATCATTCCTTAATAAGATAATTACTACAGTGTCGTTATGTCATAAATAAATTTAATTATTTAATGTCTAAAGATTATAAATAAAATACCATGATGTAGGAAATATTTTTAAATTTATAATTAATATTTATAGTCTAATTTATCTTATGTATAAACCTATATTAAAAATGGTTTAGTTATTAAAATTTGAATTTAACACTTTTAACTCTTCTTTAAATAAAATAATAATAAATGTCCTAATCTAATCCAAGTGGATAAAAAAGGAACATATTTTTGTCCTAAGGTTTATTTTGGTCGAAATAAACTTATAAAATAGAATTAGTATATGTTTAAAGGTAATTATAATATCGTTTTTATATTTAATTTCCCTATTTACTTTTAACTGTGGTAAATAAAATTCAAAAGTTACTATTCACTGTAAATTATTTTTATCTTATTGAACCAAATTTTATTTAATTATGTCAATATTTTCACTATGATTTTTTAAATTCAATTCACAGAAGCGGTAAAATTACATTTTATTCAAATTTGCAAATGTTCCTAGAAGGTGGGTAAAAGACGTTAAAATTTTCAATAAAATTTTATATATCTAATCTTATTATAAAATGACTCTAATAAATAAAATTGTTTTAAGATAAGTATTATGTATCTATTTTTCCTTTAAAATAAATTTAAATTTAAAAATAATTATTTAAATAAAAAATCCGGTTTTAAACGATAACGCAGTGTTTTTCACTATTCATCAAAAATTGAATGTTTTCAGAAAAATACCAAAAATTCACCCAAAGATAATTTTTCTATTACAAATTCAAAAATTATGTCTATTTTTTCAAATTAAAAACATCTAGTTTTCATTAATTAATATAAAATTAATTCCCATTTTTAAAACCAGAAAGCGGGTTTTTGAGAAGTAAAAACTCTCAAAAGATTGATATATGTTTATGTCCAATTTAAATGTAAAATTACTTCTAATGTCCTAAGTTATATTAAATGATAAAAATATAATATTATGATACATTAAAACCACTCAAATCTATAATTTAACACTATAAATTATTTCGATTAAAAAAGTTGTTTATAATTACAATTTAGTATTTTTCACTATTTATCAAAATATGAAAGTTTTCAGAAAAACACCAAAAAATGATCCAAAATAAATTTTTATGTCCCTATTATAAAGAAGAAGTTTATTTTTTCAAATTTAATATATGAAAGGGTCAAATATTGGATTTAAAAAGGGTTCTCCATAAAAGGTAGTAAATTTTCATTTTTTGAAAGACACTTATTTTATATGAAAAATTGAATTTTTCTGTATATTTTCTCTAAGAAACACAAAAGATGAATGCTAAAATTACATAGGATATATATAAAATTCAAAATGTGATTAATACTATTCATAACCTCTTTTTAAATTCCTGGTTTGATAGGTCATGATGCGCTTCAACTCGGTGATGCGTGTAGCAAAAGCTATTGAATTGCTTTAAAGAGATAATGTACTATGAAATCTTGGGGTGTTACACCACACACTCGGACGACACTTGATTTCGAGGCCCGGTGAGCCTGGAATAAGTGTTTTAACTTTTTTTATGTTTATTTAAAATAGTGCACATGTGTGGTTTTTTCAACTTCTAAACGGGTGCTCGAATTAAAAATCTGAGGGCACCATTACATCCAGAATGGTGACTTTACCTAAGAAAGGACTTAACCTCGGCTAGCATAGATTGAGGAAAAAACATAGTTTTTGTACTTTTTAAGAAAAATAAAATAAAAGATTTTTCTTAAGAGAAATAAAATAAACCTTAAAGTTTATTTTATTTGAAATGTTAATTTCATTGCAACGTAATGGTGTTGTAACTCGAGCATAACTGAAATGCTATTTCATAAATGAAAAAGTGTAACGAGACTACAATGCAACGTAATAGAAACGCTAAAATGTGTTTTTTTATTTTAATGATTTAGCTGAGGACGGATCGTTGGCACGATCTGGTACCGCTTTAAACCCTTGGTTATTTGGTGGTGGTGAGCGACAATTGAAAAATGACCATCAGTGATGGATTGTGGAGTGATGAATACAGTGATGTGTTCTTCACCAACGAACGATCCAATGTCGAGGTAGGGGTTTGTTCTTGATGAAATTATTTCCACGTTATTTCTTCTAAAAAAATGCAGATCAACCCACTTACAGGTTGATCTGTGGGTAATTTTTTCTTGCGGGAGGGTTACTTGTTCTTGGGGTTTTTAATTCGAGGTTATATTTGATAGAATCTTAAAACCTCTCCTAACTTATTTTAAACTCTAACGTAGAGGGATCGAGTCGACATGAACAAGGGTCGGATCCCTCTATTGTGGGTGTTCTTGTGTTCTTCATGAACAAACCCTCATATTGATGAAAAGAAAACTTTGAGCCTGTAGAAATGATGGAGTAAATCCAAGGATCCTGAATACGCTTGTGGATTGGAAAATAGACCCTCAGAGCTGACCCGGTGGCCCGCGGAAGAGACCGCTGGTGCGTCGGCACCAGCGACGGTGGCACGTGGCGATGCCTAGTAGCAGAATGTTCCAACGGCCACATGTGGGAGGTTTTATGCATTACGGGGGTAGAGAAAACCCATGGTAGGGGGCCACAGGTGCCACATAGGGGTTGCAGTGTAATAGTCGCAACGGTACGGGAAGGTGGCGTGTTGTGGTGGCGAGGTGGCATGTAGAATCTACTATGGAAGGTGGATTGGGCTGTCGGAAATGGTCGGTGGTGGAAGAAATCCATGGAGTGTCATGTGGCTGGAGGTCCACAGCTCACCAGTACCATGGCGATGGACCTCGCGGTGACCCTCAGGGTGGAGGGAGATGTGGTGCGCCCGTCACATCTCGACTGGAATAGGTCGGCCCACTCATAGCAGGCCGAGCAGGAGGAGGCGGTATTCCCCAGGAAACCTAGCGGGCTGAACACATAGCCTAGTGGGCTAGACCCACACCCATCCATTCAGGGCTGGGTCAGAACTAGCTCGGGTTAGATAGTGTTGGGTCAGCCCTATCGGGTCAGACCGAACCCAGACCCCATCAGCACCTTTTTAGTAAAACTAAAATAATATACAAACCGTACGTCTGATTGACAAGCTTTTTGTAGCATTAGGACCCTCACAATGAAGAGTTCCTTTTAACATACTCCATGTGAGTTTCTGTGGAGTTTTAGTTATGATTTATGGCTTGAGGAGTAGATTCTCTCATAATCAAGCACACTATAAGTAAAAATCATGTGGTTGGATGTAACGAGAAGGAAGTGACGAGTGGACCTTGATGGCTCGGTAGTTGAGTGAACCTCGACGGCCTAGAAGAAGAGCATATCTCAGTGGCCTGGTAGCTGAATTAACCTTAGTAGCCTGGAAGACGAGAATACCTCAATGGTCCAAGACCAAGTGGTTCCTAGTGAGATAGGATAGGCGAGGTGTACTCGTACAACTTCTGACAGCTACTATAAGCCTGCCCTTCAGGTATGGTTTTCTACAGACAGATTATCAGAGACATTGTACTCCCTTATTTAAAGCTTGTACTTCTACATTCAGTGGTAGTCTTAGTGGAATACATGTTTTTCTTTTCAACGTTTCAAGCTGGGGTTGTGAGTGTGCATGTATACAGGTACTCGGAAAATGCCTCCCACTTGCAGAATAGATCCTTCGATGCTAGTCGACATCCCCTAGCCTTTGGGAGGTATGATTGGGGTAGTCGCAGCATGGGCCCCGAGGGATGGGTCGGGACATTTATTGAGAGCTAAGTTGTTGTCATTTATTTCTTTACTTTAAATTTCTTACTGTAATTCATCAGCGGTGGCATACTAAGCCATTAGTGGTGGATCCGAGGATATTACCCTTAACCTTGAATTGAATACAATATTTTAATTTAATACATATTTTTGTTATTAATCTATATTTATTTGAAAAAATTTAGACATTTAGAAGATTTATCTTTTACTATGCATTTTGAATTCGTCTTCATCCTTTAATTGGATTACACACATGTCACTTAGGTTATTTAAATTACTTGTGATTGTGAGTAGTGGGATGATCTGAGAATAATTAGAGATTTCTAGTCACTAGTCCAGGTGATATTAGAGGTTAAAATAATTATCTCATCCCTATGAATAATCCAAAACAACCAGGAGAGGGTAATCAAGTGAGGTTTCACTTGATTAGAGATAGAAATTTAGATCTTAAATAGAATAATTATTTAACAGGAAAGGTGAGGGGATATCTAAGGTTTTTTCATATACTTTTAAATCGAGTTTAAAAATAATCCCATCCACTCATTATTTTTACACACTGAACCTATTAAACAAGAGAATAACACGCCCAAAACACCCTCCTCTCTAGAGACAAACCAATTCCCACTATTTTCTACATTAAATTTTTGTTCAAATTTTTTTTTTGATGAGGCACCCATGAAATAATTATCATATGTGTGGGATATGATATGTATTTTCACAATAGAGATATATATAACACATCATGCACTTGAGACAAGTTTTGGGAGAGTTCTAGTTGATAGACCACAACTCTGATGTGATCAAGAATCTTCAAGGGGCCAATATATCTGGGACTTAACTTTCCCTTCTTCTAAACCCTCATGAATCTCTTATATGTAGATATATTATGGAACACTTTACCACTAACCTTAAACTCTAAATCTCATAAATTATTGTTAGTATAACTCTTCAGTAAACTCTATACTTCTCTGAGGTATTATTGAATGAATTTGAACTTATTTACCATTTAATCAACCATAATAGGTCCCAATAACTTATGATCTAAAAATTAATCCTGATATGTTGAAATTATAAAATTATTTCCACATAGGGATTCATAAGGATCCTTTTTACTGATCCAGTTAAAGTTATTACTGAATGAGAACTTGACCATAGGAATATGATTATCACAACTTCCTTTGAAGTCAATAGATAAATATCTTAACATATTATCAAGTGTCTAGATAATTTGTTTAAATTTACCACTAGTATAAGGGTGATAGGTCATACTAAAGTTCAACATTGTGTTCAAATTATGTTGAAACTTTTTCCAGAACTTTGAGTTGAACCTCATATCTCAATCAGATACAATCAATATTAGTGTTCCATGTTGCCTCACCACTTATCTGATGTATATATTTTCAATATAATTGAATTAAAATTCATATCAAATAGAAACATAGTGAGTATTATGTGTATGATTTTCCACTACAACCCATATGGAAGGATTTCATTTGGATGTATTTGGAAGACCCATGGAAAAATATATAGTGGCGTTCTCTCAATAATATAAACTTATTGGTAATGGTTGTAGAATCCCCTTGGGATTTTTCCTTTTTACCTTCACTTGTTTACTACCAATTAATTTGATATATGTTCACCAATCTATTTATTCATATTATCCCACAAATAGAGCTCCCAAATATCACTATGCATCTTTTTGTTTCGTAGGTAGATAGATAATGTTGAGATATAGACATCCTTATATAATTTTTTCTAAACTTAGGTTAGGATTGCAGCTAAATTCATATCCCAAATCTATAAATCACTTCTTTATCAAACCCTTATTTATCAATAATTAACTCTAAAAATTTCTATAATCTTAGGAAAAAAAATTCTTTGAAAATAACCTTATAAACTTGTAAAGGAAGATTTAAATAAGTGAGTGTTTATGATGGTAAGAAATTCCATTCATGTTTTGTATGCAAAAATAAAGATTCCTTTCACATTTTTGGTAAAAATTCAAAAGTTTCTCTTTAGGAAAATGATGAGAAGATTCCTTTAAAACTATTTTTAAATAGTTAATAATGGATAAAAATGAGTTTAAAAAATAATAGGATAACTTTAAAAACTTTCTTGCAAACATGTTTAGAAAACATGGATATGGAAGAAAAATCAATTTCGACCGAAAAGAGGAATAAAGTCAGCTTTTATAAAAGAAAAATTTGTCAATAATTTTAAGAACCAAATAGAGGATATTGATACCATTACTTGAAAAATTAATAAATAACTAGAGGGGGAGAAAATGGAAGGGGTTTATTATCCAACGATCATATAATTTCCTTTAATGAAAATTCTAGCATAAGCAATCCTAATTAAAATGAGATAGTGAAATAAATCCTTAACACTTTGGTAACTTTTCGACCATAACCCCCATAAAAGAGATAAATTCAAATGAAACATTAAATACTATAAATATAATGATATTAATGATATAAAATGTCAAAGGGGTAGTAGATACACCTTGTATAACATCCCGACCAAAACCGTTGGGTCTGAGCTTGAAGGTTGCGTGACCTCATGCATGCCTCCCTACATTTAAGAGGATGTCATCTAGCAGTGAGGGTATAAGTACATGAATAGAGAGACTATACCATATATATCATTTCATCAAGAATATAATAAATAATAAATATTATAGTAAATAATCATAGTAAATATGTAGAAACTAATAAATGGAATACATATTAAAATAGCACCTAAAGTGGTAAGTCTTTCTAAAGAGTAAATTGAAAATAAAAAAACAAAAACATATGTGAGGTCCTTTGCAGTATTTCCTATACTATTCCAGATCTATGCTTCACTACTCAACCATCCACCATAGGGACATTTCCCTACTCTAAATATCTGGTCATGAAATCTACATGCACATCGAAATGCTCGATTAGGGTGTGAGTAAAATACTTACTAGGACACCACCAATATGTCCTTAATAAGTGTTCATATTCATAAGAGTGTATAATATAATAATATATAAATGTGCACACAAGAAACAATATTATCGAGCATTCATGTGCAAACCAAGCTACCACAACCCCCATTTACACATGCTTTGGAACCATTCTATAAAATTTTAAAATAGTCATGGAAAACATCGCAACATTAAAGCCAGCCTCAAGCCTATCAATAGTCATACAAGCCTCTAGCCTCTAGGTCAAACCAAACTAGTTCATTATACCCTGATTCTATCTTAAGGTCAGGTCACATAGACTATCTTTTCCCACTATTTCAATGCAGTTCTGATCACTCATGATCTTGATGCCTCACTGTTATCACACGGGTCTAATCGCTCATGATTGTTATAAACTCAGGTGAGGCCACACTAGGCCATCATGCCTAATCATTTATTTTATTCTCATCATCAAGTAACATGTAGTGTCTTAACATTCTCTATATCTAGGTCTACTGATCCAAGATGAGTCCATTTGTCACTTTGGCACCATGCATAATACAACAATATAACATATACTAAGAATTTCATAAGGAAACAATTGTATAATATCAATTAACACATAATATATCATGAGTGTGAGAAAAATATAAACATACACACATGTGAGAAACTCACCATGGTCTAAATGACATAAAAACACATAATCATATCAAGTCCACAATCTTAAACATGGCCTAATCATGGTATGAAACCTCCTACCTCAAAACATCGACATCAATGTCTAGGATAATCAAGTTTTCCTTCACTAAAAACTCACTTGCACACTAAATGAACACCTATCACATCATGATCTCTCAAAATTAGATGCTATAAGAACTCCAATCTCTGATGGAAGAGCTTTTGGAAGTGAGTCTCCACAACACAAGGCTGAAGGCTGCAACATGGATGTGCACTAAATCTGAACATCATGGTATAGGAAAAACCACTATGGAATAGTGATATTCAGGAAGAAGTCTACCACAATGTAAGGTTGTTAGGAAAACATCCCTTAAGGAATAATATTGATGTTTTTGGTGTGATTTTGTTTATTGACAAAGAAAGATGACCGCAAAGCACACTACGCAGACCTCATATGAAAAATAGTTTGAAGAGGTTTTCAATTAATGGGAGGCTTGATGTTTGAGGAAATAGGTGGTGATTATGGCTACTACACAAGGTTTTGTTTGCAGAAGACAACAGCTTCCATAAATAAAGAAGGGAACTATGTAGACTTTATAGCATAGTATGTGGTAAAGAATTTACTACATCAAAGTTTTGGGTAAAAGATATTAGCAGGTTTTAGATATCTATTTTACTATATAAGGACCCCAAATCAGATAATTAAGTAAAGTGAGTTTCATTAGAATATCATCACTCTGGGGAGAATTCAGTGAAGTATGAAGTTGTTCATGGGGAATAATTCAATAAAGGAGAAGTGATTCATAAGGGACCAAATCCATAAAAGACAAATTCTGTGAAGACATTTCATGAAAGGGGATTATGGGGATCTATATCTCGCAAAGAAAAATACATCCACTGAAGAGGAGGCATTTTGAGGAAGAGATAGTGGTCTGTTGAAGCGGAAGAAGTCTGCAGAAGTAAAGCCAGTCTACGAAAGAAGAGTCTGACCATGAATTAGGAATAGTCAATAGAAGACAAAGGTAGTCTGCAAAGCACTAAAACCATGCAGTGTAAGGTAGTTCTCGGAGGAAGCAAGGAAGTTCACAATGGGACTAAAATAGTTTTCAAAAGTAATTTCTGCAAACTAACATTATACAGAAAATTAGATTTCACTATTGTATACTCTTTGTATGTATCCTAGTGAGGGTGAACCAAGTAAAATTGTTGCGTCTCATGCATGATTTCAATTATGTTCATACTTTTCTATAGGAAATAGAGAGAAAAGTGTTTTTTTATAATGAAAAAAAGATACTAAGGGGTAGTTGTTTTAATCTTTCATACCATAATTCCTGGGTAGTTGTTTTAATCTTTCATACCATAATCCCCCCTCAAGGTATTGAACCTAATTGGGATAAAGAATGGTGAACACAATAATGTAGGGACATAATCTCTATAGTGCAAGGGGATTTTTCTATGATGTAGAGGTGACCACCATGACACAAGGTAGGGTTATGGTCATGGAAGAGTGTTAAAACTCAAACTCCATGACACAAAGGGAGATTACTATGACATAACACTAAACTTGATCACTCTTATATTGTATAAATAGGTTTTCTTGAGTTTGGAGTTGAATCTTATGCATTTTGTTTCTCCTTGAATCCTATTTAATGAAGGAGGTGTAGGTATATTCAGGGGGTCTCTAAAGGTTCCATCAGTGTGAAAACCCCCTCATAAAGCCTCATCAATTCCCCCCTCTTCATTTTTGAAATAATTCCCCCTAATGAAGACTATAATGAACTATTTAATTGGATTCAATATCGAAGATCAAAATCTATACCAACATCTATAAGTAATGTGAAAACTAGTTTTGTGGTGTAGACTAATTGTTACAACGAAACATCCTCGATCCACTCCTCCATGGTGATGGATATGATGCAAGAACCACACTACCATAAAAACAACATTGTAACCATTGGATCTACAGTGCATCCCATGTTTCAATATATGTGATGTGGTAATGAAAAAAAATTGCTTCATAGAGGTGGTAGTCCACACGTACACATGAACGACATTATTATTTTTCAATGTAGTGGGATGATCTGAGAATAATTAGAGATTTATAGTCACTAGGCCAGGTGATATTAGAGGTTACAATAATTATTTCGTCCCTATGAATAATCCAAAACAACCAGGAGAGGGTAATAAAGTGAGGTTTCACTTGATTAGAGATAGAAATTTAGATCTTAAATAGAATAATGATTTAACAGGAAAGGTGAGGGGATATCTAAGGTTTTTTCATATACTTTTAAATCGAGTTTAAAAATAATCCAATCCACTCATTATTTTTACACACTGAACCTATTAAACAAGAGAATAACACGCCCAAAACACCCTCCTCTCTAGAGACAAACCAATTCCCACTATTTTCTACATTAAATTTTTGTTCAAAATTTTTTTTTTTTTGATGAGGAACCCATGAAATAATTATCATATGTGTGGGATATGATATGTATTTTCACAATAGAGATATATGTAACACATCATGCACTTGAGACAAGTTTTGGAAGAGTTCTAGTTGATAGACCACAACTCCGATGCGATCAAGAATCTTCAAGGGGCCAATATATCTGGGACTTAACTTTCCCTTCTTCTAAACCCTCATGAATCTGTTATATGTAGATATATTATGGAACACTTTACCACTAACCTTAAACTCTAAATCTCATAAATTATTGTTAGTATAACTCTTCAGTAAACTCTATACTTCTCTGAGGTATTATTGAATGAATTTGAACTTATTTACCATTTATTCAACCATAATAGGTCCCAATAACTTATGATCTAAAAATTAATCCCGATATGTTGAAATTATAAAATTATTTCCACATAGGGATTCATAAGGATCAATTTTAGTGATCCAGTTAAAGTTATTACTGTATGAGAACTTAACCATAGGAATATGATTATCACAACTTCCTTTGAAGTCAATAGATAAATATCTTAACATATTATCAAGTGTCTAGATAATTTGTTTAAATTTACCACTAGTATAAGGGTGATAGGTCATACTAAAGTTCAACATTGTGTTCAAATTATGTTGAAATTTTTTCCAGAACTTTGAGTTGAACCTCATATCTCAATCAGATACAATCAATATTAGTGTTCCATGTTGCCTCACCACTTATCTGATGTATATATTTTCAATATAATTGAATTAAAATTAATATCAAATAGAAACATAGTGAGTATTATGTGTATGATTTTCCACTACAACCCATATGGAAGGATTTCATTTGGATGTATTTGGAAGACCCATGGAAAAATATATAGTGGCGTTCTCTCAATAATATAAAGTTATTGGTAATGGTTGTAGAATCCCCTTGGGATTTTTCCTTTTTACCTTCACTTGTTTACTACCAATTAATTTGATGTATGTTCACCAATCTATTTATTCATATTATCCCACCAATAGAGCTCCCAAATATCATTATGCATCTTTTTGTTTCGTAGGTAGATAGATAATGTTGAGCTATAGACATCCTTATATAATTTTTTCTTAACTTAGGTTATGATTGCAGTTAAATTCATATCCCAAATCTATAAATCCCTTCTTTATCAAACCCTTATTTATCAATAATTGACTCTAAAAATTTCTATAATCTTAGGAAAAAAAATTCTTTGAAAAGAACCTTATAAACTTGTAAAGGAAAATTTAAAGAAGTGAGTGTTTATGATGGTAAGAAATTCCTTTCATGTTTTGTATGCAAAAATAAAGATTCCTTTCACATTTTTTGTAAAAATTCAAAAGTGTCTCTTTAGGAAAATGATGAGAAGATTCCTTTAAAACCATTTTTAAATAGTTAATAATGGATAAAAATGAGTTTAAAAAATAATAGGATAGCTTTAAAAACTTTCTTGCAAACATGTTTAGAAAACATGGATATGGAAGAAAAATCAATTTCGACCGAAAAGAGGAATAAAGTCAGCTTTTCTAAAAGAAAAATTTATCAATAATTTTAAGAACCAAATAGAGGATATTGATACCATTACTTGAAAAATTCATAAATAACTAGAGGGGGAGAAAATGAAAGGGGTTTATTATCCAACGATCATATAATTTCCTTCAATGAAAATTCTAGCATAAGCAATCCTAATTAAAATGAGATAGTGAAATAAATCCTTAACACTTTGGTAACTTTTCGACCATAACACCCATAAAAGAGATAAATTCAAATGAAACATTAAATAATATAAATATAATTATATTCATGATATAAAATATCAAAGGGGTAGAAGATACAACTCGTGTAACATCCCGACCAAAACCGTTGGGTCTGAGCTCGAAGGTTGCGTGACCTCATGCATGCCTCCCTACATTTAAGAGGATGTCATCTAGCAGTGAGGGTATAAGTACATGAATAGAGAGACTATACCATATATATCATTTCATAAAGAATATAATAAATAATAAATATTATAATAAATAATCATAGTAAATATGTAGAAACTAATAAATGGAATACATATTAAAATAGCACCTAAAGTGGTAAGTCTTTCTAAAGAGTAAATTGAAAATAAAAAAACAAAAACATATGTGAGGTCCTTTGGAGTATTTCCTAGACTATTCCAGATCTATGCTTCACTACTCAACCATCCACCATAGGGACATTTCCCTACTCTAAATATCTGGTCATGAAATCTACAAGCACATCGAAATGCTCAATTAGGGTGTGAGTAAAATACTTACTAGGACACCACCAATATGTCCTTAATAAGTGTTCATATTCATAAGAGTGTATAATATAATAATATATAAATGTTCACACAAGAAACAATCTTATCGAGCATTCATGTGCAAACCAAGCTACCACAACCCCCATTTACACATGCTTTGGAACCATTCTATAAAATTTTAAAATAGTCTTGGAAAACATCGCAACATTAAAGCCAGCCTCAAGCCTATCAATATTCATACAAGCCTCTAGCCTCTAGGTCAAACCAAACTAGTTCATCATACCCTGATTCTATCTTAAGGTCAGGTCACATAGACTATCGTTCCCCACTATTTCAATGCAGTTCTGATCACTCCTGATCTTGATGCCTCACTGTTATCACACGGGTCTAATCGCTCATGATTGTTATAAACTCAGGTGAGGCCACATTAGGCCATCATGCCTCATCATTTATTTTATTCTCATCATCAAGTAACATGTAGTGTCTTAACATTCTCTATATCTAGGTCTACTGATCCAAGATGAGTCCATTTGTCACTTTGGCACCATGCATAATACAAAAATATAACATATACTAAGAATTTCATAAGGAAACAATTGTATAATATCAATTAACACATAATATATCATGAGTGTGAGAAAAATATAAACATACACACATGTGAGAAACTCACAATGGTATAAATGACATAAAAACACATAATCATATCAAGTCCACAATCTTAAACATGGAATAATCATGGTATGAAACCTCCTACCTCAAAAAATCGACATCAATGTCTAGGATAATCAAGTTTTCCTTCACTAAAAACTCACTTGCACACTAAATGAACACCTATCACATCATGATCTCTCAAAATTAGATGCTATAAGAACTCCAATCTCTGATGGAAGAGCTTTTGGAAGTGAGTCTCCACAACACAAGGCTGAAGGCTGCAACATGGATGTGCACTAAATTTGAACATCATGGTATCGGAAAAACCACTATGGAATAGTGATATTCAAGAATAAGTCCACCACAATGTAAGGTTGTTAGGAAAACATCCCTCAAGGAATAATATTGATGTTTTTGGTGTGATTTTGTTTATTGACAAAGCAAGATGACCGCAAAGCACACTACGCAGACCTCATATGAAAAATAGTTTGAAGAGGTTTTCAATTAATGGGAGGCTTGATGTTTGAGGAAATAGGTGGTGATTATGGCTACTACACAAGGTTTTTTTTGCAAAAGACAACAGCTTCCATAAATAAAGAAGGGAACTATGTAGACTTTATAGCACAGTATGTGGTAAAGAATGTACTACATCAAAGTTTTGGGTAAAAGATATTAGCAGGTTTTAGATATCTATTTTACTATATAAGGACCCCAAATCAGATAATTAAGTAAAGTGAGTTTCATTAGAATATCATCACTCTGGGGAGAATTCAGTGAAGTATGAAGTTGTTCATGGGGAATAATTCAATAAAGGAGAAGTGATTCATAAGGGACCAAATCCATAAAAGACAAATTCTGTGAAGACATTTCATGAAAGGGGATTATGGGGATCTATATCTCGCAAAGAAAAATACATCCACAGAAGAGGAGGCATTTTGAGGAAGAGAAAGTGGTCTGTTGAAGCGGAAGAAGTCTGCAGAAGTAAAGCCAGTTTACGAAAGAAGAGTCTGACCATAAATTAGGAATGGTCCATAGAAGACAAAGGTAGTCTGCAAATCACTAGAACCATGCGGTGTAAGGTAGTTCTCGGAGGAAGCAAGGAAGTTCACAATGGGACTAAAATAGTTTTCAAAAGTAATTTCTGCAAACTAACATTATACAGAAAATTAGATTTCACTATTGTATACTCTTTGTATGTATCCTAGTGAGGGTGAACCAAGTAAAATTGTTGCTGTCATGCATGATTTCAATTATGTTCATACTTTTCTATAGGAAATAGAGAGAAAAGTGTTTTTTTATAATGAAAAAAAGATATGAAGGGGAAGTTGTTTTAATCTTTCATACCATAATTCCTGGGTAGATGTTTTAATCTTTCATACCATAATCCCCCCTGAAGGTATTGAACCTAATTGGGATAAAGAATGGTGAACACAACAATATAGGGACACAATCTCTATAGTGCAAGGGGATTTTTCTATGATGAAGAGGTGACCACCATGACACAAGGTAGGGTTATGGTCATGGAAGAGTGTTAGAACTCAAACTCCATGACACAAAGGGAGATTACTATGACATAACACTAAACTTGATCACTCTTATATTGTATAAAGAGGTTTTATTGAGTTTGGAGTTGAATCTTATGCCTTTTGTTTCTCCTTGAATCCTATTTAATGAAGGAGGTGTAGGTATATTCAGGGGGTCTCTAAAGGTTCCATCAGTGTGAAAACCCCCTCATAAAGCCTCATCAATTCCCCCCTCTTCATTTTTGAAATAATTCCCCCTAATGAAGACTATAATTAACTATTTAAGAGGATTCAATGTCGAAGATCAAAATCTATACCAACATCTATAACTAATGTGAAAACTAGTTTTGTGGTGTAGACTAATTGTTACAATGAAACATCCTCGATCCACTCCTCCATGGTGATGGATATGATGCAAGAACCACACTACCATAAAAACAACATTGTAACCATTGGATCTACAGTGCATCCCATGTTTCAATATATGTGATGTGGTAATGAAAAAAAAAATTGCTTCATAGAGATGGTAGTCCACACGTACACATGAGCGACATTATTATTTTTCAATGTATGGAAAGAAAAGAAAATATATGATATATTAAATTTACATAATGATAATTATTTCAGTTATAAAATATATATACATTAAATAAATCATCATAAATAGTTATGATAGGTGATGTTGGAAAAAAAAATTACATCGGTTCGTGAGGCGGTATTCCGCCGTACACACAAACGATGGTTTTGTTTCCCATTTGATAGAAGAGGAGATGGATGTAGATTATTAAATTAATATAATAAAATCTCATTATATAGGATATACTAATTTTATTACATTTTTATGGTTTATTAAAATTTTAAGGAGGTTTAAGAAGAAATAAAACAAAAACACTCGGTTATGAATGAGACCTCTTCTACGGATAACCTCTTTAGGTTTACCCCAAAATCCTTCCAATAAGGGTTTTATAATAAAACAAAGGAATCTAGGATCTGGTAAGAGAATTAATTAAGGTTTTTTTATGTCTTTTCTAAACTAAAAATCTTTTGAGGAATGAATAAAATTGTAGAGTAGGTTCCCTTTCAAAAGAGAGGGGAGATACACTCTTGAAATTTATTAAAGTATTAAATTAATAAATATAAATTTTCATATTAAAATGGAAAAAAATTATAAATAAATGACTTGAGGGAATATAAGTTCAATCCACACATCCAATACTAAAAGTAAACATGTTATTCCCTTTATCTCTAAGGTTTCTCATTCTTACCATTTTAGTTTTCGCCAAACTAACTAGTTTTTTTACTCTTAAAGGATTATAATTTAACTTATAAGGTAAAAATTGGATCATAAATGGAAAAGGGATAAAATTTTAGACTATATATTATCCTAATTTTCCATATTAAATATTTTTTATTTTTAAATAATTTAATAAAATATTATTTTCATAAAATATCATTAATGTCATTTTTTACACTATTCATTTAATTTGACTTTAAAAATAACATGAAAATAATGTAATTAGAATCTAACCCTTTAAAACATAACTAACATGTTATATTATCTAAAAAAATTGTGTAACACAATAATTATTTCAACTTAAATTACCTTTAATATTTTTTAAAATCATTTATTTTATTTTTCTATTAATTAAAGAAATGTTGTGTTGGCGTTACACATACATTTAAGGTTATTATATAACTATTAAAATTTATAAATAAATTTAAATCTTGAAAATAATTTTATTATTCTCATAATAACCATTTATATTTATTGACAACTTACTTTATTCCCTATGTAAACACATAAAATATATTTAAAGTAAGAGAGTGACATTTTGTGTTTTTCTTTTCATTAAATATTATATAAATCATTTTCATGGAAAAGTGTCCCATAAAAATAAATTTAGAGAATAAGGTGATTATTTTTTAATAAATTGATAAAATAAGAATTAAGATGAAAAATGGTGGCCTTTTCACTTAGTTTAACCTAGGTTAACCTTTTTTACCCTTTTACTTTGGTGATAATTTTTTACTCTTTTTACTATTCACTATAAAAAAAATCAATTGAACTTATTAAATAATTTTATTTATTATTATTCCAAATATAGAATAAATTTTATCAAATTTAATCATTATAAGTTTTATAAATTCATCTTATAAAAATCCCACATAGCGCGACAAAAAACAATTTCCTAAAAAAATGCATTTTTAAGTCTAAAAGTATTTTTATGTCTAGATCAAGTATAGTGTAAATTTATAGGTAATTAATTATATTATTTATTAATAAAGGATTATTTTATTAATTTAGTATAAAATTTTAGATATTATGTTTTTTTCAATGAAAAGAAATGAAATTTTTAAAAAAATTGGTATTTTTTACTATTCACTGAAAAATCAAAATTTTCAAAAAAAAATATCAAAATTTCACTATAAGATATAGATATGATGATTTAAAAAAATGAATTTATTTTTATCAAATAAATTTTATAAATTTTCCATAAATTAATTATAATATTTTCTTCAAAAAACATTTTTTAAGAGAATGTATTTTTGAAGATAATAATGACTTTACTAAAATTTGAGTGATTACTTACCAAGTATTTATCAATAATTTTATATTGATTAGGAATTATATATATATCATAAATAATTTAATCATATCCATACCCTCCAATTTAATATCTATGTTATAAGAGTTATATTTAAATAAAAATATATAATGGTTTGTTTAGGCTTAGTATTGTGTGTTGTATACGCTGTCGAACATAATATTCTTATTTGAAAATGTTAGGGTGTTACATCACAACCCACCGATGGGAGTTAGTGGGAGTACATTATGTGAAGTAACTCACTTTACCATAAATTTAAGTATGTCATTCATCGATGAACCTTATAGTTAGAAGGTGGAGTTTATTGAGAAACTGTGAAGATAGTACACGATTCACATGGAAAGTTTGTGGTGATAGAACATAGTGTTTTTATGATGGATAGAAAAGTTAAGTACATGGTTTAAAGGGAATACATAGTCATAATGGAAATAAATTTTTTGTTCCACAAATTTTTTTCTTTAAAGGGGTTGAATAGAAATTTTGGTGTTTAGCTAGTTTGAATGAGGAATTTACCTATAAATACATTGCTAAACCATTCACTAAGGTTAATATGAACTTAAGGAATAATTAATAGAGCATTTATAATATAAATGAAGTCCAAAATCATCCATGAAGTGGGAGTATACTATTTACAAGGCATAGTTTGCGAAAGGGGGTATGTGGTTTGCAGGGTTGAGTGCAAGATGGATAGAGACAGATCATGGGGAGGATCTGTGAGGTACAGTGTATGGTTTAAGAGGTAAAGTTCATTATAACAGTCTAGAACCCACACTCCTGGATAATATTCTGAAATAAATAAATTTTCATTCCTATCTTTGATGTTGATAATTGTGACCCAAATTTTTCATCTAAACATTACAACATCAAAAGGAAAACAATGATAACTTACATAAAGGAGGACATTTTAGGTTTAGAGTTTTAGAGAATTAGAAAAAACTTCTATATAAAATATTCACATGACTTTAAATTACCATTTATCCTACTTAACCCAACTTTTATTTTTCACATTATTACATCATCATCATCCATATGAAATCCCTTCTATACATAACTCATTCGACAACATTATTTAAAACTTGTTGAAATGAAAACATAAGAATGGTTAACTCAGATGCTCAGTAAGGGTAAAGATAATCATTAACAATTGAACATAATCAATGATCATAAGAGTGCATAAGGGTATGATGAAATAATCAAAGTGAATGAGAGAATCATAAAAGGACTCATACCCATCAATACCTAGATCATCAAGTATGAAAACATAGAAAAGGAAAGATTTATCAAAATCAATAATCATGAGCCTTGTGATATCAATATCTTTCGTTAGAAATATTATAAACCCAAAGCAAGAATATAAAACATGTAAAGGTATATTGGGACATTATTATACTTTTCATTCTTATAAATGGAATAACTATGTGGTCAAATTCCATATATATCACTCTTACAAATGTAATATTTATATGGATGACTTCCATTACCAATTCATTAGGGGGTATCATGGAACCACCCATCCTTGGTCTATCATAGAACTTCCAATCATTAGTTTATCATGTATCCACCTGTCAAATGTCCAAGTACCATTTAAAAATCATCGCACATAAAATATATCATAAAATTATTAGATAAAATAATAACCTATATCATAACATGATTAACCCATGGAAAGGAAATGAGTTCTATAAAAATCTATTTGAAAAAATATTAACCCATGGAAAAGAAACATGATCAATAAAAATATCTTTGAAACATGATTAACCCATGGAAAGGAAAAAGGTTACATAACAATATCTTTGAAACATGAATAATTCATGGAAAGGAAATTGGTTCCATAAAAATATCTTTAAAACATGAATAACCCATAGAATTAAAATGGGTTCCATAGTAATCTCTTCGAAACATGATTAACCCATGGAAAATAAATGGGTTTCATAACAATCTATTTGAAGCAATAATGATCCATCCAAAGAAATAATGATTATGGTATCAATAAAAAATATCCCTATTGGATAATATGTAAAACAATTGTTGGTGATGTTAATTAATTTAATTTCACTTAAAATATCATTAAAAACATTCATGAGGAAAATAATCTTTAAACATTCCAAAGTATCTCATACCACCTTAAAACATTTGAATCATATGACCCATGAAGCAATAACATTAAATTATATTTAGAATATAATTATAGTAATTAGATTCATGAAATTTAATGTCAAATTATAAGTATATACACATCATAAAATAGGATAGTTGTATAACATAACAAATGTCTCAAAGATGGAAAATTGAGACAAAAGTCCATTACCACTTTGGTAACTTTGAAACTGTAAAGCCCATGAAATATAGATCATAAAAATGATATGTAACACCCCATAAATTTAAGTTTAGGAATCATAAAATAAATTCATGGTTAAAAATACACCACACAACAAAAATAAGTTTGTGAATATGGAATATATCTCACAGAAATAAAAGTGATATGAGAAAAAACCTTACAAAGATCGTATCATTGGAGTGAAAATAAATCAATGAAATGATTATGTGTGAAAATTTTAAATCCATAAAATAATAATGGAAATAAATATTAATATAATCATAGGTAATTTCACAAATATTATTAGAGTAACATAACCAATGACATAGAAGTTTAACCCAATGAATGAAAATTGAGTTAAGAAATCCCTTACCTTGAGTTTGATTTGTCATGATTTCCCTCTATCTTCCTGAATAATAAACTTATGTTAATTATTTAATTACTTAATAACCTTTTACATTTTTGTTTTTAATTTTATTTCACTTATAAACAAGTTATATAAAATTAATTAATCAATAATGTTTAAGTCAAATGTTATGACCATATTCAACTTATGTATCAAAATTAACTTTGATTGGTCGACTATTGTCAATGAGGTAATTATTTGAAAATATTAAGAATAATAACCACTGAATAATTATAATACTTTTACATCAATTATACTTTTAAAATCATATAGTAAATATTTTTATGAAAAATGAACCAACGCTATTATCATGGAGAAGGTTGGTCATACATATGCATGAGTAATGTTCTCATTTTTCAATGATCATTAGAGAAAGAAGGTAAGTAAATTTTATCTTTCAAGAATGACCATTATATCATAAATAATATATTTTTTAATTATATATAATTATATATATATATATATATCATTCTTTTGATGTGGTGATGAAAAAGGGAGAATCATGTCGCTTTGATGGGGCAGTACTCCACACATCCATGAATAATGTTATCACTTTTTCAGTGTTTAATGGAATGAATAAAATGATATGTTATATGTGAATATATATAACTATATCATGAATATAATAAATATTTCGTTTATATCATATATTTTTATTAAACTCATCCTTAATACATTCCATGTAAATGGAGAACATATCACATCGCTTTGAAGAGGTGGTAGTCCACACATCCGCAAACGATGTTATCATTTTCCTAAAAAATGGAAGGCATGAAGGTATGCATTATATAATAATTCAAAAAGTATTAAGAAATTATAAATATCATATATATCATATAAAAATAATATTTTCATCATATTACCTAACTATAAGATGTGGTAAAGGAAAAATGAATGACATCATTTCGTGAGGAGATAGTTCACCGTAAAAACGAATGGTGATTTCATTACCCATTTGATGAAAGTGTGTATAGGTATAGATATAACTCATAACATAAAAACATAATAGTATATTTTAGGATAATAATTTTATTATATAATTGTTTAATAAGAATAATTTAAGGAGTGGAGAAGGAAACAAAAAAAGTGATCGTTGAAGAATGATACCTTTTTTTGGAAACTCCTTTTAGTTTTCACAAAAGTACTTCCTTGGTTTGATTTCATAAAAAAATTAGGATTATAGGATGATATTATGGATGTTTAGAGCTTATTTATATAGTATTTTTATGATCCAAATGTCTTTAGAGGTGTGAATAATTAGGTAGGGTGAGTGCCTTTTTATAGTGGAGGGGGAGTGACATTCTTATAAATATAAAAATATAAACACTATTGGGAGGTCTCCCTTCCATAATTTTCCTCCAATAATGATCCAATTTTTATAAAAGAGGTTATATGATGTAATAATGGCCAAAAAATTAGTTTTGGACATGTTTCTAGGTCATTGGACCCTTAATGTTAAATTTTAACCACTAAGTAAACTCATTTTTACCTTAATTGTTGTAATTAATTTTAATTACTTTCAGTAATAGTTTTTGGTAAAAAACAATTATACCTAATTATAAATTATATATTATTATTATTGAAAATATGAAATCAATTTTTTCAAATTCCAATCACAAAAGTGGAAGAATTTATTTTAAAGTTAATCTCATATACGGAACGACAAAGTAGGTTTTTAAAGTAAAAATGTTCAAAAGTTTGCTATGTTTTTATATATAAATTCAATGTAAAGTTGACTCAATATACCTTAATTCGTTTAAATTATATAAAATTTATCTAACTATACTTTAAAAACAATTAAAAATATAATTTAACACTATACATTATTTAGATGAAAAGGCAGTTTTCAATTAAAATTTGATGTCATTCGCTATTCATCAAAATATGAAAGTTTTCAGAAAAATACCAAAAATTAACCAACAGTAAATTTTTATATTCAAATTTAAAAAAATGAAGTTATTTTTTCAAATAAATGTTATAAAACTGTCAAAATATAGTTTTAAAACAATTCTTTCATTAGAAGACGGTAAAACTGCCTTTTAAAAATATGCAACTTTTATGCTTAAAAATGGATTTATTCTTATATTAAGCCTATCAAACTTATTGGATGAATTTAAAAAAAATATTATATATATAACATATAAATTTAATTAAAATATTTCACAAATAGTGATTAATTTAATTTATTAATATAAAACTTCATTCTAATCATAAAAATAGTTTTTCATAAAAATGCATCTTTTATTTTTAACCAGTCTTTATTTTTATTTAGAATTACTTTTTAACCAATTAATTAATTCTATAAACATGTTTAAGCTATAATTTTAATAATTTACTTAATATCATTCATTCCCATCATTCCAATAGTTAGGTGATAACTATCATAATAATATTAATAGTATATTGCTACCCAGTAAGACTCGGGCTTGTATGTAACATAAGTCATCAAAGGAACTCGATGTTGCATGTAATAAAAGATAAATTTGGTATTTTATGTGATTAAATATTAACTATGTATTTCATTTAATGTAATTTAATAAATAATTTAAATTAATTAGAAAGAATTTATTTCTTAAAATATCAGGATGTGACATACGTGGCCTGAGAGGGTGAGTATGTGGTGAGGTGGGTTCCATATGGTTACTTCATATAAGGAAATTTCAACCTAGTTTTCTACACAATGATCACAATAGAGTATTTATGGAGACCTTAGGGTTCATTGGAGCATAAAATTCAAATTTCTATCATGAAAATCAAAACATACACTCTTGAAAACATAAAAATGACTTTAAAGTTGATAAACCGAGGTAGATGTCATCCAAAGAAGTGAAAAAATAGGAGTTGATGAATACGATTTGAGGGAGGTAACGCAATATCCCTGAACTCATTGTAAATTTATTTCACCTAGCACATAGTGACCATGTTAGAATAATTATATTCCACAAGAATCTAGTTAAGCTTAGTGTATTATGATATGACTGACACATCATCGTCATTTTCTCCTTGGACCATCCCTTAGTGGTTAACCAAGTAAAATTATTTTGTTCCATTTTTCTTCTGCATTTGTGTTCTTGGTGAATTCCCATTCAATAAGGCAGGTTTAACAAGTTCATAGGAACATGAGGACAAGATCATTTAGGACTCTTCATGATCATGAAGTCTCCAAGGATGATGTTAAAGAAATAAAGTTGTTGGTTGAGTTAGTGTTGAAAATGCGTTCAAAGGAACCCTATGGAGAATCCAAAAATCATGTGGATGTAATTTCAATATTATAAGGAGTGTCTATGGAAATAGATATAATGACTTATATCATTTCTTTAATGAAATGTGAAATTATTTCAATGGAAATGGTCCAAGATCTTAAAATGGATGTAACATCTGAAGTAAGAAGGTTTCCTAATTTTCCACAGAACTCTATTATATCAATCGATCAATCATAAATGGAAATCAACTCCCTATTAAAGGAAAAAGGTACCTAAAATTTACAATAGTTCAAATCAGGTGAAAATATATTTAATATTTATTATTATTGGACTATAAATAATGGTTGGGTCCTTAGAAAATAATTTTTATGTTTTGGAAACGAAGTTTGATGATTTACATCAATTAGTCATTGGAAGTTTAAATCATGAATCTTCTAAATATGAAGAATTGGTCAATTCATATATTTAACCTTAGGAAAATCAAGTATTAAAAAAAGTAAATAAATTTGTTTCTATTGATCAACCAATTAGTATGTCGGACAACCAGTTTGAAGTGTTGAAGAAGTTAGTTGTTGTTTCTTCCAAGAAGGGTGATGTACAAAATTTCTTGTGAATTTTTTCTCAGCAAGTCTGGAATAGACTCACAACTCTCCTATATTACTATAATAATGAAATGGTGAAGAGAATCAATGCTTATGTAGAATATATATTTAAAATTTAAGGGATGTGTCTTCTAGGACCTCCTATTGTTGATCGCCACGCCTCTATCTATTAAAGACTTAAAGAGATCTTTCACCCTGCTGATGTTTACATAAGGAAAAATCTCAGGTTTTCCAAAGAAGTATTTATTCCTTTACCTAAACCATCTTCAATACTATCATCTATATATATAGATAATTTTGATATGGTGATATCCCAAAAACCGACTCTCAACATCCAATCCAACTTTGTAAGGATCACTTAAACTGATCGAGCGGGACTTGGAGCATCTTTACTGATGTTGGGTGATGTTGTTGGAGAGAAGACTGGTGGTCTTTTGTCTACATACTATCTACCTTATGAATGACCAATATCATTCAAAAAAACCCTCTAAAAAGTCATTTCACATCTCATAACTGACATGGTATCATAGTTTCCATGTTTGGTCGAATGGGAGTCTTATAAACATTTGAATAATATTTTGAGAAAAAATTTGAATTATTTCTTGTTTTTAATGAATTTATTTCTTTCTTTTGTATTTTATTATTTTGATGAATTCGTTAATCTAAATTGTCAATATGTTTCTACTTTGTCCTTATCATTTATTATTCGTTATTTTTTATGTGTTTCTTTACTCTTTATTGATCTTATTTTATTATGATTTTTGGTGCTCATTATTTTTATTAATAAAACGTCATGCAAAATTCTCTTCACAATCAGTAGCATTAACTATTTACACTTCTTCAATTGCAATATTGATTGTATTTTTTTCATTTTATTTACTTATTTTCTATTCCACAAAAAGGAGAGAAGAAAAGGGAAAATACAAAATTTAAAAGAAATATTTTAGAAGGGGAGAGGAACAAACAAATTAGATATCTGTTTTAAAGATCTTTTCTAGAGCCTTTGAGCAACGTCTCTATTTTTCACCCTCTCGTCCTAGGGTTATCCTCAGTGTCACTTAGTAAGTTGGTGTTTCCTCCTCAATGTGGTGACTCGGGTGATGCTGGTAATAAGTTGATGACGACAATTTTCAGATGGGGATGATGACAACATGGTGTATGGATGACGATAGGTTGAAGGTTCTTTCTATGATGAGGGTTCGATGTTATGGCGTAAATGGTCGGTTGGTCTTGTCGGTGATTTCATACAATGGTGGCGATGAGGTGGTTCGATGTAAAGGGTTACGGCTTGAGGAGGATCGTTTCTTGAGGATCTGTTTCCCGATGCATCTCGGTGGTAATGGGTTTGATGCGGGATTTTTTAAATTTCAAATTTGGTAATTGTGTTTCAATCTGTTCATGGGTTTTTTTTTTGCTGTGTTTGATTTTAATCTTCTAGTAATCTGGGTGTTATAAAGATCTTTTTTCAAAATTTTTGTTTTCTATTCAATGGGATTTGTGATCATCAAAAAGAGTAGGTTGTTGGATAGACATATAGTGTCCCAACATATCTCAATTTTTATGTGTTTTTATGATTCAAAAAAATACTATCTCTATTCTAAAGAGTTTATCTTAAGTGTTTGAGATGATATTTTTATTATAAGTAATTTATCTTATGCTCACTTTAAGTTATTATCTTACTCCAAGTAATGTGTTCAATCTATGAAAAAGTATTTTATCTTAATGGAATTGATGTTTTGAAAGAATATCTTTCATATGCTTAGAATATTTATTGAAATTTTGTCTTACTACATAATATATAATCTTACGAAGAGGATGGACTATCTACCGCATGTTCAAAGTCAGATAATTCAAAAAAAAATGTAGTCATGAAATGTCTTTATCTTACTAAAATATATTCGTAAAAAATTATACGGAGAGCATCTAAAGAAGTTGTGAAAGTTAAGTATCATACATCAATAACATATTTATCTTATGTAGAATAATTATCCTACATAATGTTGAATTCGGTTTATCTTATGCACAGTATAAGTTAAATATTGGTTTTACCTTGTGAAGCCCCTCAGATATTTATCTTACTAGAACAGTACAGTTAGTTGGGTATCTTACGAATAATTAGCTACTATGTATAATTTCATGATTACTTTCATAATATATTAATAAGTTTCTTCATGTTTTTTAGTGTATCATAAAAGGGATAGTCTAGTTAAGGATAGATTGATTTGTGAAAATTTTCATTTTTACAAGAATGGAAAGATCCGAAGGAGATATATGTCATTGTTGCTGCATAAGCTTATTCCATATTTGGAAATAATAGACCCATGCCATTAATATCATTTACTCTAAACTTTTCAATGGATTAACAACTCAACTGTTGTGATTATTTAATGCTTAAGTTCAAAATTAAAGAGGAGATATAAAAGGAAGAGTCGGCTGCTACATGAAATATAGACATGCATAATAGACACAGACATATGAATATACTCTGATAATGGTAACAAAGAACACTAGTACATATACAAGATCATATACAATGCTTGTGTGCTACGCTTTCAAGTCTATAAATTGCAATCAATGGTCATCAAAATCTAAGCTTTGAATATTATCATCTTCTCATGATGTATCTTCATCAACAGTCAACTATTTATTGCAACTCTATACTATAATATTTCTTCAAAGGTTTATTCATAACTATTGATTTTAATCTCTATGTAAGTAGGTGTGTCAATTTCATGGATAGGTATTGTAAAATGAGAGTTTGGTTAAAAGATCTTGTACTTTTATAACAAGTAACAGTTGCTTTTACTTAGCTGTGAGCCCCTGAAAAAAGGGTTGTCATGGTGAAAATTACCAAACTCGTGGAGTAGAGTGTTGGTGGAGTGGACTAGAGGGTTTTTGTTCCCCAGACCTCTATAAATATTTTTTTTCAATGTATTTTTCCTAAGTTTTTATATTTTTTCTTCCAATATTTTCAAGGTAAAGGATTTGAACTTGCATTCCTAAAAGAGGGTGGATTAAATTTAAGAAATGTTTAGGAACTCAATTCACCCCCCCCCCCCTCTTGAGTTTTCCGCAATTCATTCTCTGAGACAACACTATCAACTAATAGCAAGGGTTTAATTCTGTCAATGGGGACAATATACCTTTATTATCATGTAATGGGGTCAATAATAAAACATAAACAATATAATAAATAATTAGATTGGTCATGTGAAAACTAAGAACGACATACATCTCATGCAATAATAAACAGCTCCCAAAGTGGCAAGCATGTCCAATATTTAAAGAAATATATAAATTAATAAAGCAATAGTTGGATCCTCTGGAGTCCATTCTTGTCCACTATCAAATTTGTGCTCCACTGCTCAACCATCCACTATAAAGTCATTACCCGTCGCCAGATCTCTAGTCCTAAAATTTACAAGCACGCTGAAATGTCCAATTATAGTGTGAGTAAAAGACTCAATGGGACACAACCAATGCATCATCAACCTAACATGTTCAAGTATAAAAAATTTATTTCATAATAATAATAAATATGTAACATGAAAATAAACAAAAAATATAATGTAGAGCACTCATACACTAATCAAGATGCCAAAAACCCCCAGCTCTACGTATTTTGGCTCCATGCCAGAAGTATAATGAGAAGATTTTGGTAGTAACCAAACTAGCCATCGAGCTAGTGAAACTATCACTAGAAAACCTCATAGAATTTTTCATACATGTGACTCAGTCTAAGCCTCAAGAATGGCATGATGCTCACAAATAAACTAGGCATCGAGTGTCCGATATACAACATGCTTCTCAGAGTGCCTGATATACGGCATGCATCTTAAAGTGCCGGATATATGGCATGCAACTCGGAGTCCCTGATTAGCCACTAAATGAGGCTAATATTCATTGTTAATATACATAATTTTCATGTTCTTTGTTATTCATAAACACCATTTTAGTGCATTTTACACTTTGAACACCATTTCACATTATGATTGTAATACCTTCTTAAAATGCACTATTATGTGGTACATTTTTGAACATCATTTAAAGTACCCAATGATTCATCTGATTTTAAGGAATTTAATTTTACATATTTTAATTTGATATTTTTGGAAAATGATCTAAACTTAAATATGAACATGTTTGATTCAGGGATCAATGGAGAATTCATGGAGGATGATGGAGATATTTGGCAATGAAAGGAAGCAATTCTGGAGAAGGCAGATTGGACACCATCCCACTGATGAGACTGTGGGGCCCAACATACAGGCCCAATTAATCCCAAATTTCGTGGGCTGATAGAAGACATGTACAGAAACAAATAACTCTTCATGAGTTAATGCTAATTCGGCCTCCATGTTGGTCATTTATGCGGACCAAGTTAGAGATAAAATTCTGGGCCAGATTCTTCGGCCCAGAAAAACATTCCACCAATTTGATCATATCTCGGAATCCGCAACTCCAAATGGGCCCAAATTTTACAGGCCTTTAGAAGATATCCGGAGCTCCATTTTCTTTGTCTATGGAGCACCCTGATTCGGCCATCTAGAAGGTCATATAAACGCGTCTGTTTGGTGGATGAAATCTGGCTGCCACCTCGGGTCAAAGGTGGAAAATTCCAAATTCCACAAACTTTCCACCACCCTAGGCCTACCATACTCAAGTGGGATGACTTGTACTGTTGAAGGATCTACCCAAGGCTCCCAAAATGCCTATTTAAGGCAGTGGTGGTGAAGGAGTTGAAGATCTTGGATGCTTTGTTCAATAGTAATGTTATGCTGCATTTTTGTTGCCTCAATTTTGTCTTTCACATGTAAGTTGTTCAATTCACTTTAGTTTCTTAATAAAAGTTCTTCTTCTACTCTTATTATATTGTTATTAATATCACTTTGATACCGTTGGATCAAGGTGTGAATTTATTCACACCAACCCTTGTGAAATTATTCACACAACGGTGGAGTTATCATTTTATTTTTGTTGTTTTCTTTACTTCTCCATTTCCTCCCTCATGAGTCTACTTTCCGCTTCCATTGAAACCATGGGATCAATGGAGGGCTAACCCACTTATGGGTTGATCCAATGGAGTAGCAAGGGGCTGGATTGGATGTTATTTATCACCTAATTAATGTATAATCACTTCTTTAATTGGGATTTTTATTTGATGATTTTTAAACTTCATCGTCCTTGTTGAATTTAAGGTCACACACATCAAGTATTAATACGATCCTTTACCTTGAAGTGCTCAAAACTTTGATCCTTCAAGTGTATAGGTGATTAGTATTAGAGGGTGTAGGCATTAAACCAGCAAGTGATGATGTTGTTTATCTCCTTAAATAAACCTATCTCAAATTTAAGAAATTGAAATCATTAAAAAGAAAATACGTCCAATCCACCCCGAGCGATAACCTAGGATCAACTCATTCTTTTAAATTGAATCCACTTAAATATATTAGATATCTTTAAAACCCATCCAAAATCAATCCAAGTTGGCCACTTCATAGCCAAAAATCCATTTCTTAGGTTGTGTATCTTAGGTATCTTCTTAGGTCTCTGTGGAATCGACAACCCAAGCTACACTACAAGGACCGTTCTACCCTTCTACTCTTGGGTAAATTTGGGCGTGAACCAAATTTTGGCGCCGTTGCCGGGGACCAAGTAAGTACCTTAGATCCCAAAAAAAACCTTCTTTCCTCACCTCCATTCTTCTACTCTCACCCAAGATCTCTTATCTTGTCCCTTTCTCGCTTTTTTTTTGGCGCATGTCCGCCTACACCCGCGATTTCTCAAACAGACTAGTTAGGGTGGAAAGTACTAGGATAGGGGAGTCAAGTGCACCTAAGGGATTGTTTAAATCAGATTCAAATATTCTTGAAACCCCAAAGTCAGAACTTGAAACAAGTCCAATGGAGGGTCATCCACAAAATAAAATTGTAAACCCTGGGGGGAATCAAATGGGAAACCAAAACCAAGAAGCTCCAAACTTAGGGAATGTTGTTGATCAAACCATGAACGACTACCTCACTCCAGCTTGGACCAATGCCCCCTCATGCATTAGACACAATTCCATAGGAGACACCAACTACATATTCAAACCCCATGTCCTAAACCACCTTCCAACCTTTCATGGGATGGAGTCAGAAATGCCATACCTTCATGTCAAAGAGTTCAACGACATTGTTGAAACCATGTGTCCCCCACATCAACTAGAATCCACTAAGATGAGGCTATTTCCTTTTTCATTAAAGGATCGAGCTAAAAATTGGCTAAACAACTTGAGACCTGCATCAATCCACTCTTGGGACCAACTGCAAAGAGAATTCTACAAAAAATACTTCCCTCATCACAAAACAATTTCACTTAAAAAGAGCATCCAAAACTTTTTTGAAAAAGAGGGAGAGTCATTCTATGAAACATGGGAGAGGTTCAAAGACACCCTAAACATGGTTCCACACCATGGGTTTTCCATACCTGAACAAGTGAGAATTTTCTATGAAGGGTTGGGTCCGGGGAACAAACAATTCATTGACATGATGTGTAATGGAACTTTTAAAAACAAGGCCCCAAATGATGCTTACGAGTATCTCGAAAGTCTGGCTGAACAAAACCAAACTTGGGGAACTTCACCTTATTCTGAAAATCCACAAAGAACCACTGGAATTCATACACTTAGAGAAGAGGAAAGCCTTAGGGCTAAACTCGCAGCACTCTCTAGGAAGGTTGAAGAGATAGACCTTAGGAAAGTCCATGAAATCCAAAATGTAGACCTTGTTTGCACAATTTGTGACAAACATGACCATAAAACAGACAACTGCCCAACCATTCCATCCATCAAGGATGTTCTTCTAGGAGGACCCCCAGCGGAAGTCAATGCCCTAAACTTTAAAAAGCCCCAATACCAAAACACCTTCAATCCAAGGTACAATGACCACCCAGGCTTCCGATGGAAGGATAACCAACAACATAGCCAACCACATGGACAAAATCCTTACCCCCATCAGAACTACCAAAACCATAACCAGTTCCAAACCCAACCTATCCAATACCAACAACCACCGGTCCATTTTCAACAAACCATCCCACCTCCAAAATATCCCCCTGGGATAAACCAACCTACTCAAGCACCAACCCAAACTGTTCCACAAAGCCTACAAGAACAACTGTGCAAACAAATGGAGAGGATGAACTCGGAGGTATCTTCCCTAAAACAAGAACTTCAAACCATCAAAACAGGAAAGGCACCCATGCCTACTCAGGCGGTGCCGTCCTCAACTTCAAGGGGAGAGTCAAGTTGTGCTCAAACAACTCATGAACAACTAAAGGCTGTGACTGTTTTAAGAAGTGGGAAATCAATTGAGAAACCTGAACAACTAATTCAGAACCCACCTGAAGATTCAAACTTAGATGAAAATTTAAATGAACCACAAGATCAAACTGAAGATACTGATAACAATGTGAAAGAAACAACTCTTCAACAAATAACCCCACAGCCTGCACCATTTCCTCAACGCATGAGGGGGAAACCCAAGCCTGAACTGAGTGAAACATTGAGGGAAATCTTCTCACAAGTCAAGTTGAACATTCCTCTTCTCGATGCAATCCAAACCATACCTTCCTACTCAAAGTACCTTAAGGACTTGTGCACTTTTAAAAGAAAATTTTCACATAAAAACCAAGTCCTTTTGGATGCTAATGTGAGTACCACCATTCAAGGGACCATTCCTCCTAAGTTGAAAGACCCAGGTTGCCCTTACATCAATGTTGAACTAGGAGAAAGCAAAGTTGTCAAAGCCTTGTGTGATATAGGTGCTAGTGTCAATCTCATCCCATATGATGTGTACTGCCAGTTAGGCCTAGAAGAACTCCAACCCACATCTGTCACACTTCAACTTGCTGATCGTAGCATTAGGGTTCCAAAGGGGATTTTAAAGGATGTTCTGGTAAAGGTTGAAAACTTCATCTACCTTGATGATTTCATTGTCCTTGACAACCATCCAAACTTAGGAAATAAGGAACAAACCCCAATCATCCTTGGTCGTCCTTTCCTTGCAACAATCAACTCTGTTATTCGAGTCCGAAATGGGAACATGACCATCACCTTTGGGAACATGAGTCTAGACTTGAACATCTATAATGCAAGCTCACAAATAGGGGATGACGAGGATATTCATGAAGTAAACATGATAGGAAGCATTGATAATAAATCCATGGAACATCAAGGAATATTTGATGAATGTTTAAGTCAGAATGAGATTGATTTCCTTTGTTAATATGAAGGAAGTTTATCTCCTTGGCTTGAATCATTTTCAAATTGCTCTTATGATGAAGTCTTAGGTCCAACAATCAGTGAAACCTTTCAAGAAACCAATTTCATAGAGACCCCTCTAAATTCCTTCCCTAAATTTGATCAAGCCAATCTAGTAGCTGAAACTTCTACATGTGAGGAATCAATCCAATCTGAACCTCTAAAAAAAGAAATTCATCTTGATCCAATGTCCCAATCTTCTGCTGAAATTCTGAACCAACCTGATCTTGAATTAAAGGAACTTCCTGCTGCACTAAAGTATTCCTTCCTAGGGGAAAATCAAACACATCCTATTTTCATTTCTTCTTCTCTTGAAGCCAATCATGAGAGGATGCTTCTAGATGTCCTTAGGAAGCATAATAAAGCCATTGGTTAGACCCTTTCTGATATTCCTGGGATTATCCCACTTATCGGGACTCATAGGATTGTTCTGGAATCTGATTCAAAGCCATGTCTTCAACCTCAACGGCGACTCAATCCTAATCTCATGGAGGTAGTAAGGAAGGAACTTCTGAAATTGTTGAAAGCTGGTATCATATATCCCATAGATGAGAGTGAATGGGTGAGCCCAATCCAAGTGGTTCCAAAAAAGGCTGGAATCACAGTGATAACCAATGAGGATGGAGAGATTTTTCCAACAAGGGTGAGTAGTGGATGGAGGGTCTGCATTGACTATAGTAAACTAAACTCATTCACCAAGAAGGACCATTTCCCCTTACCATTCATTGACCAAGTCCTTGAGAGAGTGGCAGGTCATGCCTTCTACTGTTTCTTAGATGGGTACTCGGGGTACAACCAAATTGAGGTCTCCCTAGAGGATCAAGGGAAGACTACATTCACATGTCCTTTCGGTACCTTTGCCTTCAAACGCATGCCCTTCGGGTTATGCAATGCCCCTGGAACCTTCCAGCGGTGCATGATGGGAATCTTCTCAGACATGGTAGGGGATTTTCTTGAGGTCTTCATGGATGACTTCTCTGTGTTTGGGGATACTTTTGAGGGATGTCTGCAGAATGTGGAGAGAGTCTTGTCAAGATGTGAAGAAAAAAATCTGGTCCTAAACTGGGAAAAATGCCATTTCATGGTTAAAGAGGGACTTTTTCTATCCCATCTGGTCTCAAGTAGGGGGATTGAAGTTGATAAAGCAAAGGTTGACATCATTCGTCACCTTCCATCACCCAAAACTGTCAAGGAAGTGAGGTCTTTCTTAGGACATGCTGGTTTCTATAGAAGATTCATCAAGGACTTTAGTTCAATATCCCGTCCCCTTTGTGCTCTCTTAGTAAAGGATGTTCCTTTTGTTTGGACAGAAAGCTGTGAGGGTTCATTCTCAACCCTCAAATCCTCTCTCACCTCTCCTCCCATTATCAAATCTCCAAATTGGAACCTTCCTTTTGAACTTATGTGTGATGCCAGTGACTTTGCTGTTGGAGCTGTGTTAGGACAACGTTGTGATAAAACTCCTTATGTCATTGCTTATGCAAGCAAATCCTTAAATGATGCCCAAATCAACTACACCACCACTGAAAAGGAGTTACTTGCTATTGTGTTTGCCTTAGAGAAGTTTAGGTCCTACCTCTTAGGATCACCCATCACTATGTTCACTGACCATTCTGCACTAAAATACCTCTTCCAAAAACAAGATGCTAAGGCTAGACTAATTAGGTGGGTCCTTCTCTTACAAGAATTTGACCTCACAATCAAGGATAAAAAGGGAGTTGAAAATTTTGTAGCTGATCACCTCTCTAGGATGGAATTCAAAGACAACTCAAATCACCTCTCTGTGTCTGATTCGTTTCCTGATGAACACCTATACTCTGTGAGTGACTGCCCTTGGTATGCTGACATAGAAAATTTCTTAGTGACAGGAGTCATTCCAAAATTCTTAGGGACTCAAGCTTGAAGGAAATTCCTTTCTGATGTTAGACACTATGTGTTTGATGATCCATACCTCTATAAGTTCTGCCCTGACCAAGTCATTAGGAGGTGTGCTCCAGAATCTGAACAAGAGTCCATCCTTAAATTCTGTCATAGTGAGGCATGTGGAGGTCACTTTTCCTCTAAGAAAACATCTGCTAAGATTCTTCAATGTGGTCTTTTCTGGCCCACCCTCTTAAGGGACTCCTACACATTTTGTCAAAGCTGTCCTAGGTGTCAACAAGTAGGGTCCATCACAAAAAGGAATCAAATTCCACTCACTCCCATCTTAGTGGTTGAAATCTTTGACTGTTGGGGAATTGATTTCATGGGTCCCTTCCCAAACTCTCGGGGATACCTCTACATACTCTTAGCTGTTGATTATGTCTCAAAATGGGTTGAGGCCATTCCCACAAAATCCAATGATCATCAAACTGTGATTAGATTCATAAAAGAAAACATATTCTCTAGATTTGGAATTCCTAGGGCTATCATAAGTGATCATGGAACTCATTTTTGCAATCGCCCATTCTCATCACTCATGGAAAAATATGGAATTTCTCACAAAGTGACCACTGCTTACCACCCACAGACTAATGGTCAAGCTGAGTTAGCCAATCGTGAAATTAAGCAAATTCTTGAAAAAACTGTCAACCTCTCTAGGAAAGATTGGTCTGAGAAACTCTTAGATGCTCTTTGGGCCTATAGAACTGCATATAAAACCATTTTAGGAATGTCCCCATATAGGTTGGTTTATGGCAAAGCATGCCATTTGCCAGTGGAGATTGAACATAAGGCCTTTTGGGCAATTAATAAAATGGATTATGACCTCTCATTGGCCGGAACAAAAAGGAAATTAGATCTCAATGAATTGGAGGAACTAAGAATGGAGGCTTATGAAAATTCAAAGATCAATAAAGCTAGAGTTCAAGCCTACCAATCTAGGAATATCAAGGTCAAACATTTTGAACCGGGAAAACTTGTGCTCTTGTATAGTTCAAAACTTCATTTACATCCAGGAAAGTTAAGGTCTAGATGGTCAGGACCTTTCATAGTGCATCATGTATTCCCCCATGGGGCAGTAGAGATTCAAGATCCCACAAGTGGTCACATTTTCAAGGTCAATGGTCAAAGGTTAAAAACATTCGTTGAATCATTCAATAAACAGAAAATAGATGTTGAGTTAATTGATTCAATCTATGAACCAGGAAAAAAATTGATAAATTTGGGATCTATGTCGGGCTAACGACGTTAAACAAAGCGCTGCACGGGAGGCAACCCGTGGTTTTTATGTTTCTAATGTTTCTGAATCATCTTTATTTTTCAAATAAGATTACTTAATCATTTTTATATTTAAAAATAAAAAAATAGACTTTTGAACTGTTCTTCTATTATGAGTACGGATGGGTACGAAAGAGGAGCACCATATTCATCCGTGTCACGTGGTGTGATCCTTGAGTAATACCTTACCCAGAAATTTAAAAAGAAGACAATGTATCATCAGTTTATTTTGTTTTTATTATTAAATAGGTTTAGAAAAAAAATATATAATAATACAAAAAAAAAGTCCACGCCATAGGCCGTGGGGCAAACCCCGTCACAACCGGCGAAGCCGCGGGGACTCGAACCCGGGACCGAAGGGAGACAGGGGCGCGCGCTTACCACTGACCTACGGCTTCTTGTGCTACCTTATTCTATAATTTTTATATATATTCTTATATTTTACTTCCTTTATTATATAAATATATATATATATATTGTTTGTTTTGTTTGTTTTGTTTGTTTTGTTTTTCCCTTTTTCCACTAGGGAACTTTGCAAGCGACATGGATATCAAAGGAATAAATTCGAGCGGCAAGAACTTCAAACTTCAACCACCAGGTGACTTCATTCCATAATCCTCATTTTCAATTTCCTTTTTAAATTTTTATTCCCTGCCTCTACTCCTTCTAATTTTTCATTTCTTCAAACACTGGGGACAGTGTTGTTTTAAGTTGGGGGGAGATAAAATAAAAAAAATGCTTTTGTGTCAAAAACAAAAATTGAATGATTTGAAAAAAAAGTAAATGGAAGGAAAAATTCCTTTAACTTTGAACATGGTAATACACATTTCACACTTTGAAACTGAATATCAAATAATTTAGCATGCCCTGATTCTGATTTTAATCCTTGTATAAATTCATGAGCATAGATTTTGGAAAGTGTGGCTGTCCAATGTGATATTTCATCGTTTATATTTTCATCCAAATAAAAAAAATGCCACAATGCACGTCCTCTAGACTGTGGGGTACTAATTTGAATTTTTGGGGTCCCATAATAAATAACATAGGATGGTTTTATTTTTATGAATAATATGAGTATTCAAAAAAAAATTATTAAAAAATAAAAATTATTAAAAAAATAAAAAAATAAAAAAATAAAAATAAAAATTTGCGTGTAGAGCAATGGATTGATAAAATGCGAGGCTTTCGGCACTTGGGGATCGTGACTCCAGAGTTTTCTAGCCCTGAGTTTTTCAATCTATCTCTATTTATGGTAATATGACTTTGTTTTTGATTAAGTTAACTCGAGACGATGCCCGAGTATGTGGGCTTCACTTGGTGCCCTAAGGCCTTTGAGTCTGGGAGTCATCGGCAAAGTCTTGCTACATGGGTTAATTTGATTAATTGCAATCTCAATTACTATAGCAATATTGCAAAAAAAAACAAAACAAAAAAAAAGAGGGATGAAGAATACTCATATTAGGATTAAATGTGATTCCACCTAGCGCTTCCATGATTTCCCCCTTGAATGAAAATGAACCCTCATATCTATTGTGATTCACAACACATCATTACACCTAATTGAGTTGGATGAAGTATGATGATGGATTTGATCAAAGGAATGGGCTTGGGATTGGGATCTGCTTATGAAAATATCTTGTATTAAAATATTTTGATGGGTTTCATGATTGTTTGGTATAAGGTTTTTTGGTGATCATTGTGTATTAAAATGTTTTTAGAAAAGGGAATTCGAATTTCATTTTTAATGAGATATATTTTGCTCGGGACTAGCAAAACTCAAGTTGGGGGGTGTGATTAGCCACTAAATGAGGCTAATATTCATTGTTAATATACATAATTTTCATGTTCTTTGTTATTCATAAACACCATTTTAGTGCATTTTACACTTTGAACACCATTTCACATTATGATTGTAATACCTTCTTAAAATGCACTATTATGTGGTACATTTTTGAACATCATTTAAAGTACCCAATGATTCATCTGATTTTAAGGAATTTAATTTTACATATTTTAATTTTATATTTTTGGAAAATGATCTAAACTTAAATATGAACATGTTTGATTCAGGGATCAATGGAGAATTCATGGAGGATGATGGAGATATTTGGCAATGAAAGGAAGCAATTCTGGAAAAGGCAGATTGGATACCATCCCACTGATGAGACTGTGGGGCCCAACATACAGGCCCAATTAATCCCAAATTTCGTGGGATGATAGAAGACATGTACAGGAACAAATCACTCTTCAGGATTTAATGCTAATTCGGCCTCCATGTTGGTCATTTAGGCGGCCCAAGTTAGAGATAAAATTCTGGGCCAGATTCTGCGTCCCAGAAAAACATTCCACCAATTTGATCATATCTCGGAATCCGAAACTCCAAATGGGCCCAAATGTTACACGCGTTTAGAAGACATCCGGAGCTCCATTTTCTTCATCTATGGCCCACCCTGATTCGGCCATCTAGAAGGTCATACAAATGCGTCTGTTCGGTGGATGAAATCTGGCTGCCACCTCGGGTCAAAGGTGGAAAATTCCAAATTCCACAAACTTTCCACCACCCTAGGCCTACCATACTCAAGTTGGATGACTTTTACTGTTGAAGGCTCGACCCAAGGCTCCAAAAATGCCTATTTAAGGTAGTGGTGGTGAAGGAGTTGAAGATCTTAGATGCTTTGTTCAATTGTAATGTTATGCTGCATTTTTGTTGCCTCAATTTTGTCTTTCACATGTAAGTTGTTCAATTCACTTTAGTTTCTTAATAAAAGTTCTTCTTATACTCTTATTCTATTGTTATTAATATCACTTTGATACCGTTGGATCAAGGTGTGAATTTATTCACACCAACCCTTGTGAAATTATTCACACAACGGTGGAGTTATCATTTTATTTTTGTTGTTTTCTTTACTTCTCCATTTCCTCCCTCATGAGTCTACTTTCCGCTTCCATTGAAACCATGGGATCAATGGAGGGCTAACCCACTTATGGGTTGATCCAATGGAGTAGCAAGGGTCTGGATTGGATGTTATTTATCACCTAATTAATGTATAATCACTTCTTTAATTGGGATTTTTATTTGATGATTTTTAAACTTCATCGTCCTTGTTGAATTTAAGGTCACACACATCAAGTATTAATACGATCCTTTACCTTGAAGTGCTCAAAACTTTGATCCTTCAAGTGTATAGGTGATTAGTATTAGAGGGTGTAGGCATTAAACCAGCAAGTGATGATGTTGTTTATCTCCTTAAATAAACCTATCTCAAATTTAAGAAATTGAAATCATTAAAAAGAAAATACGTCCAATCCACCCCGAGCGATAACCTAGGATCAACTCATTATTTTAAATTGAATCCACTTAAATCTATTATATTTATTTAAAACCCATCCAAAATCAATCCAAGTTGGCCACTTCATAGCCAAAAATCCATTTCTTAGGTTGTGTATCTTAGGTATCTTCTTAGGTCTCTGTGGAATCGACAACCCAAGCTACACTACAAGGACCGTTCTACCCTTCTACTCTTGGGTAAATTTGGGCGTGAACCAGTCCCTGATATACGGGATGTAACTCACAAGTCAACTAGGAATCGAGCAGCCTGATACTTAGGTGTCAAGTGCATCCCCAACACAATTTTTCATGGTATCATCGTATATCCACCATGTGCTCAGGTCCATTTTCATCATCATCGCAAGTCAAGTGCACCCCCCCCCCCCTCTAAGAGATAAACATGTCACGATGATCCACCTATTACAAGCACTAAAAACGGTATCTCCAAAGCAAGGTAACATATATACAAGGTAGACCATACATGGAAAGCATATAGACATGAGAAATTAAGCATCAACAAATAATAGCATGTGATCATAATCAAACATGGCAACATGATATTCTAGTTTCGTTCAAGGAAACAAATATCACAATGGGCCTCACGGGTGACACACGCAACCATAAAGGTCACTAAGTCCAATTTCACCACTAAGATACTTTTCCTAGTAAACAAATCTTTTATTAGAATTATTGTCATCTTCGATATTTAAAACATGAAAAAGGGATTAAATTATATCTGAATAAAATATCTCACTACGTTCATAAACAAATTTAGAATTTAATTTTTGTTCATTGAGATGAACTCAACAACACCAATGATGCATCAATCTGATCTATATCTAAAAAGATATTGAAAATAGTATTTTGAAATAAATACTAAAATAAAAGAAATAAGGTAGAAAGATAAGATAGAGGTGTAAGAGAGGGATATAATTCCCTTGGTGGTGGGGCACCCCCCTTCCAATGTTTTATAATTATTTTTATCATTTCCCTTATTTTTTCCAATTAATTTATCATTTATTACTTATTATTCTCTTCTCTCCCCATATCATGGTTCATTCATTTTTTTAGCCTCTCGAAAATACAGTTAATCACTCATAAAATATATTTTAAAATTCATCTATATTTATATTTATACAGATTATATATATCACCCATATATATATACATTCACACACACACACATAGATATATATATATACATAATTTAATTTTATCACACAAATATTATTATTTTCAATTTAATAATAATAATAATAATCTTTATTGTTATTAAATCACTCCATATTTTCCACCATAAACATTACAAACACAAATTCATTAAATACCCATAATAATGATAAATAAAATTTTATTAATCACACACATTTTAATTAATTTAACACAATTAACAATATCAATATTATTATCAAACCTCCCAAAAAATATTCAATTATGGAAAGACATTTATACTCAATTAAAAAAATTCAAAATTATTTAATTACATGTGTATATTTCCATTTTTTTCCTAGACACAAATAATAATAACAATACAATTATTATTCTTATTATTTAAACTACATAAAAAAATTCAGATATCAAATAATTTATCAGTTCAAACAAATCAAAATAATTTCAAAAAATTAGTCATAAACATATATTATATCTTTTTAAAAAAAACCCTTACACCAAAAATTAAAAACCAATGGCACGAATATACGATTTAAAAAAACACCTGACATGTATAAGGGTTTTGTCTCACATATGTTAAAACCGACATCCCAAATTCAATAAGAATTGGGGATTTCGCATATGAGACACTGTTCAGAAGACATTCCATAATTTTAGAAAAATTGTGAATGCATAATATAATATATTTAATATTTTTATTATATCAACATTGAGGATTTATGAACATCAGAATTCTGAACTGACTCGATGACTAAATCTGAAAATATTTTTTAAAATATTGTAAAGTGTTTCAAGATAATAACAAAGTTGTTACATTAACAAGGTGTTCACCCTTACATTGGGGGTGTAATTTTGACACGAAAACCTAAGCAGCCCAGCCTAGCTAAACCTGACTTAGGCTAGGCTGGGATCGAGCCTATTATGCACCGGCCGAGGCCTGGGCCTACAAAGGATGACCCGCATGCCAATTTGGTTCGACTGTTGGCCCATAGAAATCCCACCCAAGCCCAGTCCGTAAAAATATCTTCTTCCATATTATAATTTTTGAATTAGATTTCATTAAATTATTTATTTAAAATAACCAAAAATTAATTATTTTATGCTAATTTTATTATTTTATAATTAAATTAATGTTATTTATTAGGATGGTTGATATTTATTTAGACTTGATAGTCAACACATATTTGTTTTTTTTTCAATCCAAAATTTTTGAAAAAAGTTATTTGACCTTTAATAATTTTTCGAATTGTTCAATATTTTAAATTTTTATTAAATTAAGAAAAATATGATAATTGTAATAGGTATGTGACATTAAGGTTGAGGGTTTTTTGAAACACCTTAAGTGAGAAATGTTAAACATGAAAACAATTTCAAATGACATTAATTTTTTTAAATAGTGTTCATTCAATTAATTATTTAAAATAACCAAGAATTAATTATTTTATGCTGATTTTATGATTTATAATAATTATGGATGAAATTTATTATGATGATTTCTATTTATTTAGATAAGATAATCAACACAATATTTTTTTAATTTAACATTTTCAAATATATTTTTTAACATTTTATAATTGTATTAATTGGTCTATATTTTAGATTTTTATTAAATTAAATAAAATGTTATAATTATAATAGGTATGTGAAGTTGAAGTTGAGGGTTTTGTGAAACACATGATCAAGCTGAAATTACACCCTTACCTTACATGAACACATAGAAACAAAGTATTAAATAATTTTTTTTTCACATAAAAATAGTTTAATTTATGAACAAGACAGAGAATGATCACTTAAAAATTGAGAATATTACACTATAACTTCATGAACTTCCAGACATAACGAACTTTCACCCCACATACCCTGAAAATTGCTACATAATTCTACCAAATTAATGAGATAATTCCACCTCTCTATGGTTGTATAGATCATTTATTGAACCATGCATATCAATGTGTCCAGTGATCATGTTCTTTTTTCACTTTTACACGTTTTTGGAATCATACGCCGTTGTTACTCTCAGTATTTCCACAACTATTAGAGGAACTCTAACTTGAGCTCTTGGACTAGTTATGTCATCAATAATGAATGTAACATTATAATCATACATGAAGATCCATGCTATCAAATTTCAACTAAAGACTGAGACAAATTATATTTTTCAAATATCTTTATGTGTTTCCATGTTAAAATTCAAGTATATATTGAATAATAGTTAGGTCCAACAAACCTTTTATTTTTTTATGAAATTATGTGTGGTAGGATTATGAAAATAATGAAACTTTAAAGTGAATAAAACAAAAGAATCAATATAAACCAAAAATATAATAAAAAGTGATAAAACATGAGTTTTGAAGTCACAATTTTGATATATAATGGGCTTAAATGTGAATGTCCAATTTGGAATATTTATAAAATGTTATGGATTAACTTGAAAATAGTAATAAAAATCATCAATAGTATATAGAACAGAGAATCATACACAAAAACATGTCATGAACATGTCATATCAAAGAAAAAATTGATTTATTTTAAAATTTACAACTTGGCAAGAATAATGTAAAACACAAATCATAATTTTTGAACATAACAAGATAAAAGGAAAATTGACTTACATCCAAAAAATAATACACTATCACAACTGGATACATATCTTATAGCACTAAGTAAACCTTTCAAGCACACTAGTGCTTATTATAACTATTTTTGTGTTTCCTAAATGTTTAATGAAGAGGCGTTTATATATCACTTATTTATGTGTTTTTTGTTTGGAACACAAGTGTAAGCATTTTTTCAGAGAGAGAAAAAATAATACTTATTTTTCCCAACTGTGATAAGTGATATAATCAGTCGTCAAATAGACACTAAATTAAACTCACATAGTTGACATGTTTAGACCCAACGTGAAAAGAAAACATTTCCCATGATTATAAGTTAAAAATAAATCATAGACTCTATTTAAAAAAATAGTCTGACACAAGGTAAAAAATATGAACTGACACATCATGCATCAACAAGGTCAACACTATTTTACTCTTACATGCCAACTGGAAAATAAATTATAATTATAGCATGGATTTATAATAATAATATTTTATTGATATCTATCCCAATTTCAATGTATAGTATAAATGCAATAAATAAATTATAAATATAGTATATATTTATAACAATTATTTAGTATCATATTACACCCACATTTATATATCTCGCCTATCTTGAGCATTGCATCACTTTATTTCACCCTAAAAATAAAGGGGTTTAGTCTCATTCAAGAGGCACCGGGTTCTAGAATCTTTAATCTAAAATGATATCAAAGCTAAGTAAATTGTAGAGTTTTCCCACTACTCTCTTTATCCTCTCTCTTTAAATCCCCACAACCTAGTGCACAGTGAAAATCAATCCAACCTAGCCAGATTCCCTGGGCACCACCATGTTCCCCCACTCTCAGCCTTGCAAAAGAGGTCATTTTGGAAAAGATCACACCTGTTCTGATTTTTCTGCTGCGATTTTTTGCTGTTAATTTTTTCTTTTTGAACATAAAATTCTCACTAGTTTCTGGATTGATTTACTACTGGAAATTCAAATCAACCTTTAAGTCATGAGCAATTTCACAAACAAACCTTTGGAATGGAAGTTCGTATAATTTGTAAACCATCAGTAAGATCACTCATGATTTAATATGCATTGGTATCTTCTCACCAATGAAAGTTGTATTTCAAGAGGTCTCAATGAATCATGTGTTCAGTAGATACATACTCTGTAGAGACATCAATGTTCAAGATTCTACCCCTCCAAAAGCATGAAACTCTCCTCATAATCTTGTATTGAACCTCTACTATTGTCATAGTCACTACCTACCTGTGTTGGTTCACCAGTGACATTATCCGGGGTTAGATTATTGGCCTTCCATTAACAACCAGTCATGTCACTTTTTCAAAATCATGGCACACAACACCAAAAAGGTCCCCTAGTGAAAAATCAAATTGCATGGCATGTAACGCATGACCATATTAATTTACGGCACACAAAGGACATATAAGCACATAACAACAATAGAAAATAATATGTTAGATCACAAAATTATTAGTAATGATAAAAATACAAAAAAAAAAACAAATATTCATTAATTTTAGGGAATTTATTTTGAAAAATAATCTATTGATAATAAATAATCACCAGTCATTCAAATAACAAATCATTGCAATTCGATCATTGGAAGGAGGTTGAGAAGTTAGCATTGCAGTTGGTTGTGCTCGATCATGCCACTCAATCGACGAGTCAAGTAGAGTTAGGAAGTGGAAGTAGGATCATAACTTGACTTGAAATAGGGTATTTTAATAAGGTATTTTAATAAAGTTTGGGTTGGATAGTTAAAAAAGGCACCAAAAAACGAAAAAAAGGCGATGCAATGTCACACGCAATGCCACAATGCGCAATCCCAACTAGTTATTGCACAGGCATTGCATGGAATAATGGACCCTAATGCTAGCCATGACGTGCATCATTAAAAACTATGGAAGAAATCAGAGAAGATCACAAAGAATCATTAAGTGCTTCTCAGAGAAACTTCTAAAGATACTGAGTTAGTTGTCACATCAGCTAGCTCAATGACGAAACATATGACCTTTTGGCATTGAAAACTTAGTCACATATAAAGAAGAGTCTTGAAGATTCTTACCAAGAAAAGGTTGTTACAAGGACTTAAAAAGGTATATTTACCCATTTGTGAGCATTTCATAAAGGGCAAGAAACACATACTGAAGGTTGGGACATCAACGTCAATAAGAAACAAGACCTTCGGCTTGATCCATAATGGACATTTGACGAGCATCAGTTCACATACTTTATCACTTCTATTAATGATTATTTTAGAAGATGTAGAGTGAATTCAATAAGGAGGAATGAAAATGTATTTGAATCCATTTAAGTCTTTAAATCATGGAAAAAACATGAATCCAAGTGGTTGAATACTGAAAATAGAAAATGTGTCATCCTTAAAGGAAATTATACAATAAGAATATAAGACTTTTACCAAATAGTACACACGCTTCAAAAAAAGGAAATTATAGAGATTATGTGTACTTTCCAAGAAAAATTGGAAACAATACTAAGATGGTGAGGTTCACTAACACAATATGCAGCGAAAAGAAAACCAATACAAATAACATATAATACTTTTACAAGGTTAATCCCTTAATGTGAAAGACTACATCCTTGTTGTTCATGGTATCATCTATGAGACAGATTATATCACCCATATAACCAAGTGAATTTCAAAGTTACTAAAAAGGTGTCATCCTTAACCCAAAATTTCATGTTTGACAATGAAAATTCAAAATGAAAAATATCTTCAAATGGTCTCAGGATATAATTACATCAAATTATATCTATCTATGGAATGTTTCTTAAAATCATGAGTTGGATTGTAGGATAGTTTAATCCTATGAGCCCACCTTTTTTCTCATACTGCATCGCAAGTAGGATCAGTTTCCTTCTTGGATATCTGATTCAAACATGGTGACTCAATAGGATCATTGAACATCTGATCTAAATGATTCAAGAAAGATCAGATGAAAGATTTCTGTCAGATCATTGAACTGGGTAAAATATGGTTCAATAATGTTGTTGTGCTCATCTCTCCCTCTCTCCTTCTGCAAAGTCCCCACTCCAGGGTAATGGAAATAAATAAATTAAAGAAGTTTACTTTTAGATCTAATATGAATGTTGTTACTTACTCATCTGATTCTGAGTTATAGGGAAATAAAAGTGATGAAGTTTTTAAAGTTGTAAAAGTAGTATATAAAGAAATAAAATATATTCAATAATGAATAGAAAATATTATCTTAGATATGGTCAAAAAGGAAGTAGGAATGTTGATATTGATCCAAATGATGCTCCTAAAATAATTTGTTATGAATGCAGGAGAAAAGAGCATATCAAGTTTGAATGTCCAAAGTTAAAGAAATAAAGAAAAAGAAAAAAAGAATAAACCAAAAAGGAGAAGAGAGACTTAGAAGACATTTGGATCTATAGGGAGTATTCAAACTCCAGTGAAGGATTTGGTTTAGAAAAGGAATTATAAAACATGTTCTTGGAGGGTTCTTCACATTAGGTTAGTGACTATGATTTTGATTCTAGTAAGAATAACTCTGAAAAACCTTATATTAATTATTTATATGATTAAATTAAAAGACCATAAAAATAAGTAATCAAAATTTTATATATATACAAGGAAATTAAAGAAAAGTATAAAAATATTATTGAGTAGAATAATTTTTTAATCAAGACATTAAGAAACTTAAAGAAGATAATGATCAGTATAGAGATTTTGTTTCTAAAAATAATTAAGATGGAGAAAGTAAGTTAAATAATTGTGTGATGCCTTTGACACCATTCAAAAGGAAAATGAATGGTTGAAAAATGAAATAGAAAATTTAAAGTAGAATCTATCAACATTCGTTCAAGGTAGAGAAAGTTGTGATAAAATGATGTGTGTGAAAAAATTAATAAAAATAAGACTCGGCCTGGATACAAAACTTTGTTTGTTAAAAGTTATAAAGTAAGTTTTAAGTCCTAGTGGACCAGTGAGGGAGGTGAATCAGGTGTGACCAAATTCTTTTACCAAAAACTAATTCTTCTTTAGTTACATAAACCCTATTTGGTTTTTTAACATGTATCACATGTTTTTGATGTAAATGTATCTCTTTTTTTACCATGTCATACACCTATATAAAATACAGATGCTAAAAGTAAAGATAGCACATTTGGTTTTTTAAGGTTTTTATCTAATGTGGGAAACCTAATCATTATCGTGTATCATGGATTCGCCATTAATAATATTGTTATTAATTATAGTGGGTGGACATGGATTATCCTGAAACCTATCTTATCATATTATATGGACAAGTGATCATGTATCCTATAGTTTTCACATAGGAATCTCACCATTTAGTTCTTAGCATCCCACCTCTTGAAGTCAGTCATCACTATTGCACGGGATGTTACTGCATCCAAGAATAGATCAGCTTCCTCACCAGAGTCTCCAACTGCCTATAAATCTTCGAAATGAACACATTAAACTTGGTCTCTGATACTCATCTTAGTTCTCAGTTCTCCTAAATTTTTTCACTGGCTTACTCAAACTCACAACTTTGACAACTGACTCTAGCCATTATAACTCAGGTCATCTTTCTCAACATTATCTACTTTTCTTTCTTCAAGACTTCACAACCCTCACCATACTCACAATAGATTTTCTTCATCAAAACCCAATAGGTTTCAAATGATTGTTTCTCTTCTTCTTTGATAAAGGTTGTAGAGGATTGTCCTTATACATCAATGGTTCTTTATTTTTTTTCGTCAGTACACACTCTCATCTCACACACAGTCACTACACCTCACAATGGCTCCTCCTTATATTTATTTCTCAGTATTCTCATTTTCTATTGTGAATGGGTGGCTATATTAAATGAACCTTTCATTTTCAATACCCACAAATATAATATCAAGAGGAATTTCTCACTGTCACCCAAAAGGAGTGATTATTAAATAACCACTTTGGGTCCCCACTAGATATCATGCACTATTTTTTAAACTCAAAAGGCATGATTATTAAATCTCTTCTGCATATAATTTGAATTATTCTATATGTAGGTAAATACTCTTTCATTTTTTCAAATGTCTTATGTGTAGGATGTTATTTTTTTTATTTTCATAATAAATTGATGCTCTATTTTTTTCATTTTTTTATTACATGCATTTTTTTCATTTATTTTAATTGCTCAAATCCTGGTCGTTGATCTGTTTAGCTACCCAACTTTTTCTAGCCACTGGATCTCATAAGAAGTTATGATTTTGTTAGGTTTTATTTGGAATTGTTTTTATATTCCAATGTAGGAAGCGTCATTCGAATTGAGAAGAGGGTTTTGAGAGATTGGTTTTTTGGAAGAAGGGTATTTTGAGATTGAAACTGGTTACTAGTTGTTGTTTTGGTACAACAGAGAAATAGATATGCATTTGGCGCTTCATGCTCGATGCTTAGAGTCTTACTTTTTGATCCACATTTTCAGTCATGTTGGACAGTGAGAATGCAGTGTTCCTCGAAGAACCGGTTTTGTGACATAGATCTACTGGAAGTCGACACACCATTGCCCTCACCTGTGAATATTGGAGCTCTCCCGGACACTTTGTTCTGGTGGATACTTGTTGTTGTCGACTGCATGTGTCCTATTCCTTTCCTATCATGGAATGCCATGAGAATAATTTTAAATATTCCACTGCTGGAAGTCTCTTAGTAAATCCAACTATTGGTAAAGGTCTCCTCTTACTATTCTTCAATGTTTCTTTATCGAGGCATTTTGTTCCTGTTGGCTTTGTTGTATGTTTTTGTTTTCTTTGTATCCTTGTTTAAGCATTAATAATAAAACAGTGTAGGGTGGTGTTCCTTCCATGGATTAGTTCCCAAAAGGGTTCCAAACCACATAAATTCCGGTGTTTTTGCTTTCTATTTTTCATTACTTTGTGTTGATGCCTGCTGTTGTGTTGTTTTGGCTTTGTCGCTGCTGTCCATTTTCAATTTTGTATTAATTGCAGCGTATTGAACATCATTTTTTCATTGTAAAATTTATTTATCACCTGCATGTTTATTTGATGATCCTCGGCTCATTGGTTGGGGGATTTTTTTCACAATTTCACCCACCACAAATTGGTATCAGATCCTTCAAATAAACTATGGAATCTGAAAAATATGAAATAGAAAAATTTGATGGAAATAATGACTTTAATTTGTAGAGGTTAAAAATGTGAGCCTTGTTAGTCCAGCAAGGGCTGCAAGACACCCTTCGCGGACCTAAGAAACCTCATGTGAGTCTGTCCACTAATGGATATACTGTGAGGACCTATTCATACATCCCTCCTAACATTTTTTTGAAATCTCATAGCTCTTTGACCTTGTCTTTAGGTGATAAAGTTCTACAGGAAGTTTCATATGAGACTTCCAAATCTAGTATTTTGTCCAAGCATGAAAAAATTTATTTGAAAACTTCTTTAATTAGTCGTCTATATAAGAAGCACAAATTTTACACTTTCAAGATGCATCCTAGAATGGCCATCTAGACACACCTTTATGAATTCAATAAAATCTTATTAGAACTAGAAAATATAAATGTCAATGTTAAAGAAGAGGACAAATCCATTATACTTTTAATTTCACTAGATAGTTCATATGAACACCTTTTTGATGTTATGATGTGTGGTAGAGACTCTTTGACCTTAGAGGAAGTCAAGTCTGCCTTGATTTCACGTGAGTTGCGTAGCAAGGCTAAGGTTAAGCCTGAAGCTGAGGGTCTAAATGTGAGGGGTCATTTGGAGTTTCGAGGGAAGAAGAAAGGTAAAGGTGGGAAAGGTAGAAAAAGTCATATCCAGTCAGAAGAACACCGGTTTAAATCCAAAAAAATGGGAGTTACCTATTTCCACTGTGGTAAACCTGGGAATATAAAACCCAAATTCCCTAAATTGAAATCCGGTAAGACTTCTAATGAATCTTCTGATCATTATCTCTTTGTCGACCAAGGCTATGAAATTGTTGAGGTGTTGTGTGTGTCCCATGATACTCTTGATGCTGAGTGGGTGTTAGACTCGGGGTGTTATTTCCATATGTTACTAGATAAGAGTTCTATTTCTTGTTTGACTGAGGGATTTTAGGGAGAGGTTTTTCTCAGCAACAATAATAGATGTTGCGTCAGGGGTAGAGGATTTGTTATGCTAGAGATCTCAGAACGTTCTCTTGTCAGATTTTTGGATGTGAGATGGGTTCCGGATTTACAAAGGAATCTCATCTCATTAGGTGTTCTATATCAGAGAGGTTTTTCCTTTAAGTCTAATTCTAGTTGTCTTAAAATCTCCAAGGGAGCTTGTACAGTTCTTAGAGTCTCCTTGTTGAATAGGATGTATGTGTTAGATGGAATAACACGCGTCAAACAGTTGGGAAACACCTATTTCACTAACAATGACAACACTATGCTTTCGCATAAGAAACTAGGTCATGTAAGCGCTAAAGGCTTAGAGGAATTGAGCAAGCAAGGAATTCTCACTCAAGTTACACCAAGTAACTTAGCCTTTTGTGAAGATTGTGTAATGGGTAAGTCTAAAAGAGTTAGTTTTCATATATCCAACTTTAAAGCAGGTTCCCACTTGAGTACATTCACTCTGATTTGTGGGGACCTTCTAGGACTACCTCTCATAGTGGAGGCTACTACTTTGTCACTTTTATATATGAATTTTCTTGGAAATTCTGGCTCTATATTTTAAAAAATAAATATAACGTATTTGAGGTATTTAAAACTTGGAAAGCCTCTATTGAAAATCAATCTGGGAGAAAGTTTAAAGATTTAGGGACCAACAATGATCTTGTATACCTATCTAATGAGTTTATCAAGTATTGTGAAAATGAAGGAATTTTGAGACATCGAATCGTGAGTCAAAATCCTCGGCATAATGGTCTAGATGAGTGTATTAACTTTACCATTCTTGAGTGGTTTCTTAGCATCTTTGCAAGCCCGGGCTTGCCCAAATCCTTTTGGGTAGAAACTGTCACTATAGTAGTTTACTTAATAAATAGTTTTCCCTCATCAGACAATGACTTTAAGACTCAGATTGAATTGTGGACAAATTACCCCCGTCCTATGGACATATTATAGTGTTTAGGTGCACTGCCTATACCCATGTGTAGGATGTTAAACTTGAGCCCTGAGCCATCAAGTGCATCTTCATAGGATATCCTACTGGGGTGAAGGGATATAAACTTTGGGTAGATAAACTCATCTTTCAAAATTGCATAATTATCTAGTATGTGGTTTCTCAAGATTCTATTCCTACTAGAGTCCAGCCTCCCACTGATGATAGTGAGGGTCCTTCTCAGAAGAGGGATCTTGAGGCTAATCCTCGTAGTGTTAGTGATTCTCCTGTTGAGACTCCCTCTACCTCTCAGGTGCCCCTTTCTCAGCCTGAGCCAGAATCTAGGTCTGATTCTGATGATTATCTTGATGGTGGATCTCCTAGTGACCTTAGGGTTTATCTACTCACTAAGGATTGGCATAGGAGAGTCATTATACCTCCTCCTAGTTACAACCATGCTGACATGGTTTTCTTTTCCTTCAATGTGGTGGTGGATCTTAGTGGAGAAGATCCCCAAAGCTATAATCAGGCTGTTAATGACAGAAACTCTCAGCATTGGATTTTGGATATGGATAATGAGATGAAATCCCTAAGAAAGAACCACACTTGTTCCATAGTCAATAAACCACCTACATCCAAGGTGATTGGCTATAAATGGATTTATAAAATGAAATAAGACAATACAGCAAGGAATAAAATTAAATTTAAAGTTAGGCTTGTATCCAAAGTATTCCTTCAAAGGGAAGCAATCGATTACTCAAAAATTTTCTCTTATGTAGTGAAACATTCTTCTATAAGAATTCTTCTTGCGTTTTCTTCCCATTTAGAATTTCATATAGAACAGCTAGATGTCAAAACTTCTTTCTTGCATGGTGATTTAGATGAAAAGTAATACATGAAGCCTTCTGCTGGTTTTGAACATGAATTTAAATCTAATCAAGTTTTTTTTCTTAATAAATAATTATATGGATTGAAACAAGCTTCTAGACAGTGGTACAAAAAGTTTGATTCTTTTATGCTTGAAAATGTTTTCAACCGGAGTCATTTTGATGCATGTATATATTTTTTGAATCTATTAAAAAATGAATGCTTTATTTACTTCTTTATATAGATGACATGTTGCTCATGTGTAATGACATGAAATTAATCACCCATTTGAAAATGAAATTGAATTCAACTTTTGAAATGAAAGACCTAGGTTGTGTTAAGAAAATTATGGGCATGGAAATTATTAGGGATATAAAGCATAAACTTATGTATGTATCTCAATGTGACTATATCCTTAAAGTGATTAAGAGATACTTGTTTGATTATTTGAATCCTGTTAGTGTTATTTTAGGTTATAATTTTAAATTTTCTTTATTTGAGTCATCTTACACAGCTTCTGATATTGAATACATGAGTAGAATCTCCTATTCTAATGTAGTGGGTAGTATTATGTATGTTATGATTTGAACTTGACCAGATGTTACTTTTTCTATCTGTACTTTGATCAGGTTTATGGAAAATCCAGGAAATCCACATTGGCATGCTCTTAAATGGTTGTTGAGGTACATTTCTTCTACTTCATCTCTTTCAATTTTCTATTGTAAGAATGTTAGTTCATCGGAATTAATGACTGGTTATGTTGATTCTGACTATCCTGGAAATATTGATACTAGAAAATCACTAACTGGTTATTTCGTTACTGCATGTGGATGTCATGACCTGACCCTACCCAGGCTCAAGCCGCAACTACCCCAAGCCCGCCTCCATAGGCCAGGGGCTGGCGACAAGCGCCCAAGGCTAAACAACTCGGGGAGGCCTTTACCTGAGTACCTGTACACACCCACGCAGCACACTCAATAAAAAAGTACAGAGTAAAAAAGAAAAGTAAAGTACCTAATGCAATAAATAAACCACAAAAGTGCATCGACCTCTAAACAGTACAAGCAAGTGCTGAGGTAAACTGAAAAGAAAAGGGGAAAAATATGCTCCCAACCAGAAAAGTGCCACAACCCGGCAACAGGTAAACAAAAGAAAAACAGCTGGAAGGGTCCCCCACCTGGAACCCAACTCTGACCACCACACGCGGTCCAAGCTCCTGAACTCCTAAGCTCCACTGAAGTCACAACCAACCTGTCCATCGTCTGTAAGGGCACACCAAGTGCGGGAAAAGCCCAAGCAGGGGTGAGTATAAAAATACTCAGTAGGATACCCTGAAGGCTCGAGGGAGCAACAAAGGAGGTACCGAAGGGTGAGCAGTAGATTGAATAGGGAAAGTAGAGGAGTACAACCAAGAGTGCAGTAAAGAGTACAGTAGAGAGTCCAGCTCAACCTAACAAGAGGAAAGAAGGTAGACTCGTCAAGACACAAGGAGATGGAAATGGTGAGAAGATGAACTTCCTGTTGAGTCTTCGCTACCTATAGTAGGATAGTAGACTCGTCCAACCACAAGAATCTAGACACGGAAAGCACGTGGCATACCTCACGCATCTTCGCCTCTCCTGGAGGGAGAGTAACCAAGCCCAAGAAGTGGGTACTAGAACAAGGTATATACATATTCATATGCTCAAACAAGAAGCCCAAACAAGATTGTAAGGGGATCTCCGTCCCATAGCTCAGCCCAAGAAAGTGAGTAGCCCATAGTACTAGAAGTAACCACCATCGATGCCCAGAATACCGCATTTCTATCCCAAATTGCAAGTCAAAGGGATCAAATCACCGCACCTTGAAACTATCCGCTTTGGGTGGCACTGACCCGCCTGCACGATTTTAGGTCGCGTCACAAGGACGCGTCTTGGTCGGGAAAGCGCCCCTCATACTTGAGAGTTATGGGGGAACGTCAAGCCACACCTCGTCACTGCCCTGTAGTCGAGAGGTCTCCTTAAAGTCGACAGGCGACCCCCTCCCCAGCCCCGCTAGAGTGTAATCCCTGGAAGTCGACGGGTTCCCACTGGAGGGAGACCCAGCAAGAGTCGACGGGTGCCACACTGCCTAGTCCCAAAAAAGGGTAATTCAATAGAGGGAGACCCGAATAAATTCATCGATGAGTCCCAATGCCCAGTCCCATAAAAGGGTACTCCACTGGAGGGAGGCTCAGAACCATCATCAGGGACCACTTCCCATCCCAGCTAAGAGTAAACCCGGCATTGGGGACCACTTCCCAGCCCAACTGGAGGTAAACCTAGCATCGAGGACCACTTCCCAGCCCCACTGGAGGTAAACCCAGAACCACTCTGGCCATCCTGGCTAGATGTTACTGCTCGGTGAACACCGTTGTACTGGCCATCCCTGCTGGATGGTAACCCACTGGCTATCCCTGCTGGATGGTACTGCTCTGGCCATCCCTGTTGGATGGTACCCCACTGGCCAGCCCTGCTGAAAATAACCTCCTGGCCAGCCCTGCTGGAAACAACCTCCTGGGTAGAGGATCGATGCCCACGTAAAGTGTTGGTCACACCGAATCCGCAAGAACTCTACCAGGGAACACGAAGGGGTGGGAGAAACACCCAGGGCCTCTCAGGGCGATCACGCTCTAATCCATTGAGTCACTATCGAAGCGGACCGAGACAACTCATCCCAAAAAGTGGGAAAAACACCCACGATGTACGAGTACATGTAGTCGAAAACGGTGCCACAGTCCGGTGAAAGGGGAAGGGTACTGAAAAGCCCTCACAGTAGAAGAAACAGAGGAACCAAACCATCTCTGCCGGCCAAACGAGAACAGGACCAGGGGAAAACTCAACCCTGCTGGTCAACAAACGAGAACAAAGGGACCCTCTACATCGCGAGAGGTCAAAAGTATGTAAAGCAGAACACGCCACGTACATGGGGTCCACACGACGTGTGACCCCAAGTCACACCCAACCAAGCGCACAAACATTCTCAGGTACCAACATCCACATGTACCTTCCAGTGTTTCCGTATACTCCCAAAGTATACCACGTCTCCAGCCCAAAGGCTAACGTGCACACGGTACCCAAAGTCAATGCGAAGGCGTGAATGTAACAACTCCAACTTTCCACCTCAACGGTTGAGGCACGGCCAACCACACCTCTTCAAACATATACCTCACTCACATAGGAGTGCACGTGATCACACGCCAAGGGTCCGCTATAAACATGGTAGAAGAACCGCCACCGGGGCACCTTCATATTTCCACATTTAATAAGATCGCGTAAGAGGCTCTGCTCGCCTGAACAGATTACACTGTTGTAATCCTCATGAAAAAACATGCGATATTGACTACTTACTTGCCTCCAATGGATATCCGACGGAAAAGTCGCCAACACCGCTTTACGCCCGAACAGCGTCCTGTGATCCCGAGCCTCGACCCTAAAAACAGCCGGGTGCATCGCACCATTGTGATACCCTTGCGAAAACACATCAAAAGGACTACTCACTTGAGTGGAATGGATATCCGGAGAAAAAGATGCATTCTGGCACACCGTACACGAGCGGTGCTACATGGGACCCGCATCTCAGTCCCGAAGCACAACGAACGGATCACACCATTGCGATCCTCTCGAAAAATTACACGAGTTTGACTATTCATATGTCCAAAACGGACACTCGGTGATAAAGCTAAAAATCACCACCAACTCCCAAAACGGCCCCTCATGGGGCCCGCACCACCATGCGGAATTAAAGTAGGAAGATTGTGCAATTGAAATGCCCTCAGAAAAACACCCTGAAACGACTGCTCGCACGCCCCGAACGGACGTCCGATGAAAAGGTCACAAAAAGCTACGTGCAGCTCAAAATACGGGCAGTGGGGCCCACACCTCAACTCTGACATCAATGCCTGAAACCACCCTGGAAACTTTTTTCTCAACAACAGGGTCACAACGCCACTGACGGCGCTCAAAACGGACATCGGATGTGTCTGCGCCGACCAAAACAAGAACCCCCGGGAAAAAGGCCAATCCACTTAAATGCGTGTCGTGCTACCGAACACTCGTCCTAGGAATTAAAAATTCATGAAACCATCTCAAAACGTTCCCCTAGATCCAAATAACGCGTTTCCATAGACGGTATGCAAAATGGAAGCTGGTAGCGGAAAATACGGGCGTCCGAAAACTGAGGGGGCAAAGCCCCTTGGGCTGGACCGACCTTGGTCGGCCAGTCTGGGCCGGGCCGCGCTAGCCGGCGCGGCTCGCAACACCTGGCCCACGGCTTGACCATGCGGGCCGGCGGTTGACCTAGTCCACCACTTTGCCGACCGGCTGAGGCCGGTCGCCCGTGTGACGACCCGCGCGACGCGGGTCGTGTTCCCCCACGGGGTCGCGTGACGCGACCCCGGTCCACCGCGGAGCGCCGCTCGCCGTCGATGACCCTGCCGACCTCCGCGCTCACCCGGCCGCCTCCTCCACTGAAGACCGCCGTGCCCCCAACTTACCCGGACACTCTGCCTCACCCCGAAGCCAGCCGCGCCGAACGCCCACGCCGCCCTGCTGAAGCCCGTCGGACCACCGCGCGAGCCGCCGGAAAACCCTAAAACCCGCAAACTTCGTCAAACCGTTGCGGCCTCCTCCGAACTCGGATATCAATTCCAAAAATTGCGTTGGAAATATAAGAATTTATAATACACGACCATGGTATTTGTTCGAAGATCAAACAAAAATTTGATGCTAAAATTGGGATTCAAAGAGGGGTTCGGGATTTAAAACTCAAACGAACACCACTTACCTTGATGGGCTTCGCCCAAATCTTCTCAAGGGTTCTCCGGAGCTACCGCGCCTCACCAGAGATTTTGAGAAGAGGAGAGGGGTTCCTTCTTCATTGGGAGATCCTTGCGCCAGGGAAACAATAAAGAGGGGGGGAGAAGTGTTTAAATACAAAACACTTAAACTCCCGCCTGTTGGCCCCGTACCTGAACCCTCAGTAGGGTCGAGGTTAAGCCTCCCCTAGGTAAAACACCTCCTCCTGAGCACAATGGTGGTCTCGGAATTTTAATCTGAGGCCTCGTTCAAAAGTTATTACCCTCAATGCCCAAGGCCTCCAAATTACGAAAACGCCTCTGGGGCCATTTTTCACAGACGGCCCGCGCCCGCGAAACTTACACCCCTCTTATGGTAAATGACATGCTCTGAACTCAACGGTGCCCTCGGTTTTCCAGTCTGAGACACTGTTTAAGAGATACTTTAGTTAAGCCATTAAACGAATAAATTAATTATTTAATTTATCCGTTTCACATTCCGAAAGCGAGCGAGGGGTCCAAACATCCCGTGTCAACATGTTTTATGTCGTTCCAAGGGTAAACACCCCATTCCGGACCCATCCGTACACTCAAGTTTTTGATCTGGATCACCGTTTAGGAGTTATCCCATTTATTTTTCATGCCCAGTGTAAACGCACTGAAAACTTAATTTTGGCCACATCGGGGCTCGTAATCGCACGTTGTCTGAAGGCGCTGCTCTGGAATAACATCAAGAATATTCCAAAGTCTTTTATAGAAAAAACTGGGTTCTTATAGTGGAGGACCTATATCATGAATGTGCAATATGAAATCAGTGGTGGCCCTCTCGACCACTAAAGTCAAGTACATTGCACTGACAGAAGCCATTAAAGAATTCATATGGATTAAGGGTTTGATTTCTGAACTTAGTATTAGTATTGATATTATTACTGTGCATTGTGATTCTAAATATTCTATTTATCTATATAAAAATTTATTATTCCATGGTAGGTATAATAACATATACATTAGGCTTAATTTTATTAGAGAGTTTATTGAAATTGGAGTAGTGTACATCACTAAGATACACAAAGATGAAAATACAGCCGATAGTTTGACTAAGGCTGTGACTTTATCCAAGTTCAAGAATTGCTTAGATATCTTGAACTTGGATCCTCTTGAATAACATTAGGTGCAATAACATCACAAATTTTATATGAAAATGGTGGATATTTGTTATTTTTTATTTTCATAATAAATTGACGCTCTGTTTTTTCATTTTTATTACATGTTTTTTTTCATTTATTTTAATTGCTCAAATCCTGGTCATTGATTTGTTCAGCCACCCAATTTTTCTGGCCACCGGATATCATAAGCAGTTATTCTTTTGTTAGGTTTTTCTTGGAATTGTTTTTCTCTTCCATTGTAGGAAGCACCGTTCTAATAGAGAAGAGGGTTTTTGAGAGATTAGTTTTTTGGAAGAAGGGTCTTTTGAGATTGAAACTAGTTACTGGTTACCATTTTGGTACAATAGAGAAATAGATCTTCATTTGTTTCTTCATGCTCAGTGCTTGGATTCTTCCTTTTCAATCCAGATTTTTAGTCTTGTTGCATGATGAGAATCCAGTGTTCCTCAAAGAATAGGTTTTTTTGACACGGATCTGCTGGAAGTCTACACGTCGCTGCCCTTTCCTGTAAAGATTGAATCTCTCCCCGACACTTTGTTTCAGTGGATACTTATTGATTTAAACCACATGTGTCCTATTCCTTGCCTATTGTGGAACGCCACAAGAATCATTCTAAAGATTTCACTGCTGTAAGTCATTTGGTAAATTTGACTGTTGGTAAAGGTATCCTCTTACTATTCTTCAGTGTTTCTTTATCGAGGAGTTTTCTTCCTGCTGGCTTTGTTGTATGTTTTTGTTTTCTTTGTATCCTTGTTTGAGAATTAATAATAAAACAACATAGGGTGGTGTTATTTCCATGGATTAGGGCCCAAAAGGGTTTCGAACCACGTTAATTCTGGTGTTGTTGCTTTTTTTTTCTTTACTTTTCACTACTGCCCGCTGTTGTGCTATTTTGGCTATGTTGCTGATGTCCATTTTCAATTTAGTATTAATTGCAGCATATTAAACATCATTTTTTCATTGTAAAAATTATTTTTCACCTATCCATTTATTCAGTGATCCTATGATCATTGGTTGGGGTCTGTTTTCCATAATTAAACCCACCACATAGGATAATCCCCTTTTTATTTTCTATCTCCTATGCACTAGATGATTTTCAATATCAAATATCATATGCTCTTGGCTCGTAAGATATTTTTCTTTATCAATTTCTGCACTCCAGCATGGGAATTCCATATTTCTTCAAATGAGGTCCGAGCACCCTCAAGTCATCTTTGGGACTTCTCAATCAACTCAAATCTCTTCAAAACTACTCCACATAATTCCATGAATTATTATAATAATTCCAAAACCAAATAAGATTACTCCAAATTCTTCCAGCGTTTGAAATACTCAAGATAGACTATTCTTAAAAACTCCTTTGCCTTTTCAGATTTCAACTCCACTTAGACCTTCACAAATCATCATCCAAGATATTAACTCACTACAATTAACAAATTTCATGCTTGATCACTCAATAATGGATTCTACACTTCCAACTAGCTTCTCTCAAATTGAATAATAGATCTTCAATCTCTCTAAGTACTCAACTTCACTCTAACTTCTATAATATGTTGCAGAAAGCATTGGAACACTTCCTTCAACACTAGTCATTATTTCTCATGAAGATCATTTCATACAATCATTTGATGTATATGGATGACTCTTTGAATATGTTCAGTTAGTTTTTCAAGGGAAACAAGTGCATTACCCAAAGTAATGTGAATCCTTTACTTCTTCATTGTGTTGATGCACACTCATTGCCCAAAACATCTCATTTTTATGATTAAATTAACAGACCCAAAACAACAAAACTAATTGAAAAAAAATGCAATTTCAATCCAAAGTCACTTTAGAAGTGTATCCACAACCACTTATTTTAGATGTACGGTGAAAGGGCATTATACAAGTGTTTGTTGAGATTTCAAAAACTATTGGACACACTAAAACCTGTATTTCTAAACTCTTATCCTCAATATTTTCTATGAATAAATTTTTCAAATCTATTTGGATTCCTAAAAAAATTCAACCAAATTGGACCCAAATTTGCATGGGTACTAAACCAGTCTTAAAACTAACTTTATAGGATATATGCCTTGGGAGGATAAAAAAGGAAAGATGATACATGAATAGTGATCTCTTCTAACACATTACACATGATGCATCAAATTTTCTATCATTAAATAGATATTAAGTAGGTAATGTAAATTTTAGAGACAATTAAAAATGTAAAGTTAAAGGTTTCGAATGGATTGGTACTTATAAATTGGTTATTATTTATAAGGTTTTATATATTGATGGTTTTAAACATAATCTCATAAGTATTTCATAGTTATGAGAGGATGAAATGTTTGTTAAATTTTAAAATGATAAGTTCATTGTTTTTAAAGATGAATCTATCCGATTTTATGCTAACTGAAAAAGACAACATATATTCAATAAAATTTGCTGAAGAGACAAAAATGTTAAGTGTTTGTATGTTTTATATTCAGAAAACATTATATCACATAGGAGACTTGGCCATGCAAATTTTATGCTGCTAAAAAAGTTTTCCAAGAATCACCAAATTATACAACTTCATGAGTTAAAAGTGGACGGCAACTGTGTTTGTGATTCCTGTATGAAAGGTAAATAACACTGAGAGAGTTTAATATCTATAAAAGAAGTTCATATAATTATACCTCTATAACTTATTCATATTGACTTATTTGTTCCTATACAAACATCAAGTCTCTATGGTAAGAGATATAGATTTGATATTGTAAATTACTTTAGTAGATATACTTAGGTTTACTTTATTAGACATAATAGTAAAACTTTATCAAAATTTATTTTTTATTATAAACTAGTACAAAATAAGAAAAGATGTCAAAAAATTTAAATTATAAGTGATAGAGGATGAGAACTTTTAAATCTATAATTTGAAAAAAAAAATCTGAGGAAAATGATTATTTTCATAATTTTAAGCACCTAGGACACCCAATAAAAATCTATTAGTTGAAAGAAAAAAATAACTTTACAAGAAATGGTTATACCCATGTTAAATGAATTCAATACACCTAAATTATTTTGGGAGGAAGCTATGAATAAAAATTCCTATGTTTCTTATAGAATTTTGTTGAGACTTTTTCTAAAGAAAACTCATTATGAACTTTATAAGGGAAAAAACCTAAAATTGGATACTTTAGGGTATTATTTAGTAAAGTTTATATTATTGGCACTAAATATGCTTTAGATAAATTTGATGCTAAATCATATGAAGAAATATTTCTGGATTATTCAAATTTTATTAAATTTATAAAGTTTATAAGAAAATAATCATGGTTTTTGAATAATCTATTCATGTTAAGTTTGATAAAAATACTTTAAAAGAAAATAAATAAGATTTAAACCAGCTTACATATTGAGGGGGAGAATCACACTCATGAAAAATCTTGGAAAACGCATAAACATCATTCTATATATAGTTATTGTAAATGTAGAACCTAGAGTACAAACTTGAAATTCCTTAATAAATTTTTATACTCTAAATTCTTTTATTTATTATTTTGTTCCTAAAGATATTTTTGAATCTTTAATTGATTCTAATTGGATACTATCTATGGTTGAACTAAATCATTTTTCTAGAAATAATGTATGGAATTTAGTTGAACCACAAAAATATCAACAAGTTATCAATACTAAATGAATATTTAGAAAAAAATTGATGAATCTAAAAAAACTATAATAAACAAAGTCAGATTAGTTACACAAGGTTATTATCAAGAAGAAGATACATATTATGATTAAACTTTTTCTCTGGTTTCCAGATTAGAAGATATTATAATTTTATTATCATATGAAACTCATCATGGTGTTAATATATCAAATGGATGTTAAAAGTGTTTTTCTAAATGGTTATATTTCAAAATAAGTATATGTAAAACAATCCCATGGTTTTGAACATGAAAAGAAACTAGAAAATGATTTTCAAAATCTCTATATAAAATTAAAGAGGCTCTCCAATCTTGGTATGAGAGGTTGCCACAAATTATTTTTGAAAAATAGTTTTGTAAAAGGAAAATTAGATCCCACTTTATTTTTTAAGAACTCAAAATATATTTTGATTTTACAAATGTATGTTAATATTATTTTATGATTATAAAATGAAATTATTTTTTAAGACTTTTCAAATATAATGACAAGTAAATTTGACATGACTCTTAAAGGAGAATTAAAATTATTTTTAGGACTTCAAACTTCTTAAAAGAATGAAGAAATTTTTTTAATCACTATAAATATGCTAAAGAAATGATTGAAAGATTTGGACTTGATAATTTTAATGGATCAAATACCCCTATAAGTATGTATATTTTTTAAACTATATTATGGTAAAGCTGTAAAATTGGTAGATAACAAAGATGTACCAAACTCTAAGAGATCAATTTTGGTGATCTGGGTTGAAGCATTTAGTTGTCAAGCATCATTTCCCCGATGGTTTGTTCTAGAAATTGGATGTTCTTCAGTTAAAGTGGGAGGAAATATCAAAGGACCTCATATTCAGTTTATCTTGAGCTAAAGTAGGCTTTGATTCTATATGTATAACATTCTGTTACCTTTTTCAGGTAATACTTTGTCCATGTTTTATTTCATCATCCTTGTATGGGTGTGTTTGCGATATTCTCAAGAGTGGAGAGTATTTTTAGGGGAAAATTACCTAAAGTTCGGAAATTTATGTGTGTTTGATTAATGAAATATATGTATAAGGTTGAAAATGGATTTAGAATGTGTTCCTTAGGATCAAAGAACCTCAAGTCTAGGTTTGGAGGCTTTCTGCTAGGAATTGGGTAAAGCACTATCTATTGGGTGTTTGCATGTCATGTAATGGGTTCACACGTCATGTAATGGTCATTAGGAAAATGTCATGAAACTGGTTTAGGGAATGAAAGGTTTATACACTATGCAAATAGGTCCACACCGTGTAATAATAAAAATATAGATTTTTAACATGAGGCGATGTCTTTTTCAGCATTTTTGTGTTTCACAGATTACATGACATTAAAGGGGATTACACACTGTGTAATTCTCATGGTTTTTGTTTTTAGAGAACTCTATGGATGATTTATTTTATTATTCAGTGTGAAAACTCCTCACTCAAAACCTAGGGCTCTCCCTAAGCAATTTTGGATGATTTTTGAGATCTTTTATTCTTCTAGATTGTTCGTTCGGTGATTGATCATTATATGGTTATTGCGGTGTGCCTCTCCAGGTAATCTTTCCTTCTTTCCTTCATTGTTGTTGTCATGGCAGCAGCATTGGATGTGTTTATGTTTCAAATTCATGATAAAATAGTGTTTTTATCAATATTTTGTGTTTTTTTTAAATGTATTTTCCTTCAAAGGTCAATCTCTTGGTTTCCAATCACCATTTTTTAAGGCGTCTAGGTTTATACAGTTCTGAGGTAGGTGTTTCTATACAATGGGTTAATTTGATAAATTACTTATAGTTATTGATATATTACTTTGGGTTGTTCATTAAATTGAAGTTATTTGTGGTTTCAAATGATTTATTAGAAAGATTAATGTTTTTAAAAAAGTTTTCTTTAAAAATGGTTTTGTTTTAATTCAGAAATTGAGTTTTTGAACACCGAAGCGATTTATCTTGTCTTTGAATTTTTTTTATAAATAGTGAGCATGATTTTGAAATTTATTTTTACAAGATTCCAACTTTAGGAACCTTGGGTGCATCAAGAAATAGACATAGGAAACCTTAGTGTGTGTGGAACCACTAGTGGTTGTTTTTTTTATATCGAAAAATTTTTGTCAGACTCAATATCAGTTGGATTCAACATTTGGCCTGGTTTAGGTCTCTTTTTATGTCTACTGAGTACTGTCTCATAAGCTAGATCCCAAATGATAATGTTCTTTGTCATTACAGATTTTTATCGCATGATGTATTTTTTCATGTATAGTTTCTCACATGTTTTATATGAGGTTGTATAACATGACTTCGCATGATGGTATTTCATGGATATGTGTTTACTTACTTACCTTATGATACATGGATATGATTTCATGTTTTATCACTTCTACTTTTTATATTATTGGCTATGTGAATATGAAATGATTTTATGAAAACCCAAATGGAAAATTATTTTCAAATGGGTTGTGATTTTATAAAAACTATTTGTAAAACTATTTTCATTTAAAAGGCTATAACTTTTGCATTCTTGACATTACACTTTGTATATACTTTGTGGTGGTATCTGACTGGGCTTTGTGATCACACCCTACTTTTGCCTTTGGGTGGTTTTAGATGGTGTATTTTAGGATCTAGGTGAAGGGAATCATGTAGCATGTTAGCTTCTCCTTTCATCATTTCCTTTATAGTGGGGTGGTTTAGAGGTGACTGTTGGTCACATGGAGACTTGTCATACTTTGTAATTTATCTTGTTTTGGCTTGGATTGTATTTTTATTTTGTATATATTTTCTTATTCCTCGTACTCTGGTTGTTTTTATTATTTTGGTTATATTCAAGACTTTTTTCGATATCTTTATTTCACCTCACCATATTATTATCAGCTCTAGTTTATTTTTAGGTCAACCCAAGTTGGTTCGTTACAATTTGGTATCAGAGATAATGATCTGCATAAAGTGTGTTAACATTTCCTGGGTTTGATTTTGTGTCTTAGGTAGAGAGGAGTTAGGACTATTGGAATTTAGATAGTAAGTGCTTTTAAGGGTTCTGGCCAGATCACTTTCATGATTGAACCTGATTTACCATGGGTGGTCAGAGACTTTTACCAAGTTTAAGACTTGGATTTTTAGTTCATTTGAATGAACTGTATAGGAAGTTTTTTTTAAAATTAACCTATTTTTTTAAGTAATGTATTTCATTGCTAGAATTCATAATTGTTTTAAAATATTATTGTTTTAAATTAGAGGTTTGAATTCTGAAACTAGTCTTAAGATTTTTGAATGTGCTCATGAACTAATTAGTTATTTTCTTATGCTTATTAGACAATGCTTCTAAGAAGAGATATTCCAAATCAGAGAGAGGAATTTTCAAGACAGAATCTATAGGTGAATCCTCCAATGGAATATTCCTTGGTTGAAATAGTAAGCCACACTATCCAGACTCTAGGTTAAGTGGGTGTCGGGAACCCAAGACGTGTGGTGGATCATGGATCTAAATTCACTAAGCAGTATCTACCCATTTTCTATGGTGATAAGTGACCCCGAGAATATTAGGAGTGGATTGAGTGTATTAAGAGGATCTTAAACTTCTTAATGAATCATGAGGAATGTAAGGTGGGTTTCACCATGTACATCCTCAAGGGATAGAGAAGGAGATAGCCAGACTCTATTGTGTAAGTTAAGTTGCACGAATACCTTACTTGGACTTACTTCAAGAAAATATTTAATTAGCAGTTTTAACCTAAGACTCTATGGGTGGTGAAGACCCAAGAGTTTATAACCTTGGATTAGGGGAAGCATATTGTTCTATATTATTCTACCCATTTTTTGGAGCTGGTACATTAGGTATCAGAGCTTGTCACTAATGAGTACCTAAAGGCTCAGAGGTTTGAGTTGGGACTGAGGCATGATATTCAATAAATTTTGATTCTCATGTGTCTTATAACCTTTGTGGAATTGGTTAACAAAACTTCTTTTTTTGATTCATACATATCTAGGAAGACAGGTTTGTGTAGAGGTTTAGTTAGGGTTATTGTTAGCAAGAGTGTATCTTCTGACTAGAAAAGGAAACTTAAGAGTGGTCAGTTCTCTTCAGGACTGGTTGTAGTGGTTTCATCAAGGAAGAATCAGGTTGAATGATACCGGTGTAGAAGGAAAGGTCATACCAAGCCTATCTGTGTAGAGGCTCCCAAGACTTGTCATTTTTATGGAAGATATAACCATCTGTAACATTTTTGTGACATGATATCCCAGGGTAGTAAGTAAGTATCCACATTCACCAAGGTATCACAGATTCGTGAAGATTCTTCCAAGGATGGTGATCATATCCTTAGTTTAAGTGGTATATTCATGTGGAAAAGAAAGCTTAGGGAGGATCTAATACTAGACATATTTATGCAGTGGAGTATGCACTAGAGTAATTTGAAGTAGGTTTATATGCAATTATATGTACTGTGTTTATTTCTTCTTCTATGGTGGTGGATTTGTTTGATACTGGTTCTACTCATTATTTTATATCATCAAATATAGTTTATGTGTTGAGTTTACATTCAAATATTATGTCATTATTTTTTCATCTTTCCATGATTTTGGTAAAGGGATCTAAACAATGTTTTAAGTGCCCCGCATGTCTAGTGATGATAACTGACTTTGAGGTGGAGTGGGACTTCTTAGTGATCAATCTTGACATCATTGAATTGATTATCAGGATGGATTGGATTACCAATGTTAAGGCCCATATAAGTTATTATCATCATTGGGTTCAGTTCTTATCTTCCAATGGGTTCACTCATGTTTTTTAGGGTGAGTGGGAATCTAGATCGGGAAGAGATGGGATTGTTGTTATTTATAATGGGGTAATATAATTCTTGCTATCAGAGATGTTTCTTGATGAAGTTGAACCTTTTTTTGGGAATTCATATACCTAAATTGGTGGTTATATACCCCCAAAGTATTTCCAGGTGATTTTTCAGGTTTACCACCATAGAGAGAGGTTGAGTTTACCATAGACCTTCTCCTTGATATGATACCCATTTCTATGTCATCTTACCGAATGGTGCCTATCGAGTTGAAGGAACTTAAGGTCTGAATTGAGGACCTAGAGGCTAAGGGATTTATTCGTTCAAGTGTGTCACCATGGTAATTTTCTATCCTATTTTCTAAGAATTCATACAGGAGTCAAACACTTTTTATTGACTATCAGAAGTTAAATATGGTGATTGTCAAGAATAAATACCTCTTGCTCGGGATTGATGATCTCTTTGATCATATTAGAGGGTATAATTGGTTTTCAAAGATCAACATGTGGGAGGGGTACACTGCCAGTTGAGAGTATGAGAGGAGGATATACCCAAGACAACATTTAAAAACCGGTATGGGCTTTTCAAGTTTTCAGTTATGTAATTTGGTCTGAGTAATACCCATACAGTATTTATGTCTTTGATGAATCTAATATTTATTAGGTTCTTGTAATCATTTATTTTTGTGTTCATGGATGATATATTGGTGTACTCCAATTCATAGTAGGAACACAAGAACCATTTTAATATCATTCTCAGAACCTTGAGGGAACATCAACTATATGGTAAGCTTCCCAAATGTGATTTTTTGATTCAAGAAGTAATGTTTTTGGGGCATGTTATATATGATAGGGGAATCTCAGTGGATCCTAGAAAACTACATACAGTTATTTCCTAAGAGCAACCAAGAAATGTGTTTGAGATCTGAAGCTTCTTGGGGTTGGATGGTTATTATAGGTGGTTGGTTTGAGACTTCTATAAACTTGTATATCTGGTGACAACTTTAACCCGAAAGGATGTAAATTTTGAATATAATTACAAGTGTGGGAGATATTTTGAGGAAATTAATGTGAGATTGACTTCAGCAGTTATTCATGCACACAAAGTGTGGTGTCATTATCGCTTTGGAGATCAATTTACAGTGTATTCTGATTATAAGAGCCTGAAATATATTTTCACTCATAGGGATCTGAACTTGAGACAATGACTTTTGGTGGAGTACCTTAAGAATTTTGATTTTGATATTGAATATACTTTTGGAAAAGGGAATGTGGTTATCGATGCATTGAGAAAGAAATTATCAACACAAGTAGTGAAGGAATCAGGGGAAGAGTGGTATCTGGTGAGTTTGTTTGCTGAGATGAGCTTGGGAATGGAAGAGGTTGGTGAGAAAGTGTTATTAGATTCGACAAAGGTTCACTCTTATTTTTATGACTGGGTTCGGCTGAAGCAGATAACATACACAATGTTACAAAACTTTGGGAAAGCCATGTATAGTGGGGAGACCTCGGGTGAGTGGTCTTGGTTTCTTAGTGAAGCTTTGAGTTTTCATAGTAGGTTGCCTCTATTTTCTATGAGACAAAAGTTGATGGACAGTTGACACTGGTCTTGTTGGTCTGTGCACCCTAGGGCTACCAAGATGTATCATGACTTGAGACGTTAGTATTAGTGGTCGGGTATGAGGCAATCGATTACATATTTTTTATTGTGGTGTCTTACTTTTCAGAGGACTAAGGTGGAACACAAGAGATCTAAAGGTTTTTGACATCCATTTCCCATTCCCGTATAGAAGTGGAATGAGATTTCTATGGGTTTCATCATTTATTTATCATGAAATACTAATGGGAAGGATGTAATTTGTGTGATCATTGATCAAATCACAAAATATGTGAATTTCCTCCCTATCAAGGAGCTAAAAAAGGTTCAACAAATTAGGGGCTTTCATGTCAAAGAGATTGTGAGACATCATGTGGTTCCCCTTACTTTTGTATCTGAGAGGGACCTGAGGTTCACATACAGGTTTTGGAAAGGTTTATAGAAAGTGATGGGTTCACAGTTGAAATTGATCATCACATATCATCCGCAGATGAATGGACAAATAGATAGAACTATTCAGGTTCTTGAGGATATACTTCAGGCATCTGTGCTTGATTTCGGTGGATCTTGGGAAAATAATTTTCCACTGTACTACTTTCCCTTTAAAAATAGTTATCAGACCTCAATTAAGATGATTCCTTTTGAGGCTATGTATAGGAGGCCATGTAGATCTCCCTTGTGTTGGGAAAAATTGGGAGAGTGGTCCTTGGTGGGGCCGAGTCTTTTCCAGGAGATGAAGAAGATAGTGCAGTTGATCTGGAAGAGATTAGTCACAGAACAGAGTCATCATAAATCTTATGGGACCATCATCATTGATAGATGAAGTTTGAGGTTGGTGATCATATGGGAGGATGTTGATCTTGAACCCAAAACTATTTTGGTTGAGCAATCAGTTCAAATTATAGATCTTCAAGATAGGGTACTATCCAATAAAACAATTCCTCTGGTCTGGGTACTGTGTCAATGCAGATGGGATAGCCATGAGATGTGGGAGTGGGAATCGTTGATGAGGTATAAGTGGCCTTCTCTTTTATCAGATCTAGGATCTTTAGGAATTTCTAGAGACATAAATATTGCATGGTTTGGTGGTTGTAAGATTATATTACTTTTTTCAAATATACCTTTTTTCATGTTTTGTTTCATCATCCTTGTATGGGTTCGTTTGTAGGGAAAAATGACCTAAAGTTTAAGGATATATGTTTGTTTGATTAATGGATTCTAGGTATAAGGATTAAAATGGCTTTAAAAGATAATTCTTAAGACTAGATAACCTTAAGTTTGGGTTTAAATGATTTATATAGTGAATTGGATCATCAGATAGAGTGAACCACTCTGAATTTTGAGGACATGTTGTGCACTTGTGTCTTAGATTTTGGAGGTTCGTAGATGAGGTGTCTAACTTTAGTCGGAGTTTTCTTATAACAATAGTTTCCACTCCATTGGTATGACACTGTTTGAAGCTTTTTACATCCGACCATATCGTTCCCCATTTTGTTGGACTAGGGTCGGAGAGTCAACAATTCTCGGGTCAGAACTAATACAGAGAACTATAGATATGGTTTAAGTGATTCGCGAGAGGATGAAGGTAGTTTAGGATCGTCAAAAGTCTTATGTCGGTCAAAGTAGGATACCTCTAGAGTTTAACATCGAATATCATGTGTTCCTGAAAGTGACTCCTCATTGTGGGAATCAAATGTTTGGGCATGGGTGTAAGTTCCTCACTAGTTTTTAGGCCTTTCATGGTGTTAGATCATGTTAGAGTTGTTTCTTATCAGATAGAACTTACCTATAAGATGAGTCATATACATGATGTATTCTATGTGTTGAAGCTTCACCATTATCTTCATAATGACTCTCACATCATCGATTGAGATGATATTGATGTTGGCGATGATTCCACCTTCGAGAATCAACCTATTAAAATCCAAGACCGTTAGGAGAAGGTGTTTCACATGCATGTTATTCCTTTGGTTCATGTCCTTTGGTGGCACAATCGTGTGTGGGGGAGTACTTGGAAACATTATTTATAGATATGTTCTTAGTATCCTGAGTTTTTTGACGTTTTACACTTATTTTGTATCAATTGTTTTGTGGTTTTTGACCTTTATCTGAAATATGAGATGGTTTTATCTTCTTTGATTCCTTGTCTTCATCTTTTCTCATGTTAGAGAGTTGTCTTCCCTGATAGATTGTTTGGGGGATGGGTGTTGGTGTAGTATTGTTTTTCATCTTGTTTCTCTAAGTAAGGTGTTTGATCTCATGTGATGGTAAAATTATTGAGGGTTATCTCACGAGGTGGTCATTCAGAAGACCCATTTTTCTTTCCTTTCTCAGTTGATTTGGTTTTAAATTCTCAAGGATGAGAATTTTTTGAGAGGTATCTAATGTAAGGGTCTATATCCATATACTACATCCCTTTGAATGTTTTTGAAGCTCATAGTTCTTGGAGGAGGCCTAGAGTAGGTTCGATAGAGTTTGAGAGATGAAATCCATTTGTAAGATAAGTTCACAATGTGAATTTTAGTTCATGGTATGAGTGAGTAGTTCATGGATTTAATAGGAATCCATGAACTAAGAAGGATGGTTTGAAAGGTGTGATTAAAGACATGAATTTTGTGTTCAAGGCATGAAAGGGTGGGGGATGTATTTGATAAATTTGTACCCTAAAACTCATGATGAAAACATGAAACTCACAGTGTGAATTGATCCGGGTTTATTGGATCGAGGCAATGTGTTTTTAAACGAGTTTTGATACTCATGCACTTCATGAAGTGGACAACCCATTCAAGTCATGAATCTATATTTTGCAGTGTGCCTATAAATATAATTATTCCCTCAGTATTTCTGAAATACCACTGAATTCTCCCAAACCCTATGTGACCAAAGGAGTTCTCTGAAATAGTTTTGAATCCCTTTCGAAATGGGTTGATCCCCAGATTTTTGTGTTCAATCTATGGTGATCTGAGTTTATTTTTCCCTCTTTATCTGGTGATTTTTTCTTTAATCGATTTTGTTTCCTCCAATTATATCCTATCATTTTATGGAAGTTGTTCTCCTTTGTTCTCATGGGGTTCCTTTTTTGTTTTGTGGTGTGGCGTCCTTGGAGGATGGCAGTTTACTTATGGGAGAGGTGATTGGAGATCCACATTATTGTTTTATTCTTGTTTGAGGAACTTTTAAATCCTTGAGGTAGGGTATTTTTTGTTTTTTATTATTTTCATGTGAAATCATAAATTTATCATATTTTAGCTCTTTGGGTGATGATGGAATCAAACATATTAAATATTAAACTATATTAATTAAAGAAATGGTTTATTATATTTATCAATCACATGATTTCTACCATAATAACGGTTTGTCTCATGTTTTAAAGATAGTGTGTTATCTACGTATATGTTTTATTAGCATGTCTGTTATTCTTGGATTTAGCATGTTTCTATGATAAAAATGGTTAAAGAACTTAAAGTTAGTAATGATTATGGATAAATAATTAAAGATGCATGTTTAAATAAATCGTTCTTTTTATGTTTTGATGAAAATCAAAGTAATGTTTAATGCATGTTTAGTTAATTTTTTCTTCGATATGTTCATGGAATTAGCTAAATAAAATAAATATAGAAGTGATTATTTTTTAAATGATTAATTCATGTCAAATGAAATGTTATTCATTAAAGTTTAATGAAACTATAAGTTACACTTGAAATAATTTTTAAATAATTAATAGATTATGGTACCTAATGATGGTAATAAAACTAGTTTTTTTATAAAGATAAATGTGTGGTGCTAAGTGAGATAATTTTCAAATGAAGTTTGGATGGGTTGTTTCTAGGGTCCAGATACCCTGTTGAATCTATTTGTTATTTTTTGACTTCAATGTTTACTCTATATGTGAGCCTTATTATTCGATGTGATGTGGGTCTGGGATGATTGATGGTTGACAAGATATGGGAAGGGAGGCTAGGGTTTATGGTAGTAGTTGATGTTTGTGACAATGAGATTCATGGTGATATGCATGATGGTGTCGAATATGGCATTGAGACTAATGAAATGGGTTGAAGCTAATATTTCTCGTTAATGTGGTGAAATTTAGGATGTCTGTTTATTAATAAATCTTCTTAAGGGGTGAATTTTCAGGTTGCTTATTTCTATATTCCTTTCCTCACTGTTTGAGGAAGCTGGTTGTGTTTGGTTATAAATATCTTTTATGGTAGCTTAGGGTGTTTCCTAGAGTGTCTAGAATAATGGAATGATAAAAAATAATAAATATTTTAACTCATGGGGTCGGTTCTTGATGGAATGCTACAAATGATTATAATTTTGAGAAACAGTGGGATTATTATGTTTATGACATAAGGGCATTGAAATCAATTGGTGATGTTGTAAAGGTAATGATAAATTAATGTTAATGATTAATTAAATTAATTAACATAATGTGAAATTTTTAAAGGAAATAATTAATTTAATGATGTTTCTTGAAGTGTTTGTGTGCTTATAGGATATATAGTCCTTGGTAGAGGTAATCAGGTGTCTGAGAGACAATAGTTGTAGTTGATGTTAAGCCTAGGTATAAGCTCATAGTGTAGTTATGAGATATACTATATCATGTATGTTATGTGGTTTCATACGCTACCCCACCCATATCGGTAAGGCATATAACACCCAATGGATTCAAGGAGGGTGTCTTCCTCAACATTTAGGTTGGCATGTAATGGATGGTTGATATCCCCCTCTAACCTCATTCTCTTCTCCTAATGGTATTGTGTATTATTATTCATGGTGGCTATCTTTCATATATATGTATGCAGATGGTTATAATGGATTGTGGTTATTTCACACACATGTATTTCTTGATGTAGTATCCTATAGATTATTATAGGTATGAAATGTATGGGAAGATGGATTAAGGTAAAATACATGACATACGGGTTGTGGTGGATCTCAAAAACTGCTTGGTTACTATATGGAGATGTGGCATAGGATGAAGGGATGATGTGATGCATGGGGTGAATGGTGCATGATAATGAAATGTTTGTATGCACAGGGTGCATAATATGATACTTTAACTCATGTGTCTTCGGGCGAGACTCTTTTGGAGAGAGATGGATCAGGATGTACAACGTTGGGATAGAGCGAAAAAACTAACGAGGAAGTGGTAGCAGAGTACCTTCTTTTGATATTATATTATATGATTTATTGTGTGTGATATTTTATAAGAGATTTACATGGTGAGGCTGGGATTATAGTATACCAGTTTAGGTAACGAGTAAGCTTCACTTATTGTTCATTGCGCTTATTATTTTTTCTCTATATTTTATTTGAGTGGCTTCAGAGAGGATCCTAAAAAGTATGAATGTTTTTCTCACCCTACATATATATATAAACTATTTTTCAGGTCTTCAGAAGTTGGTTGGTGATCAGGTTGGACATTACTATCTCGTGGGTTATTCAGAGTTGTTTGGGATTTTGTGATCATTATTTAGGATTATCCTTTAGCACTCTTAGTTCCCTTTTTGTAGTTGTTTTAGTTTTAGGGAATTTCATGCATGTATTGGGGATATTTTATTTTTATCTGGAACTGGTGTTGGTTTTTTTATCATATCTCTCTTTCTTCATGTTCTTTTAGAGGGTAATATATCTCATTTGTGTGTATGATATACCATCGGTGTGTGTCATTAACCCGTGGCTTATTAAAGGTGGGCTTCATGCATCATTATCTCTATATCCTCTCATTTTCGATCTATTATGGGTACCTTTGGGTGGAGGAGGTCATGATACATTGAATATTTCAAAGAATCCATCCTTTCATTCCAAGAAAAAATACATTGGAGTAAAATTTCAATTTGGTTAAGGAGTGGTGGAAGAATTATAGATATAAAGAAAAATCATATCAAGGACAACCTAACAAATATTCTAGAAAATCATATTGAATCTGGTAAGCTTCAATGGATTGGATCCTCATGCAGTTGAAAAAAAAAGAACATTGAATAGAAAGATAGAAAAGACAGAGGCACGATTGAACTTCAATCAAGTCTCCAAGTGAGACATTAAAGGCATAAATGGCCAGACATAAACATAGTAAAATAAATGAAGGATGTAAGAAGGTTTACATTGAAAAAATAAAATAGAGAAGGAAAATAAATAAGGGTTAGTGGTTTTTGAAACAAAAGTATAGTGTAAGACACCTAAACAAAAAAAATCTATAGATGTGGCGAGGTTGGACTCCGACCCATGAAAAAATCATTTGAACATCCTTATGAAAGTGCAGTATCACATATAAATTAAGCTCCCTACTCCTTGATCTAATTCATTCTAAAATAGATTCATATGATATATTGTTTATTTTTTTTAGTTTTTTGTGAAGGATTTTCTCCTTAATTCAATATATATATTTTGAAAAGGTTCTCCCTATAGTAACGAGAGAAAGTGTGTGCTCACATTGTTGAAAATTGAAACACTTATACCTTTTTCTATGTTTTCTTATCTCTGGTTATTTTTCTAAGGTTTTCCATGTAAAAACTATATTTCCACTTTTATTATCATTTTTTTTATTTTTTTCCAAATTTCACACGTATATCCAACAACACCACGTGAATCATGACGTATTAAATCTCTCAAAAATATCATTGTTACCACCACATATAACTAGTTTCTTCACCTATCCACCAATATGTATATAGATAATCTCCTAAATCAAGGAGAGAACTGTCTGGATGAAATTAAAATGTGTGAATAAGTTAACCGAGAATTTTTTTATGTAATTTTTTTATGTTTTGGGTTGCATGGAGAGGATAGATGATAGGTGCTTGATAGGTGAACAAGTAAGAGATATTGATAGAAAATAGAAGATTTCTATTTCCATTGTAAGAATTACAGAACTACATAAGATGAAGAAAAATAATGAGGAAGAACTCCCTATAAGGCACATCTCCCAAGGTCGAGGCCTAACCCTTTGATCAACAACAGTTAATAACTCTCAAATACAATATATACCCCTATATGGCCCACAAATCCCTTATTTAAGGACTCAATTAGAACCTTTTAGACAAACCCCCACCCTCTCCAAACAACATCCTAAAAAACTATAGGTCATTTACATAATTTACCATAGAAATTGAAAGAAACATCATCTCTCGATATTATCACCTATATACCTATCAATACCCACCCCTTGAAAATTCACCTTGTCCACAAGGTAGAGGTCTTCCAGGTTTTATCCTTAGCCAAAAGGACTGTCCTTCTCATGTATCCCTTCTGACTCCTCTTCCACCTCACTTCGATGCTCGAAACACTCCCATACCATCAGTTTGAGTCCCTTATCTGGACACCTATGTCCCATACTGAATTTTTTTCCACAAGAATAGTATAATCCTTTGGTCTTCCTTCCCTCAAACTCGTATTTGGATATATTTAATACTCCTTTATGTTGTGGTGAAAATTCACCCATATTATCCATTTTGTTCTCACCAGTAGGTGAAATAATACTATTTTTCGATCGCTAAGTCCATTCCAAGCCAGTATGAATATTCCTTCTATTCCACTCCTTTGGTTTCTTAACTATTCCATGTATAATCAATTTCCTCTCCAATCTTCTAGCTGAAGTTAATAGTTGTGTTTTTATCCGTGGTTATAATATCAACACTGAACTACCAATTTTTGTCTTTCATCTTCCTATAAACAAACTTTGATACCATTTTCTAGTTAGGTCTGACAATCACAAGTCCATGCGTTCAAATTTCTTAATGTATTCATCCATAGATTCTGTTTTCTACAAATACATCAAAAAAATCAATGGATCTTCCTCTAAAACACTACCATATCTTATTAAAGAATACTCCTTAAGTTTTATCCATGTGAGTTCTGGTTTAGTTGATCTCAACAAGATGATCCAATACTGTGATATACCTTTCATACTAAATTGCCACAAAGAAACCTTCAACACATCTTGGATACGCTGGATTGAGAAGTAAGTTTCTACTCGTATGATCGAAAACACTAGATACACACCCAAAAAACACCTCTATTGGTTTGGAATTTAACAACCTAAGTTTTTAAAAGGAAACACGATGTTTGATAGTGTATATGATACGCCACATCGATCTTAGACGAACAACTAAATATTATTATTTAGTATGCTATTTATCACACAACCATTAGAATAAAGGGATTAAAAAATGTTAAATGAATTTTGAAAATATTTTTTACACATGTTTATATAATTATTCATTGTTTACCAAATTAACTTGAAATGAAACTAAAAACCAATCGAATATAAAGGATGTATTTTTTTATGAAAAAATTTTTAAATGTGAATAATTGTGTTTATAAAAAAATAAAATAACTCTTTTTAGATTATTATAATGAAATATTAATTCAATATAATGTTAAAAATTCATCTTATGTGTTTTCTAGACATTATATAAGAACAAATACAATTTTACAGATAAAATGAGTGTTTTTCTAAAAATTCAGTTTTGTCACCTTTTCATGGGGAACCCATTTTAAATCTAGTTTTTGACACCATTAATTTTTTTTTGAAAAAATAAACTTCTTATTTTTAAGTGGGACATCAAAATTCAGTTTGGATAAATTTTTGGTATTTTTCTGATTAAATTCGTACTTTAATGAATAGTAAAAATACTGCATTTTAATTCAAAATTTCTTTTTCATCTATTTTATTTATGCTGTTATATTATCCATTTACATGATTTTAAGGTATAATTAGATTAAATTTTTATCAGTTAATCCAATGTAGTTCATTGTATGCTTTTTCAAATTTTAATTAAATAGAAAAATCATGTGACCTTTTGAATGTTTTATTTTAAAAAACTGTTTTCTCATTCTATCAAAGGGATTAATTTTTAATTAATTTTTTCCAATTCTGTGTTTTGAATTTGGAAAGATGTATTCCATATTTTGAATCATAAGGTATACATTATTTAAATAGGTCCCTTTTATTTTTGGATCTTATGAACAGTAACTTTAGTAATTATTTTAATTATCACGTTTAAGGGTAAATCAGGTAATTAAAGGTAAAAATAATATTATAATAATATAAAACTACCCAAAAACTTGTCCTAATTTAATTTTATGAGTGTATCCCAACCATTAGAATCCTTGGGTCTATTTTAGGATCACTTGATGCCACTTGTATGACTTTAAATCATTTATAATATTATATTCAATGAATAGTCGTTTTTGTTACGCTTTTGTTTTTAAAAAGTAAGGTAGTTTAATATGAAGTTATACATAAGATCTCTTTGACTATAAATAGTATTTATAATTATAAAAATATTAACTACATAATGGTAATTTATTTATACATTTTATAAATTAAATAATTAAATTTAATTGTTACACAAAGATGATGCAGTAGTAGATTTATTAAAGAAAGAATCAAATAAATGATATTAATAATATTAAAATAAATATAATTTGATATATTTTATTCCATAAAAAAATTTTATGGATGACTATGGAATGTTATTATTTAGTTAGTGTAGTTTTCTCAAATTAATCAAGTCGCAATGATTTTTTTTTTAAAAATCAAGTATGAATAGTGTCAAAATTGACATAATTCATATATTAAAATATAAAATATTTAATTCAATGATATAAATTTCTAAAAATATAATATTCAGCCAAAAAATTTAGATAAGTATAAAAATTTCATTAATAACTCATTCATTGGTCGTTTGGTATGATTTGGTAATTATTTTAACTCTCAAATTGTAAATTACTTGAAAATATGGTAAGAGATAAAAGTGGTTAAAACAAAAAGATAAGGATTAAAAAAATATTAAAATATTGTATAATTTTAATTTAATGATTATTATTTGACCCAAAATCGTCCTATATTCTTAATAAATCAGTTTGCGACCATTTTTAATTGTAATTGAATTTATATTAATTTAATACTTTTAATATTTCCAAAGGTGCCCTTCCCCACTCTTATAAAAAGGCACCCATTCCTCTCTATTAATAAAATTTCCAAAAACTTTTTCTTTGGAAAATATCTACCCAATCCCCTTCCTAGAATTCCTCCACACATTATTGAATCATTATTTTAGGTATAACACCCTCTTTAGAGGTGTTAAGGTGTTCTTCAAATGTGATCTACCGAAAAAGATGTATCATTTTTATTTAAGTGTTTATACGTTATTTATTCTTCCACTAACTTCAAATATCCTCAAGCCATGATGAGTTCATAAATAAAATATCTTAAATATACTGATTTTTTATTAGTTTAATATCATCACCTGAATTCATCTCCAATTTCATCAAATGGGAAATGAACTTTTAGTTCGTGTGTACAGTGGGCTACCGCCTCGCGAACCGATATAGTTCATTTTTATCACCATCTTTAAAGACTGGTTATACTGATGGAATTAATTTTCATATGTGATATTCATGACATATTAATCATTATAAGATAACAATATATCAATTAATTTCTTACTTTCCATGCACATAAAAATGATAACGTCGTTCTTGCGTATGTGTGAATTATCACCTCCATGAAGCGATGTGATTCTTTTTTATTCACTACAAAACTTTAATGATATATAAGTATATTTAAATGATTAATATTATATTAATTATTTTATTATCATTATGTAAATATAAAATTGTATTCACCTTCTTTCCATAATGATCAATGAAAAATGAAGATGTTACTCATGCGTACATACGACTTACCGTCTCCATGATTGTAACATTGTTCATTTTTCATATTCATATTTAATGAATGAATTTAAAGGAATAATTGATATAAAAAATTCATTATTATGTCATGAATATTATTCTAGATATGATTGAATTATGACCTCATGTACTATTGACATCCTAGAAATTTAATTTCTGACTCGAGTACCAAATATCGACAAAACGACTGATGTGAACATAAATAATTAAGTAATTATTATGACATTATAATAGTCTTTTAAAATAAATAATAAACTTTATAAAGGTTATTAATAAAGTAAATAATTAACCTAAGTTTATTATTTAGGATGATAAATATTATATGTGATGATTTGGACTTAAGGTAAGGGATTTTATCTCAATCTCCTTTTATTGAGACATTTCTTGATGATATGCACTTTTTTTCTTTTATAAAGTGTATATACAACCCCTTTGACTTTACGCATCCATATTTTATCTATAATAATGTTAATATCCTGTGTATTATAATTTATATATTTAAATTGGTATGGTACTCTTTAACTAAAACATTTCTTTGAGTGTTTTAAAGATTTATCTTCTAAATATTTCTCATTCATGTCTATGTTTTCAAAATGAATTTATGGATTTATTTATATGGAAATAAATGCTTTAAAATATTAATTCTTGAATATTATTCTAAAAGTATCAAATTTTTATGGGACACTTTTATTCAAACATCACTTTTATAAATGTTTTAAATTGGTTTTTGAAAATGGATTGTTTTTCTTATGAATGAAAATGAAATTTTATGAGTGACATGTTGAAAATTGAAAGATTATATGTATTGATACTTAGAAATTTAAGGGTTGAGCCCCATTATAACTCATGGGTGATCCCAATATATCTTATAGAAAGGGTTGAACCCATTATAGCTCTTGAAAAATTAGTGATCCCAATATTGCTTATACGAATGGTTGAGCCCCATTATAGCTCACAGGTGAGCCTGATATAGATTATATGAAGGGTTGAGCTCCATTATAGCTCATGAAACATAGTTGAGCCTGATATAGCTTATACGAAGTGTTGATACCCATTATAGCTCATGGGTGAGCCTAATATAGCTTATATGAAGGGTGATACCCATTATATATCTTCAATGCATTGGGTATGGAAGTTGGTCATATGGTTATTCCATTTGTAAGAGTGATGTATATGGAAGTCGACCGTATGGTTATTCCATTTAATTATAATTATTTCCCAAGTTAACTTTATATGTTATATTTAATTTCTATGGGTTTTATGGTAACCTTTTGATTATAAAAATGTTAAGAAATGTTTTTTAAGGAAATTATTTACTACTTCTTAAAGGTGAGAAAATATTACTTTATGATAAAGTATTCATGGTTTACATGTTTTCACAAGACTAAAAGTTTTTTTTCTTTGTGTAACCCTTACTGATCTTTAGTGCTCATCCTAAGTTTCGAAAAAAAATTCAAAGGTCTTAATATTGGTATCGAAAATTAATATATCTGGAGGAATGAATTGAATATGTGTCTTGATAATAAGTCATGTTTTATTTCAAAAGGGTTTACTTTGAAGGAAAAAGTGGATACTTATTATAACTGTCCACATGTAATGTACAGGCCTACCTTTTAAGAGTTTTTTGTCATAATTCTCTAAAATTCTAAACTGAAAAGATCCTTTAATGCGAATTCTAGTTCAAAAAACACTAGAATATGTAATATTTAAGGACATATACTTATAGTTGGTATTAGAGGATGGTTTAGAAAACTTTAGAGATTATGATGTCTTCTTAAGAGATAGGGATATCATATGAGTTTAGAATTTCCAGGTTGATCATAAGTTCAATGTCTTAGAAATCCCTTTTGAGGATTTATGTTCCAAAATTTTAAGGTGATTAATAATATTTTTAGAGACATTTATTTTTTACATAATTATGGATTATTACTTTTTGGGATGAAAAATGAAAGGAATGAGATAAAAATTGAGGTTAAAATATGTTATGGTTATTTTTTAGGATTTTAACTCATTTTTTGGAATGTAATAAAATTATATAGTTTTTGAAAAAGGACAACATGTAGACCATGTGACAACTTGTTGCGTCGGACAAGGCTATGGGAATCGAACCCACAATTGAAGTGTGGCATGGATTTATCACCTACCAATGGCCTATGTGAAGTCCCTAGCTATTGTGACTTTTTCTTTTTATTTAAATGAGTTGATAAAATAAGAATAAGTTAGTTTTGGGAACTTAAGTTTTATCAAATGGATATCCTTGGTATTGGAAAATAATTTGGTGATTAAGTGATAAATGTTATTTTGGAAGACATTCAATATTATTGGAACTTTATATGATTAAGTTAAATAGAATACTATGCAATTTTAATTGAGGAGTAGTTGTTGACTTATATTTTGGAATAATATATGATTTAATTTGTGGAATTATGGGGAATTATGTTATTTATGGAAATGATTAGCCCATTATAGAGAATATGTGATTAGGTTAATTGATTTTTGGTATGAGAAATTAAGAGTGGTTAATGTTATTTGGAGTTAAATGATAGAAATTATCATGAAATATTATTTGATTAAATCATTCTGTTTTTTGGGATTTAATCTTAGTTATAATATTTTTGAGGAATTTTAGGGATAATTATTTTTTGAATGGTCTATGTTGATATTTTGGTATTATAGTTAAATTTTTGAAATTAAAATTAGTTTATCATTATCAAATGGTTTATTTTTTATCTTATACTAAATATATTTGTTTTGGTTAATGATTCAATATAGTAAAAATGGATATTTAATATTTTGTGGATAATATGATTCTATAGAAGTTGATTCATCTTGAATACTCATCATTTAGAGAAAAGGATGAGTTTATGGAGGAAATTTATTAAAGGATGAAAATATACTTGTAAATTAAGTATTTTTTCTCATGTTATTAGTCAAATAAGTAAAATAATTCCTCAACTTTATGAAAAGGATCTTAAAATAAAAACATTTTCCATTTACTTTTCCTACTATGAAATCAATGAACTTTTAACCAATAAACAATAATGACTTTGTGATTGTTAACCTTATACTAATAATGTTTTATATAACTCTCCATCAGAACATGATGGTTATTTTTTCTTCTATATCCATGTTTTCTTGCATGGAATCCTGGTATGTGTTATCTTAGGTGACCTTCGTACTATCATTTCTTTCTTTTAAAGTGGTAGTTTTGTTAATCCTTTTTTTGATATGGGATTGCAATAAAAGAATATTGAAAATTCATACCTTATTTACCAAATTTAAATTTTGAGGATGAAATTTTGAAAATTGGGTATAATGTAACATATTTAGTTTTTAAAAGGAAACACAATGTTTGATAGCATACATGATACGCCACATCAAGATTAAACGACCAAATAAATATTATTATTTAGTATAGTAGTTATCGCCTTACCGTTAAAATGGAGGGAATTAATAGTGTTCACTGAATTTTGAAAATATAGTTTACACATGTTTATATAATGATTCATTTTTTACCAAATTAACTTGAAATGAAACTAAAAACCAATCGAATATAAAGGATGTATTTTTTATGAAAAACTGTTTAAATGTGAATAATTGTGTTTATAAATTAATAAAATCACTATTATTAGATTATATTAATGAGATATTAATTAAATATAATGTTCAAAATTCATCTTATTTGTTTTCTAGACATTATATAAGAACAAATACAATTTTATGGATAAAATGAGTGTTTTTCTAAAAATACAGTTTTGCAACCTTTTGATGGAAAACTCATTTTAAATCTAGTTTTTAACACCTTTAAATTTTATTTTTGACAAAATAAACCTATTAATTGGAATAGGGGAATAAAAATTTATTATGGATAATTTTTTGGTATTTTTCTGATTAAATTCATATTTTAATGAATAGTGAAAAATACTGCATTTTAATTCAAAACTACCTTTTCATCTAATTTATTTATATTGTAATATTATTATTTTACATGGTTTTAAGGTATAATTATATTAATTTTTTATTAGGTAATCCAATTTAGTTCATTTTATTCTTTTTCAAATTAAATTTAAATAGAAAACCTATGTGAATTTTTGAACGTTTTACTTTAAAACCATGTTTTCTCATTCCTTCAACAGGATTAATTTTTAAATAATTTCTAAAAATTATGTGTTTTGAATTTGAAAAAATGGATTGAAAATTTTGAATCAAAAGGTCCAAATTATTTAAATAGGTCCATTTTATTTTTGGACCATACAAACAGTAACTTTAGTAGTTATTTTAATTATCACGGTTAAGGATAAATCAAGTAACTAAAGGTAAAAATAATATTATAATAATATAAAAAACTCTAAAACTTGTCCTAATTTAATTGTATGAGTGTATCCTGACCATGATAATCCTTGGTTCTATTTTAGCGCCACTTGGAGCCACTTGGATTACTTTAATTAATTTATAATATTATATTCAATGAATAGTCATTTTTGTTACACTTTTGTTTTTAAAAAGTAAAGTATTTTAATATAAAGTTATACAAGAGATATCTTATAATTTAAATAGTATTTATAAAGATAAAAATATTACCTACATAATGGTAATTTATTTATAATTTTTATAAATTAAGTAATTAAATTTAATTGTGACACAAAGATGATGCAGTTTTAGATTTATTAAAGAAATAATAAAATAAATGATATTAATAATATTAAAATAAATAAAATTTCATATATATTTTACGTCATAAAATAATTTTATGGACTACTATATCATTTTATTATTGAGTTAATTTAATTTTTTCTAAGTAATCAAGTTGTTATGATTTTTTAAAAAAGTCAAGTATGAATAGTGTCAAAATTGGCATAATTCATATTTTAAAATATAAAATATTTAATTAAATGATATAAAATTTATAAAAATCCAATATTCGGCCAAAAAGATTATATAAGTCTAAAAATTTTATTAATGACTCATTCATTGGTCGTTTGGCATGATTTGGTAATTATTTTAACTCTTAAAGTGTAAATTACTTGATAAATCGGTAAGAGTTAAAAGTGGTTAAAACAAAAAATATGGATTAAAAAAATATTTAAAACTTGTATAATTTTAATTGTATGATAATTATTCAATTAAAAATCATCCTATATTCTAAATAAATTATTTTTGTTCCATTTAGAATCTAAATTGAATTTATATTAATTTAATACTTTTAATAATTCCAAGGGGTACCCCTCCCCTCTTCTATAAAAAGGCACTCATTCCTCTCTATTACCCACACTTACAAAACCTTTTGTTTCAACCAATATCTACCCAAAACCCTTACTAGAACCCATCCACACATTATTTAAGCCTTATTTTATGCAGAACAACCTTTTTAAAGGTGTTAAGATGTTCTTTAAAGGTGATCAATCGAAAAAAGGTATCTTTTTTATTTAAGTGTTTTTATTTTATTTCTTCTTCCACTTCCTTCAAATATCCTACAACCATGATGATATAATAAATTAAGTATCAAAAATATACTGATATTTTATTAGGTTAATATCATCATCTGAATACATATCCAATTTTATCAAATACGAAATGAACTTTTCATTCATGTGTACGGCGGACTACCGCCTCGCGAAGCAATATAGTTTGTTTTTAATCACCGTATTTAAATACTAGTTATAATAATGGAATTAATGTTCATATGTGAAATTAATTATGTATTAATCATTATAAGATAATAATATATCAATTAATTTCTTAATTTCCATGCACATAAAAATGATAATGTCGTTCGTGCGTACGTGTGAGCTATCACCTCCACGAAGCGATGTGATTCATTTTTATTCACTGCAAAACTAGTATAATATATATATATAAGTATATTTAAATGAATAATATTATATTAATGATTTTATTATAATTCTAGAAATATAAAATAGTACTTACCTTCTTTCCATAACGATCAATGGAAAATGAAGACGTTACTCGTGTGTACGTACGGCTTACCGTCTCCATGATTGTAACGTTATTAATTTTTCATATCCATATTTAATGAATTAATTTATGGGTATAATTGATATAAAAAATTTATTATTATGTCATTAATATTATTCTAGATATTATGGATATATGACCTCATGGAATATTGATATGCTACTAATTTTATTTTCGACTCAAATACCGAATATCAACAAAACACCTGATGTGAACATAAATAATTAAGTAATTGCTATGATATTCTAATAGAAATATAAAAGGAATAATAAACTTTATAAAGGTTCTTAATAAATTAAATAATTAAACTAAGGTATTATTCATGATGATAAAGATTGTACATGACGAGTCAGACTTAATTTAATGGATTTTGTCTCAATATCCTTTCATTGAGACATTTCTTGATGATATGAACCTTTATTCTTTTATAAAGTGTATATATAGCCCCTTCGACTTTATATATCCATATTTTATCTATAATCATGATACTTTCATGTGGATTATAATTTAAATTTTCAAATTGGTATGATACTCTTTAACTAAAACATTGTTTTAAGTGTTTTAAAGATTTATTCTTCTAAATATTTCTCATTCTTCTCTATGTTTTCAAAATGCTTTTAGGGATTTATTTATATGGACATAAATGTTTAAAAAATTTAATTCTAGAATATTCTTTTAAAAGTTTCAAATTGGTATGGGACACTTTGATTCAAAAATCCCTTTTATAAATGTTTTAAATTGGTTTTTGAAAATGGATTGGTTATCTTATGAATGCAAATGAAATTTTATGAGTGACATGTTTAAAATTGAAATCTTATATGTGTTGGTACTTGGAAATTTAAGGGTTGATCCCCATTTTAGCTCATGGTGAGCTCTATATATCTTATAAAAAGGGTTGATCCCCATTATAGCTAATGAAAATAGTTGAGCTGGATATAGATTATACAAAGGTTCGAGCCCCATTATAGCTCATAGGTGAGCCCGGTATAGCTTATATGAAGGGTTGAGCCCCATTATAGCTCATGAAAGATAGGTGATCTTGATATAGCTTATATAAAGGTTTGATCCCCATTATAGATCATGGGTGAGCTTGATATAGCTTATATGAAGGGTGATCCCTATTATATATCTCTAATGCATTGGGTTTAGAATTCGGTCGTATGGATATTCCATTTGTAAGAGTGATATTTATGGAAGTAGAACGTATGGTTATTCCATTTAAATATGATTATGACCCAAGTTACCTTTAAATGTTATATGTGATTTCTATGGGTTTAAAGGTAATATTTTGATTATAAAAAGGTTAAGAAATTTTTTTAGGAAAATATTTACTACTTCTTAAAGGTGAAAAAATATCACTTTATGATAAAGTATTCATGGTTTACATGTTTTCACAAGACTAATAGTTTTCCTTCTTTGTGTAACCCTTACTGAGCTTTAGTGCTCATACCAAGTATTGAAAAAAATCATAGTTCTTATGATTGGTATGGAAAATGAAGATTCCTAGAATAATGAATTGATGATATGTCTTGAAGAGAAGTCATGTTTTATTTTAAAAGGGTCTTCTTTGGTGTAAAAAGTGGATACGAATTATAACTATCCACATGCAATGTACAGGTCTACCATGTAAGAGTTTTTTTTCCAAATTCTCTAAAACTATAATCTGAAAAGATCCCCGAATGTGAATTCTATTTTAAAAAACATTATAATATGTAACGTTTAAGGTCGGGTCCTTATATGGAAAATACACATAGTGCTTCCAGTTCTGTTTCGTGCATACCTTTTCCATTCTCCTTGTACCCTGGATGTTTCTCACTTTACTCTACCACTATGCTCAAACTACTCTCACCTTCCTCAATTAACATAGATTTTCCCTTGTCATTTCCTCATTCTATATATACCATCAAATTTGTTTAAAGTCATGATAGTGATGTCAACACATCTCACATTTGGATTTCCAATCCTTGAAGCACTGATTCCTGACATTGTTGTCCTACCTCATAGTGCTAGATTCCGAACTGCATATCCTATACTATTGCTTCCAATTTTTCAATTTTTCTCTCAATTATCATTTTCATCTATCATTTGGATGTTTTCAAGTCCTTTTAGTGAGAATTTCACATGTGATGCTTTATACAATTCAAGTCTACCCACCTCAGGTGCACTGTAGATCAATACACTGATCTATAAACCAAATCTTCTACTAAACTGTCCTATTTTTGTTGCATATTCTCTATTATAGATCAAATATTTTCAATTTTTTCTACTTCATCAATGTCTCTCTTCTATTATGTCGTGTTTCATCTCCCACCGTCACGTGAAGGAAACTACAATTCCTATTGCTGCTTACCAATTTTTTTTCCCTCTATTGTGCGACTATTGTGTGAGTTTCAAACCTCAATTACTTACTTAAATCTCCCAATCAAGATAAAACAAAATATTTTACATGTCAGCTTTAAGTCCTTACTCATCAACTTTGATCTACTATTATGTACCTTCTACTGTGGTTGTGCCTTTAAATCTACATTATGTTGATTTTTTCCACCGTTGTGAGTTCCATTATTCTTTATAGTTTTAGAATCCTCCTTAATAACCCCTTTTGTTGTGTCCACTTGTTTAAGTCATTTTTTTCATAGCTGTGATTGATTTTTGTTTTTTTCTCTACTGCTCTATTGTGAGCATCTTCCAATATTGTGTATGTTTTCCTCTATTGCAAGGTACTAGATATTGTATTTGATATCTCACCAAGAACCTCCAACCCCAAATTCCTCTCTCTAGAACCACTCTTTCAAGAATATATCTCTCCAAAATTCTCTCAATGAGAGAACCAATTGATATGTGCTTGATAGTTTACCAAGTGAGAGAGAGAAAACATAAGATTTCTATTTCCATTGGCATAATTATATAACTTTAGAAGATGAAGAAAAATAATGAGGAAGAACTCCCTAGAAGGTGATACTCCCAAGGCTAAGGCCTAACCCTCCAATCATTTGTAGTTGATAACTCTAAAATATGATATGTACGCCCATATATCCCACAACTCCCTTATTTAAGGACTCCACTATAACCTTCTAGACAACCCCATCCCAATACATTTCTAACAAACTACATAGAATTTACATACTTTCCCCTAGAAACTAAAAGAAACCCCATCCCTCAGTATTATCACCTGTATACCTATCAATAACAGTAAATTATATTATTAAAAGCTAGATAAATTGACATAAGAAAACTAAATTGATCATGATAAGTTACATTAATACATCATTATTTTTCATTGATGTTCCCAACATAGGAAGTTTATATCAATAATAATTGATTACTATAGAAACATATGAGGAAAGTATTAATTAACTAATTCATAGCAGAATAATGGTTACTATATTACTAGAAATACCATAAAATATGTTACAAACACTCTTCCAAAGCATATAATATGGGTTTCGGAAAGATCCTTTCCCATGCAGATTTTTATTTTTTCAAAAATTCCATTTCACCGATAGTAAAAAAATGTTCAGGGAGAAAAATAAGAAAAATAAGGAGGCTATGATGAATTCAAAAAAGAAAATTTAACCTGTAATTTTAGATCATGGATCATTTGTTGTAGATGAGGACAATACTGATACAATAGAAGGTGTAATAGAATATTATAGGTAACTCGATGAGTGTAAAGATGAAACTTTTGAGACATGAGCTGTAGACATGAGCCCAGACACTTGAATAGGATCTTGATCACTAAAATCATCCAATAGAGAAAATAGTGAGAGACCATTGTATGTTTTGTGCATGATTAACCTATAAAACCTATGGAAACATGAAAGAGAGTTAGTTATTTTATGATAGATACCGCATTAATTATCCATAAAACTAAACTTTTATAAAATCATATTCATTAGTAGAAACAAAAATGTCAAGTTTGGGGGGGTACTAAAAAATTCCACTCAATTAGAGCACATTGTTCCAGTTTTTTATTTTAAAAACTTAGGAAAAATCAATGTATTTTTTTAGCATTCAAAAATGATTAGAATCTAAAAGAAATAATATTTTTAATTATTTTAAGAAGATGACCTGACTAATTATTACTAGTAAAAAAAAAATTTTTATAATTGTAACCAAACAAAAAATAACTTTTACTTTTCATAGAGTCTATAAATATAAAATTAATTTGTAAAAAAGTCTCAAAATTACTTATTTGTTTTATTTTAAATCAACAAGACTCATATGGGTTGAGAAAATATATTTGATCATAAAAATCCTTCCACTTCCTTTATTCAATGAGATTAATCTCACAACTCAAACTCAAAACCTTCCCAAAACATAAAAAGAAGGAAATTCCCTCTTCCAGAAATATACGAAAAATTTTGGTAGCATAAATGGTCTTCTAAAATCATGCATTCTATAGCTAAAAAGAAAATATAAAAAATAATCCAATGATAAACCAATTATTAGATATTGTGATCCTACATCCACCAACACACTACAATTCTAATGGATTTTAGATTTATGAAAAGAAACATTGAGGAAGTGTTGCATAAACAGAGGAAAAAATATGAGAATTTTTTTAACAAAGTCTATCCAAAAAACCATGCATCAAATTTGTAGATCTACTATCTGAATTGTAGGGGCACGTTAAATGTGAAGGAAGAAACCCAGTAAAATTGGAATATTCCATTCATCCATGGAAAAAAGATAAAATGAACCTACATTACCCTCATAGATTTAACATGAAATGAAATAACAAATTTCATAATAGATAATACTCACCAATTCACATAGGTGCGAGAGAGGAACCACATAATAGTTTTTAATGTAAATTCCAAAGGAATCTTAGAGATAATAATATAAAGCTTAGTGTAGGAATTATCTTTAGTCAAAGTTTAATTTCCCACTAGTGTCGAAGAATCATATGAGGGTCTTGAGGAGGTGGGGTGTTTATGGGAAGATAGTTCTTTTAATGTTATATCCTACATTAAGAAACCATAACCCTTTTACAAGAAGAAAAAACTAGTATTGATAAGAAAAAAAAGAAACAAAGGAAATCGTATCAAAAAATTACAATCCAAATAATTATTCATTGCCCAATAAAAGTTCCTAAACACTAAAAAATGTGTTATTTCTAACTTTTTCATTAAAATGGCTTGAATCAGGCATATTGCCTTTCAATTTTAAAGCATATGAAACTCAATTTTGTAGACTACTTTTAGACTAATAAGAAAATATGGGTGATTCAACTGAAACCTACCCTCCTGGAATTATTTCCTACAAATAATGTTTCTATTAATGATTAAAATTAATTTTAAGTAAGAAAAAATAATATAATTCTTACAATAAAATCAGACAATTATTTAGCGAATGGATACCACCAAATATTACCTCTACAATTGTCTGGAATTCGGTTCTGCCAGAATTTTAAATAGTTTGATGATCATGTGAAAAAATTTCATTGGACATAGTAGAAGGATGCATTAAAACCTTAGAACTACAAGGGGAAAATATATTAAAGTAAAATTAATAGAAAAATCCATGAATTATAAAAATAATATCATTTAGAAAATGTATTCCATGGAAATACATTGTGGGTGCTTCTAGCCAACTTTAAAGGACCATTTTTTTTATTCATTTTCCTACTTAAAAGATAAATAATAAACATCAACAAATTCAATTCACTCGGTCTAATGATTCAACAACATTCCCAGTGGACCATAATAGTATATTTGATAACAAAGAAGCAACAAATCAAAAATAACCACACCGACCTTTGCATTTTACCTTTTAGGAAGAATCTTTAACCCATAAGTGGGTTTTGAGGAAAATATATGGCATCCATGAAGGTATAAATACATCTTGAAGTCTTAAAAAGATCAGGTTTCTTGATCCCATGAACTTCATCACTAATAAAATGAACATCAAAGGAAAATTTTCAAATAACTTCTATAAAACATACTAAAAAACAAGAAGGAAATGAAAAAAATAGACTTCAAAGAACCATGAAAGGAAGCTGGAGATTCATCTACAAGATATGTAACATTATTTCGTTTCAACTAATCCCCCTGTTATTTATGATCAAGGGTGTAAAAATTAATCCATTACACAATGTGAGTTCATTAATTAAAAAATAACAAAATCGGTTCAAAAAAAATGAACGAACTTGTTTTATAAAAACGTTTTCACCTTCAATCAAAAAGATAGAGGAAGGGATCAATTAAAAACACCACAAATCATTAAGGTATATAAAATTGTTATGAATTTTAAAATAAAGGCAGTAATACATTTAAAAAATAAACAAAAATTTAGAGATAAATTCCACCCAGTCATCTTTTTTCTTTATAAGTGAAACACAGAAGACAATTCATTCTTTGGAAGGCCATTAATAAAAATCCCTTAAGTGTGGCTTCTAAAAAGTGTGTAAAAAATATTTAAAAACAAATAATCCAGGACAAAATAATTTTCTAGAAACTTTCATGATAAACGCATGCATTATAATTCATGGTGAAAACTGTAACACTAGAATGTGCATCAACTACAAACAAAATGATTTAACTTCAATCTTGTAACCCAAGTGGTGTTGAAAATTTTACGAATTTAGAAAATTACTATCAATTATTATCGTGTATTTCTTTTTATTTTGTTAACACAATTTAAATTATCATCTCCACAATGAAGAGAATTGGAAGCTAAGGAACCAAGAGCTACAACTTCAACCTTCTGAAAGAAAACACAACTAAAGAAAACTATGTTCTTTGTTCAATGTTCTAAATTCACTATATGTAACGAAAATTACCACATAAACCAATCACAATGGAAAATAAAACATTTTTCTCTTTTAATATCTAAAACCAAATGAAATAAAAAATATAGAAATGTTATAAAAATGTCATTTAGAAAATTTAGCATCAAGTTTATACTTTGAAATTTTTAGATATTTTGTATTTAGTGTTTCTCTAATAATAATTATTAGATTCCACATATTCAAACATCAACAATTGAGACCCATTTTTAAACATGTTTCAGATAGATTATATTTAGTATCTCTATTGCATACGGTTTGGCCAAAACCGTTGGTTTAGGGTCTCTCTATGATACCTTTGCAACAGTTTTAGCCAAACCATTGGTATAGGTCCAATTTCTAGTAGTTGAGCCTGGAACGCAATGTTTACCCAAGACATGACCTAAAAGAGGTAAATGTGTGGTGTTTGGATATGATGATCATTGGTAGGTGCGTTTAGTTAAAATAAATATTTAAGTTTATTTATTTTAATTCAATTAACCTATTCTAAACTTCTTTAAGTACATCATTATAGAAAATTCTCTAGGTTTATCCACTTTCTCCTAGGATGATTGAGAGATTATTATTACTCTTTACATTGGATAATCGACTCTCGATGATGATAAATCTCTTTATCAGAGTATATTGAGACACAATAAATGAAACGACTTCCTTCAATCATTGGTGGGTTCTTTCTTCAACGATGAATGATCCAATCTTCAGATAGGACTCATAAAACTGTGGATTACACCCTTTTTGAATAAATTGATTGATAAGTATTATCTATTTTATGATCTATTCCAATTTCTGGGTCTTTCATGCACATATGTACATGAATTTAGTTGTTTATTTGGTTTTCTCACCTAAGATTATCCTTGTTCTTGATCGTTGGTCAAGAATGCTTGGAAACGATCAATAAAACCCTTTTTCTTGTGCCAGTCTCCCACAATTTCTTCATGTTATTCACTGATTGGACTCTACAGTCTTGATTCAATGTTTTAGGGCAGTATTAAACCTGATCAAACCCTTGGAATCACGAAAATCAACATGAGAGGAATGGAATGATGAATCAGGGATGTAAATGGAGGCATTGGGGGTTATGGGTGATCGATTTATTGATTCTCAGTATGAAACAAAGATTCAAGACCAAAGAGAGGTGTATAGAACAACATAGGATCATGCGGATGAAATCAAAATCTGATTTCTAAGAAATGATGGTCGGAATCAAAGAATCGAAGGCTTCCCCTTCGATTTTGAGAGGCATGGAGGTGAGATCTGAAGCGATGAAGGCTAGACTTGAATTATGAAAAAATATCTGAGTATATGTGAGAAATGTGACTACACACCATGTATTAGGATGAACACATGATGTGTAGACCCTATGTTCTGTCAGCTAGGGTTTTGGAAAATTATAAGGATAGCATAGTGTGTAGCCCTCATACACTCTATGTATCGCTTCCCTAGGTGGACGAACCATGTGGCAGAGCACACAAATAGGACACCATGAGGTAAAACATTTCTAGAGTCACACCATGTACTGGACTACATGGACACACCCTGGTACATGCCATGTGTTGAGTACACGAACATGGGATGGATACATGTAAATAGCCAATCACACATGTGGGACCCTGAGTGGCATGGTCACGCCATGTAGATCACCTACATGTCATGTATCCCTACATGGTAGGAGAGTTTTTGTCACGACCCGTCCTCGGGCCCGTGCCGTGACTACCCCAAGCCCGCCTTCCATAGGCCAGGGGCTGGCGACTAGCACCAAAGGCGTAAAATCTCGATAACTGGGAAGGCATTGCCTTTGTAAAGAAAACAAGCACCGCAGAGTACAAGCGGAAGTAAAACACTAAGTACAAAAAGAAAAGCTGAAAAGTAAAAAGGGGCCGGAAATACAAGCCCAACTGTAAAGTACAACTCGAAAGGGAAAACAGCGACTGAAAAGTAAAGCTGCTACGCTGAGATGTCCACTAGAAATCCCACCTGAAGGGTGGGTACAGATAGCTCCTCTGCTCCACGGGTCCCGCCATCCGCTCCGAGTATGTCTCGCCCAGTGGTCCACCTCCGGGTACCGCCTCGTCGTATAGTCCACCTCCAGGTACCGTCCAGTCCTCGAACCTTTGGCTTCTGTCAGCACTGTCCGTCGTCTGCAACCAACACAACGAGGTGCGGGCATAGCCCGTGCAGGGGTGAGTATAACGATACTCAGTAGGGACCCCGAGACCCTCAAGGTCTCACTAAAACCAACAAGGTTAACCACAAGAAGATCACAACAGATAAACTCTACTTAGGTATATGCCCATACATATACCTAAGTTATCAAGTAACCCATCTCAGTCATGAGGAAACACAAAGATTGTGAAAACGACGGATAACCACTACCCGGGTATATGCCCATACATATACCAAAGTTAGCAGGTGACCCATTTCAATCATGAGGTAAACACAAGGTCAAAAGTCTCAGCTCAGACCAGGATTTTCATTATCGAAACCGTAACTGCTGAAGAGCTCCGTCTCTGGAGTGTGCAGTGGTCCTGTCACGACTCCGAGGTACTGCTCACTAACCTAAGACTGCTGAGGTACTCCTCCTGTCGAGTACTGCGGGTTTGCGGCCATCTACCTGGCGCTCCGTCCGCTGAGGGTCTGTCGCCAAATACCGGGCGCTCGCCCAAATAGCCTACTGAGGTACTCCTCCTGTCGAGTACCGCGGGTTTGCTGCCAACTAACAGGCGCTCCGTCCGCCGTGGGTCTGCTACCAACTACTGGGCGCTCCGTCCACTGGGCTAGTCGACTCACTCCAAGTCGAGTCGGTCAAGCAGTCGTCAGGTCTCAGTCGGCTACACGGTCTCCGTACTCTGCACGCTCGTCTCCGGGAGGGTCCGCTCCACGAGCTACTGGTCGATACTCCAAGTATCACAAAGTCCCGCAAAGAAGTATCTCAAAAGTCCGTTTCGTCACAGGGGTCTCAACGCAACAGACGGCACGTCAATCGGACGCCCGGTCTGTGAGTTATTAGCCTTTTCGTCCCAGGGGCCCGGTTGGTTTCGAGAGCGAAACCAATCCCGGCCGTAACTCAACTGTACCCCGAACTCCCATAGGGTATACTCAAAGGGACTGTTACTAAACGTAAACACCAACGACGCTGACGGTTCGTCAAACGGACGTCCTGTCTGAAAGATATCAGCTTTTCCGTTCCAGGGGCCCGGTTGGATTTCGGGTACAATCCAACCCGGCCATACTCCGACTGTATCCAAAACTCGGGCGGAGTATGTCAAAAGTTCCGTCTCATCAAGAGGAAGTCAACGAAACAGACGGCGCGTCAATCGGACGCCCGGTCTGTGAGTTATTGGCTTTTTCGTCTCCGGGGCCCGGTTGATTTTTAAGGCAAAACCAACCCGACCGTACTCCACCTGCGTCCAAACCTCGGGCGGAGTATGCCAAAAGATCCGTCTCATTAAGAGGAACGCAACGCGACTGACGGCGCGTCAATCGGACGTTCGTGGCTCAAGATATGAGCGTTTCCGCTCCGAAGGCCCGGTTGGTTCCGTGAACGAACCAACCCGGCCGAACTCAAAGTAATCCGAATCCTTGAGTGTGATATACCGAAACGACCGTCTCGATCCAAGGATCGCGTTGCCGCAGACGGTTCGTCATTCGGAGGTCCGAGGCTCAAGTTATGGGCCAAAAACCGATTCTGGTTCGAAACGGGGGGGTCCGGGTCCGGGCCGACCCGGCCCGACCCCCCCCCCCCCCCCCTGGGCGGCGCGGCGGCGGCGCGGCGGCCGGCGGCGGCGGTGACGGCGGCGCGGCGGCGGCGGCGCGGCGGCGCGGTGGCGGCGGCGGCGGGCCGCGGGGGCGGCGGCGGCGGGCCGCGGTGGCGGCGGCTGTCGCCAGCGGGGAGGCCGCACGCACGCGGGGCTAAGCCCCGCGTTTCTTTTGAGGGGCGGCGCGGCACAAGGGCCGCGCCCCATTTTTTTTAAAGAAGCCCCCCCACGTGGGGGGCCTGCTGGTGCGGAACCGAGGGGGCCGGTTGCCCCCTCCTTCAAAGAAACGCCCCCCCCCCCTCTTAAAGAGGGGGGGTTTTATTGAGGTGGCCGGGGAATTAAATTCCCCGGTTTTAAAGGTATCCGACCGGCCAGCTGGCCGGCCGGTTTTCTCTAACGGGACCGGAAATTCCGGTCCCCCTTCGGCTTCCGACGCCGGCGGTCCGACCGCCGGTCTTTTCTTCCGCCGCGGCCCGGAACCGGCCGCGGTCTCCTCGTCTCGCCGCGGCCCGGAACCGGCCGCGGCGTTCGTCGTCCGGCGCGGTGCGACGGCACCGCGCCCCTTTCGCCGTACCATGATTTCTTCCAACGCGGCGCGACGGCGTCGCGTTCTTGAAGATTCTCCTCGGCGTAGCGCGACGGCGTTGCGTAAATTATAAGCACGATCATCCGCGTGGTGCGACGGCACCACGCCACTTGCTTCCACCCGCATGAATAAAACAAGAATGATGGAGGGGGGTTCGGCCGTGTTCGTGCGGTCCGGCCCCCCTCACGTTACAATAAAACGCAACTTAAAATAAATCAAGTCACACGTTAGTCTTGATAGAATCACGATCAAGAATAATAATAAGGAAACCAAAAGAAAACGACAACCCCTACCTCGGGTTCAAGATTCGAAGAATCGTCTACGTCCCGCGGAAGACGGCGTCGCGGAGGTCGGGCGTCGCGGTCGTCGTTCGTCAAATCCGTTGACGAAGTGTTATGCCCGAAGAGACACGACGTTGGCGGATCTTCGTTTGCCGACGAAGAAGGTCTGAGGAGAAAGAAGGGGTTCGAAGATACCAGGTCGCCGAGTCGATGATCCTTGACGAAGTGTTGTCGTTCTTCGTTGAGGATGAAGACGTTCTTCGCCGGAGAAGATGAAGTTCTTCAAGAGACATAGAGCTCTCTCCTCCAATCCTCAACACAACCAAACTAACCCCCAAAAATAAAATAAGCTAATCTTATTTTATTAAGTCATTCTATGAGTTTCAAAAATTCAAAAACTTAAATCCATTAATTGGATTAGTGTGTTGGCATGATTAAAGTGAGGAGAGGGAAAGTCACCCAATTAATGGGAAGTTGAAAGGTTAAGATGAGTTACACATCTTAAGTGGGGGGGTTTAGAGGAGTTAGGGAAGGTGAGGGGTTGGGCTCGTGTGGGCCCCACCCCACCTTTATTCTCTCAAGGGTAGTTAACAACAAGGAGGTCCCACCCAACTTCCACACATAGGTTTAAACAAGTAAAAATAAAATTGTTCATCACAATTTTATTTAACTCAAACTAAAAACTCCAAAACGTAACTTTCAACCCGCAACAAACGCAACTCCCGAAAAGGTCTCATTAAGCGAATATCGGTGCTGCGAGTTCATCGGTGCCCTCGGATTTCAATTCCGAGCACCGGATCAAAAGTTAGGAATTCCCGCTCGTTCGTTCACTGAACGTACCCGAGCCAAACTTCGGAAATTAATTCCGGGCACTCCGGGCCTCGGAATCAGGTGCCGTCTGAAACCGCGCTCTTGTAAAATTCTAAAGAAAATTAAGAAAAAATTTCCCTTGAATTTTACGGGTCTTTACATTACTCCCACCTCAGGGCTTTACGTCCCCGTAAAGCTTCAACTCACACTTAAGGGAAACAAGGTAGTACTGAGCACGCAACTGAGCTTTACGCTCCCATATGCTCACCTGAAGATCTCGTGCTACCCGAGAAGCACCCCAGAGGAAGCAACCGTTCACGTAGAACCTGCTCCTGTCGAACCTTGATCTCTACTAGAACCTCTGTGCTTGTCGCCCTGTCATCGACGTCCAACTCCCCGGGGTCGATGACGTGTAAAGAAACATACACGTATCTCCACAGCTGAGACACGTGGTGGACATTATGCACCCGGTGCGACTGAGGTGGTAGGGTCAAGCGGTAAACCTCCTCGCCTACCTGGCTGAAGATAAAAAGGGTCCATCAAACTTCGGAGATAACATGCCGCCTCGGCCACATCTCCGAAACCTCATCGGGGTGAGACCGTATAAGAACGTGTTCGTCACCCTCGAACTCAAGAGGTTTCCCTTTTTAGGTTAGAACTGAAACTCAAAACTCCTGCTGCCACAAGGGTAGGGTTGACCGACTCAAAAGTGATCGGTCACACCCTCTTATGCCTGAGTTTAACATGTGCTGCCCAGGGTTTCCTTTTCGCCGACCAAGGAAAACCCATTCCGACGTTTGCCTAAAACAGTCAACCGGGGTATGATTTGTGAATCATACCCAGATCAACGTCGTAAGGCCTCTACGCTGCCACCAAGAGATTCCAACCGAAACTCTCGCCTCGAGGTCAAATCACACAGTCGGCGTATGTGTGATTATCGAGTCTCCTCCCAAAGGTATCTCCAGACGTGAGGGTCAAGTCTACGGCTTACCCGGAACCTCTAGGTCTGGGACATGATTCGTGGAAGGGTAGAATGATTGGTTCCTATGTCTATAGATATGGCAGCTCGTTGTAGACATAATTTGTACCCCGAATCATTCTTAGAGCTCCTGGGTCACACTCCTTGACCGCAATGCAGCTATTCTCCTCCCCAGCCCTCCTGCTCCCTGAGCCTGACGGGGACTACTAAGTCGGGTGGTCGTAACATGTCGAAATGTACACCACCACATGCTGCTCTCCAAGCTCCGCTTCCACGTCTGCTACCCTGCAGATTCATATGTCCTTAGCACTTCCTCCTCCTGAATCATTTTACACGCCCGAGTCTCTGAGACTGGCGCTAGTTTCCTGCCTTTCACTGCTAACGTTCACAACCACAAGGTTCTCTCTAGCATCCTAGCATAGGTAGGAATGCATAGAGGAAAATTAATGGTTCGGATGTCCTTTAGACACACTTCGCTCAGAAGTTCGAGTCTAAAGAACTGATCACAACGTAACCAACGAGTACCAAGATTGATTGGTAAGCTACGTTGAGTGCTCTGCTTCCGACATGTCGTACTGTCGAAGCTGTATTAGCTTCAGAAAACTCACAACCACCTCCTCAAGCCAGTCCTCAGCCGCCTACGAGTCAGGCTCACCTCGAAACTTGAGGGATATCTGGTGCTAAAACATACGTAAGGCACTAAGCTTGTGAGTCTCTGCTACCGGTACCGCCGGTAGTGTCTACTGACCAACAGGTAGTGACATAGATGGCGCACTACCCGTAGGTACTTTCCCAGGTATCAGTTCGCGTACCGAAGCCTCATTACTATAAGGACCAACCTCATGGTCTCTCACTGGAAACACCAGGAGCTAAGATCATCATCCGCTCTACTAGTATCCAAGCTAGGCATAGAACTCTAGCAACCGCCTCCATCCAGTCCACTGCTGCCTGGGAAATCTGCCTCGCCTCGTATCCTCAGAGGCCTCTACTAGTGGAACTCGTGCATCGCGCTCTGCTAGCGTGCACCGTCAGCTAGTGGCATCTGCTGCCTAACGGGTGGTGGTGCTGCTGGTACACCACCCGAAGGTGCCAACACTGAAAAAGGGCCCTGCACCGGAGTCTCGCTGCTCGGTGGGCCATCATCGAGAACTCTCTCGGAACTCCAGCTAACTATCTGCATGGTGACATCCTAAAAGAAACAACGTAACACGATAAAACGATTATACCTGGTGAGCTGACCTGGTTTGAGCTGTTTTAAGGGGAAAAAACCTTTGAAAACACACACGCAATCAGTGTTTTCGTGCACAAAGTCGGAAATCAGTTGTCAGGGTCCTGGTGTATGGATACGTCGGCCGCCCGCACCAACACTGGACTCCCTGATCTGAAAACCACACTCGGTACCCTTAACACTATCGCTTCACAGAAAGAAAGATCAGAGTTATAAGTTCTGCGGTAGAACCGAACTCCTTTGATACCAATTTGTCACGACCCGTCCTCGGGCCCATGCCGTGACTACCCCAAGCCCGCCTTCCATAGGCCAGGGGCTGGCGACTAGCACCAAAGGCGTAAAATCTCGATAACTGGGAAGGCATTGCCTTTGTAAAGAAAACAAGCACCGCAGAGTACAAGCGGAAGTAAAACACTAAGTACAAAAAGAAAAGCTGAAAAGTAAAAAGGGGCCGGAAATACAAGCCCAACTGTAAAGTACAACTCGAAAGGGAAAACAGCGACTGAAAAGTAAAGCTGCTACGCTGAGATGTCCACTGGAAATCCCACCTGAAGGGTGGGTACAGATAGCTCCTCTGCTCCACGGGTCCCGCCATCCGCTCCGAGTATGTCTCGCCCAGTGGTCCACCTCCGGGTACCGCCTCGTCGTATAGTCCACCTCCAGGTACCGTCCAGTCCTCGAACCTTTGGCTTCTGTCAGCACTGTCCGTCGTCTGCAACCAACACAACGAGGTGCGGGCATAGCCCGTGCAGGGGTGAGTATAACGATACTCAGTAGGGACCCCGAGACCCTCAAGGTCTCACTAAAACCAACAAGGTTAACCACAAGAAGATCACAACAGATAAACTCTACTTAGGTATATGCCCATACATATACCTAAGTTATCAAGTAACCCATCTCAGTCATGAGGAAACACAAAGATTGTGAAAACGACGGATAACCACTACCCGGGTATATGCCCATACATATACCAAAGTTAGCAGGTGACCCATTTCAATCATGAGGTAAACACAAGGTCAAAAGTCTCAGCTCAAACCAGGATTTTCATTATCGAAACCGTAACTGCTGAAGAGCTCCGTCTCTGGAGTGTGCAGTGGTCCTGTCACGACTCCGAGGTACTGCTCACTAACCTAAGACTGCTGAGGTACTCCTCCTGTCGAGTACTGCGGGTTTGCGGCCATCTACCTGGCGCTCCGTCCGCTGAGGGTCTGTCGCCAAATACCGGGCGCTCGCCCAAATAGCCTACTGAGGTACTCCTCCTGTCGAGTACCGCGGGTTTGCTGCCAACTAACAGGCGCTCCGTCTGCCGTGGGTCTGCTACCAACTACTGGGCGCTCCGTCCACTGGGCTAGTCGACTCACTCCAAGTCGAGTCGGTCAAGCAGTCGTCAGGTCTCAGTCGGCTACACGGTCTCCGTACTCTGCACGCTCGTCTCCGGGAGGGTCCGCTCCACGAGCTACTGGTCGATACTCCATGTATCACAAAGTCCCGCAAAGAAGTATCTCAAAATTTCGTTTCGTCACAGGGGTCTCAACGCAACAGACGGCGCGTCAATCGGACGCCCGGTCTGTGAGTTATTAGCCTTTTCGTCCCAGGGGCCCGGTTGGTTTCGAGAGCGAAACCAATCCCGGCCGTAACTCAACTGTACCCCGAACTCCCATAGGGTATACTCAAAGGGACCATTACTAAACGTAAACACCAACGACGCTGACGGTTCGTCAAACGGACGTCCTGTCTGAAAGATATCAGCTTTTCCGTTCCAGGGGCCCGGTTGGATTTCGGGTACAATCCAACCCGGCCATACTCCGACTGTATCCAAAACTCGGGCGGAGTATGTCAAAAGTTCCGTCTCATCAAGAGGAAGTCAACGAAACAGACGGCGCGTCAATCGGACGCCCGGTCTGTGAGTTATTGGCTTTTTCGTCTCCGGGGCCCGGTTGATTTTTAAGGCAAAACCAACCCGACCGTACTCCACCTGCGTCCAAACCTCGGGCGGAGTATGCCAAAAGATCCGTCTCATTAAGAGGAACGCAACGCGACTGACGGCGCGTCAATCGGACGTTCGTGGCTCAAGATATGAGTGTTTCCGCTCCGAAGGCCCGGTTGGTTCCGTGAACGAACCAACCCGGCCGAACTCAAAGTAATCCGAATCCTTGAGTGTGATATACCGAAACGACCGTCTCGATCCAAGGATCGCGTTGCCGCAGACGGTTCGTCATTCGGAGGTCCGAGGCTCAAGTTATGGGCCAAAAACCGATTCTGGTTCGAAACGGGGGGGTCCGGGTCCGGGCCGACCCGGCCCGACCCCCCCCCCCCCCCCTGGGCAGCGCGGTGGCGGCGGCGGCGGGCCGCGGCGGCGGCGGCGGCGGGCCGCGGTGGCGGCGGCTGTCGCCAGCGGGGAGGCCGCACGCACACGGGGCTAAGCCCCGCGTTTCTTTTGAGGGGCGGCGCGGCACAAAGGCCGCGCCCCATTTTTTTTAAAGAAGCCCCCCCACGTGGGGGGCCTGCTGGTGCGGAACCGAGGGGGCCGGTTGCCCCCTCCTTCAAAGAAACCCCCCCCCCTCTTAAAGAGGGGGGGTTTTATTGAGGTGGCCGGGGAATTAAATTCCCCGGTTTTAAAGGTATCCGGCCGGCCAGCTGGCCGGCCGGTTTTCTCTAACGGGACCGGAAATTCCGGTCCCCCTTCGGCTTCCGACGCCGGCGGTCCGGCCGCCGGTCTTTTCTTCCGCCGCGGCCCGGAACCGGCCGCGGTCTCCTCGTCTCGCCGCGGCCCGGAACCGGCCGCGGCGTTCGTCGTCCGGCGCGGTGCGACGGCACCGCGCCCCTTTCGCCGTACCATGATTTCTTCCAACGCGGCGCGACGGCGTCGCGTTCTTGAAGATTCTCCTCGGCGTAGCGCGACGGCGTTGCGTAAATTATAAGCACGATCATCCGCGTGGTGCGACGGCACCACGCCACTTGCTTCCACCCGCATGAATAAAACAAGAACGATGGAGGGGGGTTCGGCCGTGTTCGTGCGGTCCGGCCCCCCTCACGTTACAATAAAACGCAACTTAAAATAAATCAAGTCACACGTTAGTCTTGATAGAATCACGATCAAGAATAATAATAAGGAAACCAAAAGAAAACGACAACCCCTACCTCGTGTTCAAGATTCGAAGAATCGTCTACGTCCCGCGGAAGACGGCGTCGCGGAGGTCGGGCGTCGCGGTCGTCGTTCGTCAAATCCGTTGACGAAGTGTTATGCCCGAAGAGACACGACGTTGGCGGATCTTCGGTTGCCGACGAAGAAGGTCCGAGGAGAAAGAAGGGGTTCGAAGATACCAGGTCGCCGAGTCGATGATCCTTGACGAAGTGTTGTCGTTCTTCGTTGAGGATGAAGACGTTCTTCGCCGGAGAAGATGAAGTTCTTCAAGAGACATAGAGCTCTCTCCTCCAATCCTCAACACAACCAAACTAACCCCCAAAAATAAAATAAGCTAATCTTATTTTATTAAGTCATTCTATGAGTTTCAAAAATTCAAAAACTTAAATCCATTAATTGGATTAGTGTGTTGGCATGATTAAAGTGAGGAGAGGGAAAGTCACCCAATTAATGGGAAGTTGAAAGGTTAAGATGAGTTACACATCTTAAGTGGGGGGGTTTAGAGGAGTTAGGGAAGGTGAGGGGTTGGGCTCGTGTGGGCCCCACCCCACCTTTATTCTCTCAAGGGTAGTTAACAACAAGGAGGTCCCACCCAACTTCCACACATAGGTTTAAACAAGTAAAAATAAAATTGTTCATCACAATTTTATTTAACTCAAACTAAAAACTCCAAAACGTAACTTTCAACCCGCAACAAACGCAACTCCCGAAAAGGTCTCATTAAGCGAATATCGGCGCTGCGAGTTCATCGGTGCCCTCGGATTTCAATTCCGAGCACCGGATCAAAAGTTAGGAATTCCCGCTCGTTCGTTCACTGAACGTACCCGAGCCAAACTTCGGAAATTAATTCCGGGCACTCCGGGCCTCGGAATCAGGTGCCGTCTGAAACCGCGCTCTTGTAAAATTCTAAAGAAAATTAAGAAAAAATTTCCCTTGAATTTTACGGGTCTTTACAGTTTTCTACCTACAAGGACACGTAAAAGTGATGAAGTGGGGCCATATGCCATGTGGGTCCCCTCAAATGTCATATACTCCTTGGTTCCATTTTAAGAAACTTCAAACTCTCATATCTTCATCATTTGGGCTTAGATTTTGGACCATTAGTATCATATCCTTAGTGTTTTTTCATGTAGAATGTGATGGTGACCTTTGTTGTGGATTTTGGGGTATGATATGATATATTATGGTCATGATGATTATTGAGGTGATTCCCAATGATGATAGTGATCAAGAAGGATTATCATATACTTCCTATAGAGTGGAAACCCCCATCAGTTTGGGAATGGGTCCTCTATCTACCAAGTGTAACCTCCCTATCTGATAGGGTGTGGGTCCTCAAGACTTTAGAGTAGAACCCCCCTATTGTACTAGGGCAGGGGTCCTCAAGCTATATAGTGGAACCCCCATCATCTTGGGTGTTGGTTCTTTACCTACCAAGTGGAACCTCTTATCACATTGGTGGTGGGTCCTCGATGGCCAAAGTGGACCCCCCCCCCCCCCCCCGAAAGACTAGGGTGTGGGTCCTCTATCTATTAAGTGGAACCCCCCCCCCCCATCAGATAGGGTGTAGGCCCTCGATGACCAGAGTGGAACCACCCTAACGGACTAGGGGATGATTCCTCTATATACTAAGTGGAACCCCCCTATCAGATAGGGTATGGGTCCTTGTGACACTAGAGTGAAACCCTCCTGTTGCATCAGGGAGAAGGATCTCAACCTTCAGAGTGTAACCCACCTAACACATTAGAGTGTGAGTCCTCTGTGGATACTTATAGAGTGGAACTCCCCTAATACACTAGGGTGCAATTATTCTACTTGTATATTATTCCTATTTGACTATGTCACACAGTGGAGAGGTGTGGGTCTTCACACAGTTACTTATGACTAGATATATGAGATGTTGGGAATTGTTGATGGTCTTTTGGGACTAATGGTGACTCTTTTATTGGGCTAGTCTTTGATATGGAGGTCCCCTTACTCTCTTGTTTGGGATTCCTTTTCTGATTGTATGTATGTATGTACGTATCCATACATATGTATCCATACCTTTGGATTTTGTTACTCTCCTTCCATGGGTTTCAAAGATGCATGGGGCATGCCACGTGCTTTCCATGTTTAGATTCTTATGGTTGGATGAGGTTACTTCCCTACTATGGGTGGAAAAGACTCATTTTTTAGTTCATATACACATCGTGTTGATACCCTTGTGCTTCTAAAAGGTTAATATTTCTCTTTATTATGTTTAGTTGCATCATATTTATTATCTACTATCTTTATATTCCTATTGTCTCTCTTATTTCTCCTCATTCAGCTTTCATGGAATCCTAATGGGTATGTATATACTCACCCCTGCATGAGATTTTCCAACATGTGTCGTGTCTTATATAGATGATGAATAGGTTGGCAGTGACTTCAGAGTATCTTAGGGATAATTGGTACTTTGGATTGTGTACGGTGGTCATATTTTGGTGTGCCAGAAAAAAAACATTTGTAATGTCCTGACCCATCTTACCATCAAAACTGGTAGTCAGACAGGTGGGTCACATGGCCTCAATAATGACTCCCCTTAGGCTAGAGGCTACTAACTAGAAATGATGTTCTAAGTAGACGATAGCGGGGAGACTATACCCTCATGATTTGAGTCGCACAACAGTATAACAAAAATAACAATAGAAAATAGCAGAAGTAGTAATTATAAATGAAAGATATATAGCAGTGGAAGAATAATATAATATCAAATGAATATATAAAATATATATCCAATTCCATTTTATACAAATCATGCATGAAAAATTATAGTACATATGCTAAAACAATAAAAATTAAGCATGCTTTACAATATAGTACAATACAGGACTCAAGTAAAGAAAAATAACTAAAAATATCAAAGGTGATATCCATGAGAATCTTGAGATCCCACTAAGTCTTGTGATCCCACTCAATAATGTGCTCCTAACTCCTCAGGTGCAAGCAAACAACACTATCAATCAAACTAAGTCCTGCAAATATAAGGTCTACTCAGGTACCCCAGTGCAATGGCGGCCTGAGCAGGGTGTGAGATATAAATATCAGTAAGCTGGCACCCATGGTGTCTAACCCAATCCAGATAGAGCAACATAAATTAAATAGTGCGTGTGTATATAGAATAATAATTAAACGGAATAACTGAGCAACCACCCATCCAGGTTCCTAAGGGACACCTGATGGATATACTTGTTTCGTCTCAAATCCAAAATAAGTCTTATCAGGAACTATATTATATATATATATAGTATGGTTATACATAACATCCTCCTATATGAGATGAGTGTGTGGTAATTCCAAATGGTTATATACTCGAGATACTATTTATGGCTGGACCGAGACGTAACTCACAGACATCCATCACTAGGGGAAGCGCTCACGGTCTAACCCCTAGGTGTATATATAGTATAGGTATATATTTAATCCACTTATATGAACCAATTGTATGTTGATGGCTAATGGTCATATACCTGGAATACTACTGCTAGATTGGACTGGGATGGAACTCGTAGACATCCATATTCAGTCTATAATCCTATAAGCTCATGTAATAGGGTACATTCCCTACATCCTGATAGAGTGAGATCCTCTATGCTACATCACTTAGGATAGTGAGTGAGATTCCTTGAAACACTATAAAATATAACATGGTTCTCAAAATTCCATCTCACATATCATAACACTGGTGCGAGTCGCTATGCTCAATACCTAATGTAAGGGAGTGTGATTTCTATCCTAGATCAACACCCCTTACCATCGTATCACAACCCCTATAAAGGAACATCTATATAATAAACATCCAGGAGGAATTACCTCTCATTCCATGAATTTATCAGTACATATAAAGGATTGTCAATTTTATAGTTCAAGCCATAAGGCAGTACCTATCATGCTTTTTCATTCATATAACTCATTATAATCATGGCATCTCAATTATATCAAAACACATAAGTCGTGCTTATTAAATTACAGAAAGAGGCATGGTCAAAACACCCTATTAAATTTCATTTCAATTTTAACCATTTAATGTAGGCAAGGTATACAATACATCTTGAACAATAAATTAAACTATTACAAAACAGGCTATTTAGTTAACAAAACATATCATGTAATCTGTCTAGGTTCAAAAAAACTTAGAGAATAACATGATTTTTTTTAATTTACCTACTTAGGTAAATCCATTTATACAACAAGACAAAACCCTTAGAAGTAGATATGTTCAATAGTTAGTTACGCATGATGGTGTCAAACAATCACTTAGGAGGTGAAATGGTAAATGAAACATTTGTCATTTTTTTTCAAAGGAGTACCTTCAATTAGAAATAAACAAAGGGGCCATGTACAAGAATTCCATATATCTAGATAATTAATAAATAAAAAAAGAAGAAATCAAGAAACAATTTTAATCAAGCTAAATAAAAATAAATTATCATTGTGAGTTTTCACAGACCGCGCACCTTCGTTGGATGGGTTTTATTATAAAAGCATGACTTGTTTATCACAAAACATTTATCATAAAAAAAACAAAATATTCTAGAAATAAAATTCAATATAATAAAGTATAAATAAGTAGGCTTAAATAATTCTTTAATTAAATGGGTAAGGATAGAGATCCCATCTTAAGCAGTAGACCAAGCCGACACTCAGCACTTGAAAGATTTAGCGATGACCACTTGAAAATGTCCCACACTCGCATGCACATACATTCATATACATATTTATATGTCCTTTAATCCAAAGTACATATTCCTCTTTCCATGATGTAATATGTATAAGGAATATATATATATATATATATACACACACACATACCTATGTATGTTTGTGTGCTCCTTCAAAAAATGATCAAAAATTACTACAACCAATTCTAGAGACTCAAAACACATTAAAACCCTAAATTAAAAGGTTTGAAATGAATAAGTGGGAAGAAACATCACCTTGGATGGCAGTATTGAATATAATCAGAACCAATCTGCTTCTCCTTCAGTGACGGACAATGAAACACCCACAAATCTGACCCAAGAAGCGCGTTTCATTCCCTAAGAACAACAGAAGATATCAAAAATTCAGCTAACCCTTGAACTAGGGTTCATCTGAACCATGTAGGGTGATGGGAAGAGGGAAAAATGACCGAGCAAGGTAGATAAGGGAGAAGAGATACTCACCTTGAAGGAAAATACAAGAAACATGAAGAAATATGGTCGAAATCATCAAACCAAGGAGTACCATGGAGAGGGGGTGTGTACGAGCCATGGAAGAAGGGGGAGAAGGGGTCGCACGATGCTGGTAAGGGGAGGGGTAGATTTAAGTTAAATTATATTTTCTTTTAATTTTAATTAAAATAATTTAATTTCTTAAAGCAGAACAAACCACACGGTTTTCCAAACTGTGCACAAACTGTACAGTGAATAGTGTCTAGGTACTATTCCAAGACACTAACCGTATGGACTAGGTGAATAGTTGTGAAAACCGTTCACAACCCTTACGCACCACCTCTTCCCACCTGTATAATTTCACATGGTTTTCTGCAGAGGGTTGCATAGTTTTAGATAAACCATGTGCCCTCTACAGACATCTAAAACTTAGAAAACTCAGCCCCACTACCTCTGAAACTCGATGAGACACCTGAGTAACCACACAATGCTTCACCTAATACCAAAAACTTTACCTAGGTGGATTAAAACCCTAGGATTCACATTAGGAAGCCCAATTTTAATAACAGACCATCTAGTAATTAAAAAAAATTAAATTCCTTCTGGATTTTCATCCGGTTCAAAATACGGGATGTTACTACGTCAACCCTAAAAAATGAAGAGGTAAATAATTGTTGACTGACCAAATATAGTAGAATTTGTAATTAGTGAATGGAAAAAATAGGTTGACTATATTAACATAAGAAAAATTCTTAAGATAAGAAAATTAGGATAAATATCAGAATAGGGGTGACATTAGTAAAGTAGGATTCAAGAAAAATGGACCATAGGTGGGTCGATGGAGGTGCCCTGGATTTGCGTGGATGCAGTCTGAAAGATGATGATTGGGGAATATAAATAAGAGTAGAAGAATTGGTTTTTTGAATCTTTAGTAACCAGAATAGGTAAAGCGAAGAATGAAATATGTGAAATACACACACCGTGGTTGGAATATATTCGATGAAAATTTTTTAATCGGATTAGGGAAGATGATGGAAAAATGAAGCATCAACCCTGAAAAAATGAAGATGAAAATAAATGTTAACTTCACAAATTTAGTGGAACCATTCGGTATAAATGCACTGATAGAGGAAAGAATAACTTTGATGAAACTTTTATAGCCAGATCAGGGAAGGTGATGGAACAACGAAGCATCAACACTAAAAAAATGAAGAGGTAAATAAATGTTGAATTAATGAATGTATTGGAACCATATGGTAGAATTCATAATCATGATAGGAAGGAGACGCGGGAGCAGAACATCAAGCGGGGAGGAGAGAAATGAAGCACAATATTGTGGGAACCACAGTTTAATAAATGAGATCCATAGAGGAAGGAGATGCAGAGTGATTGAATGTAGTGGAATCATAGGGTCAGAGTCAAGATGATGATAGGAAGAAGATGCGGGAGTAAGACATCTAGTAGGGGTGGAGAGAAAGAAAGCATGATAGAGTGGGAACCCTAGGCCAATAGACGGGAGACATATAGGAAGGATACGTGGGAGAGGAATATCGGTATTGGAGGCTCATAGGAAGGGTGGAATATTGTGGAGGGAAAAAATGTTTGAGGGGATGACATGTGTGCAGTGGAGAACCTATGTTTAATATATATATATTATATTATATATTTATAATTATAATTAATACATATAATTTAATGATATATATTTGTATAATTATAGATATATTTTTATAAATATATATATAATTTAAGTTTAAAATTATTATTTTATCATTAATCCATACATATGCTTCATTGTAATTATACCCTCAAATACCTAATATATATATATATATATATATATATATTAATCTAGGCAGGTTTGGGTAATATTTTTAAAACCTAAACCCATATAAACACAATTTCACCAGTCCTCAAGTAGGACAGTGGGGAGGGCCTTGCCTAATGATGAGGTCGAAAAATGAAAAACAGGTGGCATCTAGTGGCTGATTGAGCCATGATGGACGGTATAGGAAGATCTAGCAGTGGTGGTGGTGGAAGATGGACCAATAGTGACGATGGTGGGGGGCTCAGTGCGACCTTGGGCATCATTTCCACATCGACCTCGAGAGGTTGCTTGTGCAGCTATCATCCATGTTAGTGCAGGCCTTGGCAGCAGGCTTGTATGGTGGATAACCACCTCAGGTCCAACATCAGGGGTGATACCCTAATGGTGGAGACTGGTCATGATGGAGGGTCAAGGCGGTGAACTAGTTACCTCAACTAAGCGCATGAGGATGGTCTCGCATAGAGGCACTTTTGCTGCGGTGGTTGCAGTAAAAAAATAAAGTGTGCAACAAAATTATGGGCCTAAGGGCCATTAATTGAGTGGTCTTTGAACCTATATATAATAGGGTCTACAGGTATTTATATAAATAAATAAAGGGATTGATGGGTGGTTTACCCCTTAGGGGGGTTATGACATGTCCATTCGACATGCAGGTGTGAAGGTGTTTGTGTGCTTTATTGTAATTGTACTCCCAAATACTTAATATATATGTGTGTGTGTGTGTGTGTATTTATAAATATATTTATTATAAATATATATTTATAATATTATCTATAAATGTATATTTAAAATTATTTAAATATAAATATAAATACAAATATATAATTATATAATTTTTAATATATATTTATAAATATATTTATGTATTTATATATATAAAAGTTTTTCTATTTAGATAATTATAAATATATTTAAAGAATTTTAAATATGTATTTATAAATATAAATATAAATATATATTTATAAGTATAATTATAATTATAAATATATATAAATATAAATATAAATATTTATTTATATTCATAAATATATTTAATATTATATTTATATATAAATATTTATTTAAAAATATTTATTTATATTCATAAATATATTAAATATATATCTGTAAAAATATATTTCTATATAAATATATTTATAATTAATATTTGTAAATATTTATAAATATATTTATAAGAATACATTTATAAATAAATATTTTAATATAAACATATTTTTTAAAAAAATATTTAATATATTTATGAATATAAATAAATATTTATTTATGAATATATTTGTAAAAATATTTTTATAAATAAATATTTTTATATAAATATATTTTAAAATTAATATTTAATATATTTATAATTATACTTATAAAAACATATTAACAATTATTTTATTATATTTATAGTTACGTATATAAATAATTATATAATTATATAATTATAAATATATAATTATAAATAAATTTAAAATATATTTAAATAATATATATATATTTATTTATTTATTTATTTACTTATATTTACATTTATATAATTATTTATAAATATACATATATAAATATATTTATATATAAATATGTATTCATAAACTTATTAATAATTATATAAATATAATTATTATTTTATAAATATATATTTATATATTTATATATTTATATAAATACATTTTATAAATATATTCGTAAATATATTCTTAAATAAATATTTTTAAATATGTTTCAGGTTTAGAAACCCCATAATTAGATCGGCAGAGTTTGGGTTATAAAAATATTACTCGAACCTACCTAGATAAATAATGAGGTGATAATTTTAAATTTAATATTTATATATTTATAATTATATATTTATTTATAAAAATATATTTATAAATTTATATAATTATATAAATATATTTATTTGTAAATATATTTATAAATATATAATTATAAATTTATAAATATTTTTATACATAAATATTTTTATAAAAATATATTTTAAATTATATATATATATATATTAATTATTTATTGGGGGTACAATATAAGTAAACACATGCATACCCACACCCACTGGTTGGAGGGATATGCCATACCCTCCCTAAGGGATAACTCATCCATCCAACCTTTACATTCTTATTATTGGCCCATAGGTCCAGGAGGTAATCAACCCTTAGGTCTATCTGCATCAGCCCATAGGCTTATCTGCATTATCCCATAGGCCCATATTACTAGTCGTAAGTAGAAGTGGGCAATCCTAATATCTAAAAAAA